>OZ005660.1:214390083-215590083 GCA_963930645.1 Salticus scenicus | reverse complement strand
TCACAAGGTCAACTTTTGTCAAAGAGGTACCTTCACAAAATCAACTTTCAACAATTAGGCAGTTTCACAAAGTCAATTCTCTTCGACATTGCTGTACACTGAAAATTTCTATAAGCTAGCTGCATCGAAGACATAATCAATACCCTTTATATACTGATGACAATGGTAAATACTGAAATAAACACCAATTTTACATATTGGAAATTACTAATAATACTTTTAGACTTGTTGAAAATGCACGACTTACACAAGTTGAATTTTTCAAATATAATGGTGAAAGTTTTGTAAAATATTGCTTAAATATTGCCCTTTTATATGCTTAAAATATTGAATAAAGAAATTTGTTTATTATGTAATTATAAGGAAAAAAAAATCAGGAAATATGTTTTTTTTCCCTCCCTTTTAATCTTTTGAAATCCATGTTACCCCTTTAAAATGTATTATGAAAATAATTTTGTTTTTTGGTAATAAAATTCATTTTACATTGATCTAGGTTCTCAGGCAGTCGAATCATCTTTCACACTGACTACGGATAATTATGAAAATCAACTCATTCATTCAGGTGATTATTTAAAGAATTAATTCATGAAATTATGCAAAAATACAAATTTTGTTGAATGTACATCTATCTAGTCATTTAGTTTTTCAGCTGTAGCATCACATGAACTAAATGGGCAATGGGATACAGTGTCTGAGAGTCACCTATTGGATTTGACCCCAGTGATAACTCTGTTCCAAGAGCATTTGGTATGGTAAACTCTTTTAGCACATTCAGTAATGAGGGAGCTATTGAAAGTTTTCAAAAATTTATTTTATTTTACTGTTATTGGCATGTTTTCCTCATTCTATATGTCCTTATATTCTAATCCTCAATCTAAACCTCTGATTCTTCTTCTTCTTACTTTCTTATATCCTCACATTCTGTTATGGCATGTTGTGTTTGCAAAAAAAATGCCTGTGAATACTGTGCCTTTCTTTGTTTTGTAAATCTGTAATTTATATTTAGAGTAATTTTCTGTGGGTGTATTGTTATTTATTTGTTATAATTTTCATTTTCTGTTACGCTAATTATGCTGTTTTATTTCTTGTGCAGCATGCAACAAAATGTGAATGTTTAACTTATAGAGCTATACTTGCTATTATGTTCTGCCTCAGAACCTTCTCTCTACCTCAATTACTTATATTACGATTTTCTTTTATGCGAGTACTGCTTATATATATATATTTATGAATGTAATGTTTCTTCTCAAAATTGGTCTTCAGATTTCTATATATTTTTTTAATTTTATAAACATATCTGATAACAAATTTTCAAAAAAATTGTATTTTGTTGTATGGGGTGAAATTATTTGCCTCAACCACTCATCATTTATAGTTTCTTTTTTCCTTAGGTTTTGATTATTTCTGTGACTAAATGATTGTTGTTTGGTACATATGTGTTTTGGTTTCTTCATATTACCTGTGGACAGTCGTTTAGTTTTTGAGCTGTGGCGACATATGAACTAAATCGGCAATGGATACAATGTCTAAGAGGCACCTATTGGACGTGACCCTAGTCATAACTCTGTTCCAAGAGCATTTGCCATGCTAAACTGAAATATGGTGGTTCTGAATAGGGTAAATTCATTCACCACATTCAGTAATGAGGGAGCTATTGAAAAGTTCTAAAATTTTATTTAATATTACTATTATTGGCATGTTTTCCTCATGTTATATGTCCTTATATTCTGATCCTCAATCTTCTAAACCTTTGATGTTTCTTTCTCTTACTTTCTTATATTCTCACATTCTTTTATGGCATGTTGTGTTTGCAAAAATGTAAATACTGTGTCTTTCTTCACATACCTGTAAACTATTCATTGGCTTTTCTTTAGAGTAATTTTCTGTGGATGTATTGTCATTTATTTGTTTTAATTTTCTGTTGAGCTAAATTTACTGTTATATTTCTTGTGCTGCATGCAAAAAAAAAAAAAAAAAAAAAAAAAAAATGTGTGTGTTTAACTTATAGAGGGTTATACTTGCTATTATGTTCTGTCTTGGAACCTTCTCTCTTCCTCAGTTCCTTATATTCTGATTTTCTTTTATGTGAATATTGCTTACATACATACTTATGAATGTGTTTTTCTGAAAATGTTTGTGAAATTTATAGACAGAAAAAAAAATAATTCTAAAATTAGCTTTATACTGGGTATAACCCTTAAATGCATGAATTTTTATTTTTTATAAATAATATTTGAAATCAACTGTGAAATGGTGTAGTTAATAGAAAAATACATAAAAAAAAAAAAAAAAAAACTACATAAGTTTTTATTTACTTTTTTTTATTGACAGATTATTTATATCTTCAAAATGAAAGCTACAGTTTCTTGCATAAATTTATCAGCATATATATGCAAATATATAAATATTATTCGTTACTCTTAACTTCTTTTTATCCAAAAACAGTTTTTCCTGTGTGTTTTTATTTATTTATTTATTTTTTTTTTTTTTTTATATAAAAATAACTGTAATTCGTAACATCTGTCAAAATGAAATTTTACTCAGATAGCACACCATGTGATATCTGATTCATTTGTAAATTTAAAGAATGAAAAGATGACTATTAACCAGGGTTGGCAAAACCCCGGGTTTTTCTAGAAAAGGTTTTTGCGGGTTTTTCAGGGCATTTGTGGGTTTTTCTGGGCTTTTGTGGGTTTTTGTTTGAATACATTTGCATTGCAATGTTAGATATATATTATTTAGCATATTAGTTGTAATACACCTAATTATATTAAACTACTAATTAATATTTAATCTAATATTTATCTTAGAAATAAAAATTGGTTTGATTCTAATATTAAAATAGTGTTAATTAGTAAGATTAAGCTATATTTTATGTATGCTTATTCAAAATGAATATTCTTAATGACAATAACTGATAAAATAAAATAATTTAAATTCTTAAGTACAATACACAGAAATATTTTTAACTCTTCCACAAGCGTATTTTAGGCATTAAAATCTAAAAATACTCCTTAAAATTTTAACCATGAGTATTTTCACGCTTTGTATTTTTAGGTTAACATCATGACTGGACCATAGATCAGTGGAAGAGTTGCTTGGTCAGATGAATCACGGTTTGTCATTCATCACGCTGATGGCCATGTCAGGATATACTGTCTTCCAGGCAAATGGTTGCTCCCTCAATGTACAGTAGATCATACACAGGCCGGTGATGGCGGTATTATGCTTTGGGGGATGTTCTCTTGGGCGTCTCTGGGACCCATAGTTGTGATAGAGTATACCATGAACGCTATAGAGTATCTGAACATCATTGCGGACCAGTTGCTCCCTTACATGGCGTCTGTCTTTCCAACTGGAAAAGGAATGTTCTAACAGGACAATGCTCCGTGTCACAAGGCTCGAATTGTGTTGGAGTGGATCCAGGAAATGATGCTGAATTTTAGTTAATGTCCTGGCCACCTAACTCACTGGATCTCAATCCGATAGAACACATTTGGGATGTCATGGAACGGCAGCTCAGAGTTCAAATACCACCAAGTCGCATTATCTGGGATTTGTGTGACCGTTGCTTAAGCATCTGGTACAATCTGTCTCCAGCCATCTACCAAAGACTTGTGACGTCCATGCCAAGGCGGGTTACAGCTGTGTTGTGGGCCAAAGATGGGGCAACTCGTTATTGACAGGTGGTCATAATGTTTTAGCTCTTGAGTGTATAAATATACATTGCTTCTGTGAATGTTTCTTTAAATTTAGTGTCAGAAACCAATACATGCAGGTAGGAAGTTATTTATTCATCACATCTTGCCAAAAAATTCAATTTGTAAGCAGTGAAAATAGTTTCCGTGTATGGAACAAAGTAGATATATAATTTTATTTATTTATTTTTTTTAAATAGAAAATGTATGTGAAACAAGAAGCACATATCAAATTAATTGGGTTAAGATAAGAAAATCAGTTTTGATAAGAGTAAAGGATAATATGTAAATTGTGAACAATATCAGCTTTATGGATTTTTCATCACATCTTTCTTTTTTATCTAATTGTAACTAAGTATAGTTTAAAACTTTAATTTGTATTTTAAAATAAATTTCAAACATATTTAATTATCATATATACCATGAAAATTGATTTTGTCTTGCAATTTTGTAAATATTTATTTAAAAAATAATCTAATAGAATGGATAAGTAAACCTGTGAAAATGTGTACAGATCATTAAATTTTTAAAATCTCTGGTCCTTCAGACCAGTGACTTAATTTTCCTAATTTCTAACTCTAGTATTTATATATGTATGTTGTGAATTCCACAAAATGAAGTATGAATTTGTAAGTTTTAATTGCAGTTTACTAAATGTATGGTACTTTTTTTTTTTTTTAATGTTAAAAAAATAAATATATAAAACACTGTAAAAATTTAAAAACAACATATTTTGAAAAATTATCGTTATTTCATTACGATCAGGAGTCAGATATTGCTTGACATTGTCCTTCAAAATAAATCTGTTGTTTAAGGTTCAGTTCATTGGTCAGTTTCCCCATACTTTCTTCCAATGTTGTCTTATGTGATTTTGGTTGCTTCATTTTTATAAGGATATCTCATTCAAAAGTGAAATTAATCAAATTCTGTTTTATGAATATTATTCTTTGAATATGTCTTCTTTTAGCTTATTCAACAGGTTTTTTTTTTTTTTTTTTTTTTTTTTAATAAATAAATAATTTAATTATTTTATTTATGTAGATTTAGGACTCTAAGTTTGAATCTCTAAATGAAATATTTAAGTTTATTATTTCAAAAAATTTCTCATTAAGCTGAAAGGCGACATCTTTGAAGAATAATATTCATAAATCAGAATTTGTCAAACTTTATTTTTGAATGTGATATTCTTATAAAATGAAACAACAAAAGAACAATAGAATAACGTAGGAAAATAGATAAAATAAAACCCTAGCAAGTCCTTGATTTTTTTTTTTTTCTTTAGTTAGCAAACACATTTAAACCACACGAATGCTGTGTGCATTGCGTAATCTGAGTAAACTCTTTTTTTTTTTTACTGTATAATCATATTATTTCCTGTTTCAATTATTCCCATTGTATTGTATAAGATTTTAATACCTGGAAATAATTTATACCGCAGAAAATGTTTCAAGCAACCAAATGCTTTAAATAATAATGGCTAAAACCTTTTTTAAAATGTGCTGGAAAGTTCTTAATTTTTGTATTTGTTTCTATTTAAATGAATAAAAACCTTGAGTGGAATAAAAATTTATCTGCTTGACTTTATCTGCATAAACAAATAAAAATGTAAAGTTTTTCATGTGTGTGTCTTTTTTTCCAAAAAAATTATTTTGTAATGCATCAAAATAGTCTAGTTTTTAAAAAGTTGCTGTTATTTTCGTCATACGATATATGTATCAACTGCAGAGGGGAAACTTTTCAGGGAATACCCGTGATTTAGGGTATTTTAAATTTTGCTGTTTCAGAATTTCATGTTAAAATTATTTTAGTTTTGTAATTATTTCTCAATTTGAATGCTTAATTTACGTGTTCTTAAAATGTTTTAAGAACTCTCCAAATATCACTTATTGTAGACAGTTATGCATATAGCATTAATAAGTCACCCATATCTGTATACAAATAGCAGTTTTCCTGGTTTCTGCATGTTAGGAAGTTTTACCCCTGCAAATTTATTAATGTGATTTTTTGGTTCCACAACATTGCTGCACAAATTGAAACATATATTCATTAGGAAAATATGCAATATTTTTATAGTTCTTCATATATTTATATATATATATATATATTAATACAAATACAGTCGAACCTCATTAACGTGAATACTGTTACCATGAATTACTTTTAAGATGTTTTCACTATCTCCATCAAAATGAAGATTAGTTTAGTTGTATTAAGATTAGTTTCTGACAGTATGCATGAACTACTGATAACAGGAACAAATTTTTTATCCCCCTTGAGATTCACAATAACAAGATTCGTCTGTATACGTAAATAAAACAGTACGACATACATTTCTTTGTTTTATTGTTAGAAACTGTATATTACAGTTTGATTCCAAATTTTTAAATAATATTTATCTAATTTATATGAAATTAAAATAAATGCCTGAGCTAATAAGAGACAAGTCATTAAAATTAATGAATTTAATTTCCTCAATATTAATTTACAACTATTAAACATTTTCATATAATAATAATAAAAACTTTTTATGATTATCATTATGATGTAAACATAGTTTTAAGCTTTGTGCTATAAATTATTAATTAGAATTGACATACATTTAACTTAATAAAAAATTTATTAATTTACATTATTATTATTATTATTATTATTTATTTATTTTGAAATAAATCTTTTGTTGAAAGACATATCAACTTCCATCAATATCAATTTAATAAATGGACAAGGAATAAAATGCATACTAATAAAAAAAATTTTGCACATTAATTGACAATATTTATAAACAAAGTTAACTGTCACTAATCAAAGAATACCCATATTTCTTTTAGTGTTTTGAGGATGTAACTTTAGTAATATTTGATTAATCACTAAGAATTTTGAGTATGTTAAGCTTCAAAACACTACTGACACTGACTTCATTGAATTTGTTACGTAGTAACTAACTTATGTAATCACATGAAAATATTACTTATGAATATTTTTATACATTAATGATATAGATAATGGGTTACTGAAAAGGGTTCACTTATGCCAATCAGCATTTATTACAAGTAATTTAACAGGATCTATTGATATGAAAAATTTAATACATAATACGTATATATGTATTGAATTACTGTATTGGATAAAAATTATCCCCAGTATTGAAACTAAACTTTTTGTTATAACTGGATCGCAGACGCTCATTATGTAGGACCAAGATTCATTCTAAAATGTAAAGTGGAAAAAAAGTGTTATAATGAGAAACATAGTCTTACGGGGAAACAAACAACAAAAATTAATTCTTTTATAAGACAGAAACGAGAAGAGTAAATAAAGATGCTTCAACTTTTATGATATGTGTATAAATATTAAATAAGGGGGGGGGGGAGGAAAAAAAATATATAAATTAAAAATGAGAACTTAATGGCTTTAGTTGAAACTTCGACGTAATTTTTTTTTTGATCAGAGTCCTCAGCACATGATTCAGGTGGTGTTGACAGTCGTAACTGATTCTTCATAGCTCTCATCTTCAGATTTCACTGGATGATGCCACAATCAGTCTATATTCAAAACTGGTTTGCAACTGCAACCATAATGAAGGAGTTCTGGGCATATACTGAAAGTGGGGCCATTTACTGAGATTAGAAAATGACTGACAAAGAATCAATTTTGATAATCAACATCACCTGAAGCATACGTGCTGATGAAGTTACAGAGCCAGGACAAAAATTTTATACGGGAACACGAGTAAGGCTATTATTATTATTTTAATGAAGTTTATTATTATTATTTTAATAAAGTTTTCATACTTCTATATTTTTTAAGTAATGATATATTTTCTAATGTGGAATTGATGCATTTATCTAATTTGGATTCTGGCTCTCCAATTGATATATTTATGATCCATATTAGTGAAATAAAAATTGGAAGAATATAATATTTTTGTTATAAGCTTTTAGGACTAAGGTGTAGTATTTCAAAAAATCATGGAAAAAGCTCAAGAATGTTATTTTAAAAATTGCTCTAAATCATTTACAAGAAAATAAGTAAATGATAATTAATATTCATTAGTTGTTTATTATTAATAAAATTGGCACTTTTCCATTTTGCCAGTGCAGGCAAAAAAAAAAAAATAGGTATAGATGTAGGTATAGACTAATAAAACATATTAGTCTTTCAAATGTAATTTTTTTTTTCTCGTCTAACTCCCATGAATATTCATGGAATTTCCTGAAATTGATACACATTATTTGAGTTGACTATCAGATTTTCCTTATTGAAAATAGCGTGAATACCTCTTCTAGCTTGTATGCACGGACACCCGAAATTATTCCAAAGCACTGCGAAGTTTATTATCAGATATTTTCTATAGAAAATGGAGTAAATACCATCACTAGTTTGTATACCGGGACACCCAAAATATTCCAAAGCATTGCATTCTATGAAAGATATTTCTATAAACCAAATTTTAATTACTTTGCATACATCTTAATGAAATTGAAATAAGTTATTTATATGCACAAAATAATGCTTTCTATAGTGTACAATCCGATTAGCATAAGATTTTCAGGGCACACAGAAATATTCAGTTACATAAAGGAATTTATTGGATATTTGCTGGAATTGCATTTACGTTTACATTAAACATTTTCCAACAATTTGTAACTGTGAATATAATTTTTATTTTCATACTTTTTTGTCTGTCTGTCTATCTGTCCGTGTTCCCGCCCCCAGCATCCGTAAATATTTTCAGAAAAAAATAAGATATATGTTATTTAGGTTTATTATGGAATATTCCCTATTTAAAATGGCATTAATAGGTAGTCTACAAATGGTTTATATTCAGGAGCGCAAAAAATATACCACTGCTTTGAGTTTTTGGACAGGCATTCTTATAAATTACTTTTAAAATAACTTTCTACTGTAAAAATCATAAAGAAATTCATATTTATTGTTAATATTGTAAAATATTTTTTGATTAAAATATAATATGGTATTGATGTATAATTCAATGTCAGGGGGTTACTGCCTTTCAGTTTAATTATAGTACCTACATTTATTACAACAAAAATCAAGTCTGTTAATTTCCTTGAAACTTACAAATCTTGATCAACTTTTCAAGTGGCAACTAGATATGGAATCCAAAGTACCAAATTTGAATTTCCTACAGTTATTTGTCATTAAATTATGTTGAAAATTCATATATATATACAAATCAACCACTAAAATTTTGACTTTCGTATTCAGGAGGCCTCAAAATGTGATATTATACAGGAAAAAATAAATCTCCAAAAACTACTTTGTTTACAACATGGTTATGAGAAATTAATTTTCTGTTCTGTGTCAGTAGTGTTCTTCGACATAAAAAAAAATGCAGCAAAGCACTTACGTCAATCACATTTAATAAAAAAAAATGTCTACCTCAATTTTGAGTAGGCCTGTATATTGTCTATAAACTATATACACATGGCTTTGTGTACATAAATTTAGTGTTACATGTAAAACACTTAACACAAAATGAAATACACTTTCAGCAATTCCCAAGTATAGCACCAATATATTCAAATAATCTGAGTAACCCTGTAAATGAATGATGAATGATTGCTATACCACAATCTACACAAAACATGCTTCTATGCGCATAAAAATTGTTTCTTTTCATTGTGTTTAGAGCAGCTTATAGATGTCACACTGTACATATGAGAAATTTCTTTCACAGACGTGAGGTAGGTATTTGAATCCTCTTGGATGACCCTGTACACAACCCTTTGTCTGATCGCAATGAATAGCTTAGTGTAGCATCGCTATATGATACGGATTTAGAATATCAAATTTTGACATCCTGCTACTATTTGTTCTTGAGATATATTAATAACACGCAAAGACAGAGAGAGAGAGACCAACCACTAAAAACATGATTTCTGAATTCAGAGGATCTGACAATGTGCAAATATAACAAAAGCTAATTTTTGGTTGACTCCAAAACAATTTCTCTGTACCATGTATATGGATAAGAGAATGCATAAAGGAAAAGAAAGAAAAATGAATTTGAAAATTCCCTTTTTATACATAAATTATTCACAAATTTTATTTGTTAAATTATCACTGAATATTCTCGAGTGTATTCACTAGAGGAAAGAGAGACATTACTGGTTAAAACAGTTGTCTTTCCCCGAATGGAAAAGAATTCCTCCCCTCCCCCCCAAACGCTGATCAATCTATTCCTTAAAACAAAGCTATAGTAATTACAATGTCTCACTTTTGATTTACAATCCCTTAAGGCTTAGCGAAAAATGCTTGAATTTTCAAGTTGCAATAACTCAATGAGATTTTCACTTAGAAAGATATTTATTTTCTCTTTAAAAAAAAAAAAAAAAAAAAAAAAAAAAAAATGTTGCAATTAAACCTTCTGCTATTTCTTTACCTCTGAATATAGAGATTTCAAGTATTGAATGGTTAAGCATTGAATTAACTAGAATTAATTATTATGATAATTGTAACACCTTAAGAATATTTTCACATTTGATTTTGTAATATATTCACTTTTTTAATATTAAGAATAATAATCTTCAAAAATATCAACAGATTTTCAGAAAATATGTCTAGAAGTTATATTTTAAAAGTGCATGATATTACAAGTCAACAAGAAATAGATTGTTAGGTTTTGCATACAGTCTCCTGTTCCCAAGACATTAATTTCAGATTTTATTCCACCAATACTGATCTTGTACTTCTGCAAAAGAAAAAACTGATGTGGACATGACTTCCTTATACACATTTAGAAATATATACATAATGTAAGCATTATCATTAGACCCAAGACAGATGCTAAAAATATTTAAAAAATGCATTGTCAATGTGTTTTGAGCTTTTCGGAAAGTTTCAAATGTCTATCTAGTCAGGAAGTAAGTCAAAAATCGATTGCAAGATTTGTACTTGTAACGCTGCCTAAGGCAGCAGGGACCTAAAACATTTCCCTGAAAGTATTTAAAAAATGAATTTTCACCATGTTCTGAACTATTCTGAAAGTTTCAAATGTCTAGCTGGTTGAAAAGTTAGTTAAATACATTTTCTGTTGAATCATATATACACTGCTGAAGGCAGCATGTATCCAAAACATTTGGCTAAAAATAATAAAAAAAATGCATTGTCAACGTGTTCTGAGCTTTTCTGAAAGTTGCAAATGTCTAGCTAGTCAGGAAGTCAGTTAAGAATCGATTGCAATATTTGTCCAAACAGTTTTTGAGTTATCGTTTTTTGATACATTATTGCCAAAACCTTTGTATTTTTGGTCATTATGAACCTAATTTTCCGAAATATCTCCAAAACGGAAAATCATACAAAGTCGAAAAAGGGAGGTGCACAACTAGACGTTATAACACACCTATGTACCAATTCGCAACTTTCTACGTCCAACCATTTTTGAGTTATGTGACATACAAACACATATACGTACAGACGTCACGAAAAATCATGTAAAGTCGCTTATATCGCTAAAACGAGTGCTCGTGTTAAGATGACACTTGCAGGTGTACAACTAGACATCATGGCAATCACATCACACATATAAATTGACAACATTCAGCGATCATTCGTTTTCGAGCAATGTGAAATACAAGATCCATTTTGCAAAAAAGGATTAGTATAATTCCTTATACTTTGTATAAGGAAGTAAAAATTGGTGCAGGATTTTATGAAACCAACTAAAAATTTTCAAGGAATTTGAAAAAATAATAATTGACGCCTGTAGAAAAAAACAATATTTTGCAAGGAGCAAAATATGTCTCATATTCTAATAAGATGATATACAAAGTTTTATCTGAAAAAGTTCCAGGTGTGATCTGAAAAAGAAAATAAGCTATTGAATTCCATTAAAATCTACCAAAATTGGATACGGAATATACATTTAGATTTCATCCAAGTTTTATAGAAATTACATAAAATCAGTATAACTGATGCATTTTTCTTTCTTTCTCTTTTATACATTTTAATGCACTTATTTTAAACAGGGAAGCCAAAAGCATTGGCCTTGCTTTTTATTATGCAAATATTAATTTTAGACAAAAATATACAGGTTATTGATTTTAAGCATATATTATTTTTAAATCCTGATACTGAAAATCAATATCACATTTATGTTTAAAATTAATATCTGCATTATAAAAAACAAGGTCAATGCTTTTGGTTCCCCTGTTTAAAGTAAGTGCATTAAAATTCTTAAAAGAGAAAGAAAGAAGAAAAGAAAAATGCATCAGCTATGTTGATTTTACGTAATTTCTATGAAACCTGGAAGAAATCTAGATGTATATTCCACATTCAATTTTGGTTGATTTTACATGATTTAGATGAGATCTGGATGTATATTTTACATCCAAATCTAGTTGATATTACATGAAATGGCTGAAAACACAATGTTGCATTTTCATCCAAATTTGGTTAATTTTACATGAATTGAACAAACTCTAAATGTCTTACATAACAAGTTGGTTGATAATACGTACTAACTAAGTCTTATTTAGGGCCATGTTACAACTTTGCTTGTGACATTTCAACCAAAAATCAACCAAAGCAGATAGCAAATTTCAACGTAATGGGACGTAATATTTGATCGCGATTACGTAATATTAACCTAATTGGTTCGAATCCTGGTGCGGGCATGGATGTTTGTGTTGTCTTATGTCTTCAAAATATTGTGTACTTGTTACTGTGTATTAAATAAAAACTTGTAAACCCTTGTGGTGTGGATATTTCGAGATATAAGCGGCCTTTGAGGCAAGCAAAAAATCTCAGTACTCATCAAACCAAACCAAACCAAACCAAACCTAATTGTGTTGTGTGGGGTTAAATTTGTGGACATGTTTTTTAACACGTAGCTGCATTGGAAAATTTCACACAAGTGTTAAATTCTAACGGTAAACAAATTATTGATTTTCTTTTACAAAATAATATAATGTCAACACTAGCAAATTTATGAAAATCGTATGTAATTTTATCAGAAAATAAGTTGTACAGATTTAAAAATAAAAACTTGCTCAACAAAGAATTATCCTAAGCTTGATGTTGGTAAAAGGAAATTAATGCAAAAATGAAATCGCTAGAAACTTATTTACTACATTTTTTTATACGTCAGATATACTAATAATGAAAAATTATAAGACTGCCATAGCCATAAGACATTCATATTAATCTACATTTTCAAGCGACACATACAAACGATCTCCATTCTCCTTCCTCCCAATAGTCTGTTTTAGCTTCGGTTCACAAGGATCGTCATTTTTTAAAAGTTCTCTTTCAATGTAAAATTAGTATAAAATGACTCTTGAAAAATACATGCTGCTTAGAATACTCTATTTAATGACATTTGCTTTAAATGGAAATTTTTTCAGCTTCATATTAATTTAAAAAAAATAATTAAAACGAGACATTTCCCCATTGAATAACCTTGCGGAAGCGGGAGAGAAGGAAGTATTGTACGCTGGCGCCATCTGTAAACATTAGAAAACAACATCACAAAATTTCAGCGTTACCTTCTTCTCCTGTCTTTATTACTCCGTGATGTTACGCTATCTGTTATCCGCGAACAGACTATAAATGTTTTGAGAACAATCTTGACAACAGATTTCACATGTGGCATTTCTGCTGTTTGAGAATGTGAATGTATATTTTGATCACTTTTACCCACACAGCACATACGTCCAAATTTTGTTCATTTCTCGTCTCGTACGTCCAAAACACGTCCCTCCAGAGAACTGACATCCCATTTTTGTCACATGCTCACATAAATTCAACCATCATGTTGAAAGTATGTGTCGTGAGTAACCAAATTTGGACATACATTATTAGAAAAATATCTTGGAAGTAATGTGTTCCACAATTGAGCGAATTCCTCCCAATGAAGTGTCCTTTTACGTTGAATTCAACAAGCATGCAGCGTACTTTTTACTAAAACGGAACGAGCAACTGGGCATGCGCATTCAACCAACCATTCCACTTTTCCTCTCGTCCGTGGCTTCGCTTTCGCCCGCCGCCATGTTATCATTTTGATTATGTGAAAATCCGAAAGAATAAATAATTGCGTTGTATAATTAATGTTATGATTGTAGATTTCGACGAAATCGTCATATATGCTGTATTGTCCACCGTCGCCAAGCTTGTGACAACGATTTTACATTCTTGTTCTATACAGAATGTGAATGCGATCTGAAAATAATTGTCATGTAAGTATCTAAAATAATTTTATTTTATTTTCATTTCTGATATTTGACTTTAATGTAATAATGCTTATTATACCTGAAAAGGTTTATTATTTGTAAAATTTAATTTCATGGGTGGTTTTAGTTTTTGTTTGTTGTGTATCATTTCTTATCCATTGATTTATCGATCCATAAATATTATTACATGGCCTAATGGACCTTTCTTTTATTTTAAGCAGGAATGGAAATATCTGTAGAAGTATTTTCTTGTAAACTTAATCGGAATTTCCATTGCTTTTTAACCATTCAAGCATGCCTTTATCAGTTGATTAACTTTGATAAACAATGCAAAAATGTGTTCATGAAAGCTTAAATTTATTTTAAAACTGTTGTAGTTTTATTTAACTCTCTCAAATTATAAAAAAAAAAAAAATTAAGATTGATTTCATTAATGAAAGTTGTTATTTAAGTATGAGAAATTCAGTAATTCTGAAGTTAACTTATGTCAATAACAACTGTAAAATTTTCGAACGAACCATAGAAAATGAGAATAAACAAAGATTTCTAATGAACTGCTTGTACTGGTTTGGATTTTCTTATCTAGAATATGTATACTCTTTAACTTATTTTTCACGAGTAATTTTTTTCCTAAATATTGTAAATATTATATATTTATATATATTAAATATTATATATGTGCAATTTACAATTAAAAGCCAAACCATTAATTTCTCTTTCTCTGTTTTGAATCTCTTATCTACAATATGTATACTCTTTAATTTATTAAATTTAGTTATGTTTTTCTCAAGAGTAATTTTTTTTTTCTAAATGTTGTAAATATTATATTTATATATATTAAATATATATGTGCAAGTTACAATTAGAAGAGAAGCCAAACCATTAATTTCTCATTCTCTCACTTTTTATTTAATGATTTTAAATTGGTATTTTTAGTCTTTTGCTATTTATGTGTTAATACCAATAGCAGAAACAGTTCAGCCAACACTGCAGGTTAATTTAACAATCCATAAATGGGATACACTTAATAATAAATCAATGCCGTAGCTAAAGAGTTATACTTTCTCCTTTGTAAATGCAAATTTTGCACATTTTATGAATTATATTATTTCTTTTTATTATACCAGACCTGATCTCAGATTATCTGATTGCAGAACTTTGTTTTATTGTAGATAAAAAATATTGTAGATAAAAAATTCTTCCTGTGCACATGTGTATACGTATAATTATATAAAGTTCAAAATTACAGTTAACATTATGTAGACTATGAAAATTGTAACTTTGTTTTTAATTTTGTTTTTAAAAATTAGATTTTTCTTGGAGGTAATTATTAAATGTAAACTATTACTCATGATATGTTTTTTCCCCCTACAGTTGGAATGTAAACTCTGAAATGTTTTTTTTTTTTTTTTTCATCCTGTATACAATATTTATAAGCTATTTTTTTTTTTTAATTTTGGCCTTTTGTATTTTTCTTCCCAGATTATTTATTTAAGAAGTTAATGAATATGTAAGGAATCTAGCTTTGGCCTGCAGTCTCCTAGCAGCCCTTCAGTTTAAATTGCAAGTTAATAAGTAAGACTTTCTGCATATAACTCAGTACTAATCATTGCAAGACTGTTCTTTTTTTTTTAAATCAAGATTTATTTGATTTTAATGATTTTTTAAAACTATTCATACATTATTGTGCAACACTTGTATTTTATTCTGTGTATTTTTATGTATATATATGTAAATATTTACACTATCAATCATTTTACTTAAATTATAAATAATATTCTATTCCGACAGAAAAAATCCATGTAGGCATTTATTACCAATATTTCTATTCAAATTAGTATCATTATAATAAAAAAATAATCTTATAACAGTCACAAATGCTGTAGTACGAGCCACTCAACCTGAGAATTTGTAGTACTATAATGTATTGAAATAAAGAAAGTCGGGTGGACTGCGGTAATTCTCGATCAATGTGTTTCTAGGTTAATTAATGTTCACCCACCTTATAATAGTATGCTTAAACAAAAATTAAAAAGTATTGTTAACAATTCAAGAACATTGTAGTTTAATGTACAATATAAAAAAAAAGTCGCCATCTTTGCTGAAAATTAATAAATAAAAATATATATTAAACTGCTACAAAAGCATCTTGAAAAAAGATTGTTTCTGAAAATCACACATTTTACTTAGATTCTTAGTGGTACAACATTTCTATTTTTTTTTTTTTTTTTAATGTTATTTTACAACTATAAATCTGTACTGATAAGTATAAAGGATTTAAGTCCAAAAATGTCGATTTTGAGTTAAGTACATAGTCAGACTCAGAAAAAAATTCTCTATCGATTGGTATAAAGGATTTAAATCCGTGTCCTTTAGTCTTTGAGAAAATCCATTGGTAAAAAAAGATTCAAGTTAGAAATTTAGCATTAATCTTTAGTATAAAATATTTAATTCAAATTTTTCCCTTTATTAAATGAAGATTGACAATCACTTAACGGTATATAGTGTATAAATCAACATAATCCCTTTTTCCTAATCGATTCTGCTCATTAGTTTTTAGTTAGTATAGCTTTATTTTTCGTCTCCTGAAAAATCAAGAATATGGACTTAAATCCTTTATACTTATCAGTACAGATATAATATAAGCTTTTAAATTACGTTAATAATGTTTCTGTAATTTAGTATACTGGTTATACAACTATATTGATTTATACAACAGATTCTTTTTTTACCTATGTTTAAAATTATTTTAGACATATTTATCAATATACATATATGTAGTGTGCATCTATAATATATATTCATTAATGCACATCAAAAAATCATATGTATTTTGCTTAAAATTAAAACCGGTTTTGTTATAGGTTTCATATCAAAATCAAAACTATCTTTCAAGCTATTTCAAAATTTTGTAGTAAGCATGACTAATGACTAATTAAGATCAAGATTACTAAGTATTGTACTGAATGCTAATAAATTAAATTGTATTTTATTGTACACACTTGTGATTTAAATTATACAGTTATATAAAAAGTTATTTATTTTTAACTGTTAACTTCAATACATTAAATCAAAGAAAAGTTCAAATGAAAGCCAACTATTTTATCTTTATTTCATAGTAAAAATAAACTGTAATAACAATAAATGGTTTTTTTTTATAACTAAATGTTTAAATTAAAATATATAATAAAACTGAAATATTTTTAATGGGTAATTGCAATACTTAACTATAAATCAAAGAAAAGTTCATATCAAAAACGTAGTAGATTATCTTTATTTCATAGTAAAAAATAAACTGTAATAACAATAAATGGTTTTATTTATTAAGGATATAATAAAAATGCATGGTTGAAATAAAATATATAATAAAATTAGGACAGTAATGCTATATACATTATGCTTTTAAATGTTATAAAGTGTTTTGCCAATAAGTTTGGATGTAATTTCAAAACAAATAAAAATAGTAAATTAACTACTATGCTTATTAAAAAAAAAAAAAAAAAAAAAAAAACATTTATAATCAGGGGTCGATCCAGGCAAAATTTTGGTCCCTTTTGCGGCTCCTTCACAAAATTCCACACAGTAAAAAGGGGCCCTTCAGAAAATTCAAATTTATAAAATGAGTCCCTTCACAAGATTTTTTGTTTTATAAAAAGGATCCTTTTATTAAATGTTTTCATATTTTCAGTATTATTTTTAATTTATGCCTTAATTTGGCTCAACGAAACTCTATTAACTTGATATTAAACATTACATAAAGTGATTGTAAAAACTGAAGATTTTACACAATATTTTACTTTTTCACAAAAATATTTTATATTTCACAAAAATATTTTGTTTTTCACAAAAAAGGGACCCAAAAATTAAAACATGGATTGACTCCTGATCAGGGGTTAACCTGGCAAAAAAAATTACTTTAGCATTTTAGCGAAAATAGGCAAGCACTATTTTAGCTTTTTCGAAAGTTAATTCTTTGGATACCATTGATTTCTTTTACTTAGCTTTGTTATCCTCAGTTTTGTTTTCTATTCCTTTTGTTCATTGATGATTTTAACCAAGCATCCATATTTGTGACTTTAAAAATATGAATCAGGGAAACTATGTTTTGATTTTATCAATAGAAAAAGAGGTATTCATATCATATGTGTAAAATGAAAAAGCAATTTAAAAATCAAGTAAAGTGTAGTGGTAGATAATCGTGAAATACTAGTGCTGAAAATGCTTCTATGAAGCAAATTCTGAATTCTAACATACTTTTAAATATTTTTGCATTTAAATTCAATCATTGAAAATTAAAAATAAATCCAAATTACTATATAAATAAGGATTCCCAATAATTTCAGTCCTTTCGTAGTTTTTGCCTGCAAATATTACAAAAAAATAAAAATAAAATAAAATAAAATTCTGAATTATTATATAGAGATATTTTATACAGTTATCCAGTTTTAGCATTTTAGCGAAATTCTGACCGACTTGTTTTAGCAAATATGATACCTTTTAGCAAAATGCTAAAAAAACGAATGGCAGTTTAAACCCTGCTCCTGATAATATGTAATTAAAATCAGGTTTATGTTAAAAATGACATAATTTGTAGTCCAAATTAATCAATATAGCTATCATTTGAACAAAAAATGTCCTGATCCGTAATTGCCCTGAGTCGGGGTGCGATCGATATTTACCCGGTTGCTGGGGCAATTACTGATCAATGAATTTTTTCAATTAAACAAACTTTTAAAACATTTTAATCAAAGTCTATATTTTATTGAATAAACACATGATAAAGCTTTAACCATGCTAAATTGGGTTAACATCAATTGTGATATTTTTAGAGTTATTTAGATGTTTGTGTTTTTTGATCGGGAATTACCCTCGCCCACACTAAAATCTTATCCATGCTATGGAACGGATAAAACAATTTTGGAAAAGGGTAATTTATTAGGGAAAATAACATCATAACTGAAACAATGTATTAAGAGGAAACTTTTACTCACACTTCCCAAACAAAATAAAGAGAATAAGGAGTTAAGAAAAAAAAAAGCAGGATATCTTAAAAATCTTATATTTAGGCTAACTAATATAATTTGAATCAAGAAAATTTTTTCACACTATACCCATTAACAAAATTCACATTTTCATTACCATCTTAATACTTTCACTTATTCTTATAACTTTTCTATATTGAGTCGGGACAATTCATTAAACAAGCAGTGACAGCTGCCTTGAACTGTATGTAACTGATTATATTATAATTAAATTTAATGGTTATGGAGTTTTTTAAAAAAAATTGGAGGCTTCAGCAGGGACCGATTTATTCCTGCGGAGGCCTAGGGCACTCATGTTTAATGGGCCCTTTCTTCTGAAACTTTAATATTTATAATCCTCTATTCTATTATTCTATACAGAGAAGATATTTTAAAGGTAAATATTTTTTTCTGCAGATGATTATACAGTTTACCAAATGATTAAACACTGATTATCTATATTTAAATAACTGATAACTTAACATACTATCATTTTACGGCAAAGTATATATTGTTCGAAATAATACAAACAATGATCAATTTCCATAGCGCACACAATGGAAATATTCACAATTAGTACAAAAAAAAAAAAAAAAAAAAAAAAATGTATTTTATATATTATAGGATAAAAAATCAATAAACAAAAAAGTGTAACTTATGATGAAGCCAATGTACTATCTGTAAACTGATTCATGCACTAAATTAGACAGCATTGCAAACATGCTAACAGTTTAATTTATTCCAGAGGATTGTAAATACCTACCCTTTTAACATCACTTTATTTGTATTGATTTTTTTTTTTTTTTCAAATATGGTAGGACAAATAAGAGGCACACAGCACAATACTATTTCCATTTGTTGACGAAAAAATGAAAATTATTGATCATTATAGAAAATTTTCATTCTAACTATTTTTTTAAATGTATGGTGGAATTTCTTGAAGGCCCAAGGCATGTGCCCTGAATGCTCTGCCATAAGTCAGGTGCTGGGCTTCAGGGCTTTTTAAACACTACAATGTAAAATATGCCATTATTTTTAAAATATTATGTGTGCCAATATTAAAAGATATAAACTGATATGAGAACTATAAATAAGCAAGAAAATGTTTTCTTTTGTAAATATCAACTGCAAGGCTGGCAGAGACAAACTATCATATTATATATATATTAATCCTCGCTTTCCCAAGATGGGGTCATTTTGAAGTTGAAATCTAGTTAAGCACGCCTCATTCAAAAAGTGTGCTAATTCGCCACAGATAGCAAACATAACCAGTGGAATTTTGCAACTTCTAAACGATATAAAAAGGTGCTGTGCTGGTGATTTTCGCCAAGTGTGCCAAGCGGCACTTGAAAGCAATTTTTTTGCAGTAATGCCATGATCTTGGGAAAGCGAGGGTTAATCAATTAATTCTACACTAACTAAATATTTATAATTCATACATCAGTCATAAGGTTGTGCTTGTATAAATAATTAAAATATAATAAATGGTTAAAATGTATAAATAATTAAGAAAATTAAGGTATAATTTATTTTTTTATTTATCAATGTTGCTTAGTAGAGACGAATCTAAAGTCAAGGTATCCAAATAAATATTAGCTTGTTTAATAATATTTTGTTATATTTTACAAATTATATTTTTAAATTTCTATAAGAAATATTTAAAAACCACATTTTTTTAAAGCTGGATGTACAGTTTCATTCCACTAAAGCCATTAACTTTAATATGCAAAAAAAAGTGATTTAAATCAGTGATAGTTTTTATTTTTACTTCCCGAACACTATAGTGAGGAAAGTATTGTAATCATGTCAAAAATCCGAATTGGAGATTTTGATGTTTCTATACGTTTCGAGGTCCAATGAGTCCGTTTTCACTATTTTTGCGATGATGTATGTATGTATGTGTGTATGTGTGTATGTATGTGTGTATGTCTGTGAGTGAAAACGCTAGCGTCTAAACGCTTTGTTCGAATAACCTGAAATTTGGTACGTATATTGTAAGTCACCATAGTACGAACCCTATAGATTTTGGTGAATCTAGCACTTATAGTTTTTTTACAGGGACACAAAGAAAAATTCTTTATCATTATGGCCTATGGGAGCAAAATCTTAAAAGTGCGATAGCATCTAAACGCCTTATTCAATTGAGCAAAAAATTTATCCACATATTATAGGTCACAAATACTCAATCTCTATAGATTTTGGAGAATCTATCACTTACAGTTTTTTTACAAAGAAAAATTCAAAGAATTTCTTTGTGGGACACAAAGAAAAATTCTTTATCATTATGCCTATGGGGCCAAATTTTTAAAAGTGTGATAGCGTCTAAACGCCTTATTAATCTGAGTAAAAAATTTGTACACGTATTATAGGTCACAGTTGCACCAACTGTATAGATTTTGGTGAATCTAGCACTTACAGTTTTTTTACAGGGACACAAAGAAAAATTCTTTATCATTATGCCTATGGGACCAAATTTTTAAAAGTACGATAGCATCTAAACGCCTTATTCAATTGAGCTGAAAATTTATATGAGTATTATAAATCACTGTTGCACTAACTATAATCATTTTGGTGAATCTAGCATTTATAGGTTTTTACAGGGACACAGCGAAAAATTCTTTGTCATTATGATCTATGGGCTCAAAGTTCAGTAGCGTTAAATAAAACATCGTGTAATATATGGAGAAAAATACTCAAACACTCTATTATGCTTTTCCCTTTTTTGTTTGTTTAACAACTCCTCTTTCTTTACTTTATCTACAAAACTGTTAATTACTAAATGTTCGGAAAGTCGAGTGGAGTCACTCCAGATATTTTTACTTTTTAAATCAATTGATTTAAATCACTACAACCCTGTTGCAGGATTCTCAATTAATAGCGTTTGCATACAAAGTTTTTATTCATTAGCTTTACAAGGCAAAATTAGCTCTGGCCGCATGGTCAGTTACTACTGAAGAATTAGCCACTAATAAATTTGCTGCGGTTAGCCACCACAATGGCCACTGTTTGGCTACCTGCTGCAATTTTCACACACACACACACACAAATGTTTGTTTCCCTCAGTTGATTAATTTTAGCTATATCATGTGTAAGCAGTAGGAAATCCACTCCCAGAAATCCATAGCACTTGGGACCAGAGACTGCAAATTTGAAAATTTTATGGATTTTAGTTTTTTTTTTTTTTTTTTTTTTTTTTTTTTTTAATTGTTTGCAGTATAGACAAATGTTTTTATTTTTTATTTTTTATTCGTTTTATTTTTATTCTTTGAAATTACTTTTTATTTAAGCACAAAAACTTTATTATAAATTTCATTGTTTACTTTGGTTGTAACTTTTTAAAAGTATATAAGTATTTATAATTTTAGTAATACATATTAGGGTATTTATTTGCATTGTATAATTTTATATTGCTACTATTCAAAAGTTCTTATAACATCGTTTTTATCATATTAACTAGTATGCTGTGGCCATCACAAGTCTTTCTTCTATATAATCCTGTACAAATTTACCTAATATAAATTATTTGTTAAATTATAATTTATTAAAATTATTTTCCATGATGAATGCAGACGATTTTTATCTGAAAAAAGTTTAATATTAAATGCCAAAAGAAAATCAGTTTTGTTCAGACATGAGAAGAAATGAATTTTCTTCCCATTATTTCATTTATTTATTTTTTCATTAAAAATGGAAAAAATCAATAACATAGTATAAATTATCACTGATCTATGGTTTGATAATTCATTTTAAAGGTGTTGACGAGTTCTTTCGAAGATACCCATATTGAAAATTAACGAATTCCAAACGTCAAATTTCGTTCAAGGGTTTTGAGATACAGTACCTACAAAATTTGTAACACACACACAGACAGACATTTTCTAAAAGCAGTCAAATTGTGATCAGGACATCTCAAAACATGTAAATACACCAAAAACTGTTTAAAAATTTTCACAAAGCCAATACTTCCTTCAAACATAGAAGACAGTAAAAATAAGATTTTTTTTTGCTAAGTTTTTTATGGCAAAAATGAAAGAAAAAATCGATAATGTTGTTTTAAATTAACGCAGATCAGTGGTTCAGCCATTTCTTCTTCTTATTATTATTATTTTTTTTTTTTTTTCGTATGCATATAATGAGAAAGTATTGAATTAGTAAAAAGTTTCAAACTCCAGTTTTGATGGATTTACACGTTTGAGGATGTTCTGATCACAATTGAACTGATTTTAGAAAATGTCTGTCTGTCAGTCAGTCTTTCTCTCTCTCTGTGTGTGTGTGTGTATCACTAATGTAGTAGACACTGCATCTCATTAACCAATTAATGAAATTTAACCATACTTGGAATTTTGTTGAAACCTGACATAAACTGATACAGATTAGAATTGGCGATCAATTGTTCAACAGGTCGGGCTGTAATCCCATTATTTCTAAATTTTTAACATGAACAAAACAAAATTTCATATAACTCTACAAAATGAGTTATTTTAAACAATGTAATTATAAAATTAATTGTTAATTAATAATTGTTAATCAATGATTGTGAAATTAATATAAATTATTGATAATAGTAGTAATAAATTAGGGGGGGGAGGGAAATGTGCATCTGAGAACTTCGTTTCCTGTAGTGATGTACCTCTGTCACATAAAAATCGTCTACATTTATATGGAAAATAATTTAATAAATTTCTATTTTATGATTTTGGTGTATAATTAAAATATACAGAAGAAAGTCTTGTGGTGGCACTATCACACTAAAGGTATTCATAAGGTCTTTTAAAAGATACCCATGGTGAAAACTTGTCCCCTCTGGGCAATAAATGTAAAGGAAAATATATTCCATAGTCTGCAGAACTGCTTTTCTTTTTCTGTTTTTTAGTAGCTTTTAAAATAATTTATATTTTTTTCCATACATTTGGATAGGGATCATTGCATTATGTGATCTGTTTAAATCATGTTAAAAAAAATCACCTAGGAAGCAATAAGCCTAGGATAAATAAAGCTTATAAAATAAAATTTGATTCGTAGAGTTTAGAGTGCTATTCAGTCAAATGTGATATCATTGACAGTTTATTACCTACAATTTCACAGTAAAAATATAAAAAATAATTAGAAAAAATTAATTATAATAGAACTAACCTTTAATAGCTGTTTGTTTTTAGCATCATGAAGTATATATATTAACGTTTATCAATAATTGTTTCAAAATTTTTAAGCTATAATGATGTTCTATTATAATTATTATTATTATTCACGTTTAATTTTAATATGTTTGTCAACTAATTTAAAGTTAATATAAGGTTATTATTATCATGTTTCAATTAATTAAAAAATGATGAAAAATTTGAAAAATTGGGCTTCATAATGTACTAGGACATCTCAGTAAGTATCTTCGTGTTGAATCACATGACTGTCCTTATTACCATTTTAGTGTTATGCTGTCTGGAGACACACGTCCAGACACTGTCTTTTTTATATATGAAGATTTACTCGTATTATTGAAAAATCTAGTACTTATTGTAGATGAGAAAATTCAAAACTGATTGGTTTCAATTAAATAATCATACAAATTTGTTTCTTATAAATACCACAACTTGCATATTGTTATTGAATATAATTTTTGGTTTATGGGAGAACATAACTGTCAGTTTTTATTTATTTATTTATTTTTCCTTTTGAAATGTTTTTTATTTTCTCTCTCTGCAGGTGCTGCGAGAACTTGTCTATTACAGAGAAAAACATTAGATGTTGAATTAAATTAGTAATGTTCAATTAGCTTCGCTATGCAAATAAAGAAATTTTATGTAATTTTTTAAATAAAAATGCATAAATACATATTGTTTCTTTTGATTCTTTTTGAAATTTGAATCTCAAACCAATACAGGTAGGTTGGAAGTCAGTCCTTCGTTGTATCTTGCCGAACAGTCCACAATTTGTAGTAATTAAAACAAATTCAGCATATGGAACAAAGCACAAATAAAATTAATATGTTTAATCAAATAGAAAATACGTATGTATGTATATGTATATATATAAGCATATGTAAAAAAAAAAAAAAAAAAAAGCATATGTAAAAAAAAAGCAAATCAGTTTTGGTAAAAATATGTGTGTTTTTAAGCTACGTACAGTCGGTAACAAAAGTGTCCGAACACTAGCAAAAATTCCTATGTAAAAAAAGTACACTTCATACGGTTTTTTTAAATAAATCCTTGTCGAATCCTATTCTTAGTCAGTGTAAGAACATGATTCGATAAGGATTTATTTAACAAAACCGTATGAAGTGTACTTTTTTTACATAGGAATATTTGCTAGTGTTCGGACACTTTTGTTACCGACTGTAAGTACTTTCTAAATTTTTTCTCTTGTTTTTATATTTTATCTAATAATTGCACTGAGTTTAATTTTGTTTCTAATATTGACGTTCACTGAGACTTGATTCTTGGCTTCTTTTTAGCTGCATTTCATTGATACAACCTGTCGTCCAAAAAAGTTGGATCAAATTAATTACAGTGATTTGAATTAGTGATTACCTTTACAGTTTTACTTCACGATCACCATTATGCATCACAATGAGAAAACATGGAGGTAATCAGGAATTTAGCTGCATGTAATTAATGTGATCCAACTTTGTTGAATGCCAGGTGGTATGAAATGCTGCTGAAAAAAAAAAAAAAAGTCAAGGGTTACATACAAACGGAACGCTTGCAATTTCGATGACGTAAATTTTGCAAGTTGTTTGCAAATACAGTCGGCAACAAAAGTAACAGAGCACTAGCGAAAATTCCTATGTAAAAAAAGTACACTTAATGCAGATTTGTTAAATAAATCCTTGTCGAATCCTGTTCTTAGTCAGTCTAAGAACATGATTCGACAAGGATTTATTTAACAAAACAGTGTTAAGTGTGCTTTTTTCACATAGGAATTTTTGCTAGTGCTCGGATACTTTTGCTGCCGACTGCAGTCATACATTTGGAACGCCTGCAAATGGCTTTGCAACTGGAAGTGTTTCATTTGTATGTACAGTCGGCTGCAAAATTATTCGAGCACTAGCCAATAATTCCTATATTTAAAAAGTACACTTAAAACTGTTTTGCTAAGTAAATCCTTGTCGAATCATTTTCTTAGACTGATTAAGAACATGACTCGACAAGGATTTATTTAACAAAGCTGTATTAAGTGTACTTTTTTATGGCAAGGATTATTGCTAGTGCTCGAATAATTTTGCAGCCGACTGTACCCCCAAGAGTCAAGTCCTTTGAGCATCAAAAGGGGATGCAACTTAGAGAGACAATGGGAATGGATATGTTCATAAAGATAAAATTTATATGGTGGTATTTAAAATATTTGAAAATTGTACATACAGTACACTTATACTGCTATTACATAAAAACTTTTTGCACAATATTTGAACCGATTTTTGCTCTAATTTCTGGAGACTGAAAAAAATTTTTGGTTCGGAAAGTTCTCCAAAATACTTCAGATCTCAGTGGATGGTGTCACATTCAGTCTATGCCTGGAACCGGTTTGTAGCTGCATCTATAATGAACCAGTTCTGGTCCTAGACTGAAAGTGGTGCCATTTACTGAGATCAAAAAAGGAGAGTGACAAAAAATCAGTTTCAACTGTCAACATCACCTAAAACATGTGCTGAGGAAGTTCTGGATCTGGAAATAATGCTATATATATTAGCTCTGAATAAAGCTATTAAGTTTTATCTTTAATTACAGTATAAAAGTTTCATGTTTTTTAGTAATAGTAAAATGTGGAATTGATGCATTTTTCTAATTTGGATTCTGTGTCTCCATTTGACATATTTGTGATCCATATTAGTTAAATGTAAATTGGAAGAATGTAATGTTTTTATTATAAGCTTTTAAGACAAAGTTGTAGCAATTCAAAAATCATGAGAAAGGTTCAAAAAATGTTATTTAAAAAATTGCTCAAAATTATTTACAAGGAATTAGGTGAATAATAATTAATGTTCATTAGTTGTTAATTAAAGAAAACACTTGTTATTTATAGACATAAATTTTACTATTAAAGATGTGATTCTTTTAGATTAGGTTATGCTCAGTGGGTGATCCATGTATGCTAAATTAATTTTATATGAAAAAATCTCGAGTGACTCTGTTTGACTTTCTGATAAATTAAAGTAAGCGAAGTTGTTAAATGAAGAGAAGAGAAAATTATAATAGGGCATTTGAGAATTTTCTCCATATAGTGTGTTCTTTAACATTATTGTACTTTAAAGAATTTGAGCCTGTAGATCATAATGTTAAAGAATTTCGCATTGTGTCACTATAAAATAACTAAGCGCTAGATACTCCAAAATCAATAGGTCTTGTGTTACGGTGACCTATAGCATATATACCAACATCCAGGTAAATTCATCAATGCATTCAGATGCTATCATGTTCACTCACACATATATACTACACGCACATGCATATAGTATCGTGAAAATAGCACAAATGAACTCTGAGACCTCAAAGCCTATCGAAATACCAAAATCTCAAAGTAAAATTTTTGTCATGATTACAATATTTTCTTTACATATTTATATTTGTAGAGTATAAGTAATATTGCTATTACTAGGGGATAAGGCTGATTATCTATTTTATGAATTTAAAACAGCAGGGATACTTTTTTATATTTGTGTGTTGGGGGGGGGGGGATTTACTCCCCAACAGACAGAATTTTTTGTAATGATTTGCAGACTGCAGTATAGAACTGCTAAACTAAGTTTTAAATCACATTAAGCTATTAGCAATTAATAAATTAAGTAATATCTGCATATAAAAAGAAAACAAAGAATGTACAAAAGAACAGTAATCTAGAGACATGATGTAAATTGTATTACTTTTCTTATCTGTATACATGGTAGAGAAAGTTTTTTTTTTTTTTTTTTTTTTTTTTGAATCAAATAGCTGAAATTGAGTTTTTGTTAAATTTAAATGTTTTGAGGTCCCCTGAATCTGAAAATCATGTTTTTAGCAGTTAGTCTGTATATCTGTCTGTTATCAACATATCTCTAGAACAAATAGTAGCAGAAAGTCCAAACTGTAATGTATAAAATGCGCATCATATAGGGACGCTACACTAAACTTTTCTTTGAGATCAAGCAAGTAGTTCGTGTACAAGGGCATCCAAGAGAATTCAAACATATTTCGAGTAAGTACAGTGTAACAGTATTAAGCTGACTTAAACAATTTTTTTTATAATGCATAAAAACATGTTTTGTGTATATTGTGATATGGAAATCATTCATCTTTTGTTTACAGGGCTACCCAAAATATTTGGATATTTGGGGCTATGCTTATATTGACCAAACGTCTCCATTTTCTGGAGACAAATGGGGACTTCCTTTTTTTTTTTTTTTTTTTTTTTGAAGGCATTTTTCTAAGTTTTAAATAATTGTAGAAAGTAAATTATTAATCAGTACTACTTTATTTTTAGTCCTTATGTATTAGGAATGAAAAAATACACCCATAATTGGATAATTGTAGCAATTTTTAACGCTTCTCTATTATAAAGGTATTTTGATCAGGTCAGCATAGCTATACTTGAAAATTGCTGGAATAGTAATTCATTTTTTGTTAGGTGTTTTTTGATTGGGACTAAATTTAAGTACACAATATTGTTTATAGACAATATGACAACAGAGCTACCAAAAATTGAGCTAAATGTTCTTTTATATTCAGTGTAATTGATGAGAGTGCTTCGATGCACGTTACTGTGTCGACGAACACTGCTCAGAAAGAAAAATTAGTTTTTCAAATTCATACTGTAAAAAAAGTAATTTTTGAAATTTGAATTTGTTTTTTTTTTGCATAATATCATGTTTTGAGGTACCCTGATTACACAAAAGCCCAATTTTTAGTGATTAATCTGTATGTATTTATATTACCATATGTTAAAAAATCTGGTGTGTCACACACATCACTTTCTCTTACCCTGCATTTCAATATTATGATGATTGATTGCATATTAAATTTTAAGTTCAATAGCATGAGATAATAAAATTCAATATACTTTTAGAACATTCTAAAAGAGTTTTAAAAACAATTTTATTTGATATGCAGTTTTGTGCATAGAATTATTAAAAAAAAAAAAAAAAAAAAACTAGGCTATTATTAATTTACCTTCAAACTTGCCAGTCATTATAAAATTTTTGCCAGTAACCTAATATGAAATTCAAAGTGCTAAATTTGAATTTCCTGCAGTTATTTACTATTAAGTTATGCGATAACAGATACACATACAGCATACAGATCAACTGCTAAAAATTGGACTTTCGTAATCAGGCCACTTCAAAACATGATATAATACAAAAAACAAAGTTGAAAATAAAACTTCAAAAATTACTTTATTTACAGTATGCATATGAAACATTAATTGTGCAGTGTCCGGCACCACAGTAAAATATACAAACCACTTCTGTTAATTAGATTCAATAGAAAAGAACATTTTGCTTAATTCTGAGTATCCCTGTATATTGTCTATAATCAATATGCACTATTAAGAATACTTTATATTAAAAATTAGTCTTCTTTGAAAAGCATTTAACGCAAAAGGAATTATGATTCCTCCAAGTATAGCCCCATCTAAATACTTTAATTGGCCTTGTAAATGAATGATGAATAATTTCCATACCACAATCTACACAAAACATGCTTTTAAGAATTAAAAAAAATATATATATATATTCCATTTTGGTTAAGTCAGCCTGTAGATGTTACACTGTATTTGCCAGATATTTTCCCTTAGACAATGTATTTGAATTCACTTGGATGTTCCTGTACACAATCCATTTGCTTGGTCTCAACGAAAAATTTACTGTAACATCCCTATATGATACGCATTTAGAATACTAAGTTTGAACTTTCTGCTATTATTTGTTCTTGAGATATGTTGATAACAGATACACTCTCAGACTAACCGCTAAAAACATGGTTTTTGGATTCAGGGGGCCTCAAAATGTGTACATATGATAAAAACACACTTTAAAAAATTTGACTGATAAACAATACATTACCTATGTGGGAAGAGAAAGTACAAAAAAGTAACTGCATGAAATTCGAATTTGATATTTGAAGTACTTTTTAAGTTGCCACTTAAAAGTTTGATCAAAATTGGTAAGTTTGAAGTCAAATTAATAACAGCCTTTTTTTTTTTTTTTTTAATAACTCTAAGCACTACTGTTGAGCGGGGCTTGAGGGGTTGGTATCTCTCTTACATACAATTATATGTCGAATAACTATTCCTAAACCAGTTTTAAATTATTTTTGAATTACATTGAACTTTATTATCCTACGTTATTTATCTCAAGACTTAAACAATCTACTTATATAATATTAAAATGCAGGGAAAGAGGAAGTCGTGTGAGTGATACACCAGATTATTTAAGTACTTTATTGAAGCCTGGCTTTTTTTTTTTTGTGTGTGTGTGTTTTTAAATTAATCTGCAGAGCTCTCTGCTATGCTGTACTATTTCTGCTACTAGAACCTACTCTTATATCAGATTTTTTTTTTCTTTTCTTTTGAAAAAAAAAAAAAATATATATATATATGTATGTATATAAATTTAATGTTGCAATTAAACCTTCTGTTATTGCTTTACGACATTTGATTTTGTAATATCATCACTTTTTTAATATTAAGAATAAATGCTGTTAATTTTCATAGCAGGTAATCTTCAAAAATAACAACAGATTTTCAGAAAATATGTCATTTTAAAAGTGCATGATATTACAAGTCAACAAGAAATAGATAGTTAGGCTTTGCATACAATCTCCTGTTCCCAAGATTAATTTCAGATTTTATTCCACCAATACTGATCTTGTACTTCTGCAAAAGAAAAAAACTGATGTGGACACCACATGACTTCCTTATACACCTTTAGAAATATATACATAATGTTAAAAAGCATTATCATTAGACCCGAGACAGTTGGCTAAAAATATTTTAAAAATGCATTGTCAATGTGTTCTGAGCTTTTCTGAAAGTTTCAAATGCCTTACTAGTCAAGAAGTCAGTTAAAAATCAATTGCAAGATTTGTACTTGTAACGCTGCCGAAGGCAGCAGTGACTTGAAACAGTTCTCTAAAAGTATTAAAAAAATGCATTTTCACCATGTTCTGAACTATTCTGGAAGTTTCAAATGTCTAGCTAGTCGAGAGGTTAGTTAAATAAATTTTCTTTTGAAACCGTATAAACGCTGCCGAAGGCAGCAGGGACCCGAAACAGTTCTCTAAAAGTATTTTTAAAATGCATTTTCACTGTGTTCTGAACTATTCTGAAAGTTTCAAATGTCTAGCAGGTTCAAAAGTTAGTTAAATAAATTTTCTGTTGAATCATATAAATGCTGCTGAAAGCAGCAGGTATCTGAAACAGTTGGCTTGTTGGCTAAAAATAATTTTTAAAATGCATTTACAACCGGTTCTGGGCTTTTCTTAAAGCTTCAAATGTCTAGCTAGTCGGGAAGTCAGTTAAAAATCATTGCAAGATGTGTACTGGTAACGCTGCTGAAGGCATCACGGATCCGAAACAATTGGCTAAAAGTATTTTAAAAATGCATTTTCGCACTGTTCTGAACTATTCTGAAAGTTTCAAATGTCTAGCTAGTCGAGAAGTTAGTTAAATAAATTTTCTGTTGGAACCATACAAACGCTCCCGAGGGCAGCAGTGGCCTAGAACTATTTGCTAAAAATATTTAAAAAATGCATTGTCACTGTGTTCTGAGCTATCCTGAAAGTTTCAAATGTCTAATTAGTGGGGAAGTTAGTTAAAAATTGATTGCAAGATTTGTACAGGTAACGCTGCCTAAGGCAGCAGGTATCTTAAGCAGTTGGCTAAAAGTATTTAAAAAAAAATGCATTTTCACTGTGTTCTGAACTATTCTGAAAGTTCCAAATGTCTAGCTAGTCGGGTAATTAAATAAATTTTCTGTTGAATCATATAAAAGCTGCTGAAGGCAGCAGGTATCCAAAACAGTTGGCTAAAAATATTTAGAAAATGCATTGTCAACGTGTTCTGAGCTTTTCTGAAAATTTCAAATGTCTAGCTAGTCAGGAAGTCAGTTAAAATAAGATTGCAATATTTGTCCAAACAGTTTTATGAGTTAAAGTTTTTGTTACATTATGGCCAAAACCTTTGTATTTTTGGTCATTATTAACCTAATTTTCTTAAATATCTCCAAAACGGAAAATCATACGAAGTCCAAAAAGGGAGGTGCACAACTGGATGTTATAACAAACCTATGTACCAATTCGCAACTTTCTACGTCCAATCGTTTTCGAGTTATGTGACATACACACACATGCGTACGACGTCACGAAAAATCGTGTAAAGTCGCTTATATCGCTAAAACGAGAGCTCGTGTTAAGACGACACTTGCAGGTGTACAACTAGACATCATGACAGCCACACATATAAATTGGCAACATTCAGCGATCATTCGTTTTCGAGCAATGTGAAATACAAAATCCATTTCGCAAATCGGGATTACTATAATTCCTTATACTTTGTATAAGGAAGTAAAAATTGGTGCAGGATTTTATGAAACCAACTAAAAATTTTCAAGGAATTTGAAAAAATAATAATTGTCGCCTGTACCAAAAAAAAAAAAAAAAAAAAAACAGTATTTTGCAATGAGTAAAATATGTCTCATATTCTAATAAGATGATATACAAAGTTTTATCTGAAAAAAAAAAAAAAAAAAAAAGCTATCTTGCCAAATTTTCTGCATGGGTAATGAATTCCATTAAAATCTACCAAAATTGGATGTGGAATATACATTTAGATTTCATCCCCAAGTTTTATAGAAGTTACATAAAATCAGCATAACTGATGCATTTTTCTTTTTTTTTTCTTTCTCTTTTAAGCATTTTAATGCACTTATTTTAAACAGGGAAGCCAAAAGCATTGGTCTTGCTTTTTATTATGCAAATATTAATTTTAGACAAAAATATACAGGTATTGATTTTAAGCATATATTTTTAAATCCTGATGTTGAAAATAAATATCACATTTATGTTTAAAATTAATCTGCATTATGAAAAACAAGGTCAATGCTTTTGTTTCCCCTGTTTAAAATAAGTGCATTAAAATTCTTAAAAGAGAAAGAAAGGAGAAAAGAAAAATGCATCAGCTATGTTGATTTTACGTAATTTCTATAAAACCTGGATGAAATCTAGATGTATATTCCATATTCAATTTTGGTTGATTTTACATGGTTTATATGAGATCTGGATGTACATTTTACATCCAAATCTAGTTGATATTACATGAAATGGCAGAAAACACAATGTTTCATTTACATCCAAATTTGGTTGATTTTACATGAACTGGACAAACTCTGAATGTCTTACATAACAAGTTGGTTGATATTACGTACCAACTAAGTCTTATTTAGGGGTTAGGGCCATGTTACAACTTTGCTTGTGACATTTCAACCAAAAATCAACCAAAGCAGATAGCAAATTTCAACGTAATGGGACGTAATATTTGATCGCGATTACGTAATATCAACCTAATCGGGATGAATTGTGTTGTGTGGGTATTAGACAGTTGTTTAGAACAATCTACCCAGAGCTAAGACTTTTTTTTACGATTGAGTAAATGTTTATTCAAACTATCTCTTTCAGAAAATACCTTGAAAAAAATTTTACACATGAGACTTTTCTCCTGTATGAGTACGTAAATGTTTAAATAGGTTTCTTTTATCAGAAAACTTTCTAGAACATATTTCACACACATGTGGCTTTTCTCCTGTGTGAATTCGCAAATGTGTATTCAGATTACCTTTTCGAGAAAAACCTTTAGAACAAATTTCACATACATGTGGCTTTTCTCCTGTGTGAATTCGCAAATGTGTATTCAGACAACCTTTTTGAGAAAAACCTTTAGAACAAATTTCACACACATGGGGTTTTTCTCCTGTATGAGTACGCAAATGCGTTATTATATATCTTTTTTCAGAAAACTTTTTAGAACATATTTCACACACATGTGGCTTTTCTCCTGCGTGAGTTAGCAAGTGTACATTGAGACTGTCTTTTCGAGAAAAACCTTTAGAACAAATTTCACACACATGTGGCATTTCTCCTGTATGAGTAAGTAAATGTCTATTTAATTCACTTTTATCTGAGAATCCTTTTAGACATATTTCACAAACATATGGCTTTTCTACTGTGTGAGTACGCAAATGTTTAATTAGAAAACTTTTTTAAACATATTCCACACACATGTGGCTTTTCTCCTGTGTAAATGCGTATATGTGTATTTAGATGTCTCTTTTCCGAAAACTTTTTAGAACATATTTCACACACATGTGGCTCTTCTCTGTCAGTGCATGCATTTATATTTAGGTGTGCCATTTCTGATCATCCTTTAGAACATAATTCAGACACATACGACTTTTTATTATAAGGGTTGCAATGTGCGTTCTATCTTCTTCACAAATTATTTAACTGAATACATTTTAGAAATGTACGTTTTTTTCAATAAATGTACTTATATATTTTTTTACAGAAAACGCTTTAAATCATACATCAATTTAACTAAATACATCATTAAAGCTAAAAAAAATTTAAAATATTCTTCTTATATTTAGCTTCTTTTCCTTTTCATGGAATCAGTAATATTTATTTCTATATTGAATTTGGAAGAACTTCTATATTAATTTTCAAAATATTAATTGCAGACTTTTTTTTTTTTTTTTTTTTGTAAAGTTTTTTTTAGGATACTTGTATCCTTGAAGTGAAAGTCATAGATTGTTTCTGTTTTTTATATAACTATATTTAAATTCAAAAACCTGCCTTCATGGTATACTGGCTTTAGGTTAGACATAAAGAATATTCTTCTTAAATTATGTGAGAAACAAACGTTTTCTTCATCGATAATATTATTCATGCATCAAAACAAATGGACTTTTAGATAAATGATTTTACCACTGTTTGAATTTTATTAATGAAAGCAAAATGGCGTATGTCTGTGAGCTCGAGCTGTCTAACTGAGACAGTGTTGCCAGAAAAGAATTTGAAAATTTCTCCGAAATAGATTTTATTTTTCCCCAAACACAAATAAAAATAAATAAATAAATGAATAAATAGAGAATAAATTACTTTTCTATCAACAAAGCATGTATAAAACTACTGTGATGTTGTGGCTACCACAAGACTTTCTTCTGTATAATTTTACACAAAATTCATGCAATACAAATTGACGACTAGAACGGGGCGTGGTTTAGCACATATTGTAAACATATGATGTTTGTTTGTGGGCACGAGAGTGTTTTGCCCACATAGCTATACCACTGAGCTGAAGAACAACTGGAGCAAATGCTTCCAATACTTTTACACAGTGTTCCTGCGTGCCAGTTTTTCTGCAATCTTTCGCCGACCTTGTATGGCAAGCAACATTTGTCGGGTCATCTATTACTATTAAAATCTTTAAAGAATTAAAATTTTAAATTGTAACGTCATGTTTAGCATATGGTTGTTCGAACTGACAACCTTTACACAATTTTACTTTGAAATATAAATATATCAAATGCTTTTTGCCATACAACGCTCGAAAGACAAACCTTCAAAAAACGGCACGCGAAAACCGGTGTAGCATTTCCTCCAGTTGTTCTTCAGCTCAGTGAGCTATACACGCGGGAATTAATATAATAATGGCGTCTTGCTCGAATTACGTTAGATTAACATGGGGAAAATCATGAAAAAATCTTGAAACCTTCCAAAATTCACATATAACAAAATTTATTGAAGGCTGCTGCAGCCAGCGATTACTTAGAGAAGGTTATAATTTGTTTGTGTCATCCTATGTGAAGGACGTGTGGACAGCTTCATCGAAAAATTCTGTATTTTTGAAAGCAAAGTAATGTTTATTTTTATTTAACGTAACTTTTTGCATGTTTTAATCGATTGCATGTTTAATAACTATTAATCTGATTATGTATTTATGGCGAAAATTGGAGTAAACCAACTTTGTTTATGTTAGTAACATTCAGTTCTTGACACTTTATTCTCTGTACAGGTATGTATGTAGTACAATGTATTGTATGATGTGTATTATATGGATCATCTAAAATTTTGCTATCATATATGTAATTTTATTTAATTATTTCTTTATTTTTTAATAATTGAAATGTTACAGCAAAAAATTACTGTTAAAATTGCAATTTAAATGACGTCATTTAGTTGAAGGGAAAATTCTTACATCCTATATAATGCAAATAAACACCTAGTGTAAAAAAATAATAATAATCTAGAAAGAAATGTTTATTATTATCAAGTTATTATATTTGATGTGATGAATCAAAAACCAATGTATGCAGCATTATGTAGAATTTATATTAATGGTTTTGTAGGTCAGAAGCTTGAACATCCCACTTACATTACATATTACTGAGCAGATCATTTTTATTTATTTCATATTAATTTAAATATTGATACTTTACATAATATTTCAAATAATTACAAAGTATTTTATTCTTGCACCTTATTTAATATAATGATAAGGATCAGTGTTCAAAATTAGCCGTCGTTAGTTGTCAAGTATGACTAAATTATTGCACTTAACGACTATAAAATTATTTCTAGTCATCAAATTTGACGCCTAGCTTTTTTTAAAGACTTATTTTTGTTAACTTTGAAAGCTCCATGATTGTATTGTATATTTTTCCCCTGCTGTGCAAGGAATATGTTGTTTAAACATCGTCGTATTTGGGACATATTACATCCCTCCCTTTACAGAGATAAAAAAGAAAAAGTTTTCCTTAATCCCTTTTAATCTTTTCTTAAAACTGCAATTTGCAACTCTCTCACTACACATGCGTATAAATAACCTATGTAACAAACACATTACACCTGTTTCTGTGTGCACATTCCACCCCAGAAAATACTATTTTACTCAGAATCGCTCGATTAGTCATGTTAAAAGTGAATTTCTGAAATTGCAACTAGAAATTTCAATTTGGCACCTAAAATATTTCCAGCAGGCGTCATATAATGCCTTCCATTTCCTTCCCAGTTTCTATCACTGATAAGCATTCAAAAAGGTGATTGTTGAAACAGAAATGCACTGTTAATTTTTTCTGAAATCTAATTTTTAAAACTTCATTCCAAAAGTTTTAATTTTGTGAAAAAAAAGCACACCTGTGTGCTCAAACTTTAAGCATTTTGATATAATAGGGGCTGAACGTATAGATGCTCAGAGAGACAGACAGACATCTTCTTTTATTATTATAGATTACATGCTTAATTATATGTGCCATTTTCAGAGATTTCAAAATTTTCTCCTCTCATTCTTATAGATTCCAAGATTAATTTGCTGTTATTTTGGGAAAAGAAAGAAATTCTGAAATCGACTGGCAGTTCTGATGGATGTCTTGAATTAGATGAAGAAGAAAAACGAATATATTTTAAGAAAACTTCTTTTATTATCATGATGTTACTTTATCATATGTTGTGCTATAAAGAAGTTATCTTGAATCTTAAGGAAGTTATCTAGCCTGCATGGAGCCCCGAAAAGGAAGAAGGTGATTTATTTTATTTATTCTTCATAGACGGTGCAGTATCACCTATATTATAATATCTTATGACTTGTACTTTTATAAATTTTATAATATAAAATTCTTTTAGTTAAAAGTGTTTCACTAAACACATTTTTTCTAATATGTTCAGCTGTAACATATAATGTTGAAATTATTTTTCTAAATTTTGGGTGCATTTAATTTTTTTCTCTTCTATTTTCTCTTTTTTTTTTTTTTTTTTTTTTCTTGTTGAATTTAGGTAGTATAATAATAGACGGGTGATATTTTAGGTTTATGTCAATAAATTCTAAAACTAAGGTGACAGAAATTATATGTCATAATGGAACTCAAGTATAGGTCCCACTGTCTTAAAATTCATTATGAGATTCTCTCACTATTTTTTTCCCTCATTCTGTTTAGTATTAACTCTATTTGTTTTCGGACCCATGGGCAGTTTCAGAACTTGGTGGAATAAATTGTGGTGCTTGGTGAAAAAAGGTATGTGTGTGTGGGGGGGGGGGTGCTCTCTTTTTTAAAAGTTTCATTTTTCTTACTTTTTTCTATACTTATTTTTGGTTTGACTGCTCCTTTATTCCCAGTCCCTTGGCCCTGGACAATTGCAAGCTGTTTGTGTGTTCTTGTCGTCAGAGCAATTGAAATAAACAAAAACATATTTAGGTAGAGTAAGCGAGAATTACTTATTTTGATTGAATGTGGTTTAGTTAGTTATAAGCTTGCATAGCTAATAAAAATTAAAATTTATTAAATTAAAACCTATGGTAAAAATTGTAAAGCTTTTACAATATTACAGTTGACATAGTTACAATAGTAAGGTTAAATATACTTTACTTGCAAATAATCTGTTTTCAGTTATTTGTATTTGATTATTCTTTGTTGCCATCAGTCAGCACCCCCTTTCCAACAAGTCCTTTACAGCTGCCAATATTTTGTAGTAAATTTTCTTAGTATATTTTACTACAATTTCATGGCTATTCAAGAGTACACAGAATTGCCATACTTTTTTTTGTCATTACTTATAAGCAGTGATCTTTTGTAGTATGGTTATATGACTGAAAAAAGCAAAGATTTCTATACAAAAATCATGGTGGAAAAAAAATTTGAGTGGTGGCAATCCTGCAAATAAAAGCATGAGCGAAGACAGACAAACTAAACTGATAAACATTTTTCAACTGTGTTGGGAATTGAAAAAAAATAAATAAAGGAAATTTCTTTCAATGCACCATAAAAGTAAATTAATTTGAAATATCTATCCAATCTTTAAAAATTTGGTACCAAATGATAGGGGCGATTTTTCTTAATCCAGGACTGCAAACAGTATTTCAACATGACAATTAAATTTTTTTTTTATTAACTGAAATATGAAATTTAGATGGCAACACTTCATTATTTTATTTATCGATTTTTCAGTGCCAAACATATTAACTGGCTATTCTGTCGGGAATATAATTGCATTTGAACCATATGAGAAGGTACCAGAAATAAAAAAGCAGATTTTGAATTTTTTCAATTTTAAATCGATTTAAGCAGAAATTCGAAATCACCTGACGTTATTGCTCACTTGTCTGCAGTTAAAAAAAAGTAAAAAAAAAAAAAAAAAAAAAGGTTAAAAAAGCAAAGTTAAAAACCAAAAAAAAAAAAAAAAATAGACATATTATATTTATTTAAATTAATTTTTATTTCATTTGTTTATGTAAAGAGACAAAGGTTATATTTAACAGAATAATAATGCTCTTTTTCTTCTGAACTGGGCTGTAAAAAAGCAGATTTGGATTTTCTTAAATTTTAGACGAAAATTTTTTCTTAAATTTTGCCTTCGATAGATTAGCAATTTTGAGTCTAAAATATATCAAAGATATTCATTAATATTGTACATAATACAACATAATACATCAGTTGAAAGATATTTTAAAGTACTTTTATTGCACACTATTGCTATATGAGCCGGGAGCCGCTATATAAGCTGTATTGCTATATAAGGGATATAAGCCGTTCAAACTTAGTATGAAACTTTTGGAGAAAACTACGGAAAATCCAGAATGTTTTTTATATTTTACAGAATTTCGAATTCTGGTTTCCACTCATGTTTTGTACAAAAGATTTTTAACTGCATATAGCCCACAATTATGCAAGTTTCGGATTAAACCACACATAATTCAGACACAATTTTTTTTTAATAAAATATTTATATTACATTTCTATCTCAGCTTCTAATTAACATAATCTCATAAGTAGTATGTCAATTTAAAACTTATTTAAATTGGAATTAAAGAATAGAGATTACAAATTTTTGTCACCAGATGGCACTTTAAAATTTTAATATCTCCAATTCAATTCTAATTATGATTAAATTACTTACAATGCATTATTTGAAATACATTTTATTGTTACTTTTAAACTGATATAAACCATACAATTCTGTGCAGGAGTTTCAGTGCAAACCAAGAAACACACTAAATGCCTTTATTCCAATATCTCTAATTCTAATTAAATTACTTATAATATATCATTCGAAATATATTTTACATCAATTTTATTGCGAACTTTTAATCTGATATAAGTCATTAAATTCAGTACAGGAGTTTCAGAGAAAATCATGGAAAACCTAGATCACATTTATTATTTTTTATTTTACAGACTTTCGAATTCCCACACTCTGCTTACATTCCTTATTAAGGATTTTTTAACATTATTTAGTCCACAATTACACAAGTTTTGTAGAAAACCACAGAAAAGGCAGACACAAATCTTTTTACAAGAATGTTTATATTAATTTTGTATCTCAGCTTCTAATTAACATAATTTCATAAATAATATATCACTTAAAAAGTTATTTGAATTGGAATTGAAGAGTACATGTTGCAAATCTCTGTTGCAAGATGGTGCTTTGATATTTTAATAATTCAATAACTCCAATTATGATTAGATTATATGGAAGTAGATTAGGAGACCACTGGCTCCATCAGTTTGGGATTTTCTACAAATAGAATTTTCAATGTTTTTTTACAGGGTGAGAAAACAGGCTGTTTCAAATCATTAAACGTAAAATGGTATCGTAGCCATCAGTGTGTGAAAATTTGCTACAGTTAAAATTTTCAAAGCTATTTGCATTATGAACGAGCAAGCTGTTATGACTTCTAAAATGGGAATAAGGGACCGCGGGTGACACTGAGCGAGACTTTGCTAGCGTCAGGATTTCCAAAGATCATAACTTTCATAGCATAGTTGTTAGCAAACAGGTTGTTTCAGAGGGCATAGGACAACTCCGCCGAAGCATAGGACAACTCCGCCGAAAAATTTATCAGCTGTTTCCCCCAGCAGGACAACTCCGCCGCATTCCTTTCTGCCGTTTTCCCCCGATAGGACAATTCCGCCGAATGAGGGGGGAAGGCATTACCTTTGGCGAAATAAAAGTTGGCGAGAATGCTAAAACTTCAGGCATTCAACTTTTGTTAAAAATAAATACACAAAAGAATGGTAATAATCTGTATATTAATTCGCAAACATGAAATTTGTTGTACGTTTTTAGCATATTAATTATGGGGGTAGAGGATTGAAAGTAGCATTGTTAAAAAGTTATGGTTAATGAGAATTTAAGGGAAAAGAAAATCTCTTATTAGAATCTCAAAGAGGCATTCAAAAATACCTTTATTTTTATGCACTTTTTCATTTTATACCCGTAATCTTTTGTATTAAAACTTTTTATAGAAGAAAGTGTTTCAATTTGTCAATTTCTTAAAATTCAATAAAAAGCATAGGCACAGTAATTTGTATAGTTGTAACTTCCCTATATTTTCAACTACAGATTTTTCATTTTATAAGGCAACAACCTTTAGAGTGTTAGAAATGCTTATTGACTAAACGAATGCAAAACCGTAATTTAATACTATTGAACATGGAGGCAAATTAAAAAAAAAAAAAAAAAAAAAAAAGATTTAATTTCTGATTTATTAGTTTTTATTATTATTATTATTTATTCATTTCTTTATGATGTAATTATTATTATTATTTATTTATTTTTATTTTTTTTTTTCTGGTGATTTACGTTAGCTATAATTGGAAAATATTTATTTATTTTATTTTATTTTTATTTTTTAAATATAAAACGTAATGCATTCTACTTAACTGAAACTTGATTACTTATTTTTGAAAAGTGTATTTATTACTGTATGCTGATTCATTATCAATGCATATTGGACGAAAAACGACACTGCTATGTATTGCAATTTAACTCCTTTTACGGAAAGACCATATCAGCTTTTTATGCTATATACCGGCAACAAAGTTGCTATATAAAATAGATATCATGAAAGATAGTAGAGAAAATACTGTTTTTGGGTCAAATTTTTGAAATTGAGTTTTTGTTATATTTATACGTTGTGAAGTCCCCTGAATCCGAAAATCATGTTTTTGCGGTTGATCTGTGTGCCTGTTATTAGCATATTCTAAGAACAAATAACAGCAGAAAGATCTAACTCGATATACTAAATCTGTATCATATAGGAAAGCTGCACTAAAGTTTTCGTTGAGATCAAGCAAATGATTCGTGTTAGTATTCCAATTAGATTCCAATTAGTATTTCTAGTATTAAATTATACGGTAATCCGTGTGAGTAACATACCAAACTATTATTAAACAGTTGACATATAATTTTGATACAGGCAGTATTATTTGCTATTGAAATGATCAGAAGAAGAAAGCAAATGGATACAAACGTCCATAGGTGTATGCATCGTTACACAAATAATAATCAATGAAACTATAATAATCAATTTATAATTCTTATTACTAAAAGTCGTTCATTTAAACGAGTTATTTGCGGACATTTCTGTTCCATAATTATCTTCTGTTCCATAATAATCTGTCTTCCATCATCGACCCAGAATACCATAATAAAATTCTATATACATTAATATGTGGGCTCGTTTTTTTTTTTTTTTTGGGGGGGGGGGGGATTTTTCGTGGTAAAATTTTCTGTTTTTTTTTTTTTTTTCAGTCTCCCAACAAAATCAGCTATGTTACTAAAAACTATCTTCTGAATGTTCCTCCAATATCAACTAGTATGTTGTAACCACCATGAAACTTTCTTCTACATTTTTTCCATACAAATTATTTAATAAAATTAATATTAAAACTATTTTCCACGATATATACAGATGGAGATGATTTTCATCGCACAGAAATATTACTGTTGTTATTACTGTTATTTATCACTGTTGAATAAAAAAATCAAGAAATTAAATTAAAGAAAATAAGTAAAGAAAATTTAATATAAGTTAATATAAGTTAAGTAATATATATTTGAATATTATGTTAAGAAAATTTAATTTCTTATTTATCCTTTAATAATTTTGTAAATGTAATCGGAATAATTTAAACTAAGATCTAAATTTTTCTTAAGTTAATTTTTACTTGAATTTTATGATATTCAAGTGCTACACGAAAATTAGAAATAAATTTATTAATAGCAGAATTTATTAATACGATTAAATAATTGTCAAATAAAAGAACGTATAATATTAATGAAAAATTAAATTAAATGCATGTTTATGAGTAAAAGTTTTTACTCATAATTTGGTTAAAATCTATTTTACTTTTACTCATCTTTCCAAAGCGAGGGAGAAGGGCTCTTATATAATGCTCGATGTGGCGCCAAAGTGCAATGCGTCGCCAAAAATGGAAATACTGCTGCAGACCCCCTCTTCTCGTCTCAGGAAAATGGCGCGGCGGAGTTGTCCTCTGTGAGAAAAGGGGGGTTAAAATTCTCGACGGAATTGTCCTATGAGGGGAATAGGGGATTAAAATCTCGGCGGAATTGTCCTGTTCCGGTTTCAGATACTGAAACAGGAAGAGAGCACCGCAGGTGCTACCAAGCGGGAATTCACTACAGCTAAAATTTTCAATAACGCTATTTGCACTATTAAAGTTTTCAGTAGTCAAAAAGCATAGAAGTTGGCAGATATATAAATTTTTAAAGGATTTTTGTTTAATTATATTAATAGAATGTCGTAACGACTATTATAATTTTAATATTTGAACAATTTGTCTGAAAGTGTAATGCAAATGTAATAATAATTTAAGTAAAATCTAAAAGCACACTGTGCATATTTCTTCCTACAGACTGAATTCATCTGATCTTTTTATAAAACAATTTTACACGTTTCAGCCTCATACTTATCTATGCAGTAAAATCATAAACCAGTTCTTAAAGGAAAAAAAAAAAAGAATCTTTAAAATTAATGGGAGGTTCAAAACAAAATCTTGCAAATGTAGAAAAGTTAATATTTTGTGTACAATGACCTGTAAAAGAATTTAGGTGCATTACAGGCGGTCATTGTAAATACTGGAAAATATATTCTCAATTGTGTTGTGAATTTTTATTTATTTACAACAGGTAAGCAAATTGTAAAGTGACAAATATATATACCGTAAAATTCCGATTTTAACCCCCTTTACTTTTAGAAACAAAAATTGTTAAAATTAGAAAGTGTGATATTATTGCAAATTTTTTAAAAGCTGAATATTTAGGAAAAACTTCAGATTGTAACATCCAAGAGAACGGAAGGCTTTTGAAAAATGAAAACACCTGAAAATCACAGAGCAAGATATAGTTGGGTGGAGGGTTACTATTGGAATTTTACACTAATTAAAGCATGAAATAGTTGAAAATACACTGCTACACAGTATTTCTTTACTGACTGTTGGTAGTGATGTGCGGTAGAAAATTCTGAAAACCAAACAAGTAATTTTTTTTATTTAACTTTTTGCAAGACATATTAAACTTTTCTTAGTCACAGTGTAGGTAATAATTACATTAATATCAGATATAGTATTAAAAAAAAAAAAAAAAAAAAAAAAAAAAAAAAAAAAAGTTTATTAAAAACATTTTTCAGAAAGATGGGAAACTCACAACTCTAACTGTTGGTTAAAAAAAAAAAAGGTTAAACTAATTTTTATGCAGAATAGATTTTTTTTTTTTTTTTTTGGGGGGGGGGGGGACAATGTTTATGTATATTATGCATGTCTACTGATCACCTGGAAATGTAAGTCACTGTTGGCAACTGTACTTGTTAAACCCTGATTTCAAAGAGCGATTTTAATACATTGAGAATGTGTTTAAAACAACTATAAAATTATTTTAAATATATGTACATAAGACTCCCTCTGATCTACAAAGCAAGTCATGAAATAATCAATTATTAATTAAAAAAAAAAAAAAAAAAAAAAAAAAAAAAAGAACTTTCAGAAGAAATTGAAATTACTATCTTATTAAGAATAACATCACATTTCATAAAAATGAAAGGAGGTTTTACAACTTTCATTATGTTAATGAATCATACTTCCACAGATTAAGAGAAACTCAGTATAAAATGATAAAGAAAAAACAAAAACAAAATGTGAAATGTTACTACTTACATTATGTTAACTTGCTGTATCAGAAAGCTTTCGATATTGTATGAGCTATAAGTTAGGAAAATTTTCTTCATTTCAGATATTTTTATGCTTTTTTCATCCAATTCAGGTCTTCCAGAGATTGTATTAAGAAAACTTCTTCTTAGCATAGTTTGTTTAAAATAAACTTATGCTGTAAAGAAATTCACTTAACATTTTTCTATACTTTCAACGCTTTATTAGACAACATATTTCACCAGTACATTTTTTCTCCCTCCTTTTTCACACAAATTCCTAAATTCATTCTAAATATTATAAAGAAAAGTAACAAAATCATTAACATTTAATTTCCAAAGAATTAATGCACAAAAAGAAACAATATAATGTCATACTACAATATTATTTTTAATTTAATAATTACCTAATCAACAAAGCATCTGAAAATTTTAAAGAACTTACCAAAGCCCGCATTAACAGAAACTGCATCAGTCTGTAGATAATCTTCATTCTTATAAGTATCCAAGAAAGCAAAATCCTCTGTCATTAAATGTCTAAGAAAACTTCTTTATAGCACAATGTATTATAAAATGACAGTATGCTAAAAAAAGAAATTTTCTTGAAATATCTTCTTTTTCTCCATCTACTTTATAAATGGATAGAAATTTCCTTGGTAACCTGGAGATGCCTCTACATCATCTAATGATACTTTTTATCTCTCATTTAAAAGCACCACGACACCATTACAACATGAATATACTTTGTATGTATTTTATGATTACTGTAATAAACACATGTATAACATAACAACTGAATGTGTGTATATATATATATTAGAAATACTAGTAAGGGTTGTAGTTAGCACTTATGTCCTCACTTACATTGTTACTTAAGTCCTAAAATCAATTATACTACCTCATTTTCATATCTTCATAATATAAATAAAGAAAAGTACACAGAATAACTGATCAAAGATATCCTGGATGTGTACTGCTCTTAAACAAAAATAATATAGTTACACTAATGAGATTTGTTTACAGTGTTAGAGCAGAACTTTTTTATTAAGAAAGTGCATAGTTTTATATAAAAAAAAATAATAAAAATCAGGTACAATGAATCAGGCATTAGTGTCACTGCTTATATTCTATATGTTAATTATAAAAGTAAAAAGTAGTTTGATGACATTGAAATTAAAAAAAAAAACAATCTACAGAAAGCATTTATGTGTTATAACACACATCAATAATTACATGCTCAGAATTATTTCTCAAAAAATATTTAAAAATGCTCACTTATTTCAAATTCTAATTGCGCATTCATTACGTGTGCAGCTTCTAATTTTTTTTTCAGTGGCTTGTAATATCTCTTCTGTATCTTGTAATTTCTCCTCCATCTCTCTTAATTTATTTCCCAGATTTGTTTCTTCAGAAACACAAGATTCCATATCAATTTCATCTGCTGACACCTATGCATTTAAAAAAAAAAAAAAAAAAAAAAAAATTGCATATTTACAAAATTATTACAAATGAAGATTTTGAAATCTAACGCTACATAGCACTTAATATTATGTCAAAATAGACTGTTCATATGCTCATTGATGTTTCCCCATAAGGTAGAAATTTTTGTGCTAAATTTAACATTAAGAACTGCTATAAAGGTAATATATTTATATATAAAAGGGATATGTTATTTGATTAAACAACACTGTCTAATATGTGGAAATTAAATGCCTAATTATCGATTTAATTAACTGTTCTCGCAGTTAAATAACTTTTACATAGTAACTTAAATTAAATTGTGTAGTTTCCATGCTAAAGCGATAATTCCTGCTGTAAAATCAAACTGGTCTACTACTATTTATTTGATTTTATTACATGTATATACTTATAAGAAAGACATATGTAAGTTAGCGTTAAATTCAGCTACATTAATCAAAACATTTTAGAATTAACTCAGATAAGCTAAAAGGAATAAACTTACGTTTGATGAGGAAGCAGCACTTGTAGTGTCAAATGCCTTTCTTATCAGGGAACGACGACGTTTCAACTTTCTAGGAGAAGTAAATGAAAAGACTGAAGGCACATCATCTTTCTGCATATTTCTTCGTTTTCCATTTTTTGAAGTAATAAAATCAGTATCCAAAAAATGTGTTGAGCATTCCCTTATAGTATCCGAAACTTCTACATTTTTTCGTTCATCACGTGGAATTTTTACAAGCCATTGTTTTCGCATATTTCTATCCCTTGGGAATGAAAAACACGAAATTCCCTTTAATGTAGCGTTGTTGTTGCATTGTGGAACAGCACAATGTTGCACCATCGTCTTTTTTTTTTAAACTTTTTTATAAAATCAAATGATCAACAACAAGCAGCATCAAGCTATCCAAAACCGAAACTTCCCGCACTGCCCACAAACAAACGCCAGTGACGTCGTTGTGACGTAGGTGGGCGTGTCTCGTTCTAATCGTCAATTATTAAATAAATTATTTTCCGCAGATTATTCAGCAGATGATTTTTATCTGACAGAATAATATATCATTAAGTGATGAAAGAAAGTGAAATTTTTGCCAATATCAGATTTTTTTTTTTTTTTTTTTTTCGTTAAAAAGAAATCTATAACTTTGTTTTAAATTATCACCTATCTATGATTCAACCATTCCTTTTAAAAATGATGACGAGATCTTTTGAAAAATACCCATATTGAAAATTTACACATCACGGAGGATATTCTTCCAGAGGGGAAGCGATGCTCCGATATACACAAACTTTTTCTCTAGTTTACTACTCATATTATCAATAACTCCTATCAATTTTACAATCACACGTTAAAAAAAAACTCATGTACATTTATATAAAATTTTGTCCGACACTGTCATGTTAAAAATTTAGAAAAAAATGTGATCGCAGCGTTACCTGTTGAGCGATTGATCACCAAATCTAAGCAGCACCAGTTTATGTCAGGGCCCAACTAAATACAACTTTGGTTAAATTTCGTTCGTTGGTTGGTGAGATGCAGCGTCCACAAATTTTGTGATACACACGCATACGCAGACAGACATTTTTTTAAAAAGTCAAACTGGGCTTGTGACATCCTAAAGAGTGAAAATCCATGGAAAACTGAAGTTCGAAAAATTAAAAAATGCATTGTTATCGTGTTTTGAACTATTCTAAAAGTTTCAAATGTGTAGCTAGTCGGGAAGTTATATAATCGATCAATCATATAAACTATACCGAAGGCAGCGGGGACTCAAAATATTGTGTTAAAAGTATTAAAAACATGCATTGTCATCCTGTTCGGAGCTATTCTAAAAGTTTCAAATGCCTAGCTAGTCGGGAAGTTATGTTATTGTTGAATCATATAAACGCTACCGAAGGCAGCGGAGATCCGAAGTAATTGCCTAAAAGTATTAAAAATGCATTGTCATCATGTTCTGAACTATTCTAAAAGTTTCAAATGTCTAGCTAGTCGAGAAGTTAGTTAAATAAAATTTCTATTGAATTATAAGCAGGCAGCAGGCACCCAAAACAATTCGCTAAAAGTATTTTAAAAAATGCATTGTCATTGTGTTCTGAGTTATTCTAAAAGTTTCAAATGTCTAGCTAATCGGGAAGTTAGTAAAAAATATATTGCAAGATTTGTACTGAAGAAACAAACAAGATAGCGAGTCAATAAAAACATGATAAAAATATCAGCATAGTAACTACATCCTCAGGGCTATATATGCCAGCATCGATTTGGCAAGAATTCATATCCTCAGGTCCTTATATGTATACCTTATAATATTTCCTGCAGTTCGGTAAAATGTGTCGCAAGATACAACTTTCAATATGTTTTGCTAACGTACATATATTCACACACAGACAGAGACAACGCGTTCAGGACGTATCAAAACATGTAAATCAATCACAAAGGGAAAGTCAAAAATTTTCACAAATCCAATACCTTTTCTCCCTGTATACATAAATAAAAAAATACTATGCTGTGGCCATCACAAAACTATCTTCTATAACATTCTTACTGTATGTATACAATAGAAGGATCGAAATCTTCTAATAAAATTTTGTATTTATATTCAATATATTTACATTATATCAAATAAAACTTATTATACATTATTATTTTATTTATTTTATACAAAATTCTGATAATCAAACTTCCTTACATAACAGAAATTAAATGCCTCATATACGTCTAAGTTCCGTAATTCCTCCTGGTGGTCAAAATGTAATCTTACTTTTTTGCAGAAATTTCTTTCCTAAAGCCTGATAATACGCACAAGTTTCGCCTATGTATTACTTTGTGCTTCCTTTCAACTTAGCTCCAAAATTATTGTTATTGTTATTTCTTTTATGTTTCTCTTCTCGGCTGGTTGCAGAGAATTTAAATCGAGGACACACTACCCCGTCCGTGTCTACCAGGATTGCCAGATCTGGCGTTTTCTACATTCAATAGTCATCAATAATTTTTATTTGTAACGTTTGACTAATCAATTCGAAGATTGATAGTCTATTAGTTATATAAAATGTCACTTCTCAAAATTATTGCTGACTATCGAATAAAAAAAAGCCAGATCTGGCAATGCAGGTCCTTACTCTGAGGCAACGGAAGATGCGTGACTCCGTCGCAGGTGCCCCACGTCTTAATTAAAAGAAAAAAAAAAAAAAGCCATGCACTATGAACTGTAAAACTCCTCAAAACTGTAAGAGTAACTGGCACACACTTAAATAATATGACAATTAAACATTTAGAGAAAAATGTAGAGTATTTTTATTGTTGGGATTGATTGACACTTTTAGAAAAATGAAACCATTTTCAATATTTTTGTGTAGGGGAAAACATTTTAACTGACGCATTGACAAGCTTATTATAAAGTTTTTCTATCTTTTTTTTTTTTTTTTTTTTAACATTTTGTCTAAAGCATAAGGGATTTTGATTGACAGTTTTAGTAAATGTTTTAAAAATGATATCTATTTACAGTTTTTGTAACTTTAAAAAGCATGGCGTTAAAAAATAATCAAATATCATGTAACACTTTTTGGCACTGAATATTTTTTCCATTGTGTATTTCTCGAATATCATTAATTTTCTGACACTGGTATTATTTTCTAAATTAGGATAATAATCATTGGAAACGTTCTGATAAAATTTCATATTTGTATTCAGTTTATAAACATTACATAAGAAATAAAAATGTATTATGTATTAATTTATTTGATTCCTTTTATACAAATATTAATAAAGAATAGTTGATTATTCACTTATCTAATAAACAGAAACTGGAGTATCTTATTTTTAATTATAGGAACAGGAACTATAATAAAAATAGCCGAAGAAAATACTAATATTGATAAAGTAAATCTCCAGTAATCAAACGAATTTCGAATGATTGAATGAATAGATCTCCTTTCTCGGTTTTCATTTCGTTACTACGCATGCGTTCCTAAAACCGTAATCCATTCGAAAGAATGCTTCCCCGGGTCGGGTCTTAAACCGATATTCTCTTCCCAGTACGCTTGCGCAACACTAAATCAAAACGGCTACTCTCTTGATTCGTTGCTGTTTGATTGAGAAAAGATTTTCATGATTTAGCTGTTTATGACTGCGCATGCTTAACACTAAACCAGTATCCGACTGAATGAATATCCATCTGGCATTATTCCAGCATTACTGCATCGGTTTAGCCTGGCATCAGAAGTTCGCGTTTTTTTATGTTTCTGCATCGACATTTCACGGAAGATGAAATATTTAAATCGAATAAACGATATTAGCGTTAAATCGATATTTGTTTTTACATCGATATAAAGCCCAGTCCTACTTCTGAATGTACCAAAAAGTGATCAAATATTGTAACTATACTTTTATTTTCTATTTTTGAATTGAATATACATAATTAGAAAGTACTCTACATAAAATACGTATTTTGAAGCGCGTCACCTTTGGTTTTAGGTGCCAGGTTCGAGTTCCTGTTTAGGCATATGGATGTTCGTAGGGATTTCATCTTTTCGCCACTTGCCCAGTTTAACTTGTTGCGCGAAAAATGTCCGTAGAGCAACAACCCAAATCCAAATTTAATAATGAAATATGTTGATACTTGCTTGCTCCATAAATGCTTTTATTCTTTCTCTATAAGGAACACTATGATAAGAAACAATTTTAACGAGACTATTATAAAAGCAAGAATAAAAGTTAGGCAAATTCAAACGGAATATCACATTCTGTTGTGATACATAATTCAGCAATAAATATTCGTTCATGAAGCTTTGATTTTCTTTTATTTAGGCCAATAAAGTGAGAGCTTCTTCGCAATAAAAATAATGAAAATTTAACGAAATTTAAAGAGCTTAAATTAAAACTAAATTAAAACTGTCTCGCGGTTTTTGCTTGTTTCTATTCCTTTTTAATTATTATTATTATTATTATTATTATTATTTTAAGTTCAGTTTCAACCATTAAATAACACTAAAAGAAATATTAAGTAAAAGTGGAGTTTTCCAAGCTGGGTACCACGCAGCTGAAATCAGGCTCTAAATATTGGCAAAATACTAAGATTATGTAAACATACACAAATTTCCATAGCGTGGTACAATAAAACCCGCCTTTATTTAAATCAGAATATGATGATTATTATATTCTTTGTATTTGCAAGAAAATTTAAATAATCAACCTATTTCTAAACCGAGAAAATTTTTAATTCCGTCCAACAAGTGTAACTTGGAAAGAAAGTAAGTGGGTGTGTTCGATATACGTTATTTAAATATCTCATGGAAAATGTATGTTTAGGTACTAGCTAATATTAAAAGATCTTTATTGTGGCGAATAAAACTAACACATACAATTTGCATTATATTTTAGAAAGATAAAGAAAGAAAGAAAGAAAAAATGTCACACATAAAGTACAGCTTGCAAAACAGAATACTCACAAAACTGAATCAATATTGTTTTGTAAACTACATGGCTTTTAATAAGTCCGAGAAGGAATTCGTTGTCGCCACTTAAATTTTTTACATCTGTTTTAAATAGATGAAAATTACATGCAATTAATTTGAAATAATTTTACTTTGTCGTGCTTAGAACGGCCGGCGCGTTGTCTTTTCAATATAAAGATAATTAGCTTTGTTGTCAAACTGACAACTCCGGCCGTTCTAGTGTTAAATCTTCTAATTTTATGTGCAGCAGTTTATGTGGTAACATGTATACACACCCATGATACTTAAAGAATTAAAAAAAAATCTCGAAAATTCCTTTTTCAAAATTATGTATTGTTTTATATGGGCAGCAAGACGTGGTGATTTTTTGTCCTTCTTTCCACTCCCCACCCCCCTGCTCCATAAAATTGTAATTATATTTTTCTGATGATATACAGTGGTGGAAAAAAATTATAAAGCCACTTGAAAATATGATATAATTAAAAAACAAAAAATCAAACATTTACAAAATTTCATACATATATATTATATGCTACAAGGAACAAAAGGAAAAAATAAATTTATTAATAACTACAATAACAAAAGGTTAGTAGACGTAAGAAAAATTTATATACAAAGAAAGCTGGAAAAAATTATAAAGTCGATACATGTATTTCATCAATAATCAATGTGAGACCCTTTTTTTTCGATAACTGTGACTAGTCTCTTGTTCATTGAATCTATCAGACCACACAAAGTACTTGCATCAATATTTTTCCAGCAGTTTTTAATAGCATTCATCAAATCTAATTTTGAATTGAATTGTCGTCCATTTTTGTAAACATTTCGGGCTAAAATTTCCCAAAGATTTTCTATTACATTCAGATCGGGGCTAACAGCTGGCCATTGCAGGCATTTCACCTGGTTAGCTTCCAGCCAAGATTTAGTTGACTTCGAAACATGAACGGAAGCGTTGTCCTGCTGAAATGTCCAGTCTCCTGAAGTTATAAGAGAAGCAATGGGTAATAAATTATCTCCTAACATATCTTGATACATAATTGAATTCATTTTGTAATGGATGAAAACAATTGGAGTGGTTCCACCGGCAGCACATGCAGCCCAAACCATTACTGAGCACCTCCAAATTGACGCTTTGAAAAAATATGAGGTTCCTGTCGTAAATCATGCCAAAAATATTTATAGCCGTCGGGTCCATCGAAATTAAATTTCTTTTCATCGGAAAAGACAATATCTCTCCAATTTGTGCCTTCGGTTAAATGTTTTCGGGCAAAGTCTAAGCGAGCATATTTGTGGTGCTTCGAAAGAGGGGGTTTTCCTTTAAATTTTTTAAACTGAACAATGGGATCGCTACTTAAAACATTTCTTACCGATCGGCTTACATGGTAATTGTAAATGTTCTTGAATTTGGGCAGACGACATTTTTTGTCCGCAAGCTAGCTTCCGGATTTGTCTTGATTGCCTTACAGTTAAGGATTTCGGTCTTCCTGTACGCTTCTTACTGCCGTAATCTTCGGGATTTCTGAGAAAACTATTTACTGCAGCCTTGGACCTTCCTATTTTTCTTGCAATATTAGAACCAGACATTCCAACTTCATTTAAAGTTCATATTTTAATTTGTTCACCATCGGATAACTTTTTTCCTCTTGGCATTGTATTAAACACATCAAATACAAAATGAATGCACGTAACACGTTTATATTTACCTAAACTTTCCTAGGAACCTGCTTTCTCATGTCTGGCATTATGCCAAAGGAGGCTAGAACCATCGGCTTTATAATATTTCCCAAGTTGTTTTTCAATGGTTGTAAGAAATTAGAATAATTTATGTTCCCTATTCCGTTTTCCTAAACAAAGTTTATGCGCATTACTTCGATGTTGATCATACAAATAAAAATAGAATTTGCGTTATCAACAATTCCATTACTTTTTGACTTTTGTAAATTTTTTTATCGGCTTTATAATTTTTTCCAGCACTGTAGTGATAGAAATTTCAGGGAAGAATCTTTACGATTGGGTAATAAATTTAGATGGAATATAAACGCCCGTGAATGGGTTAAAAGCACCTAAAAGAAATCACATAATGTTCCACCAAGCAATTAAATTTTACTTCTAGAGTGGTCTTAAAATATTTATAACAAGTAAGTCCAGATATCTAACCCATATACATATATATATATATAAGCAGGCTACGCTCGCTTCGCTGATCACTATGTTCAGTTGGATTTTCAAAAGAATTAAATGACTATATAAATATAAATATATTATATGACTTTATATTTAAAAACTCAAAAAAAAAAAAAAAAAAAAAAAAAAAGATAATTTAAAAGAAAATAAAAACAAAATAAATCATTCAAATGACTCTAAATTTTGCTTCGAGCACCCATTGCCTACGGCTGCTCTTTTCACACCCGCAATGCATTGGGTTCAGGTTTCCACTGCCTGAAGAAAAGTCTTTCGCGAGCACTTCCATTTGGGTATTTATCTAAGACGCATAGAGCTGTTATTATTCAAGAACTACGATTTTCAGATGACTGTCTCCCAGCAACTATTAAACGTTTTTTTTTTTTTTTTTTTTTTTTGAATGATGTATTTTATAGCTCTCGCTCTTTACACTATGTTACCATATATTTCTGACCAACATAATACATAAAAGAAAAAAAATATTACATTAGCTTTAAAAGGATATAGATAAATAAGAAACGAATAAATTTTAATTAAACTTACTATGTTACCATTTATTCCGATAAATGTAATAAACAAATAAATAAATAGATATAAGTATATATATATATATATATATATATATATATATATATATATATTATTAATTAAATAATAATTTAAAAAAATGGTTGTTTATTGTAAAAAAAAAAAAAAAAAAAAAAAAAAAAAAACATAAACATAAACATAAGTGCAATAAATAGTTTTTTAATTTAAAATTTAATGATTACATTTTTTCTCTTGTTTTACCATTCGAATTCAATAAATAGTAATAATAATGATAATAAAATGTCTTCAAATGAATGAGTTAAATACATAAAAAATAAATAGCGTATAAGCCGTTACTAAGATACGCAGGCGATTGAAGTGAAAGAATTAATTTTAGAAAATGAAACAGAAAAGTCAAATGAAGAAATAGAAAAAAAAAATAATTAATAAAATTGAAATTTTATTGAGATGAGGTGTACACCTGCAGCGTTAAGGCAACCATATGTAAAGTTTTATAGTTGTGTGATCAGTACAGCAAAAGAGCCCACATACACACACAGGCAGACAAGATATATTAATATATATTTATACATACACGCATATTTTTTTTTTTTTTTTTTCAGAAATCTTTAATTTATATTTTTAAAAAAATGCATAAGTCAATAATATTTACAATTAGACGATATCGTCTAGATTAATTTTCTTTCTGTGGTTTCTTATTCTTTCTTCTTTTTTTCTGTTGTTTGTTTTTTATTTGTTCATTGAATATTGAACATTTAGCTATAATAAAGAAATAAATTCGTGAAAAATATGGATTAAAAAAAGCCATAAATAGTTTTTGTGGATCTATGTCTTATTCAAAGGTCGAGAGAGGTTCATGAATAATGGAAAAATGCACTTTAAAAAACGTAATCAGAAAATATATTATTGTAGTGGGATAACCACAGAAAGAATACAATAATATATATATATGTATATATATATATATAATATGAAAATACCAGAAAACGTTATATATAAATGGCTCACAATATTCTTAAATTTTTGCATGCGTTTTATTATTATTATTTTTTTTTTCACCGCTCATTCATAGCAGTCATTTTTTAAATAATATTATATAGTATTTATACTTTCCAAAAAAAAAAAAAGAAATCCCGTAAAACTTTAGGAACGCTGCGAGCCCTGTATAGACTACGTATATACAGCTAACATTGCACTGAATTTCGGTTTCTGAATACTTGTCAGATAAACTGAGTAAAATTTGTCTAACCGCTTAAGTGAATTCACTTCGTTTGGAAACATTTAGCATTTGCAGTGGGCGTTTCCTTAGCAATTTGTGTTTCTGAAGGATACGCCTGATATTCATATTTCTATATGTGTCACAACATTAACAGTTCTTCTAATGGCGATTAGACATGAACTTTACCACAATGTAAAATAATGTCACCGACGAAAGCGAAGTACAGAAGAAAAGAAATACTACTTGAAACTAAAGTTATAATACTACTGTTACTTGTAAGTTAAATAATTTTAAACTGAATAAATGACACTAAGAACTTAAACATGAATTTAGATTAATAAATTCAGATATCACATGATTAGGTTCCTATAAATAAATAAACATAAAAAATAGTTGAAGTTGTAATTAATTGAAATTTAGACATCAAATTACAGGGTTCGTAAGAGCCTTATTTTCTCCCTGAGTCTTATACCAGTAATTTTGTAGAATGAATTTCGTTATAAAATAATTTTATATGATTTAGATGGATTTTATTGTTTCAGAATACTGGTGTGACTCAAGGGAAAAAAATAAAGCGCGTATGCACTCTGAATTATTATTATTTTTTTATTTATTTTTATTTATTTATTGTTGTGTGTGTGTGTGGGGGGGGGGAGAGATTTAGAAATAAGTTCTGAACCCTCTCTTCCCATTACTTAGAGACTATAGATAAACCTATGCCTATGCATTGAATATTTTCTTGTCTTTATACATATACACAAACCTACATCTGTGGGAGACTTGATTGAACATTATAAAAAATGTCGGGTTACTAATTACAACATTACCAACATTATCAACATACAACATTATCAACAACATCGCTAAAGAATTTCTTTTTTTAATGGAATATCATCTTAAAGAACTATAACACTGCAGAACTGATTTCAGTTAAATGCCAAAGGTAGGTGGATGCGTTCGATTATTATTATTGTTATTATTTTCTTAACGAACCATCTACTACTTTTCATTTTTTATGCAACTGATATTTGTGCTATGATTTTTGTGCTTTCTATTGTCAGTGCTGTCGATCCCGATAAAATTTTCGAAGTCCGTGGTATAAAATGTATTTCATCTATTTTTTCAAGATAAAACAGCTAAGTAAAAAGAAGAAAAAAATATAAGTATACAAAAAAAAAAAAAAAAAAAAAAAAAGAAGAAGAAGAAGAAGAAGTAGAGGCAATTTTAAATCAAAATTTGCATCTATTACTTTAGATAACGATTTCGTTATTACAAATAGTAACAATTTTCAGGTTAATGAAATTGAATACAATGTTATGACAATTCATAATGATGATATAGAAATAATGTTAATATTAACAAAAATGATAATTTAAGTTATTACGAAGTGAATCAGGACAGCCATCTTGTAGAAATGATTCTTCAAACTCTACTAATGAAAATAAACATTGCTCAAACATTTTCATCTAAATTTTTAATAGCTGAATAAAAGTTGCAAAAAGTGTGAGTAAAAATTCTAAACCTTTATTCAAAATTGACAATGACAGAATCAACGATTTATTTTGAAACATACAGGATTAAAGAAACACACAAAAATATTTTATATTTAAAGGCTCGCTACCAGGGATCGTCCCCCCCCCCCCCCTGTGTTCAGGATAACATTTAGAGGTGGAATATATGCTCATTTCTTTCTATCACTACTGTCACAGAGTAATCTCTATACTTTTTAATCATGTTACAATTCCATAAAAATATAGCAGAATTTTCTGTGTATCTCATAAATCGTCACGGTATTATCCTTCATGAGTTCATGACGATAACGCCAGGCCACATGCTGCTGTCATTATTCGCCAAATGTTACTGGACTTTGGCTGGCAGGTTTAACACCACCCTCCCTATTCTCCTGACTTGGCACAAGCTGACTATCACCTATTTCATGCGTTGAACAATTCCTTCAGTCAGAAAATCTTTAATGATCTTGATGTTGGGAAAACTGCCATCCAAGAATTTTTTGACTCGAAACCGCCGAAATTTTACCGCCGTGGGATTCATCTAATGCCAGAAAGACGGCAAAGAGGTCACAGACAGCCATGACGATTATGCGCAATAATAGGTAGTACTGTTCATTTTGCGTTTATTTGTATTTCTTTATGGGTAATAAAAACGGGTGGAACTTTTGCACTCACCCAATAGAAACAAGTAAAATAATGTTTAGAATGTATAATATTACCATATAATAATATAATTCTATCGTATTTTTTTCCCAAACCTATATTTAATTCTGCGGAAAAATACATTGGATTTCAGAAAGTTCTTAAAATTAAATTTTTCATGTAGTTTTTAATTTATTTTTTTTGAATTGTTCAATGAATCATAATAGAGTTAATATATTTCATAAGATCTGACGACTATTTTCGTCAAAGGTCTACTGTTTAAGAACTGCTAAAAAATGCATGAAAAAAATGAAGAGAAAATATACTTTTTTTCACCGGAAAAAATAATCATAAAGCATTGTATATGAATAATTAATTACCTTCTTATACAATATTTTTATGAACTCGAAATCTAGTTCCAGGAATCTTGCTGCCGGAATGGTAGTTTGACGATTGTAATGAATGAGGAAGCGAATGCTTGAGTTTTTAAATACGACCATCGACTCCCGTCCTTCGGCTCTTGTTATTTTCCTGTCGTAGAAATTTACGCAGTTATCAAATATCCAAAATAAATATTAACGGCCGTTATACAGGGTTGCCAAATTTGGCCTTTTCTTTTTATTCAATAGTTACCAATAATTTTGAGAAGTGACATTTAATATACATAATACACTATCAATCTTTGAAGTGATTAGTCAAACGTTAGAAATAGAAATTATTGGTGACTATTGAATTAAAAAAAGGCCAAATTTGGCAACTCTGCCGCTATATAGCAGTTTGGTTGGATGTACTTTCCACACCAAAATAATTCATTTTAAGTGCGAAAGGCTGTTCATTCCTTTTTTTTTTTTCAGAAATTCTCTTTCTATGGTCGCTGTTAGAAATTTACCGCAAAAGTGGTTGTTTAAATTAAAAACATTAGGCGTGGAAAAGTAATTTACCACGCCATTCTCGTCTAAAATTAATGAATTGGGTGATAATTATATTTATCATGGTCTTATAAAGGATTGAAAATCAAATTACTTTTATCTGAATACCTAAATAGATTTCTTTTCTTAAACCAATTTCAATCGCAAAAAAAATGTTTTAATACACCATCACTAGAGACAAATTGTCTGTTAAAAGGTATTCAATAATATTTAAAGGTCAAAAGTACTTTATTATGATGATACAAATACAACACACAGAATGATTATAATATTTTAGAATAATAAAAAAACGAGATGCAGTGTTTAAATAGCAGCTTGCAAAATAGAATGTTCGCGAAAGTATACAGAAATTATTTTGTGTGCTGCAAGGGTTTCATAAAATCATAGAATATTTTTTTTTATTCTTAATTAAAATATTTACACATGTGTTAAACATACGAAAATAACACACTATAATTTTCTAAATAAAAATAGGCATGAGCAACAAAAATACAGTGCAACGTGGTATAAAACTTTCGTCAAAATACTTACTATTTATTGCTTATAAAATTGAATAGAATGTGTGTTAACAGAGTTAATAGGGACTGATATCATCAGCTAAGTCACACACGTATGATGGATAAGCAGGTGCAAAATGAACACTGTAAATTTTATTTATTTATACATTTTTCTATCAAAGTCAGAAGGAGAGAGAGAACAGCGAAAGCTGTTGGTGAAAATAAAATGAAAGCGTCGCTTATTTGAATGTATAATATTATTTAATCTCTTCTGTTTAATTTATCATACTTTTTTCCTTTTTTTTTTTTTTTTTTTTTGATCTTGTGGTACCTGTATACAAATATCAGTGGTTGTCGTTTAGTTATCTCAATAAACAGATTTGTGTAATTGAAGTTTAGTAATTCTTAAAGTGCGCAACACCTATAAACAGAAATAAAATGTTATAGAAGAAATAAAATAAAAATACGGAAATCGCATGCTGCGGAATGTGGAGGAAAGAACATCACATAGATGAAGAGCAATGATGATAAATGAAGAAAAATGAAGAGCAATGTTAAATTTGTATAGCAAAAGTGCAAAATAAAAGTACTAAATGAATAAAAGTAGTTTTAACACCATGTCGTTGAGGTATTTTCCTACATTGAATAGACATTGTTTCTTTTTTCGCATTTTTCTAAAATATTACATAATTTAACTTAAAAATGTTAAGTATTCGTGTTTAAATAATTTAAATTTTATCCTCAACAATTAATGTGGTAAATATCATTAGTATATTGTACACACCGTCGACATTTAACACTTTCGCAACCGCTCACTTAAATCCACGCCATTTTAAAATCTGTAAATCCACCGGTGGGCGTTTCTTTCGCAATTTATATATCATTTATTTCTTGATTATATACACAATATTCATATTTGTACAACCAATATACTATGGATATAAATTCTTTGAGTAAAAAGTGTATAATTATAATGTATATCTATTTGTAATATGAAACTGAATATAGAGAATTTTATTCTAAAATACTATAACTTGGAGAATAACGCCCACAGGCGGACCTTACTCTCAAAAAGACAACAACATGCGGTCACGAAAGTGTTAAGTGGGACAAGGAATGATGAAATTAATTATTTTTCTCATAGTTGCCAACATTTTAATTTATTCCGGAGTATTTTAGACTCACCTTTATTTACAGAGTACTTTTCTATGATACATAACTACGATAAAATAAGAAAAAATTACTCTTTAAAAAAAAAAAAAAATGTTATCAAATAAAGGCGGGGCTAAATATGCTCCGGAATAAATCATAATGTTGCTAACTCTGATTTTAGTTTTACATTCCTTTGCCTCTCAAATTAAATACTGTCATGAAATACATAATTTTTATGCATATAGCCTGTTTTTAATTATAAAGGTAATTTTTGAGATGAAAAGCCTTTTTTTTTTTTTTTTTTTTTTTTTTTTTATGTGAATACAAATATAAAATAATATCCAATTTCAAAATACCCATGTTAATTCTAAGTTACTTGTGAGCTCTAATTTTCTTACAGTTTATCTTTTGTAAATAACTTAACAAATCTCTGCATGTGATTTTTTTATATTTCAAAAAAGTTTAAAACTTGAAATCTTCGTGAATTTTCGTCATGTGATTGAATTTCGTCATGTGACTGAGGTTCGGACTAGATATGTAAGAATGTCTTGATTTTAAAACGAATGATCAGTTTTACGACAAAAAACATTAATTAATATTTACATAAAGTTTTAAAAGGATTGGACAAGTTAGCAGGGAGCATCGTAAGTAGCTAATTACTCCCAAAATTTGGAACCGAAGAAAAAAAAAAAAGTTTAAAATATTGTAAATTTTTTTAAAATGAAGTTTGATGAGCTATTGAAAGATATTATTTTTAAAATATTACATAGCTCAAATCATACTATAATAACTATCTAGATTTTATTTTCTTCGATTTTTACAGTTTTTATCGCTCCTTGTCCCCTTAACCCCTTAACGCGCGGCGTCCTTGTTGCAAGGACGCATAATTTAAGATGCAGCTGCAAAAATTCATCCCGGAAAATTTTTAGCAAAAATTTACGTTTATAACATATCAGAAAAGGCCAGTTTTTTTAACCTTAAATTTTAAAATTTCTTTTAGTTTAATTTAGTTCATGAATTCCGGTGGCAATATAATTTAAATGATCTGAATTGTCTTGTGCCGCAAAGGGTTAAGGAGTTAAACACGAATTAAAAAAAAAAAAAAAAAAGATTGCCTTAAAGATGATGTTAAAAACGTTCCAAAGGAAAGCTTAAAGATGGGATTCTTTCTTTTCAAAAGAGAGTAATTATTTTTCCTCTCCGGTATTACGTTAAAAACATCTGAAAGAAATCGCATATAGCTCTTCATACTAATTTAATTTAATTTCTAGAGTGATACCAATAGAGTTAAAAAAGTACATTCAAACTTTATTATCTTAAAATAATAATAATTATAATAATAATAATAACAACAATAATGAAGATTAGACCCACTAATGTTTCTAATTTATTCCGAAGCACCATTTTTTATACAACTTTTTTAAGAGTAATTTTCTTCTTATGTACACGTAAATATATTCAGGAGAAAATTATTTTATTAATCCTTAAATGTATAGCGATGTAGATCTGCATTGTATGTTTAAAACCTCATATCTCTTTACGTAGCAACCTTTACATAGTGTTTTTTTTTTCTTTTATTTATTTAATTAATTTTACCAAAACTATTTTATTTTTTTCTATTGCAACAAGAATCTTTGACAGTTTATTTCTATATCTGTGGCAATTTTCATTGTGGATGCCTTATATGAAAAACAGTTTCATTCCAGCGAGTTGTTACGAATTATGATTAAAGTACTAAAAAGTACTAAAATTATTTGTAACGAATAATATTTATATTTTTGCATATATTTATAAATTTATGCAAGAAAAAGGTAGATTTTTTTTTTTTTTTTTTTTTTTTTTGTGATGTAAAAATACATCATTATGCAAAATCAGTTCTGCATTAGTTCAATAATCCTAAAGTAAATCCTATATTGTTGATTTTTTCCCCATTAACAACACCCGTTTCCTGGCTAATTTCAGATGTTATTCGTTAAAAATAAAAATTCATACATTTAAGTGTTAACAAAATGTTGGGGTGAAACGGAATCAATTAGAATATTAACAGATCTGAATTATATAAATCATATTATTATTTGAAAGTCTGATTTATATTAATGCGAATTGTCTTTTTGCAACACACGAATTAGAACCTTTATGGTGACCTGACTTTTAGCCAAAGAACACAGTAAAACAGTTTTTTAACAAAAGAACTCTCAAAATTTTTATTGAAAATCTGTAGTAGTAATCCTTTAAAGAATTTTAAACTAAATTATTTCAGCAAACATTAATCAGTATAGTAATAATAGTTACATTAATAACAATACTAATAACATTAGTTTATCTTATTAATATACACCAAATTTCATTCAAAACTGATAAGCAGACATAGTTTCTAGAGGTATTTGAATGCAGCCACTATAACCATACACGCCAACATTTTAATTTATTCCGGAGTATTTTTCGCCCCGCCTTTATTTCTTATTACTTATTTTTTATGAGTATTTTTATCTTATTTCATCGAATTTTTTACTGAAGAGTTTTTTCATTTTAAATACAGTGCTAAGAAATAAAAGCGGCGCTAAAAATACTCCGGAATAAATTAAAATGTTGGCGTCTATGGTTATAGTGGCTGCATTTAAATACCTCTAGAAATTGTGTCTGCATATAGGTTTTGAATGAAATTTGGTGTATATTATTAAGATAAACTAATGTTATTAAAATTGTGATGAGTAATGTTATTTATTTATTTATTTTTTTTAATTTAAGAAATTGCCATTGAAGTTTCAAATGTAAATTCTTAAATAAAATTAAAAAGCTCCAGTTGACTTCTAAGCTGAATTTACCATATAATATAATTTGGCATTTGCTTGAATATTTAATACAAAAAAATTCTTATGCTTCACTAAAAATGTTTTATGTATCAAACATGAAAAATATTGAAAGAAAAAAAAAAAAAAAAAAAAAAAAGGAAAACGAAGTACAAATTATAATTAATTAAATTATATAAAAACCTTTGACTGACTTCATGTGTGTCATTAATTTTTCGGCTGGGTACCCGACTTTCCTCAGATGACTTCCTCTGTGGAGGACTTGAGCTTGACTGAAGTGCAGGATTTTGTGACGTTTTTGCCGTCATTGATAAAAATTTTGATGTTAGTAAAGTACATAATGAAATCAATAGTTATGTACAATTTACGTACGAAGAAGAAATTAACAAACAAATCAATTTTCTATATGTTAAAACCACGCGTACCGACCAGAAAATTAAAACCACCGTATATCGAACACCAACAAAAACAGTAACGAAATAATCCATTACAATAGTAAAACACCCTACCTTTATAAAACCAATGCAATATGTTCATATATCAATCGCGCTATTCTAATTTGTAACGAACCGGAAGATCTCCATAGAGAAATAGATTTAATTAAAGTTTTTACAAGAAGGGCAGGATATCCAGATAAAATTGTCAATAAACTAACTAGAAGTAAAAAAAAAAAAAATCTTAATAAAATACCCAGTTTTTAACACACCCCCCCCCTAAAGTTTACTTCTTCTATCCCTTATGATCGCGGAGCCCTTAATAGAATTAAAAATATAGCAAATAAATACGGCGTTAACATCCCTATCAAATCTAATAAAAACATCTTTCAGTTGATTAGAAATGATAAAGACCCTATTCCACCTTTAGAAACCGCAGGTATTTATAAAATTCCCTTTACAAACCAAGAGAATAAACCAGGATCTTATACTGGGGTTACCAAAAGGAAAATTAAAACAAGAATCAAACGAGCACATAAACGATATAAAAAAAAGAAAAAAATAACACAGCCTTAGCCAAGACATTTAGTAAACAGGGCATTAAAATTGATTTTGATTAAACCATTAAAATTGCCAACTGTGAAGATTACCACTACGCAATTTTAGAGCCAATAGAAATTACAACCAATAGGGAGGCATGTAATGACAGCGGCGCAGTGGCCCACGATCGTGTCTCGCGCCAACTTATTGTGAAGGAGGATTCTGCACTTCAGTCAATCTCAAGTCTTCCACAGAGGAAGTCATCTGAGGACAGCCGGGTACCCGACCGAAAAATTTAATGACAAACACGAAGTTAGTCAAAGGTTTTTATGTATTTTAATTAATTATGTTTTATATATTTTAGGTATTTACTGATTTTTTTCATCGTTAACTGTACATAGCCATATGTTTTTTAAGCTAAACCAAGTCATTTATTTATTTCTGCTTTTATCTCTGCTGGTATGATACTGTTATCATAGATACCGATATTTAAATTTGTTCCGGAGTATTTTAAACTCCGCCTTTATTGAATAAAATTTAATTTTTAAATGTAATTTTTTCTTATTCTATCGAAGTTATATATTAGAAAAAATTTCTCTATAAATAAAGTGATTCGAAATATAGGCAGGGATATAAATACTCCAGAATAAATTAAAGTGTTAGCACTTATGGTATTACATACTAATATATGTATATTAACAGAAGTTATAATACTTATCACATTATTAAAACAGTAAAATAAAAAATATAAACTCATACCATAGTAAATAAGCTAAATATTTAATTTTAGATTATATAAGTACAGAATGAGTTTGGAAGTTTTTTCTTAGGTTCCTCTTAGTCAAGCTGCCATTCTGCTATAAATGCAGCGTTGAAATTAGAGATAGGCATAATCGAATGAGATAAGCGTTTTTGTAATTAGTTTCCGTTTCTTCGTGGCTGTCAGGTTACTCTCTCTTTATTCTTTGTCTTTTCACTCCATGAAATTTTAAGGTCTAATCATTAATAATTAAGATTTATTTAACTTTCTAGATAGTTTTTTTTTTTTTCAAGAATCGTCCTATAATAATTACTTTGTTCTCTCCCCCCTCTTTCTCTGTGTGTATATAAATACATATATACACAATCGAACCTTGTTGATGTGAATCTCAAAGAGGATAAAAAATTTGTTCATGTTATCAGTAGTCCATGGTATCACTAACTAATCATCATATAACTAAACTAATCTTAATACTGACGCGGATTGTGGAAACAGTTCATGTTAAAAGCAATTCACATTAACGAGGTTCGATTGTATGTCTGTGTGTATGTATGTATAACTGAATCAATTGAAACAAAAATTTGCCAGTGGTAGCTAAAGTGATTTTCTCGGTTTTTTAATCTATCATCAAGTAAATAATGGCGGCCATTTGGAAATTTCAAATTCGGATAAGAAACGCATTTTTTAACAGATTTGCTTAAAATTCAGTATGTTTATAGTTCATATCAAGGTTCCAATCAAGATTATTAAACAATTCGATCGGGCATCGTATTTCAAAATGGCGGCCACTTAAAATTTTCAAATTCACACAAAAAAATGTATTCATGAAAAGATTTGCATGTATTTCGATATATGCATAACTTATATGAAGATCTCAACTGAACCAGGTTTTTAATCAACTCGATCCCTCAACTTGCTTCAAAACTGTAATTACTTCAACATTTTAATCTCAGTTAAAAAAAATTATTTATGAACCGATTTGTCTAAATGTCATTATGTACATAAGCCACGTTTATTTTTCAGCTCGATGTACCATTTTTACTTTCTACTATATTTAATAGAAGAAAGTACTGGAATCGAAAAAATTTCGGCTTCCGGTTTTCGATGCATTTAAACGTTTTAAGAGTTCTAGAACATGGTTTGACTATTTATAGAAAATGTCTGCCTGTCTCTCGCTCTGTCTGTGTGTGTGTGTGAGAGAGAGAGAGAGATTTTATGGAGACTTTATCTCCGGAACTACTGCTCATAATTGTTTGTACATTTATATCTAGATGCACCTTGACCTAAATTAGAGCCTCTAAGCTTTTGGCATCAACCACTCAACAGGTGGCACTACTATACAGCGATTTCCGAAATTTAAGGGGATGCTATATCTCAGGTCCCATTACGTATAATACAACAAAACATGATATATGAAAAAGCCATTATGCGACATTTCGCTGATTCAATTTCAATGCTTATTGACCAACATGTGGCGCTGCTATGCAGCGATTTCCGCAGTTTAAGGGAAGGCTATATATCAGGAACTACTGCACAAAATTGCATATAAGTCTATATGTAGATACGCCTTGACATAGATTAATGCCTCTCAACTTTTGGTATCAACAGTTCAACAGGTGGCGCTGCTGCATAGCGACTTCCGCAAATTAAGGTAAGGCTATATCTCAGATTCTATTGCGTATCATCAAATAAAACTTGATATGTGAGAAGGCCATTATAAGACATTATGCTGATTCAATTTAGTTGCTTATCGGCCAATAGATGGCGCTGCTATACTGCAAATTTCCTCGATAATGGGATGGCTATATTTCAACTTCTGTGGCATATAACTGTACGAAACCTGATATATGAGATAACCGTTACAAAAATGCCATTTTTAAGATTCTATTTATAGACAATAGAACTGTCTTACTTTGGATATTTAGTGTTAATGTTCTCTAAGATAAAAAGCGTTTGCATTCAGCCAGTTAGATAATTTTAATAAATAGTTTAATAAACTGCTTGCACTTAGTGAATTAATATAGGGAAATATCGAAAAGAGTTTATTGGTGGCCACAATATACTAGTTTTCTAAATAGCGGCTACTTCAAAAGAATGAAGAAATCGGATTGAATTGTTACCATTTACTCGCACTGTTCAATTTTGCTGGGCTGCTATCAAATAAAGATATTTTAAAAGTAGTGGCATTAGTAGAGTAACTTGTTCTATCAGATAACGTATTACTTCTTTTTTGCAGAACTTGTGCCTACTTTGTTCGACTAATGAACGGTCGTGGCATTTATTTTTTATTTTTTTTTTTATTTTTTTTTTACTTGATACAATTATTGCCAGTTTTTTTTTTTTTTTTTTTCATTTTAAACTTTTTAAATGCCAGCCTTACATGAACTTCGAGATACAAATTTAAGTTATTTGCAATTATTTATTTTTTGAGGTATGTTTTTAGCATATATATATATACAGATTAAGCATTTAAAAAAATTGACTCTTATATACATGAGGCCACAACACGCGACATTATACAAAAAACAAAGCTGAAAATTGAATTAAAAAAAAAAAAAAAAAAAAAAATGTCTATCTTGTAAGCAATTCAATTATTTTTCATTCCTGAACAATTTTCGTCGACATTGCAGAATGTAGTAAAACGTTTACATTATTACATTCAACAGCACAAATAGATTCGCTTAATTTTGGGTACCCTTTATACTGCCAAAAGTAATATATATAGAGCCCCTTGAGTAATTTAGATCTATATGATATGAAAAAGACATATATTAATTTTCAACAATTTCCAATTATATTTCAATATATCCAAATTCTTTTGATTTGCTCTCTAAACAAATGATCGGTGATTTTCATACCATATTCTCCACAAAACGTGATTTTTTTTATATAAACAATAAAAGAAACTATACTCGTATAGTTTTATTTATTGCAAAATATATATGTTAAATTGCAACTACTAGAAATTTCACCCATATAGGCAAAATGTAGCATAAAAGCGAAACTTTTACATCTTTGAAGCGCACAGTGAATACGCTCATTTAAATTAGGCAAAAACCAAAATTTATGAACTAACTTAACACTTTCACGACCGAATGCAGAGCTGCCAACCTAATCCGGCAAATTGTTAGTACCGCCCCTTTTTCTACACTACTTAATATTTAGACTAATTGTCTTGAAATATATTTACGATGAATTAAGAAAACAAATACTCTAAAAAATAAGTGGTGTAGAAAAAGGGGCGGTACAAGCAGTTTGCCGGATTAGGTTGGCAGCTCTGCGAATGTTTTTGTCTTTTGACAGTAAGTTCCGCCTGTGGCCGTTATTCTCCCAAGTTACGATATTTTAGCACAAAAATTTCTGTATTTACATTTACGTTACAAATGCATATACATTATAATAATCTTCTTTCTAATCAAACTATCTGTATCCATAGCATATTTCATTGAACAAGTATGAATATTGGGTATATGTGAAATAAATAACCTGTAAATTGCGAAAGAAACGTCCACAGGCGGAGTTACAGACAGGTAGGGCCGTACTCTCCGCCTATTTTTCAGGACACTTTTAAAGATAAAAATTTGTGCATTTTTTACCGCCACTAATTTTATGCAGAAATATTTATTGATATATTTATAGTAATATGCCATGGCGGTACATTGTAGAGATTATTGAAAAAAAAAAAAAAAAAAAAAGAAGTAGTAGTATCAATAAATTTAAATTTTTTTCATTTCTGAGAGTGTCCTGAAAAAAGGGCAGAGAGTACAGATACCACTGTACAGATTTTCAAATGACGTGAATATCCGTCAGCGGTCGCGAATGTGTAAAAAGAAAAAAAAAATGATTTTTTTTTTTCTAAGTTAAAAAATAAAACTGTCTTTAATAGATTCCGGAGCAAACTTTGGCGGTTATGACTTAGTAATTGCATCTCCGTGGTCAGGATCTGCGTCTTGAAGTATTAATATTGCTTTAGATGATAATAGCAAAACTCCAATTGAAGCCTCATTATTCACTTAAAATTAGAATTATTGGGGGAAAAAAAGGACTTGCGAAATCTTTTGATAAAGTAAATAAAGAAAATTCGATCATGAAATTAAATAACGACAGGCTAGAAGTGCGATGAAAAAAAATTAACAAGATTTCAAAATTATTGCAAGTTCTATCAAGCAAAATAACAAAAAATTTAAATACTTTAAACAATCAAAAACATTACCGGAAAATTGTTTACTCTTTCGCTATTTCCCGTTATGCGAACTGGGATTTATTTATTAAAACTCTTAAAAACAAAAACTTTATCATAACCCGTGTTGAAACAATGAAAAGTAGACAAATAGGATCTATACCCCTTTGTAGCGTAACGTCTACCTCAGAAATAATTTTTAGAAATCTTATAAGGAATTTTTTTGTATTAAATGTACAATACAAAGAAACTTTTCAAATTTCTAATTAAATTAATTTAACCAATACCGTAGTTACGGGCAGGTATCGGTAGTATATGAAATTACCCCCACAGTGTGCAAAATGTGCACTTTTAAAAATAATTCTCTAAAAGTGCCCTGAAGCAGTGTACAGATTATTTCAGAAATCTGGTAACATATAGTAAGATGTTAGAAAGAGCTATTGCGGAGTTAATATGAATATAGACCACCAGTCCTTTCTCCAGCTTTTCGAAATTTAGTGAGGGAAAAATTAAAAATGCCCACATCTTAAAAAAATTCCGATTTCCAATGTTTCTGAACATTCTGAGCAAAAAATAAGCCAATATTCAAAAAGAAGAAAGTTCTATCAATTGACTTCTGTTTCATTATAAAAAAGTTTGATTTCATGGCATTATAATAAATATTTCAAATATTTTGAATTATTTTTCTTTCCATAATCATTAAAAATATTTACTCCTTATGAAAACATATATATTGCAGAATAAATAAAGAATACATATTTTTTCGCCTTTTTTTGCATTAAGACCTTATGACACGCATTATGAATCTTCCTAACTTAAACCAATTTGCTGGTGTCCTACATTTTTTTAACTCGCTACTTCGCGTCGCTAGGTAGCGTTTCAAGATTTTGATTTGTTATAGACGTGCTCCGGGTGACGGTTAAAAATATTAAAATATGTACCAAGTTTTCTAAAAAATCCTTTTGGTATGAAACACCTTTTTTCTTTTTTATTGTAACAAAACAATGACAAATTATACCTCTCGTTGATACGTTTCATTGATTTATAACGATCACGGACTACAATAATTCTAGCGGTAAAAATAACCCACATATTTTTTCTTCGAAACAGGTAGCGCTATCTACCGGGTAACATATAAGCTAGTTGTACCAAGTAAAGAAGAAGCAATGGCTGTTTTCCCGCGATTGCGATATTTCGCGTCTGAATAGATTTCTTTGAAAAAGTGGATTTCATAGCATTCGTTATATGTTAACCACTAACTCCCAATTTGTTTAGATATACAGTCCTTCATGTACAGAAATATGACTTGGCTTATTTAATAAAATGTGTTTTTAGAAGTATATAAGTTCTGCTCCAAAACTGCCGGACCTTGAATTTTCCTGCGCACAGTAAATATTCTAAAGCAGCGCCATTGTGCACAGTGGGAGGAGACAGATTAATGCGCATGCTTGAAATTATCCAGTGTATCAGTCGTTTCCTGCAGGCAGCCCAGTGAGGTGCTGTTAAGTGTGTTCGTCGGATTTTTACTTCCCTAAAGATGAATGAACGACTTGTGCAGAGGTACTGCATCAAATTTTGTCAAAAGCTTGGTGATTCTAAAAATGAAAGAATTCGTAAGATTCAACAAAAGTTTGGAGATGATGCTATGAGGGGTTACACAAAATAAGAACTTGTTTAGCCGATTCAAAAGTGGCTGCACATCGAAGAGAGTGGCCAGCGTTCAGGGAAGCCACAAACTGCTCGAAATGCAAATGTTGTTCAAAAGGGGGAAAACCTGATAATGAAAGATCGTTGTTTGATCGTATGAGTGATTGCTAAACAAATAGGAAACAGTACAGTTTCGGCACATGCAATTTTGTGTGTGGCAGTTGCATCATGACCATGCGCATTCGCATTCATCACACCTTATTCAGACATTCTTGTCGACGCATGGAGTTACAGTCGCCCGCAAAACTCCCTACTCCGCAGAAATCGAACCTTGCGATTTCTAGCTGTTTCCGAAATTCAAAAAGTCATTGAAACGATCTCGTTTCCAGAGTAGAGATGAGATTACGCAGAACGAGATGGTGTATTTAAACACTATTCCAAAAGAAGCCTTCCAGAAGTGTTTCCGGCAATGGATGGAACACTGTTTTTCGGTAAGTGCAAAAAGATTCTTTGCACCCTCTTTCAAAAATCTATTTCTTACATTACATAATTTTAAGTTTAAGATCTTATTAAAGTATGTTTATAATGCAAAATATAGTGCAAAACACATTAACAAATGACTAAAGTTTTAATTAAACAGTTATATTCTAAATAATTAAATTATAAACTTTGGTATAATTTTAATGATATAATACCTGTGTTTTATTATCAAATTGACAGCAATAAACTTGCAATTTCCTTTCTTTTCTGACAATTGAGAGTTCGAATTATCAGTCAGAATTATAATAAAAACTAAAGATCACGAGCTGCATTTGCTAGGAATTAATAGCTAGCATCAGTTTGCTTTTGATGCTTTTCTGTGACTTTCAACATAAATCGGGATATTGCTTGCACCCAACAACACCATAAAGTACTTGTTAAACTTAAAACTACCTATTTTATAACGGGGTAACAAGAAAAACCGCACACTGAAAAAATAAATTTGAAAATAAATAATCTGTTGTGTCACTCACACGACTTTCTCTTATCCTGAAATTTAATACTATAAATACAGGTTGGAGATTAAGAGGTAAGATAACGATGTTATGTAAACCTATGTTAAACACTTCAAATTAGGCTTCGGCAGAGATTTATATGATAATTAGTTCTGTGTGAGGAGGAAGCTACCGCCCCCCTCAACCCGCCGTTTCATTAATGCACCTACATTTATATAGAATTTAATTCGGTTATTAAAAAATAATTCTGTTTTTTAAAAATAATTTATTAAAATTATTATTTTTAAAAAATATCTTTTATGATAATGCAGACGATTTCCATATTAGAGAAGTAGTAAGCACCAAATATAAAAAAAAAGTCCATTTTATTCTCAATAAAAAAATAAAATAAAATAAAATAAAATAAAATAAAAATATGATTTTTTTTCTAAGTTTTTTTTCGTTAAAAGTAAAAAAAAAAAAAAAAAAATCGATAACTTTGTTTTAAATTATCGCAGATCGATGGTTCAATCATTCGTTTTAAAGGTACTGGCGAGCTCTTTTGAAACATACCCATCATGAAAATTTTCTCCCCTCGAGGGGGGACTTCCCTCTCAGGGGGGGGGGGGGAGGCGAGGCTCCTACATACACGATTTTTTTTCCCTGTTGACTATCTCTATTATAGAAAATATATATTCGTTTCATTTGGTTTTGTGCAGTCTATAGATGTTAAACTCTACTTACCTGCAATTTCCCCCATAGACGTAGTGTATTTGTATACTTTTGATTGTCCCTGTACATGAACCATTTGCTTGATCTTAATGAAAAATTTAGTGTAGCATCCTTATATGATACATCCCTAACAGCACAAAATGTTCCAGAAACGTAACAATCATGTAACATTGAAACATTATAAACATTTCCGAAATGTTAAAAAACGTTCCGATTGCTTTCCGATTAGTTTCAAAAACGTAGAAATGTCCGCGATCGTAACAAAAAATCAGATACGTAACAGAAACGTTACAATCACTTAACAGATAGAAAATCAAAAAGGGCGAATGTTTAGAAAAGTATCAGAGAGCATACTAAAACGTGTTACGTTTTTGAAAGATTGTAAGCATTTTGCAACATAACTGAAACCTTCTGTGCTGTATGGGATATTTAGAAGACCAATTTTGAACTTTCTGCCATAATTTGTTTTTGAGATATCCTGATGACAGACACACACACACACACACACATACACACATACACACAGACCATTTGCTAAAAACATTATTTTTGTATTCAGGGGACCTCAGAACATGTAAATATAACACAATCTCGCGTTCGAAAATTTGACCCAAAAACAATACTTTCTCTACCTTATGGGTAAGAGAAAGTAAAAAAGAAAGGGAAAGAAAATATGTCGCAATAATACGTATACAGTATTTACACGGACTGCCCTGTTATTAGGACACTTTATCATTCCACCAATATCCAATATAAATAAATACACACACACACACACACACACACACACATATATATATATATATATATATATATATACATTTTTTAATTTATATAAGATTATTTTATATAAAAAACTGCTATTAAAATTTAGGGATCAGAAAAAAGAAAATAAGCGAAGCTTGGTATTTATTGTACGTGCTACATATTCAGGCATGCCAACATTTTATTTCAGAGCATATTTAGTACTTTTCCTTTATTGACACTATTTTTCTTAAAGTATATTCTTCCTATGACTGACATTCTACCAATACTACGGAGATTGGTAGCACCTGTGGCCAATACCATGCCTCTTCCTCTGCATAATAACACGAATACTTCTTATTTAATTATAATTACATTTTGTACTCAGTTTCACTACAAATAATCTGATATGAAAAAAAAAACGGCAGGTGCTAATAGTGTTCCGAAACAAATTAAAGTGTCAGTTTGTCTAAATACTGGATAAGGAGTACAATACGATAAGTTTACAAATTCTCTGAAGTTTCGTCACATAAAAGAAGCTGTTTCTGCGGTTACTGTACCACTTTCGCAGAAGGGTTTTTACAATATTTTTTTTTTTTTTTTTTTTTTATATAAATTGGGAGTAGTATCGCAGGAATCGTTGCGTTTCTCAAATTTTAGGCTCGTTTTATTTTATTGCCATCGTTATTTTGAAACAAAACTTTTTTACATAACATTTTAATAATGGAACATTTAAAAGTATTCAAAAGAATTTCTTATTGTGATTGGTCACAAAATAATAAAATTTTATGAAAATTGTAGCAACGCTGCGAAACCTGCTACAGCTCACCTCTTGTAGCGTACAGTTGAATTAAATTGATATGTGAGATGAACCCTATGAAATAGTATACTGATTTACTTTATGTCTGCATTACTTGATATTTGGCCCGGTTGTGCTGCAATTTTCCTTTGTACAGGAAGGTTATACCTCAGCTTCTGTCGTTTAAATATACACTAAACCTTATAATGAGTGTATATATATAACATACTGTATTTTTTCAGTACTGGGGTCGTTCGAATTTTTTCCCACCACTAATTTTGTGCAAAAATACTTTTGGTGCAAAAATACTATAATATCTATAACAGGGCGCGAAATTTCCGCTCGCCAGCTCGCCATTGCCGAGTAGAATTTTTACTGTGGGGAGTAAAAATTTGGTCTAGTTATAGATAGAATTTTACATGATAAGGTGACAGAAAACATTCTTTTTATAGATTTAAATATGGTAAAATCTTGCCATCTTATAACCTCATATTTAACCTCTCCCTTTTCTCTTCTCTGAGTGCCGAGTCTGAGTGCACGCTGCCCGACAATCGTCCCAGCCTGAGAAAGGAAAAATGCCTTGTACACGCGTAAAAGTTTTAATCTCTAGGCAGTTTCGTTTCTCCCACTGTCATTCCTTTAAGCAGAGTGAGAATAGACAAGCAGAGAGCCTCTTTTCCCGTCGCCCACAATCCGAGAGAAGAAAAATGCGAAAGTTTGCCTAAGCGATATTGGCGCATGAAAATGAGCCCGAGCCCTTTTAAAGATACTGCCTACGTATATTTTGTTGAATAATGATAAAAAAAACAGTCAGCATTTTCCAGTTTTTGCTGAAACGCCAAGAATTTGCGCTTGTTATGATTTGCAAGCAACGACTTTATCGAAAAAGTAATTCCGAAATGGATATTTCAAATGACAACAATGAACAAGTTATACACATCGACATTCCGTCTGATCATAAAAATAAAATGAACGAAAAAGACATTTCTGATGTAAAAAGTTAAATAAATAAATAGGTAAATAAGGAAACTTAATCTTGCATAGTAAAAAGATTTTCACAAGATGTTGCTTGACAGAGTTTTTTTTTTTTTTTTTCCTCTCTCTCTCTTCTTTTTTTCATTAATGACTCTTCGCATTTGTAGATATTTTAACCTTTTTTTTTCAGATCTCAAATACAATGCATTATAATGCTTTTTGATTATAAATGATTATACATGATCATATACGACACACTTTTAATATGTATAATTTTAGGCATATTTGTAAAAGCATTTCAGATAGTTAGAAAAAATAAAAAACCCAAAATGCGTAAAACAGAAAAAAAAAAAAAAAAAAAGACAACCCTATTTTGTGGTGAGTGTAACTTTTTTCGGGGTGAGTGTAATCTGAGTTGAAATTTCAGGCACTGATCTATGGTAATGTGCCATGATTATACAAGATAAAGATTACTTTGTAAAATTAGTGGTAGCAGCAGATTTGAAAATTTCTCATCCATGAGAGTGTACTGAAAGAATGGCGGAGAGTACGACCGCTGATTTAGTAGCATATCGGCAGACAAGTGCCACAGCAAAGCTCTACTTTCCCTCATTTATGTTAACGACCATAATGGAAATCTATAGGTAGCAAGTCTGCCATTTTTTTTTTAACTGGGACTTCATATAGGCAAATTTTTAAAAATGTTTCAGTTTATTTAATCATCGAAACTATATATAATGGGTTCTTTTTAAAATCTAATGGTGATAAATCTGATTAAAAATTTTGTTATGTTGGCAGCTATGAAAATATAAGATTATATTTCAGTTTCTGTCACGTTATAAGTACGCAATAATTTATATAAGAGAGCAAAATAGTGTGAAAAAAAAAACGCTTATACAATTCTGTAGCATATTCGGCGAAAGGCGAGTAAAAATGCTGCAATTTTTTCCGTTATTGAGAAGATTTTATATCAGCTTTTATCGTATATTTGCATAAAACATTATGTATGAGGAATGCATTGCGGAAAACTATGCTGACCTAATTGCTATACATATTATCCAGAATGTTGCGCTTCTGTGCTGCAATTTCTCCCGTTTTAGAGAAATTAAAGATTAGATCCTAAGTTGTAGCATCTTAGGGTTATATGGACCAAATTGGATCATAGCATTGGATGGTAGCACCTTTTGGCTGCCAGAAAAAAATTATTAGAAATATTTATTTTATTTAATCAGTGAACTGTAACGGTTTTCACTGATAATGTAAAATAAATAATAATAATTATAATAATAATAATAAATATTAAAATTTTCCGGTAGCCAAAAGGTGCTGAGTTCGCAACTATATAGGAACATACTTGCCAACATCCTAATTAATATTCCGCAGTGTTGTTTTTCCCGCCCTATTTTTCACACCAGTAAATTTTTAGAGTAACAATCACCAAATGCTATTACGATTAAATAAGAATAAAAATACTCTAAAAAGATACTGGTGTGAAAAATAAGGTAGGGCTACGGAATATTAATTAGTAGGTTGGCAAGCATGTATGCACCAATCCCAATAATATCAAAATTATGAAAATGTCTGTTGATTTAATTTGAGTGCATATCGAACAACAAATTTCGCTGAATTTTTCTAATATTTTTGTTTATGATGATTCTATAAATCGGCTTCTGTATCGCGTAAGTGAATCAAACTTGATATAAGAGATAACCATTTTGATAATTGTATTAATTTAATTTCAGTGCATGTTGTTCAACAAATGCTGCAGCTACTCTGCAAACTTCCTTGATTTTTGGGAAAGCTACATTTCAATTTCTAAAGCAAATATGTGTACCATTATTAAAAAAAAAAATGTTATGTAAACTAGCAATTTTAAGTGTTGTATTACGGATCACTTTATTATTAGGCCCGTAACATTTTCTTATACTCTAAGTTTTATATTTCAGTTCACACCACCATTACTGCATAATATGTAATATTCAATGTTATTCAATCTTTCAATGCATCAATCTCAAATTTGAATTGTGCTAATTTTTCGAAAATTGTTCGAAAGCACTGCTTTTAAAAATAACGTCATCGGATTTTGCTAGCTGTTACAAAGGTATGCCGTACGCTGTACAGGCGAAATTGAAAAGAGAGAAGCAACAAAATAATCTAAATAATCAACGGAGACCAGTTGGTCCTGTGGACAGAGTACACAACTACGAACCCAAAGTTTGTGAGTTCGATCCTCACCGATGGGAAATGAAAAAGAAAATATTTGAAAACACTCTAGTCTAAATAATCAGGATATATTCAGCCAAGACCCGTTGGCTCTGTGATCAGAGTACACAACTACGAACCCGAAGGTTGTGAGTTCGATACTTATTTATGGGAAATGAAAAAAAAAAAAAAAAACTTATATAAACATTTACGGATTTCATAAAATATTTTAAAATAGAGTAAGAAATTAAATGGTAAAACTGGATATTGGCAGTTATTTTCGAAATAGACCAATATAACTTGGTAACAAAGCAAAATTCTAGATTGAAATAAATAGTCCTGTCGTATTATTAATTTTTTAAGTAGAAATTTTTAAAAAAGTTTCTCATTTTAAAAGAATAATTATTTGATTTGTTAGTAAATGCATATAATCAATATATATTCTACTAGAAAGAAAGAAAAATGCATTTTAGCGTACATGTAGTAATACATGAGTTTTTATCAACCTTTAGTAGGTGATGTTTTAAAATTCGTAGCTGTGTTTATAAATGATAAACACTAGCAAATGTCCATATTTTTCTTTTTATTATTAGTATTATTTCTGCAGAATCTATCCTTTTAACACCAATCTTTTTTCTTATATTTAAAACTTTTCTTGTAAGCCAATATATTTTATCTGAAGCATGCTCATTTTGTTTCTTCGGTGTTCAACTGTTATATAGACTTATCAACATTTTAATTTATTTTGGAGTATTGATTGTATGCGCCTTTTTTATTTACACTACTTTTCTTAAATTATTTTTTTTTTCACAATTAAATTTCCCAGCAAGTATAGGGTTGCCAACATTTTAATTTATTCCGGAACATTTTTAGCCCCTAGAAACGTTCCGGAATCATTTAATATGTTGGCAACTACGCGTAAAATTTCGTTCAAGCATCCTCTGAATTTTGAAAGAAAACTGTAATATATTTGAGGAGCAGCGGATAAGCGGTAAAAATTGTAAATAAAGTGGTGCGAAATAAAGACCTGTCTAAAAATGTTCCGGAATAAATTAAAATGTTGGCACCCTGCTACAAGTAACCCAGATAATACTAATTCGACCAGAGAAGCGCCGAAACCTGATGTACAGATATATCCATATTAGCGATAGTTTCAATCTTCATCTTTTCGGCTTTCTAGATATTACATCCAAATGTAACCAAGTTTTACCTATTAAGTACCTCTTTCAGCTGGGAAAAAAAAAGACTTAAAAATGTAATATAACGAAATATTGGCTTAAAAATGGCGTAATCGAAATGTGGATAATCTAAATATACCCGGTCAGCATTACTCACTGCTATGCTGACCTGGGTGTCGGCCTGGATAGCTCAATTGGTAGAGCCTTGACCTTATAAGTCAAAGATCCGGGGTTCGACTCCCGGTCCAGGCATTATTTTCACTCAGTCGGAAAAATAAAATTTCAATAAATATGATTTTTTTTCCACAGTTGATTGTGTGATTTTAATAAAAATTGTATTTTTTTCTCCCATTATCTAATGGTGTTTTCCATTTCCTGCGGCTTATTTTTCTGTCGAGCAATCTACATGATAGACCAGAGATGTTTCTGCCTAAAGGTTGTCTGAGTGAGTAATGCTGACCGGGGTGTCGGCCTGGAGAGCTCAATTGGTAGAGCCTTGACCTTGTAAGTCAAAGATCCGGGGTTCGTCTCCTGGTCCAGGCATTATTTTCACTCAGTCGGAAAAATAAAATTTCAATAAATATGATTTTTTTTCCACAGTTGATTGTGTGATTTTAATAAAAATTGTATTTTTTCTCCCATTATCTAATGGTGTTTTCCATTTCCTGTGGCTTATTTTTCTGTCGAGCTATCTACATGATAGACCAGAGATGTTTCTGCCTAAAGGTTGTCTGAGTTTGTAATGCTGACCGGGGTATCGGCCTGGATAGCTCAATTGGTAGAGCCTTGACCTTGTAAGTCAAAGATCCGGGGTTCGACTCCCGGTCCAGGCATTATTTTTACTCAGTCGAAAAAATAAAATTCCAATAAATAAGATTTTCTTCCACAGTTGATTTAATAAAAATTGTACAATTAATGTTACTATGGATATAGATACTTTAATTAGAAAGAGTATAATTATAATGTATATCCATTTGTAATAAAAATATGAAAATTTTGCGTTATAAATATGACTACAAATTAGAAATGTCAAAAATACAAAAAAGTACATTACCTTTTTTGTTGTTGTTGTTGCTGTTGTTATAAACTAAAAAATAAATTTCAGGTCGCTTAAAATTGTAATCGGGAATAAACTATTCTTCAAATTGCTTCTTCACAGAGAGAAATAACATTAACTTATTTTCAGTAGAAAAAAAAATCTCATAGAATGCTCCTCATTTTTAAGAATCTTCCCGCAATTTCTGTAATGAAAATTGCCGTTTTGGTCATTGGAGATGTCTTTCTGCATGCTTACAAACATCCTAATTATAAACCAGAAGATTTTTAGTGCACGCCCCTTTTCCACAACACTTTATTTTTAGAGTAATTATCTCTGAATGTAGTTGTGATTAAATAAATGTAAAATTATTCTAAAAAAAGACTGGTGTGAAGAAAAGTCGGGTACTAAAATTTTTTCCGTTTATTAATGAGATAGTTGACGGGTATGTTTCTTGTATCACGAAAAATTTCGTCACATTCAGTTAAAAGGATAAAAACTTTCCCCAACTTTATAGATTAATTTTAATTCAGAAGGTTTTACTTTATTTTTTTGCAGATGAAGATTTTACTGCGTCGAGTAACGAAATTACTGCAACTGGTATCGGTAAGCTGCCGGAATTCGACCAAATGTTTTATGTTGTTGACGTTGCTGTCGTTGTTGCTTCTAATTCCAGATGGTCCAGCATAGACTAGATTATCTCTGAAGACAAAAAACATTCAAAAAGTCCAAAAACATCAATGGTTCCTTTAAAACCTTTTTTTTCCTAAGATGATAAGAATGGAAGAGAGTGAGATATGATCAGTCAGTCATGTTTATGGGTAAAGAGCAGCTTTTAATGATCCAAAGACTCGGGGAACCAGTGGGAGATGTTAGCCTAAATCGGCCATCTGCTTTAGCTGAGGAAAGAGGAATGATTTTCACGTCTTGGGTAATCCTACCAGGAATGTACACTACTGATATGCTTCGATTATTCCGATCAGGGACATACCTGCACCACAATAATTATTGCACGTTGCATTACGTTTGAAGTTTTATTAAATAAATCTAGACAATAAGCTACAGAATGAAGTTTTTTTAAATTTCTTCAGTAAAATATTTAAATCCAAAATGTATGACTATAAAATAAAAAGTACAGTCGGAAAAAAAAAAATAAATAAATAAATAAACGCCGCTCCTCCCCCACCTACTTTCGCTCTAAATTATCCTAAAAATATGCGGTTGGTACCAATCGATCTATAGTAACGTCTTGTTTATAATGGTACAGTTAGATTTTGCTTTAAGGGTCATATACATATTAAAACAGGTATAAAATTCATTTTTTTGAATAGCAACTCCTATATTTGACCTCATATTCCTATTTCTGAGATCAAGGTAGCTCGGAAAATATACCTATTTCTATACCTTATAGGAATTCCAGATAGCGATACAATGGAAAATGTATTAAGGGTCCGTCTATACCTTTAGAAGAAATATAACACAGAATATCTACCACAGAATAGACATTATTTGTTAAGTTTCACACCGGAACAAAAGTGCAGAAATTTTAATTAGAAATCAAAAAACGAAACTGGTTTGCAAAATGTACAATATTAACTTATAAAATGAAAATGTTTTAGTGGTTTATACTTAATAAACGTAGATTAGTTTAATGCAACACTTCATATGTAAAAACTTAAATAGCTTGAGTCATATGAACCCTCCAATGTTGAATTACAAAAATCAAGACAGCAAGAAAACAATAACAGTTATAATGAAAAAAATAATAATAGGGGTAAAAAGAAAAAAAACAACTATTTTACTATTTAAGTAAAAAAATTATCTACTTCTGTTGGGTATATTTTTATTTTATACAGTATGCCCTGCATGAAAGTGTTAGTATAAAGTTTTACATTTAATTTCAGACGTACAAACCTACAACATACAATATACAAAAATACAGATAAAAGATTTAAACTAAAATCTGAGAAAGAATATTTAAAATTCAATAAAAGGGAGGTACGGTTCAATATAATTCCTATTTTGGGTAACGCCTTCATACGTTTCTCTAAAACATCAAATTATTTAACAAAAGTAATGATTAACACTTTCGCGACTGCCTGGTTTTGTCTTTTTGACAGTAAGGTCCGCATGTGGGCGTTAATCTTCGAAGTTGCAATATTTCAGAACAAATTTTCTGTAATCACATTTATATTAAAAATAGATATACATTATAATTATGTTTTTTCTAATCAAAGTAGTTGTATACATTTTATATTTCATTGTAAAAATACGAATTTTGGTTATATACTTAAGATAATGCATAAAAATTTCGAAAGAAATGCCAGTTGGCGGCGTTACAGATTTTCAAATATCGTGAATCTACGTCAGCGATCACAAAAGTTTTAAATAATTGTAATTTTGTCATCAACAATCAAAACGGCAACTTTCACTCGTTTAATTATTCTAGAGTTCTATAAAGAGTCAAAGTAAAATTAAGGAAACAAGAAATATTTTTAAAAATAAAGTATAGCTTCAGAAAAAGCCAAAGGGTGTGGTTTATTATCCTTTTGGAATGCAATCAAAATTTCGCGCCTGCAATGCGTTAATCTTACAAAAATAGACTAATTTGTAAACATCGAAACCTTACTTAGAAAACAATAAAAAACAAAACAAAACAACAAAATTAAATTGAATAAAAATTTTCAATGCTGGACTGAATTTGCATAAATTGGTCTGATGTCCCATATAAAACTGTTTCCCTTTGGGCAGAAAGAATATAGTTGTCTACTGTACTTGAATTCTTAATTTTAAATATTTAAGATCTATACTTTTAAAAGTAATAAGACATATTACGTTGTTTAAAATTATTTTCCCATAATAAATGTGAATTTTACGCCGTGATTAGAATAATCGAAAATAAATATCGTTGCGCTTTGTTTCAATAATATGTTTAATAATTAAAAAAAAATATATCATCCACTGTTTGATTTTTTATTAAAATAATAATAATAATAATAATAATAATTTAATATTATGTTACGTCATGCGATAAAATTTAAATAACGTTAGCTTACAAACGGTACAGTAAAGAAATGCGAGAATGTCACAACAAAATTATAGTAGAAAATTCGTTTAAAAAATTCTTATAAAAATTTTTAAATGTTAATTATAATAATTTTAAAAAAGAGTGAAAAAAAAAAAAAAAAAAAAAAAAAGATTGTTCTCTGCGTATAACTCTTTCAAACAATAATCCACGCCTTACCGGATTTTAGCAGTGAGAAACTAGGAAAATTTATGTAATATTTAAGAAGAAAAAATGACATTTAAGGATCGAATACATTCCTTTTTGCAACGGAAACCACGCCTTTACACAATATTCTAAAACTTTACATTATAAAACAAATTTTTTTTACATATTTGCAATTAAATCATTTAAATTTTGTCTTCAGCATTCGATGTAGTAAATGCATGGGTATTTATGCATACCAGCATCATGTATAGAGTCAAATACGAATATGCAAACTCGTTTTTTTAATATTGTTTCCGCGATATGGAGGCGGGGCTTCATTTCCTTTGGAATTCTTTCACACTCTCTCGCCTTTATTGCGGTAATTTTATAAAAAATGGCCAATTTGTATGATAAACATCGAAATGTTGCTTAGATAGCAATTAAAATAACAAAAATATAAATTAAAATAATTTTTCGTCAAAATATATGCAGATATTTACTCACAGAGGACACAAATTATAACAAGTGACGCCTCCTTAACAGAAGTAAAAAATTAAATATCACTGTAACTCAAAAAATAATGTTAGGAACGAGCTGTTAATTTGGAAACCCATGTTTTTGATGATGCTCGTTCTATTCGTGCAAAAATTAACATAGTTCATAATTCATAATTTTTTCAAATATAAATTTATCAAAAATATGCTTGGAATATGTTTGGGCCACTTCATTCAAACGCATAAAAGAAAGAAAAAAAAAAAAAAAAACAGAATTTGAATATAATAGTTTTTTTGGGAAGATATGAATGAATACTTGTCGCATTCATTTAACATTAGCATACCCATACCTTGACAGCTTATAACTCCATGAAAAATTGAACAAAATATATACTATACCATTTTCCACGATGTTTTGATCCAAAGATTTCTTTTAAAAAATGGGTTTACCATTGAAAAAAATGAATTTGATGCCAGTTTTAATATGTAGTCGAGCCCGTAAGCAAAATATAACTATACCATTATAAACTAGACGTTATTACAAAACGATTGGTACCAGTCGCATGTTTCTACGACAACTTACGACTGAATTAGGAGGTGGGGAGGCTTTATTTTTTTTTTTTCCGACTGTACATAAAAATAAATGTGACTTTATATGCTGATATCTTTTTTAGAAAAAAAATTTCTTCACCGAATTAATTATAACTTTCGAAAGATTCTACTAATTTTCCCACGTCTCGTTTAAAATAAGCTAAAAATGTACGATAGATTTTGTGCATGTACTTAATGTATAGATAATACCCGTTGCTAAAGAGTTTTTACGACTAAACTGAAAGGAATTTTAAATACAAAAGATTACGTGTATAAAGTAAAAAGATGTTTAAATATACTAAAGGCAATTTTCAATGAGAATATTTTTGTTTTACAATTCACATTAATACTATCTTTCGAACGATAACGCATTTCCTCTCTAACACTTATAATTACTATAGTAAAAAGTACGATAACTTTCATATTTGTGTATTAATATATAGGTAAAAATATTTACAACAATTTACTATGTAATAAAACTAGTTGGCATAGGTGGACTCTGCTCAGTTCCCCATCATCTATATGTTCCATACATTTATAGCACAGAACATATTATTATCATGTTAAGAGAAATTAATCTAACCAAACACTTGACTCAGTGACAGAACGAAATCCCCGCCTAACAGGCTACCCACCGTTCAGTTCGACATATTTAACTTATTATAAAATATTAATTTATTTTATCGGGGTTCAAGTATGTAGTTTAGTTTTCATGCTACTATTTCCAATGAAACAATCCCGAAAAATGCATATTTATTTGGAAAATCACCCCATTGTGCTATGTTGATACGATGGTCACTCTGAAATTTTTGAGATACACCTAGGTAATTAATGTTAAACTTACCAAAATTTAGGTATGTTTAAATTAGTCTCCTCCAGCATCAATGAACTTCTGTAGGCAAATTTTCCACAGATTAAATCCCTCTAATCATTCATTTGTTGGAATCGATGAAAACAATTCATTTATAGCCTCATCAATTTCATCTTCGGAATGAAAACGATGCCCACGCAAGTACTTTTTCAAATTTAAAAATACCCAAAAGTCACACATACTTAGAACAAGTAAGTAAGGTGGATGTTCCAGCCCCTTGATGCGTTTTTGTTGAATAAATCCAACTATTAATCCTGCTGAATGAGAAGATGCATTATCATGGTAGAGAATGAGTCCTCTAACATTCACTTCTTTAAGAATTTCTGGAAGACATTTAGTAGTGTACGAGTTAGCTGTGACTGTCTTCTGTCTTTCGAGCTTGATAGCTTTGACCAATCCTGTACTCCGAAAGAAAACGGCATACATTACTTTTTTCATGGCCATATTATTTTCATGGCATACATTACTTTTTTCTTTTCACCATTGTGGGTTTGGGATTCAAAGGGTCTTCAAAGACCCGCATTTTGTTTTCTGAGTGTGTTGGAACATCAAAAAATGGTATGCTGGTTTCATCACCAGTTATCATTTTAGAAATAATGGGGTGGCCACCATCATTAAGTTATTTAAGGGTTTTTTTTTTTGCTAATACTGACACGCTCTTGTTTTTGATGCTCTGTTAAATTGTAGGGAACACAACGGTAAACTAATTTTTAGGTTGATTTCTTAAGAAATCGACCTATTGCAATCACTTCGTTTATCTATATCTATATATATATAATGAAAATTTTGTCATCACGATAACTCCCGAAATAATACACCAAATCGAACCAAATTTGGACAGAGAACTGATCTTATAAATATCTTGGAGGAGTTCGTTAACCAACTTGCTCCGACTTTCTGTTTTCAAGTGGCAGCCACTTGAAAATGTCAAACCCACAATGTAAAAAGCAGATTTAAAGCAAGATTTTCTTGCGTTTTGATGTAAATACAGGCCATATAAAGGTCTCAATGAAGTTTATCCGCCATTTTTAATAAAAGGGCAGATATTTTAAGTAAAGTGGGGCCACTTGAAAACAGGCTACAACTTAAAAATTTAAAATCACTATAACTTCCGAAATAATACTCCAAATCAATCCAAATTTGGACAGAGAACTGATCTTATAAATATCTTGGATGAGTTCGTTAACCAACTTGCTCCGACTTTTTGTTTTCAAGTGGCAGCCTCTTGAAAATGTCAAACCCACAATGTAAAAAGCAGATTTAAAGCAAGATTTGCTTGCGTTTTGATGTAAATACAGGCCACATAAAGGTCTCAATGAACTTTATCCGCCATTTTTAATAAAAGGGCAGATATTTTAAGTAAAGTGGGGCCACTTGAAATCAGGCTACAACTTGAAAATTTAAAATCACTATAACTTCCGAAATAATACTCCAAATCTGACCAAATTTGGACAGTCTCTTAACTTATTTTATAAATATCTTAGATGAGTTTGTTAACCAAGTTGCTCCACCATTTTGTTTTCAACTGGAGACCACTTGAAAATTTCAAATTGAAATTGTAAAAATCGTATTCCGATTTTTTTTTATGTATACATAGTTTATAAAAGTGTCTCAAGGAACTTTATTAATGAACTTTATCCGCCATTTTTAATAAAGTGGCGGATATCTTAGTTAAGCGGGACTACTTGAAATCAGGCTACCACTTGAAAATTTAAAACCATGATAACTTCTGAAATAATACTCCAAATGGAACCAAATTTGAACAGTGTCTTAACTTATCTTATAAATATCTTAGATGACTTTGTTAATCAAGTTGCTCCGTGATTTTGATTTCAAGTGGAGACCACTTGAAATTTTCAAATTAAAATTGTAAAAAGCGTATTTAGAATTTCTTTGAATTTTGATGTATACATAGATTACATAAGTGTCTCAATGAACTTTATCCGCCATTTTTAATAAAGTAGCCGATATCTTAAGTTAAGCGGTACCACTTGTAAGAAGGCTACCACTTGAAAATTACAAATCATAATATATTCTGAAATAATACTCCAAATCGAACCAAATTTGGACAGTATCTTAACTTATCTTATAAATATTTTAGATGACTTTTTTAACCAAGTTGCATCGCCATTTTGATTTCAAGTGAAGACCACTTGAAATTTTCATATTAAAATTGTAAAAATCGTATTAAAAATTTCTTTGAATTTTGATGTATACATAGATTACATAAGTGTCTCAATGAACTTTATCCGCCATTTTTAATAAAGTGGCCGATATCTTAAGTTAAGCGTGTCCACTTGAAATCAGGCTACCACTTGAAAAATTAAAATTATGATAACTTCCGAAATAATACTCCAAATCAATCGAAATTTGGACAGTGCGTTAACTTATCTTATAAATATCTTGGATGAGTTTCTTAATCAAGTTGCTCCAACATTTTATTTTGAAGTGGAGACCACTTGAAAATTTCAAATTCAATTTGTAAAAAGCATATTCTGAATTTATTTGAATTTTTATGTACACATAGACCATATAAGTGTCTCAATCAACTTTATTAATAAACTTTATCTGTCATTTTAACAAAATGCGGATGTTATAAACTTAGCGAGACAACTTGAAATTAGGCTACCACTTGAAATTTATAAACATGATAACTTTTTAAATTCTAATTCAATTCGAACCAAAGATGTATAATGATCTTATCATATAATTATCTTTGATAAGTTCACTGGACAATTTGTTCCAACATCTTGTTTCCAAGTTGCAGCCACTTGAAATCACATTGCCACTTGAAAATATGCCATCACGATAACTTTTAAAGTACTAAACTGATTCAAATAAAAGTTGGATAATGAACTTATGGTACAAATATCTTGGATAAGTTCACTTGGTGACTTAATCCGCAATTTTATTTCCAAGTGGCGGCCATGTGAAAATTTGTCTTTATGGTAACTTTAGTAATACTGTATGAATTCGTATAAAATTCGGGTAATGGATTTATCGTTCAAATATCTCAGATTAATTCGCTGGGCATCTCACTCCGCTTTTTTTTTCGAAGTGGTGCTACTTGAAAATTTCTTATGACGATAATTTTTGAAATACTGATTTAATTTAAACTAGAACTGGACAATGAACTTATCATACAAATATTTTGGATGATTTCGCTGGGCACGTTGCTTCGCCATTTTGTTTCCAAGTCGCAGCCACTTAGACTGCCACTTGAAAATTTGTCATAATAATAACTTTTGAAACACAACACTGATTTGATCCACAGTTGGACAGTGAACCTATGCTTCAAATATCTTGGATGCGTTTGCTGGGCAACTTGTTCCACTGTATTGTTTCCAAATGGCGCCACTTGAAAATTTGTTATCATGGTAACTTTTGAAATACTTAATCAATTCAAATCAAAGTTGAAAAATGGATTTATCATTCAAACAACAAAAATCTAGAAATTTCACATAACTCGTGAACCAATCACGTTATTGCGTATGTCTTTGGTATATAGATAATAAGTATTTTCTCGCCAAAAGTCGCCATGGGTGAAAAGTCGCCAAATTTCGCGCCAAACTCCTTACCTGCCTTTTTGGATATTTTTAATGCATTTTTAAAAGTAAATTAGGCTATTTTAATGCTAAAACAAACTAGAAATGCAGAAAGCTAACATTTTATCAACTTACTAAGCCTCTTTGAAAGAATTTCTAAAAAAAAAAAATTTCAAATTTACAACGATATCTTAGATGAGCAACTTTCTCTCTGCCATTTTGACCCAAGTGCCAGCCACTTAACTTTTCAACACGACGACTTTTGAGATTTTTAATTTATCCGAACTATATGTGTACAGTAGACTATCTCACAAATGCATTTGATATATTTGTCAACTTAACCCACTATTTTGTTTCCAAGGGCCGGCTACTTGAAAATTTTAAATTCACATAAAAAGGTATTTATGAACCGATTTGCTTAAAACTCCATATGTGCATAGCCTACATCAATCCACTACCAAGTCCATTAATAATTTGTAGCTACCATTTTGAAACAAAATGACGGCTACTTGATAAGAAAAAAGAAATCAACCTACCCTTCCGAATAAGCCGGAAGGACTTGTTTCATATGCAATTCTTCATGAATAATTTTATGTATTGCAGCGGATCCAATGTTAATTTCCTTCTGTATGATATGGTAGGTACAGCGATTGTCGTCTATTAACATTTTCCGAATGGCAGACACATTATCCGGGATTACTGCTGACAAGGGTCTTCCTGTGTGTTTTTCATCCTGGAGAGAATGATGATCTCTGTGAAATTCTGTAAACCATCTGAATACAGTTGCACGAGATGGACTTTCATTTCCCAAAGCTAATTATAGGCGTTGAACGCATTGTTCTTGATTTAATCTCATTTTAAAAATCATAGCACGATAATGTTATCGTGTCAACTCGATTTTCTTTTCTGTCTAAAATTTATTCTACGCTAAACTGCTTGCAAAAAGCCAGTAAAAATTCGTCTGCAAGGCTAAAATAGTTCATATTTTCAAATCTAATCTATATTTTTTTTCTACCGCTTATCGTCTGCACGTATCTCAAAAATTTCAGAGCAACCATCGTAAAATCTTAAATTTCGAATAACTTACCAAATTTTTCTATTAGAATATTTGTAGTCAATCATGTTGAAACAAGTATCTTAAAAGTTATTTTGAAGTAGTCTGTGATATTTTTGATCCTCAAAATGGACGTTTATGCTCAATATTGCCTTATTCTGCATGTTAAGTAAATCGTAAATTCGAAATAGCTTACGAAATTTTTAAATAAAAAAAATCAGAGTCATTTTGAAGTTCATGCCAGTATCTTAAATGATATTTTAAAAGTGTTTTGACATCTTTACGATGAAAAAAATCTTTAAAGTGGACGTTTATGCGAAATTTTGCCCTATTGCGCCATATTACGTAAATCTGAAATTTCCAGTTACTTACGAAATTTTTAAATTGGAAATTTCATATTCAAGGATGTTTATACCAGCATCTTATACAATATTTTTAAAGTAGTCTGACAACTGTACGAGGAAAATACCACTGAAAAGGGACATTTATGCGAAATTTCGCTGTATTATGCCATCTTAAGAAACTCGTAAATTTCGAATAATTTGCGAAATTTTCAAAATCGCATGTTTATAGTTAATGATGTTCATCCCGGCATCAAAACTGATATTTTAAAGCTGTTTCTACATATTTACGATAAAAATATTTCTTTTCATGCACGTTTAAGTGAAATTTTGTTCTATTCACCCACGTTAAGAAAAATCGTAAATTTCGAATAACTTCTAAAGTTTTTTAATTAAAATGTTGAACATTAATAGGGTTCTTGCCAGTGTCATAACTAATACTTCAAACTTGGTCCGACCTCTCTGCGATCATTTGTTCGTGAAATATCGTGTACACAGACTAGCATACTAACACACTAAAGGACTAACACACTAAAGGACTAACACACTAACGAACTAACAAACCAACAAACTAACAGTCACCCTATAGACGGATACCACACCCATATTGATATTTTTTAATTCCTCACCCTAAAAACGTGTAAAAAAGTAAAAAAAAAAAAAAAAAAAAAAAAGAGGTTAAAAATTTTCACGATTACCTAAGTTCCCCATACCTATAGTATGATGGGGACTAAAAAAAATCTATTCATAAATTATTCTACTAAAAGAGATAAACAATCGTCTATGGTTTATAACTTACGTATGAATTATTACGTATGATTAATACCGCATAAAGTAAAAAGAGTTGTAAATATAAAGGCGTTTTTCAGTGAGAATTTTTTTCCCCCAATTCACATTAATATTGCCTTTCGAACGATAAAGCATTTTATCCCAACACATGTAATTACTGTGTTAAAAATTACGATAAATTTCATTTTTATGAATTAACATATAAATAAAAATATTTACAACATAATATATAATAAATTAAAAGAAAAAAATCTATTCATAAATTATTGTAATATCACAGATAAACAGACATTTGTGGTTTATAACTTACATATGAAAAGTTATTTCATTTTCTTTAACGAATCATTTAGAAAAATAATATACAATCAAAGATTTGCAAAAAATTAATAAAGTTTAAAGTACAAAAAAAATCAACATACATTTTAAGCAAATAAACCTCACGTGCATTAAAATTCAATGAATCACTTACTCATTGAATAAGGATTTCTAACACTGAAAAATATCAGGTGCAAACTCTTCTTGAAGTCAAAAATCCAAAGATGCAAAACACGAAAGCTATATCTAGCAACATAATTGACAGACCTTTGAGCGACCAGAATATTTTAATAGAGATGTTTATTTTATTTAATCGGCGAACTGTAATGGTTTTTACTAATAAGGTTAAATAAAAAATTTTATTAAAATTATCCGGTAGCCTAAAGGTGCTAAGTTGCAACTATATTTAGGGATCGCCATTTTCCGCCAATTTTAAGGTACTTTCAGGGATTAAAAAAAAAAAAAAATCATTTTTGCTATTACTATTTTCATACATATTTTTTCTTGTGATTATTTCACTTAAATGTATCGTGATTATAAAGGTGAAAACTTTTTCTATAAAAATAGCGGTAATTAAAAAGCCGTAAATTTATCATCCCAAACAGTGCTCTAAAACAAAGGGGGAGAATGCAACTCCTGTACATCTATACAAATTTCAATCTTTATTGTCGTAACCATGTTTTGGCTCCCAGCCAAAAGAAAAAAATCATAAATTTAGTTTTTCTTCTTTTTTATTCTTCTTAACAATCTGGAGCAAAACTTTTTAGGAAGGGGATTAATACTGAATTACTATTATACGAAATGTTTTCTTACAATGTCTTCCTCTGGGTCATGGAATATCACTTGAAAAGAAAAATAACGTAGATAAACTTTTAAAATTGATGTTTTGTGAAAAGTGGAAAAAACAGCCTGATTTTAAATGGTATAAAGATATCATTACTAATGACTTTCGTGTAGAATATGAAGAAACAGAGGAAGCATGCAATTGCTCATGTAAAGATATTGGTTTAAAAATTTAAATTTCAAATTAGCTTCAAAATTTTAGTTCTTCCCTATAATTTGCAGGATGATTTTTCAAGTGTAAATACTCAATTTTATTTTTAAATTACACAACAAAGTCTGTTCTATTAATTAGTTTTATTTCATTAAAAAATTTTTTTCATGAATATACGAGTTACATACTTTTTCATTCAAAAAATGTTTTGTCCACATTGGAAACATTCAAAACATGTTTTCTCCTCTGTGTTTCGGTCAAAACGTGCTTTCTCCAAATTTCAAATGCATTTTTCTAATTAACTTTAAGTTTATTAGGTAAAGTACGCCTACAGATCTTCCTAGTAACCAGTAATACAACTAAACAAACGACAATTAGGGTCTAAGAAGGGTTATTTTTTTAAATTTATCAGTTTTTTGTGTTTTCTGAAAAATTGTATTCGAAGGAGAAAACACGGTTTGAATGTTTGCTCCTCATTTATTTTCTATATATATTCCCTAAGAGCAATAAATAAATAAGATAAAATCAGAAATTTACCATTTATATGACACTATATAATTGTCACTATTCCAGAAACGTTTCAAAAATTTTAGTTTGGTGTCAGAGAGGTTTTTGTAAATGTAGGTAAGATTACGGCCGTAACAAAAAGTACAAAGGTAACACATGTGGTACTGCACCCTACATTTTGAATCCGCCAGTTTCTTATAGTTAGCTTTTATCCATTTAAACTCAAAAATTAAACATTTAACCCCTTCCTTCTCGCTCCCGTGATATTCACGGGCAGTGACCACGCCCCACGTGTATTTTTCCTTTAACATTTTAGGGTATATGAAATCACTAGCCAGTACCAAACTATATATAATGTATTTGATAATATGTACAGAATAAACTTATATATTATTCATATATTTATTTTCAATCTATTTTTTAATAAGAATTAATTATGTGGACTTTATGGGCGTGTCTTTGAAAAATATGCGACCGTTGAGGGGTTGAATGTGTGTTTATTCAACACTTTCACGACAACTGACGTAGATTCACGCCCTTTTGAAAATCTCTAACTCCACCAGTGTGCATTTCTTTCGCAGTTTTGTATGTTATTTATTTCTTAAGAATATATCCAATATTCATATTCGTACTATTAATATACTATGGATACAAATAATTTGATTAGAAAGAGTACAATTATAATGTATACATATTTGTAATAAAAATGTGAAAACTTTACATTTTGACTACAAATTAGAACTGTCAAGAATACGAAAAAGAACATTATATATTTTTTTTGGTTGTTGTTGTTATAAAGTAATTATAAATTTCAGGTCGCGTAAAATTGTAATTGGGGAAAAAACTATTCTTCAACTTGTTTCTTCACAGTGAGAAATAACATTATGCTATTTTCAGTAGAAAAGAAAATCTCACACAAAGCCCCTCATTTTTAAGAATCTTCCCACAGTTTCTATATCGAAAATTGTCGTCATGGTCTTTGGAGATGTCTTTCTGCATGCTTACCAACATCCTAATTATGAACCGGAAGATTTTGAGTACACGCCCCCTTTTCCACAATACTTTATTTTTAGAGTAATTATCTCTGAATGTAGTTGTGATTAAATAAATGTAAAATGATTCGAATAAAAACTGGTGAGAAGAAAGTTCGGGTACTAAAAACTTTTCCGTTTATTAATGAGATGGTTGGCGGGTATGTTTCTGGTATGACGAAAAATTTCGTCACATCCAGTTAAAAGGATAAAAACTTTTCTAAAGTTTATAGATTAATTTTAATCTAGTAGATTTCATTTTATTTGTTTGCAGATGAAAGTTTTACTGCATCGAGTAACGGAATTACTGCAACTAGTATAGCTTCGTTGCCGAAATTCGACCAAATGTTTCATGTTGTTCATGTTGCGTCTACTCCCAGGTTGTCCAGCATAGACTAGATCATCTGTGAAGACAAAAAACTTTCAAAAAGTCCAAAAACATCAATGGTTCCACTAATACTTTTTTTAAGGACTGAGGACTATCAGTCTCAATCTCGGATTTTTGCGGTGTCATTTTTCGATAGTTGGACATTTAGCGAAATCATTTTTCGATAGTTGGACATTGATTGAAATCTAAAATTTATCGAAAATATAATTGAATAATTTGAAAGCTATATTATAATTTGAAAGAAAAAAAAAAAAAAAAAAGAACTAATAGTCCTCTATCCTAAACTAAATTTGCCAGAACTTCTCCAAAATCGTTTTTTTTTTTTGTTTTTTTTTTTTTTGGTAAGAGAAAGAAAAGAAATTAATAATAATTAGTACCGAAACATGCACTAACGAAAAAGTTTTTTTTTAATAATTTTGAATTAGGATATAAAAAGTGCGCGCGAAAAATGAAATAAAAATAAGCAAAAAAATGAATTTAATGATTTAATTTTTATGTAAAACATGATCGCGTGCTACCTTTAAAAGTAGATTTAAAATTTAAAGTTTATGTAGTGCGTGTGGCATCTATAGAAATTGTTTTAAGGAATAGAATAGAATAAAGAAAACAACGATGTTGGTTGCATTTTGTTATATAGTTTAATTTTTTTAATTTTTAGAAGTAATGTCTACCGTAGGAATAATTTCTTATGTTAAAACTATAGGGAATTGTTATGCGAGCACAAGCGATGCAACTTCATTTATTTATTTATTTATTTTAAAGTCCAAGCTGTTAAGAATAAAAGAGTGGTAGATCTGATCAGTCAGTCATGTTTATGGGAAAAGAACAGCTTTTATTGATCCAAAGACTCGATGCACTAATGGGAGATGTTAGCCTAAAATGGCTGCCTGCTTTAACTGAGCAAAATGGAATGGCTTTCACGTCTTGGGTGACCCTACCAGGAATATGCACTACCGATATTCTTCTCTTATTCCGATCAGGCACATACATGCTCCACCAAAATTATCGCACGTTTCATTACGTTTGAAGTTCTATTAAATAAATCTAGACAATAATCTGTAGAATGAAGTTTTAAAAAATTTCTCCAGTAAAAGAATTAAATACAAAATACTACAAAATAAAAAATACATAAAAATAAATGTGATTTTATATGTTGATATCTTGTTTAAAAAAATATAATAATAAAATCTTTACCGAATTAATTATAATTTTCGAAACATACTACTAATTTTTCAGCCTCACATTTAAAATAAGCTAAAAATGTACGATAGATTTTATGCATGTACTTAATGTGTAGATATTACCCGTTGTTGCAGACGACTGAAATGAAAGGAATTTTATAAACAAAAGATTACGTGTATAAAGTAAAAAGACGATTAAAGGCATTTTTCAATGAGAATATTTTTTTTTCTACAATTCACACTAATAGTGCCTTTCGAACGATAAGGCATTTCATCCCTTAATACTTATAATTACTATGTTAAAAAGTGCGATAACTGTCATATTTGTGTATTAATATATAGGTAAAAATATTTACAACAATTTACTATGTAATAAAACTAGTTGGCATTGGTGGACACTGCTCAGTTCCCCATCAACTATATGTTCTGATAAATTTCTAGTACAGACCATATTATATTCACGTTAAGAGAAATTATAATCTAACCAAACATTTGACACAGTGACAGAACAAAATCCCCGCCTATTAGGATACCCACCGTTGAGTTCGATATATTTTAACTTATTCTAAAGTATTAATATGTTTTATTGGGGTTCCGTCATGTAGCTAAGTCTTCATGCTACTATTTCCAATGAAACAATCCTCAAAATGCATATTTATATGGAATATCGCCCCATTTTGCTATGTTGATAAAATCTTAAATTTCGAATAACTTACGAAATTTTCCTATTAGAATATTTGTAGTCAATCATGTTGAAACGAGTATCATAAATTTTATTTTGAAGTTGTCTGTGATATTTTTGATGCTCAAAATGAACGTTTATGCTCAATATTGCCCTATTCTGCCATGTTAAGTAAATCGTAAATTCGACATAGCTTAGGAAATTTTTTAATTAAATAATTCTGAGTTATTGATGTTCATGCCAGTATCTTAAATTATATTTTAAAAGTGTTCTGACATCTTTACGAGGAAAATGTTCCTCAAACTGGACGTTTATGTGAAATTTTGCCCTATTTCGCCTTATTACGTAAATCTTAAATTTCCAGTAACTTACGAAATTTTTAAAGTGGAAAATTCATAGTCAAGGATGTTAATACCAGCATATTATACAATATTTTAAAAGTAGTCTGACAACTTTACGATAAAAATATCCCTGAAAAGGGACATTTATACGAAATTTGGCTATATTATGCTAAGAAACACGTAAATTTCGAATAATTTGCGAAATTTTCAAAACAGCACGTATATAGTTAATGATGTTCCTCCCGTCATTAAAACTGATATTTAAAAGCTTTTTCTACATCTTTACGATAAAAATATCTCTTTTCATGCACGTGTAAGTGAAATTTTGTCCTATTCTCCCATGTTAAAAAAATCGTAAATTTCGAATAACTTCTGAAGTTTTTTAATTCAAATGTTGCACATTAATAGGGTTCTGGCCAGTGTCACAACTAATACTCTAAAACTGGTCCGACCTCTCTGCGATCATTTGTTCGGGAAATATCGTGCACACAGACTAACATACTAACACACTAAAGGATTAACACACTAACGGACTAACAAACTAACAGATACCCTACAGACGGATACCATACCCATATTGATATTTTTGAATTCCTCACACCTGAATACGGGTAAAAAAGTAAATAAAACGAGGTCGAAAATTTTCACGATTACCTAAGTTCCCCATACCTATAGTATGATGGGGAACTGAAAAAAAAATCTAAAATAGGTAAAAATTTGTAAGATATTTGGGTAAAGCAATGTTCCAAATTGGAAAATTCTCTTTATAACCCAAAATTTCAACCTAAATGGGATACGAGACCAATTTTTGATAGAATTGTGAACTTGAATATAATAGAATTGATAGAATTGATAGAATTGATGGGGAACTAAAACTAGTTGGTATAGGTGGACTCTGCTCAGTTCCCCATCATATTTATGTTCCATAAATTTCTCGTGCGAGACATATTATAATCATGTTAAAAGAAATGAATTTGACCAAAACTTGATACAGTGACAGAATGAAATCCCCGCCTAATAGGCTATCCACCGTTCACTTCGATATATTTACCTTATTCTAATCTCTCAATTTATTTTATCAGGGTCCATTCCGTTGTTTAGTTTTCATGCTACTATTTCCAATGCAATAATCCTCAAAATTCAGATTTATATAAAAAATTTACAATTTCGCTATGTTGGTAAAATCGTAAATTACGAATAATTTACGAAATTTTCCTATTAGAATATTTGTATTCAATCATGTTCAAACAAATATCATAAATGTAATTTTGAAGTTGCCTAAGGTATTTATGATTCTCAAAATGGAAGTTTATGCTCAAATTTGCCTTATTCTGACATGTTAAACAAATCGTAAATTCCAAATAACTTACGAATTTTTTAAATTGGAAAAATCATAGTCTATGATATTCATGCCAGTGTCCTAAATAATATTTCGAAAGTTATTTGACATCTTTACGATGAAAATATCCCTCAAGATTGACGTTTATGTGAAATTTTGCTCTATTCTGCCATGTTAAGAAATTCGCAAATTTCCAATAACTTACGAAATTTTTATATTGGAAAATTCAAAGTCATTAATATTCATGCCAGTGTCCTAAATGATATTTCAAAAGTAGTCTGGCGATGAGTCTTTACGATGAAAATATCTCTAAAAATTGACGTTTATGTGAAATTTTGCCCTATACTGCCATGTTAAGAAATTCGTAAATTTCCAATAACTTGCGAAATTTTCAAAGTAGCATATTTATAGTCACTGATGTTCATTCCGGCATCAAAACTGATATTTTAAAACTGGTCTGACATTTTCACAGTGAAAAGTTTCCATTTAATGCATGTTTAAGTGAATTTTTGTCCTATTCTCCCATGTTAAGAAAATCGTAAATTTCTAATAACTTACGAAGTTTTTAAAATTCGAATGTTGCAAATGAATAGGGTTCTTGCCAGTGTCGAAAGTAATGTTTTAAAACTGATCTGACCTCTCTGCGACAATTTGTTCTTGAGATATCGTGTACACAGACTAACAAACTAACGGACTAACGGACTAACACGCTAACCTACTAACTCATTAACAGACACCTTACAGACAGACACCATACAAATTTTGTAATTTGCGGATTCCTCACACCTGAAAATGTGTAAAAATGTCAAAAAACCGAGTTCGAACATTTTCACGATTACCTAGGTTCCCCATACCTATAGTATGATGGGGAACTAAAAAATCTATTCATAAATTATTCTAATATCAGAGATAAACAATCGTCTATGGTTTATAACTTACGTATGAATTATTACGTATAAATAATACTGTATAAAGTAAAAAGAGGTGTAAATATAAAGGCATTTTTCAATGAGAATTTTTTTTTTCTCCAATTCACATTAATATTGCCTTTTTAACGATAAAGCATTTTATCCCCAACACTTACAATTACTGTGTTAAAAAGTGCGGCAAATTTCATGTTTATGAATTAACATATAGATAAAAATATTTACAACAACATAATATATAATAAATTAAAAGAAAACAAAAACAAAAAGATATATTCATAAATTATTGTAATATCACAGCTACACAGTCATCTATGGTTTATAACTTACGTATGAAAAAGTATTCCGTTTTCTTTAACGAATCATTTAGAAAAATAATATACAATCAAAGACTTGGATATTGCAAAAAAATAATAAAGTTTAAAGTGCAAAAAAATCAACATACATTTTAAGCAAATAAACCTTACGTGCAACAATATTCCATGAATCACTTACTCATTGAACAAGGATTTCTAACACTGAAAAATATCAGGTACAGTCGGGGGAAAAAAAAACACAACACTCGCTGTAATTTTGTTATTAATTGACGCAGGAACATCTAATAGACATAATTCAATAGGAAATTAAAAGCACTTTCTGAATATGCCGTCAAATTTTGAATTAGGGGTCATCTACATATTAAACTAAGTGCCAACTTTGATTTTTTTCAATAGCAACACCCAATTTTGACTTCATTTTCGAATTTCTGAGAGTCTGGCAGTGCGGAAAAGTATATTGTTTGTATACTTTATCTTTAGTATTTATAGAGTTATAATCAAAAATGTGTTAGGGGGTTATCTGTAAATGTAGAAAAATAAAATTAAGATCCTATAAGAAATAGACAAAATTTTAAAGTTTCACACCGGAAATCTTTCTGGAAAAAAATAATTATAAAAATTAATAAAACGTTGCGCCTTTTCCAGTACCTTAATTATTCTGAATTCAATTTTATAGATTTGTATATACTTCTGTACTTTTTTAGATAATCTTAGGTCTATTTAAATACATTACACTTGCGATTAGTCCATACAGTACTCTTTGAAAAAAGTGCAATATTTTTTAAGTAAAAGTGTCTCTTATAGCTGTACTGATCACCAATAAAGCTTAAATTTTCTTTCGTAGGTAACATAATAGACGAAATGAAATAATATATATATATATATATATATATATATATACATACAACAACGCATAAACTAAACCTTTTCGGATAAATTATTGTAAGGGTTCATGAAGTAAATATTAATCAATTTTAATCGCACTTACCAGTTTTTGGTCAGTTGAACTCTTTAAAACTGTCAATTCGTATTATAATAAATTTCTATGAAAATATATTTTATTAATTAACCCTTTCGCGACTGCTGACGTAGATTGAAAAAAACGAAAAAACCATTGAAAAAAACCATTGGAAAATCTGTAACTCTGTCAGTGGGCGTTTCTTTCGTAATTTGTGTGTTACATGTTTCTTAAGTGTGTACCCAGTGTTCATATTTTTGCAATAAAATATACTATGGATAGAAATATAATGATTAGAAAGAATATAATTATAATGTATATCCATTTGTAATATAATCGTGAATACAGAAAATTTGTTCTAAAATATTACATTTTGAGAGTATAATGCCCGTAGGCGGGTCTTACTGTCAAAAAGACAAAATCCTGTGGTCGCAAAAAGTGTCAAAATATATTTATAAAAGTTAAAGTATGTTTTTAAAAATGTATAAAGTTAAAATATATTAATAAAATTTTAAAGACTAAAGTGTCCTTAAAATAATATTCCTCCCCCCTATAAAATAAATAAATAAGTAAATAAATAATATAAAATAAAGCGATATATGAAGCAAATGATTAAGCTTTTTTCAACTATGACGGTAGTTAAGAAACGAGTTTACAGGTCTGTCTTGCATTCCAATTCTATTCGTTATTTATATTAGACAATTTCACATTAAACCTATTTTTCTATTTAAAACAGTAAACCCCGCCTATTTAGTTAATTTTTTTCTTCTGGTGTTCGTTTAAAAGTTTCAAAATTTATCACCAATTAATAGATGAAGTAAATACCACTTGTGCGTATTTTGGTCAACATAAAATAAGGTGTTTAACACGAATTCTCAATGTCACATTTACTTTTTTCTTTCTGTATTGTTTTGTTTTGAAGAACGATGAAGGCGGGGCTAGTCTTCCTTAGAAAACATGAATTCTTGATGCTAACACTAATGTCTAAAAATCATCATTTTTGTTTCATTTCTTTCCGCTTGACGTTGTTGTGATATAATTTGACCCGTAAATAAAAAATAAAAATATTTTGTTTAATATTCTTTGCTATTTTTTAAAGATTTGATTCGTTATCTCATGCAAAACTTTATGAGAGACGGCCCCCTAAACCACTCCAAGAGAAAGATTTATTTATATCTCGAAAACTAATAATTGGAATGAGCTGCAAATTTGCACACCCATATTTTTCAGCATTAGGATTCATTTTATGTAAAAATTAATATAGGTCATAATTCATAATTTTTATGAATATGAATTTATTAATATTTTTCAGAATTAAAAATATTTTTCAGAATCAAAAGTAATGATGGATTATGTTTGGGTTTCTTCACTGAATCTCGTAAAAAAAAAATTATATCGATCAAGTTACTTTTTGTGAAGATATTAATAAAAGTTTGAAATATGAATTTAACATTAGCATCTTCAAACTTTGAACGCTTATAACTCTGTGAAAAAATAAGTAAAATATAAAACCAATATACTTTTTCGCGTTGTCGCGATCCCAGGAATTCAAATATAAAATAAAAATGGGGCATTACCATTGAAAAAATCAAAGTTGGTGCGCGTTTTAATATGTAGACGACTCCCAATTCAAAATTTCAGTTCATTTTCTGAAACTACTCACAATTCCCCGTCGAATGATACCTATTACATTTTTATACATCGATTAACAACGAAGTTACGTTGAGTGTTGCGCTTTTTTTTCCCCCGACTGTACAAACTCTTCTTGATGTCAAAAATCTAAAGATGCAAAACACGAATGCTATATCTAGTAACATAATTGCCAGACCTTTGGGCGACCAGAAAATTTCAAAAGAAATGTTTATTTTATTTATTTGGCGAACTGTAACGGTTTTTACTGATAAAGTTAAATAAAAAATTTTGTTAAATTTATCCGGTAGCCTAAAGGTATTAAGTTGCAACTATATTTAGGGATCGCCATTCTCCATCATTTTTAAGGCACTTTCAGGGATAAAAAAAATTCCGTCATTTTTGCTACTTCTATTTTCATACATATTTTTTCTTGTGATTTTTTCATTTTAATGTATCGTGATTATAAAGGGGAAAACGTTTTCTATAAAAATAGTGGTAATTAAAAAGGCGTAAATTTCTCATCCCAAACAGTACTCTAAAATTAAGGCGGAGAATGCGACCCTTGTACATCTATACAAATTTCAATCTCTATTATCATAACCATTTTTCGGCTCCCAGCCAAAAGAAAAAAAAATCATAAATTTAGTTTTTCATCTTCTTTTTTTTTATCGCTAGTCATTACGATATTAGATATGCCTACTGCTTATAAGTACACATATTCCAGAAATACTGATATTTCATAACTAACTCGGTTTCTCCGGTAAGGTTGTTTATGTATTACGCACGCTACCGCATCAAGCCTTTGCAGACACACAATTCCTCAATACGATTTCCGCATTTCGTTATTTTCGCCAACTAGCAGCGCCAATCAGCGTTTCAGGATATCATTCCTAAAAGTTATTATACAGCACTTCCAAGTGAAACATATAAAAAATTTTAATTTCTTTTTCGGCAAATTATTATGGTATAAAACATTTTATTTAAAATTCCACTTTCGCGAACTTATGTTTTCTTCTTTTTGACAGTAAGGTCCGCCTGTGCGCGTTTTTCTCCTCAGTTCAATATTTCAGAACAAAAATCTGCTGATTCACATTTTTATTACAAATGGATATACATGATAGTTATACTCTTTCTAATCAAAGCATATATATCCGTAGTATATTGGTAGTACAAATTTGAGTATTGGGTATATATTTAAGAAATAAATAACATACAAATTGAAAGAGAAACGCCTACTGGCGGAGTTACAGATTTTTAAATGACGTGAATCTACGTCAGCGGTCGCGAAAGTGTTAAAAACAATTTTAAATGTTCTCCATTTCTTTAGTAAATTTGATTAGCATAGTGGGTGCAACAATAGTTTTATAGCATGTTTCAGAAAAAAGAATACGTAACTGAGTGCAGACACTAATATCTTCATTCATCAAAACATTTTCAATCACTATGTAATACTTTCCACCAGGAGTTTGACATATGACGGATGCAATGAGTTTCGAAAGATTGGATTTTAATGTGATTAATTCTTCTATCTATATTCGTACTTCCTTCGACATTATTGCTCGCACTGTTAAATTACTGATTTTACATCAGTCGTTGACAGCAGCACACTCGCACATACCACTTCATACTTGCCAACCGGAAATTTTTAATACATGCTCCTATTGTACACCAGTATATTTTTAGAGTAGTTTTCTCTAAATTTAATTGCGATTAAATTAGAAGAAAAATATTCTGAAAATACACTGGTGGGAAAAAAGGGGCGTGTACTAAAAATCTTCCTGCTCATAATTAGGATGTTGGCAAGTATGCCACCTGATGCACAGGAGAAATTTTACAGTGAATTGCTTGTTTTCGTTTTGATATTGGGGTTTCGCTTGGATAAGTCTAACTTTTTAGTGATTCCGAATTGCCATACCGCACGAGGAAGATTGTCTGTGGTACCTGTTCAGCGGATGCGCATAGATGCGAACATTTTGATTTGTTCCGTAGCATTTAGAGCCCCGCCTTTATTTCGCATCACTTCATTTACAAAATAATTTTCTCCAATACATAACTTCAAAAAATAATAATCTATAATAATAAATAAGTAAAAAAAGAAAGAAAGAAAGAAAGAAAAAACATATATTCTTAAAATAAAGGTGTTATAAAAATATAGACGGGGCTAAAAATTCTCCGGAATAAATTAAAATTTTAGCGTTTCTGGATACGTTCGGCTCAAGTACGGTCATCGTTGTTTCTTTCTCACAGTTCATCTGCAACCATCTTTCTGCTTTCTGTATATTTCCAACTGCATGTAGACAAATGATTTTTTTTTCTTTAACATTTATATTTATATTATTTGTTAAAAGACACTTTAAAAACGCATCAGTATAAAATATGATATTTAATTAAACTTTTTCTTACAATTAAAATACATTTATTTTGAAGTTTTTCGCTACCAGAGCATCATCAGGAAAAAACACTTTTTAAATCGTGTTCTTGGAAAGCAATTCAATATGTATCACAATATTTTACAGTTGTAGATGAATTTAAGCTTATTGTAGAGAAGAAAAAAATAGAAACCATCATTGACCAAAAAAAATAATAATAATAAATAATAAATAATAAATAAATAAATAAAATAAAATAAAATGAGAAAAAAAAGGCAGTCCTGCACGAATCACAGTATAAGACTGGTAGGAACTTTTTTGGGTCACAAGCAGGTAATAGGACAGTATGTTTTCGGTGTGGATCCATTGAAGTCTTCGCTCGGAAAAGAAGAATCTGGAAAATGATTTAATTACAGCAGAATTTAAGGAATTTTAATTACAGCAGTTTCATTGTAAATTCTATCAATACTAATTTAAAAAATTTGATTCAATAATTTATTTTAACTGAATTAAAAAGAAGTATAATTAAGATCGCGGGATACGGATTCCTGGAGTTTTTTTGAGATACTGAAAATTTGTACGATTTTTGCAATAAATATGAAGCATTTTTGCTGGTATAGAGATTAGATGAATACGTAAAACACACTATTAATGTGGGAAAAATTAAAAGAGAAAGAGAGGAAGAAAGAAAAAAAAAAAAGGCTAAACTATATATTACCTACCCTTATTTACTTATAATTTTAAGTATTGGATAAAACTTACCAATATACTTGGTGAAATAAACAAAGGTATACAAGAGCTCCCGTTACAAGACGAAACACTGACACCATAATTCTTTAAGAATAATTTCTATCCTATTCAATCGCAATAAATTACTGTAGAAATATAATCGAAATTATTGGTAAGAATTACGTCTTGAGACGGAAACTCTTGCACCCTTGGGAATAAATAAATAAAAAACAATTACAAAATAAATGAAGTTAGGCTAAAAATGCAATGCAAAATTCAACAAGATTTAAAAATCGCTCAAAATTAATTTCAACCAAAATTCCGAAAAATCGACAACTATGAACACCGAAAAAAGTTTATAAATCATCCAAAAAAAGTTTATTTCCACGGCTTCCTCTGCTACATTAAAAATGAATTAATTGTTCGAACTTTTAAAGACAAACATTTTAAATAACTTGTTCTTCAATAATGAAAAGTAGGAAACGGTTAAGTCTGTGTCCCTCTGAGTGCTTTAAGTTTTCTCCGTAAATTTTATTTTAAGAAAATTCATAATATTACACAAAAGCTTTGTACAAATATCACAAAATCTTTGTGATTGAGCAGGGTTCTCATCAGTCACTATTTTGAATACCAATTTTTGTAAAGCAATCTTTGTGTTATTTTTTCGAAGAAGTGTACCTAATACAATGATTAATGAAAATTAATACAATTACTACGACTACTACTACTATACTACCACTACCACTACCACTACTACAACAATAATAATAATAATAGAACGCATGCATAAGCCTTTCAAATTTACAGATTAAATTAAGCAATGTTACCAATACCTGGGTTACATTGCTAGTGCGAAAGAAAATTATAATTTTGTATAACATGTGTTAAAGAACACATCACTAAAATTACACAAAAAACGTTCATTTAAATCTACTTAAAAAAAATGTAGTTAAAATCACTTAGCGTATTATGGACGATGCTCCAAAAATTCTTTTAGGCAGAAGCAATTTAAAAACCTACATATTAGGTAGGGGGAAAAAAAGAACTTCATAAAACACTCATTAATTACACCTACATGCAGTAACTTCTATGCAATATAAGCACCGTAGTTTTCTAGAAAAAATTTGCTTTATTTGAAATTTAAACTTATGTTGTTAAATAAGATAAAGAAAAACAATTTTAAAAAGTTGGTTTAAGTTGGCAACAGCGCAAATGCATCAAAAATCCAGTAAACCAGAAGAAACTCAAGTATTTCTAAATCAGTTCAGAATCTCATTATCAATTCTCTCAATGAAAACACTAATTAAAAGTAATGCAATTGCGATAACATACCTGCCAATATCTTTTTTAATATTCCATAGTATTGTCAGTTAGGTTTTTTTTTTTCACACCAATATTTTTTAAGAGAATTTTCCTTCGTATTTAATAGCGATTTTATTTAGAGAATATAACTTAAAAAAAAAAATGGTGAAAAAAAAAAAAAAAAAAAGACTAACAATACTACAGAATATTAATTAGAATGTTGGCTGGAGTGCAATAATGATGTACAGAATGCCTTTAAAAGTTTTAACCAGGTAACCACACCATAAATCCCCCTCCCCAAAATGCATTAATCGAAAGAACATGCATAAACATTTTTTTTTTTTGAAGCATAAAACAATTGTCGTCGTCTGTTCGTTTTCGAGTCATAAATTCTGAAGGTTTGCTAATAATCCATGCAACCACGCCTGAATCGAGAAAATCACGCCTAACTGAAATAATAAATGAAATCCTAAACAAGCAATAATCGAAGGAGCAGGGGCAAACATGTTGTTTGATGCATAAGTCAGTTGTTCATATTAGATTTGAGATATATTCTATCGAGATATAATGTGTAAAAATTCACGGATGAAGAATCTACAAATTGATGTTCTTACCAAGGTTTTATCGGCACTCCTCTCATTTCTTTCTCGTTACTATATTTTTACCTTAGCTTAAATATAGATTTCGCGAGAATGCACTCAAGGCAAACAATTTACGCGTCGACTGTCATTATGTCATCTCGAATGAACACAATTTGATTTATTTCTATTTTTACATCATTCGGATAATTTCTTGTTAAAGATTTTTTTCTCTTTTTCTTTCTTTCTTAAAATATATAAATAAATAAATGAATGTAATTGAGAAAGTCATATATGGTATAACATATATATAGCTTAAAAACTTTACAGGTCTTTTCCAAAAACTAATTGTTTATGATAATGTTCAAAAATCATACATGATTGATAAAGATAAAAAGAAAAAAAAAATATATCGCACGAAAAATTGCCGATATTGTTAAGAAAAAATTTTCATTGTTTAGACTGGTTATATGCAAGTTGTTTTATTAAAATATTTTGGTAAGAAACATTTTTAAAAAAGTTTATATATATTATCTTTTTTGTTTGTAATTTTTACTATTATAAAGCATAACTGACAGTCCTTTTGATTTTTTAGCAGCAGTATTTCCAAATGAAGCAGTTCGCTTGATATAATGTTATTATTTATGTATTTCGTTTGTTATTATTATTAAGATCAATTTGTTTCTAATATATTACACTGTGCATTTTGAAACTTGCTGAATATTTAAATAGAAATATTTGAGTGGTTCCATCTTAAAGGGATGAATTACTTGGTTATTAACAAAACACAAAGTCAATAAAGTGGAAAAACTGTTTAATTATTTCAGTTTCATCTACAAGAAAGAGCTGATATTTTCCTGATAAGTGTTGGTTAAAGAGATCATGCAAGGTAAAAAGCGAAACAGATTGGCGCTCAACAGGCATCGTAGTTGATCATAATTCCAACATTACGCCTAAAACTCGACAAGGAGTATTTTTGAGCTTGAAAGCACCTGAAGCCCATTCCATGCAACTTCCTCCTCATGAGGGAAATATGAAGAGAAAAAAAAAGGGGGGTGGGGGGCAGAGATATCTTGAATTGAATTACCTGCGAGAAGGGAAGTAACAAAATTAATGAAATCAAACAACAATTCATACAATAAATTGAAAATAAGAAGGAAAAAAAATATCTTGCAAGAAACGGAATCACTATTTACAAAGAATCCAACTCATGACAGAAAAATAATCACATGAAGTTATTAAGAAGAGACGTTGCTACAATTTTTGAAATTTTGCAAAGCCGTTAATTATATGATAATTCAAGTAATGTTTGTTGATGATGTTAATAAAATGTTTCAAAGATGAGACTAAGATATTTTTTGTGATTATTTATGACTTCAATGAAAGTTATTTGCGCTGAATTCTCTAGTGATCGTTATCACATTGACAAAATTTCCTTAATTTCTACTAGTGGTCATAGGTTTGAGGAAAGGACTATATAGAAAAGTCGGGTCTATGTTTTTGTAGGCTGGAGAATGATTACTCAGGGGAAGCAAAACTGGATATAAATGTAGAGATAGTTTTTTTTTTTTTTTTTAATAATAATTTCCGGAAATTACTGTTCGCCACCTCATGGCCGCCGTCACAGTTACAACCGTCACAGTTACAACCGTTGTTACACAGTTACAACCTTTGACCTCGGCTATTTTGTCGTTATCCTTAGCGCGATTTGAAGCTCCGTGGAGTCCTAAGCATTTCTTACATCGAGCTGAAACCCTGAATGGTTCTGGAAGGAGGAAGTTTATTCTCAATTTTAATGGTATCTAAAAGAAAATTTTCAATTCTGTATATTTCGAGGCTGGTAATAGAGATGAGACGGGCTCAGCCCGAGCCCGTAAGCCCGAGCCCGAGCCCGAGCCCGATCGGGCTCAAATCTTACGCAAGACTTCGGGCTTCGGGCGGGCTCGGATTCAAGCTAAAAGTTCCGTTTATTTTATTCTTCACTAACTGGACAATGTAAAAAAAAAAAAAAAACTGGCCATCGCATCTCCTATCTACGCCTTGTCCCGTCTCCCGCGGTGGTCAATGTTAGTAAAATGGACACACCGCGGTGTATCTCTGCCTAGTTGTTACATAGTGAATACAGGCTTACCCAAATTATTATAGTAAAATAAACATCCGTATCGCACTGAATTAAGAAAATACATCAAATATATCATTATTATCTTTTAGAATAGAAGCTGTGAAAAACAGACTCCTTCTTGTAGGATAATCAGATGTGTGATTCATCTGTTTTGATTACTCACATCCTTTTGAAAGAGACTGTGAACGTAAACTAATAATTAATAATATTTTTTTCTCTTGCAGATGTTTTTGAGAAGTTATTGAAATGTAATGTACGTAGATTTAGATGAGAACGGATGTTTAGTAGGCGTCTGCAGAGCTGTATTATTTTTAAATTATTTTTTGTGTGTGATAAGCATTAAAGAAGAAACTACAAACGCTAAACTTGAAACTCTTTGGGCACTTGAAATCACATTACACATACAGTCCGCAGTAAAATTTTTGAAGCGCCAGCAGTCATTCATGTTTAAAAAATATCCACCTAATATATACATGTATACAGAGATACAGACATTATAAATTGTTATAATAACATTTATAGTTATTTAAATTGAGGATTAGTAATAAGAAAATTAATTTGAAAATGAAAACGGTATTTATTTTTACTATTGTGTATGCGTTGCACAGCGTACCACTTTCAATATCGGGCTCGGGCTCTGATCACACAAAATTCTTCGGGCTCGGGCGAGCTCAGTTCAAAAATGTTTCGGGCCCGGGCGGGCTCGGATTGCCAAAATAGAGCCCGAACTCACCTCTAGCTGGTAAGGATGTCTTCTAATTTAATCTGGGAGAACAGCATGAGCTTATTATTTTTAAAACAGACACGTTAGACAACTTTTTTAGAGAAAGTTTTAGTTCATTAAGTGCGGCAGCATTATATTATAGCCACAGATATTTCACGCTACCATACTCCACTGTATTTTCAAAAATAATTTAGTAAAAGGATGACACAACTTGAAATTATAAGAACTAAAAGTATTGCATTAATCTAATTATTTTTAGTTTATTGATCTATATAATTACTCAAATTTGAATATAAACATAAAATTTATATTTAATTTTTGAAAAAGAAAAAAGTTTTAAACGGACATGCTAACCAGAATGTATACTAACATGTACTTGAATGTGCACTAACTGATTTTTTTATGAATAAATTTTGAATTAAATTAATATTTTCATTTTGTTCATTAACTTTGTTAAAAGTAATCGATCTGGCTTTGCATTCCACTGTCATATTAATGAGAATGGAACACTGGCGCAGAACGTATATCAGGACATGTTTCAAAAATTTCTCTACCTATAAAATCAACTATTTAAGAAGAAGAAAATTTTGTTTCATCAATAGTCGTATGAGTTCTGCACCCATGTTACGGTAATTCCATAAATTATTGTTAACTATATATATAGAGAGAGAGAGACCTAAGAGCAATGAAAGAACAAGTAAAAAAAGTAAGTAAAAAAAAAAAAAAAAAAAACAGCAACTGTTAGATAATGCCGAAGCATTTTTACTATTTTTAGAAACGTCTCAGATAAATTCAGTTTGGTTTAAAATAAATGTTATTAATGCTGGAAAGTTTACGATCGTAACAAAAACGAGAAATGTAACACATGTGTTGCAGCATCCTATATTTTGAAGACCACAGTTTTATTATAGTATATTTTTATCTATTTAGGCTCGAAAAGCAAACAATTAACGGTAAATGTATTTTGAAAAAAGATAGTGATAGGTAAAGTATAGGTGGCTGTGATAATTGCGTAATATGCATGTTTTAATGAATCTACTGCTAAGCCCGACTAACAAAATTTTGTGCCCAGGGCATTTTCAATTTTTCAAGCCCCCCCCCCCCCCCAAAAAAAAAAAAAGTTCCTATTATTATACTACAATGCAGACTGACTAGAAAAAGTAATTGAGTGAAAAAATAATTTGTTTCTGTTTTTGGCGTTAATAAAATTACTCCACTCAGCCAAGTATAGGTGCTACCGGATTATAAGTTTCTGGATTATCGATGCTTCATTATACGTTAATGGTACAATTTCATATATTTCAAATGATCTGATGTACAGTAGCAATCAAGATTTTATTTTTAAATTTTATTCATAAAAGTAAAATACAGTTAAGTTAGAAAAGGTAAAAAAAAAAAAAAAAAAAAAACTAGGAGATTTAGGTCATGTATTTTTAACCATTAGTAAAATTTTGTGTCCTTCAAAAATTTCGTGCCCAGGGCACAAGCCCCGGGTGCCCGTGCGGTAATCAGGCCCTGAATCTACTGTGTAACAGAGAAGCATGTCTCCGATGAGGCTGAAAAAACAATGACGTTTCATAGTCATAATTGCAATTTTTTATGCATTTTAATTTAAACTTTTTTAGAATAGCTGTCCTTCTCTCGTTTAATCATTTAACGGGCCGTGGTTGTATACGTATCGCAAAAGTAATAAATTTTTAAATTGGGAAGGCGTGGTAAGCTACTTTACTTTGCCTGCCGCTTTTTCCTCGACCAAATTACATGAAAGAGAAAAAAAAAAATCACTTTCTACGTCGATTTCCTTTTACAGAAATTCTTTTTTTACAGACAAGGTAAATCATTTTACCACAGAAAAAGGGTGCTTAGACTAAAATTAACGAGCATGAAAAAGTATCTTACTGCAAATTTCTCAGTTAAAATTTACCTTTGCCGGTCCTATTTAGTTTCGCACCTCTGGCTCAAAAGAGTCGAATATTTTTTTCAAGCAATGGAGTTCTGCCTTTTTTCTTTTTCTTTTTTTTAATCCTTTCACGGTCTTATTTGATTTCACTCCTTTAGTCAGCGTTGACAAATTTAGGGACTTTTTTCTTAATTCAATGTCCATCACTAACTTTTAACTTCATCCTGAAAGAATCACATAAGATTTTAAAGTGTTTACCCGGTTTGAAATATATCTAAAAAGCTGACCGTTTAACAAAATATCATCTTTAACCCCTTCACAGGTTCTTTTTGAATCATACATTTCAGGCCACCACTGTCGCTGCATACTAATATTCAATTTATTTAATCATTGAATCGTAGTTTCATTTGGGTGAAAAATATTTCAAAACTGTAGCCAGAGAAGACTTTGCGACTTTTTCATTAGGCATTGTTTTCTCTTTTGCGAGATTTCTGGCATGAAATCAATGCACTTGACCTAATGTCATCAAATGAAAATGTCGCGAAATCTGGCAACACTGTATTCAAATGAAATACTTTGAAAACATACCTTCGCCAGTTTCTACACACTGCTACAGAAGTAATGGTATGATGTTAGGATTACAGCCAGTTGTCTATATCAGGGACTTGAACCCGAGGGATGATGCCCTCCGTGGGGGTCGTTTTAATGGGTCATAGACCATATTTACACGAGTTTCGAAAAAAAAAAACAAGGAACTCCCCAAACGGCTAAGTCAACGAGTTCGACCTGGGATCATGTCCGGCACTTTCCCTGTACTAGCTTTGAGCGCAGAACCGCTCGATCACTTACAGAAGTAGTGCCCGCTCGCTGTACGGGCAAACAAGTTAAGGGGTTAATAAAATTAGCAAACACATGAGTTATAAAGAAATTTTATCCATTCAAATTTTACTATCATAACAAATAAATGTTTTTATCAAACGTATTTATATTTGAGAATTTTTCAATATATATATATATATTTCTTTTTTTTTTTTACTGTTGAATGCCATTCAAACCATTTGTAGAAACACATTATCCTCAAGGTTTTTTTTTTTTTTTTTTCGTATTTTAGGGACCATCAGTTGATTTTCCTCTAGAACGATACATAATTTATCTCTTTATATGGCCGTAGGAAGTATACTTCCTACCAACTTAGTCTATTTTTAAGTGGGGTAGGCATGGTAAGCTATTTTACTACACTTACTATTTTTACGCGAGTAAATTACACGAAAAAAAAAAAAAAAATCTGAAAGAACATAGTGTCACACTCTATGATGATGCATTTTTCTAAAATTCTCTTTTTAAGTCCATGTTAAATAATTTTACCACAAAAATAACTGATTAGAGCAAAAAAGAGCAGGCTCGAAAAAAGTACCTTACCACACCTTGTTCATTTTAAAACTGATGAAAATCCACGGTAAGTATACTTCCCATATCCTTATGAAAAGTAAAAATTAGAATTACCTAGTTTAATTTAAAATAGATTCACTTAATAGCTTTCTTTCTTGAATCAATCTCAATTCCAAAAATGTTTTAATATACCATTACTAGAAATAAATGGCCCGTTAAAGGCTAAACGAAAGGATTCGTATTCATATGGACCAACTTGTCCACATGTATGTCTTTTTAACACTTTCGTGACCGCTGACGTAGACTCACGTCATTTGAAAATCTGTAACTCCTCCAATGGGCGTTTCTTTAGCAATTTTATGTGTTGCTGTATTTCACAAGAATATTCCATATATTCATATTTATACAATCAAAATAGTATGGATACAAGTACTTTCACTAGAAAGAGTATAATTACTATGTATATTCATATGTAATATAAATACGTATACACAAAACTTTATTCTGAAATAATGTAGCTTGAAAGAATAACGCGGGACGTACAGGCGGGACGTACTATCAAAAGCTACCCATAGCTGCTAATATTTTATTTTATTCCGGAGTACTTTTTCCCCGCCTTTATTTCGCACCACTTTATTTATAGAACAATTTTCTTCAATGCATAACTTCGATAAAATAATAAAAAATTACTTTTAAAAAACAAGTGGTACGAAATACAGTTGGGGCTGAAATTGCTCCGGAATAAATAGAATTATTGGAAACTAGGCCAACAGGACAAAAATATGCGGTTGCGAAAGTTTTAAGACCACTATTTCTTTGCAAAACATTTTACCATTTTTAATCACCGAAAATTGACTTGTATACCATACTGAATTGCAAAAAAACTAAAGCACTAGGCACATATTTCTTTTATAGATAAAACAATCAATAGTTTGTTTTTGTTAAGAAATCACATTTTTTTTTCTTTTTCTTTTTCTCTTTCTTTTTCTTTTTCTTTTTTTTTTTTAAATCCCGCCCTTTATTGGCACCCAGGGATAATCCGCAATACACATAATCTGCTCGCTTTTAATTAAAAGTTTACTGTTTGAGAAAGCAAATTACTAAAAATGAGAAACGATAGTATTGCAATTACAGCATTAAAAAAAAAATGCGTATTATATTGAAAGAAAAAATAAAATTCAGTATGTAAAATAATTTGAAAAACTTAAAATCATTATAATTAATTTATGATGAATATACCGTTTTACCGAATAAAGGTTTACTCCATTTACGATATTATTTGAGAATTTTATTTATTTATTTATTTCCGGTGCATATTTTCTTCACTTCGGGTTCGTACAGTCCTTGTTTCGCGGCACCAGTAAACTTTTATAGTATTTTTTTTTCATAAAATAAATTATAATTTTAAGTAAAATTTTATTTTAAATGATTGTACTTGAATAATCCTTACAAAACATCTTGTTACAAAAGAAAAAAAAAATCCAATTAGCAAATTATCGCTTTAAAAAAAAACTGTTCATTAATATATATATTTCCCGCATTTATAGTATAGTAACTCATTGTATAATATAGGAACACATTCTGTTTTTCATACTTTTAACATTTCAGAAATTTATATATGCTTATACATCTCACACATAGTTCTGCCAAACATCAGAGAATTGAATTTATGGAAACATACAATGTCACATTCCAAAGCAACATACTCAGAAAGTATATATTTTTTACACCGGAAATAATAAGTGAAAAAGTTCTCATAATAAAAATAAAAAAACACATTTCTTTGTAATTTAAGACGGTTTTTAGTGATTCAAGTAAGCAAGTCGTCGTATTGACAACTTGTAGAGTGAGAGATTAGGATTCGGAAGGATTGCTTAACGAGCCTGTCCTTTCATCTTCTTGAGAATGAAAATTGTCTTATTTACAGTACTACTGTTTCCATACAGATGTATACCGCATCTTCACAGTATTTATTTTTGGTATTAAGATAGACATTATTATTCGAATTTGAAAGTAAGGGAAAATTCCGAATTTTCATTCTTGTATACACAGCATGAATATTCTAATATTAAATAGATTTAGAAGCCTGTTATCTTCAAGATTTTATAATTAATTGTAATGCCATAAAATCTGGTGTGGCACTCACGGAGTTTTATCTCATTTTTAAAAATAGACATGTTAATACAGATTAAGGAGTAAGATAAGAGATTTGTATTTTACTTTTACAGAGTACTTTTAAATAACATTTTTTTTTTTTTTTTTTTTTTTAGGAATTGCATTTATTTGACGGAGGAGGGAGTTGGCGCAAATCTTAACCTCCAGGGGAATATCGTAGCTATATTCATAAAACCTTTAACCCTTTGCGGCGCAAGACAATTCGGATCATTTAAATTATACTGCCACCGGAATTCATGAACTAAATTAAACTAAAAGAAATTTTAAATTTTAAGGTTAAAAAAACTGGTCTTTTCTGATATGTTATAAACGTAAATTTTTGCTAAAAAATTTCCGGGATGAATTTTTGCAGCTGGATCTTAAATTTTGCGTCCTCGCAGCGAGGACGCCGCGCGTTAAGGGGTTAAGGGTAATTAAAAATAAAATACAACTTTTTTCTGCCTCTAATTTATTTATTTTTTAAATTTTGAATAGCTCTTTATACCATCTTATACGATTACAACTTAAAACCAGACTTGCCAACATTTCAATTTATTCTGGAGATATTTTAGCCCCGCCTTTATTTCATATCATTTTTATTTTAAACCTTTCGTGACCGCATGCTTTTATTTTTTTTTACAGTAAGGCCCGCCTGTGGGCGTTACCTTCCCAAGTTATAATATTTCATGACAAAATTTTCTGTATTCACATTCATATTACAAATTTATATAAATTATAATTATACTCTTTCCAATCAAAGTATTTGTATCCATAGTGCATTGATTGTACAAATATGAGTATTGGATAAGAAATAAATAAGAATAAATAATCTTAAGAAAAAAATAACATACAAATTGAGAAAGAAATGCCCACTGGAGGAGTTACAGATTTTTAAATGACGTCACTCTACATCAGCAGTCACGAAAGTGTTAACACTTTGACCGCTGACGTAGTAAAAATGTCCTGAAAAGTTGTAACTTGGGAGAATCACGCCTATAGGCAGACCTTGCTATCAAAAAGATAAAAACATGCGGTGGCGAAAGAGTAAACTTTTTCTTGTTTTATCGTTGTTATGTATTGGTGCAAATTATTTTGAAAATAAAGTGGTGCGAAATAAGGGTGGGGATAAAAATGCTCCGCAATAAATTAAAATGTTGGCAACTTTGCTTATATGTATTTTTTTAGAGCATAGTATTACAACTGATATTGGATTATGAGTAAATATCATTGGGTAAATAAACCAACAACGTGCTGCTGAACAAATTCGCAAAAGTTTTATTTTTGAAATACAGATGAAAGAAATCGCTCAGAATCTGTCATTGTATCAAATAACACATAAAATCAAATGTTTTGATTTCTATAGAAGTTTTTAATTTATATGTCATATTCCAGTAAACATAAAAATATTATACTATTAAATTTTCGAATATAAGGAAATAGTAAACATATTAAGACACTCAAAGGGAATTTTGGCTGTATACACATCAAAAATTATTTTCATTTTATGTTATGCATTTAATTTTTCGGAAATATGTAACATTTATAAATTATTATATAAAAAAAGAGACATTCTGAATGCTCAATAGATGAATTTATCATATAAATATATTATTTTCTATTAAGTCTGGTATACTGCTAGTAGTCAATTTTTAGAATGTATTCACAACCACTGACTTCATCGGGAATCATTTTGAATTATAAAACTTTAATTGCCAATTTCTCCGTATTTGATAACAAGCAAATTTAATGGAATTTTTTTAGTATGTGTTTTTAAAAAGAAGCTCATACTGATAAAATAAAATAAAATATCTAGGTAATTAAATTTTTCAGTTAGCCAAAAAGCGTAAAAGTTGACAACTACAGGGATGGAACACGGGCGCAGAATTCATACCGGAATATGTTTAAGAAATTTCTCTACCTCTAATATCGTTGATTTAAGAGGTAGAAAATTTTCTTACATTGGTAGTGGTATGAATTGTGCGCCCGTGTTCCATCCCTGCAACTATGATAAAGTTCTGTTTTAATGTGTTCCACTTAAACATTGCATTATGTAATGATGTTCATTTTGAATGACGAAATACACATTTACTTTTGAATGTACCAAATATCGTCCAAATAAGTAATTATACTTTCATTTTCGATTTTTGAATTAAATCTACGTAATCGGAAAGTACTCTACATAAAATACACATTTTCGAGCGTGTCATCTTCGGTTTTAGGTGCCAGGTTCGAGTTCCGGTTTAGGCATACAGATGTTCGTAGGGATCCGAAGTTTACGTCGCATCACCAATTTATTTTCATGCGCGAAAAATGACCATAGAGCGACAACCCAAACCCAAATTTAATAATGGGAAATTGTAATGGTAGCTTGCTCCGTGATTGCTTTTCTTCGTCTGTAAGGAACACTGTGAAACGAAGCAATTGTAACGAAGCTATCCTAAAAGCAAGAACAAAAGTTGCGCAGATTCAAACATAATATCCCATTCTATTGTGATACAATATTCAAGAATAAATTTTCATTCGTGCATCTTTAAATTTTTTTTCTTTATGACTGACAATAATACGAGAGCTTGCATACCATAAAAATATTGTATTTTCCGGCGTACAACGCGCAGGTCACATAAATCAGTTACATACCTGAAAATTAAATTTAAAGATAAAGCTATATTCCAAAGACACAAAAGCTTGTTATCAATTCGGTGCAAAACTGATTTATCAAACTTTCGCGTTATACGCCTGAAAGTACGGTTAATATTTAACGAAAATATATATCGAGCTTTTTGCTTATTCTTATTCCTTTGTAATTTTTTTGGTTTATTTCAAGCTCAATTTCTGTGATTAAATAACACTACTAGAAATGTTAAATAAAATTGGCGTTGCGGAGTACTTAGTGGAACCTTAGTGTACCTGAATCTGAAGTACTTTTTTGCCTGTTTATATGCCACAAAAGTTTTTCGTTCTCTTTGCTTTATTTTTCTCACGAGTAGGGAGTTTAATTATTTGTTTTGTTTATTTCATTGTTAATGTAATTCATTTTGAGTAATTTATCATGTGGACAGTTGCGTATAGTTTTTTTTCTGAAGATAATTTATGTAACTTGATATTGTTATTTAATTTTGAAATATTCAACAATTTTGTGATTTAAAATTGTCTTTATTATACAAGTCTATATGTATAGAAATTAATTATGCTCATGATAACGAAAAAATATCATATGTAATTCATTTTAATAGCACAGAGGGAATTTTTTATCTTTTTTAATTTTAATTTTAATTTTTATCCTTATTTATTTTTATTTTAATTTTTATTTTTTTACCTTAAAAAAAAATTCAATATTATTGAGCGACTGTGCTTGAAGGACTTTATTTATGCATTTCTTAAGCCGGAAGCTTTTTTTCAAATTACTTAATGTTTCTTTAAAAAAATATATATGATAGTTGGCCTTTATATATATATATATATATATATATATATATATATATATATAATAAAATAAAAATAAATAAATAAAAGTTCTCGCATGTAATAAAGTATCATTTACTTTTGATAATCTGGGATAGCTGTTAATCAGATGAGAGATATGAAAATCTATATTTACCGGATTTACAGATTATATCTCGCTAACTTTAAATTTATTCTTCTTCAATGCTTTGAATATTTATTTTTAAATAATTTTGTGCGCCATTTTGTCTTCCAGATAAAAAAGTATGGATAATGTGAAATCGGTGGTGTACTAAATTAAAATATGCCTTTATTATAATGAGAATAAGATGATTATTATATTCTTTAAGTTTGCAAGTAAATTTAAATTATCGACCTATTTGGAAATCAAGAAAAATTTCAATTCCGCCCAAGGAGTGAAACTTGGAAATAAAGTGGGTGTGTGCAACATATATTACTGAAACATCTGATTGAAAATGTATGTTTAGGTATTAGCTATTATTCAAGGATCGAAAGGTCTGTATTGCGGCGAATAAAACTAACACATAAAATTTATATAATTTTTTAGAAAGATAAAGAAACAAACAAACAAAATGGCATACGTAAAATACAGCTTGCAAACTGAATACTTACAAAACTGTATCAAAATTGTTTTGTAAACTGGAGGGCTTTTAATAAGTGTGAGAATGAATTCACTATCGTTCCCTAAATTATTTACGTCTCTTTTAAATAGATGATAATTACATGCAATTAATTTGAAATGGTTTTACAATTGTCATGCTTAGAAAGAGTAGGGCGTGTCATTTACAATGCAAAGCTAATTAGCTTTGCGGTCAAAATGACCGCTCCGGTCGTACTAGTGTTAAATCTTCTAATTTTATGTGCAGCATTTCATACGAAAAAAAAAAAAAAAAAAAAACTCGTATGTATACACACCGATGGCTCGTACGGAATTAAAGACAAAACCCGAAAATTTCTTTTTCAAAATTATGTATTGTTATTAAAGGACGCAAAGACGTGGATAATTTTTTTTTTTTTTTTTTCTGTTCCCCCACCCCATAAAATTGTAGTTATTTTTCTGCTGATAGAGTGATAAAAATTTCAGGGTCGAGTTTTTGCGATTGGGTAATAAATTCAGGTGGGATAAAAACTCCTCTGAATGGGTTAAGAGTACCTAAAAGAAAACACATAATGTTCCACTAGCTAAAAAAATTTTATTTCTAGAGTGGATTTAAAATATTTAAAATAATGAAGTTTAGACCAACGAGATAAATAAAGTAGAGTGCTGATTCAATGGATAAAGGATTATCTTTCAGTAGTTCAACATGAATTACGTGATATGTACCAACAGATTGGTACGTTTTGCCCTTTATCGTTATTTTGGTATTTAAATTTTCAGTTCGTCAAATTATCATTATTATTAGGTAACGCAAGAATCCTATGATCGAAATAAACAGTTTTATGAATAATGTTTTAGGTATTTCACATTATAATAAACATAAAATGCTTATTTTTTTTTTTTTTCATTATTTCCCAACAGAGTGTAAAAGTATTTATAAAGAATAGTTAAACTTTGAAAAGACATAAATTTAACAATAAATAATAATATATGAACTCTTTTTAATTTTTTTTCCAATGGCACATTAAAAGACAATTGAATCGAAAGAGATAACAATAAATCTATAAATGCAAGTGAGCTATCCAGTAGCGTTCCCAGATTGATGTCCGAGGAAGAGAAGGGTATCTATATAGGTGAGGCAAATCTATTTCTATGGGAAGATCACAAAGGGTGCAAAAAGGGTCAGGAACCACGTTGAAACGACATAGATATTTACGCAGGCAATCGTGGCCAGAAATCAAACGAAACATGGTGACAGATCTCAATCTAGGCCATTGAGGGACATTAAGAATCTGATTAAACAATGGTTTATTAAGGTTGTAATTTTTCAGTTCTTCTCAGAAGGAATCCCTGTAGATGCTCTGTATTAGACATTTGATATATTTTAAAGGGAGTTTGGGATTAATTCTTTGAAAGCCAGAGGCCCCCTTTTTTAGTCAGAAAATCGGCCGCCTCATTTCTCTGAATTCCACAGTGGGCTGGAATCCACTGGAGAACTACTATCTTGTTATTACTGGAAAGTAAAGCAATTATCGATGGTTAATGTTCGGGAGTGGCTCAGTGAGTCAATTGCTTATAGCGCGGCCTTTGAATCTGATAAAAACACCACTTTTGAAAAGCAGTTTTGACGTGGTTGAAGTTGCAACAGGGCCTGGTAAATAGCCGTGATCTCACCATCGAATGTTGTACTATGAGTGCCTATGGGAGTGTAAAGGCAAAAAAGCTTACAATAAACATCTGCGCGGGCGTTAACACGACTACACATTCTGGAACCATCAGTATATATTATTAACTATTCCTCTTCTGGGTAGAAGGTTTCCATTGTTTCGAGAGCGAGTGTTCTTAGAACTATATCGAAAGCCTCTGTTTTAGAAACATTCTTGATTAGTTCAAGGCGGGTAGAAAATTTATTGTCAACTATAGGGTTAAGGGGAAGAGAGAATTGTTCAGCTTCGTAATTTAACTCAATATTGGATATAATATCATCAACTTCTTGGAGAAATCCATTTTGTGTTTCCCGGTTTCTCTCACAGACTGGGGAAACTAGGCTCCACAGAGACAGATACTCAGGGATTCTAAGCATTCTCTCCTGAAGGAGGTCTTTTTCTTGAATACTCATCTTGAATGGCTTATTATCCATGGCGAGCAGCATACAGACAATGAGTGTTGTCTTCACTGCCCCCGTAACTAATCGCAAAGCCTGGTTTTGGAAAATCTCGAATAAATTAAGAACTTGCTCTGATCCTGTAATCAGTGGTTCGCAACAGTAAGTGAGAATGGATAAGATATACATTTTGTATGTGAGATTTAAGGTAGTTCTTGAGCAGCCCCATTTGGAGCCCGCTAAAATTTTTAAGAGACTCGGTCTTTTTAGAGCACGACGATATGTTTCCTCCACATCAGATCTCCACGAAAGTTTTTTGTCGAAAATTACACCCAGGTATTTGAAGTTATCAGTCGATGGGATCTGACAACCCTTGTAGAAGAGTTGTGGGTGGAAAGTTTTATGCGTGAGTGAGAAAGACTCCACAAAAGTCTTATCAAGGTTGACTTTCATATTGTTCAATTCAATCCATCTTTCATAACTAACAAAGACTTTCGCAAGGAATTTTCAATAGTCTTTTTAGCTTTGTTCTTGGGGGAATTAGTCCAAATGACTAAGTCCTCAGCGTATAGCAGATATCGTATGCCTTCAATTGTTTTCAACTCACTAACCAGGTCTTCAATATAGATGTTAAAAAGAATGCAACTTGCGACTGCACCTTGCGGCAGACCACTTTTAAGTGCTCTGTATTTTGAATAACAATTGTTATACCGAACTCTATATAGTCGGTTTTTCAGAAGTCTGTTAAACCATCCAAGCATATTAGAGTGGATACCGATATTTGATAATTTTGCAAGAAAGCTTTCTTTACATGCAAATTCGTAAGGTCTTTCCATACGAGGTCAAGAAAGAACACAGAGAGAATTTGTCTTTTAACTGAAGCATCTTTTATGTATTGACTAAGTAATGAAACACGCTGGCTGGTAGACCTAAACTTCCTGAAGCCAGCCTGTTCTTCTTCGAGGGTGCCTTCGGATTGCAGTTACCAGTTCAGTCTACTTGAGGTGATTCTCTCAATGGTCTTGCAAAGGATGCTTGTCAGGGATATAGGTCTAGAACTGCTAACAACATTTGGGTCTGCATCTTTTTTATGTATTGGAATTATTGTAGCTTTACACCATTGAGAGGGAATATTTCTTGTAAACCAGATTTGATTGAATATCTTTAAGATAGTGTCACAGGGAAGAGAGCCCAAATTCAAAAGAAATTCTGCAAAGATACCAGCCTCAACTGGAGATTTTCCAGGTTTCAAACATTTCTGTGCTGACAAAAATTCTTTTAGGCTTAAAGGGGCATTGAAAATATCCAAACCAGTGGTAGATACGCCCATCTTTCATTCTGCATTTAAGGTTTTTTGCGGGAATACTTGAATGCTGTCTCGCATATCTGCTTTTCTGTTGTAAACTGGGGAAGTGTTGGACAAAAGAGTTTGCGACTCTGGCATCAGATGTAATTAATTTGTTTTATACCCGAAAGGGCTGCTTTGGGCAAACTATATTATTACCATTGTTATTGATGTTTGAAACAAATTTAAATTCTTTTTTGCCGTCCTTATGGAACTCAAAGCCTGAGAGTAAGACAAGATAAATACATGACAGTAAATACGTTACAGTAGGTAATTTAGAAAGCCTTGCTGGTTTTAAAATCAGCACTATCCCTACAGCATAATATTTAATTAAATCATACTATACTGCGAACAAATTTATCTTATTTGATATGGACAAGTTTTTTGACAATAGAAAAAAAAATCTTTCCTTTCTGATTTATTTCTGGGCAGAGAGAGAGAGAAAAAAAGAAAAAGAGAAAGAATCTTCTTAGTCCTCAGAAAATAAAATTTCCAACTCAAGATCTCAAGATACAACTTGTTGAAAAAGAAAATAATAAACAAATATTTAGTACTCTCTTCTACAAGCAGTCCCATCAAACTCTCGTCAAACTACTAACCAGCGGAAATTCGACCGATTAAACCTCCATTACTGCTAACAGAGGATGGTGGGAAGCAGAGATCTCGGGTGTGAGTACCAATCAGAGTTTTTTCTTATAACCGTAGATCGTGGAAAAGGCCCTAAGCCTTTTATTCTCGCCTTTAAAAGGAGCGTTAGAGAGAAGAAGTTTTGCTACTACATACTACAGGGTACTCAGTCTTGATCAAACAATTAACAGCTGATTGCTTTTTTACACCGCAGAAATGTATTGCTTAAAATTTATAGATAATTTGTTCTTGTGTATACATATTTTATAAATTAAAAATGAAATATATTAACAGAATGGCAAATGTTTGTTCAGAGAAAAGAAGGGAATTCTTGTTAAAGATTTGATGGTTATCATTAAATTCGTTTTTGACAGAAAATGAAAAATTAAAAATGTAGAAACAACGTGAAAATTAACTCAGATTACTATCAGAAATATACTTTGACAAAAAATTTCTAAGAATATATTCCATCCTTTTAACAAAACAATCCTCTTTATTTTTTTAAGTTATTATTCCCTTTAAATGTATCCTATATAAAATCCATGGGGTGTCTCTTATGGATTACTGGGCATTTGCACAGCTGCCAAGTTTTTTAAAATTTATTCCGGTGTGTTGTTAGTCCTGCACTTTATTTACACTGTAATATCTGTAGAAATTTTTTCTACAATATATAACTGCGACTAAATATGAAGAAAATTACTTTAAAAAGATTACGGTGGGAAAAAGGGTGGAGATAACAAAACTCCGGAGTATATTAAAAAACTTGATAGGTATGCATTTGGACTTTTAAAACAAGCTCTTTACAAGCGACAACTCAAAATATTGGATGGACCATGGACGATTGTGGAGAAGGAGTCTAAAGAAAACCAACCTTGATGTTTTCAGAAAAGCTTTGTTATCTTAGAAATCAAGATGTTATATGATAGCTTAACAAAAAAGTTATGAGATTTAACACATTGAAAATAAAACTCGTAAATTTATTTATGTATAAAAATTAGCATTGTACATATATATATATATATTAACCTATATATACGTATAGGAATAAAATAACTAATGAATGAAATGAAATAAAGTTCTATATTTAATTCTCCTATATTTAAGTTTTGCATTTCTTTTTGCAGCAATTTTGCGCATTGGTTTGTAATTCCCCTGTTGGTTTTCCAAGTTTTTTAACATTTATTTTAGTTTTATATCATATATATTCGTTTCAGTAGCTTCCTATATATGTAGTTACATGTATATATCTTTAGTTTTATAGAATTTTCTAAGGGTTGATTTATTATGAAGGTATCGGCGTTTGAAGTTTAATAAGTTTATTTCTCTGTTGGTTTTTTCCAGTTCATAAATTTATTACGAAAAAACTGGTGTTTAAAGTTTAATATGTTTATTTCTTTCTACTTCATAAGTTTTTTCTTTTTGGTTTTTTCCTCATATTATTTGAAATTATTTTCATGTCTCTTAGGTGACCTTGGCCATTGCATGCTGTAAATTTTTAGCAGTTTGCATACAGCATGACAGAAGGATCACCTAATGTGCATACAACATTCATTCAATGCCCTTGAAAAAGTAATGAATTTGTATTTATCAATATCAAGTTTTTATTTTTTCTTTTCGTCAACTTCATTCATTATTTATAGTTCTTCATGTGATACTTGGTTTCATATAATGCAATGTTTGAAAGGATTTTCAAATGCATATACATACATATATCTTTACAAAATCGTTGCAAAAATGTGCAAATATCCTTTGTATCACAATTTATTTATTGTAATATAATAGGGAAAATGCTGTTCATATATTTAATTTTAATTGAATATAATGAAGGTTAATTGTCATGATGTAAATTTCCTTTGTATATCAGAAATATAAAGATATTATTTTTGAATCAAAAGTATACTGTGTAAGTAGGTAAAATATTACATTAAATTGTCACGAATACAGTCATATATTTTTCCTGTCTTTTACAATAAATGGGGATACACGTAATTACGTTTTGAATACTACTCTATTTATCATTATTTGTGACTATTGATATTGATTACTATTTAACTAATTAAGCTCTAATAATCGTTTTTCAGTAAATTTTTCAGTATTTTATTTTGTTAAAATAATATAAAGTTTCCTTTACATAATTAGTGGTCTGCTAGGAGCACAGATAAAATATCGATATAATATCGATATAATTTAAAGTTTGAAATTAAAATTTTGTCGCATATGAATATACAGCAAAATTTTAATTAAACGGATTTAAATTTTCTGAAATAGATTTCATAGCTGCCAACATTTTAATTTATTGCGGAGTACTTTTAACCCCCCCTTTATTTCGCACTACTTTATTTATAGAAAAAATTTCTCCAACTTAGATAAAGGAAGAAAAAAAATACTCTTAAAAATAAGTAGTACGAAATAAAGACGAGGTTACAAATACTCCAGAATATATTAAAATGCTGGCAGCTGTGGGATCTCATTGACAAGTGAGGACTCTAAAAATTCTATTTGAATCGTTTGATGTTAGAAGAATTAGAATAGTTATTAATATTGCTCCCTATTTAACTTTTATGAATTCTTATAGTTTGGTTAGATTTTTTTTTTTTTTTAAATTCTATTTTCTGCACATTGTAGATTCAGAGCTGCCAACCTAATCCGCCAAATTCTTAGTACCGCCCATTTTTCTACACCACTTAATTTTTAGAGTAATTCTCTTCAAATATATTTACAATGAATTAAGAAAACAAATACTCTAAAAATTAAGTGGTGTAGAAATATGGGCCGTACTAACAATTTGTCGGATAAGGTTGGCAGCTCTGTAGATTGGAGTTGAAATAATTAATAGATAGCATGATTTCACTTTTAAATTTACAGATGTTGAAAGGATTTATTTAAAGCAGTTTACTATAATGTTTTAGTGGGCAAAGTATTATTTAAATTATTGTTTGTGAAATCACATTTTTCATCGTTTGAAATGAAGATTAATATATAGTTTAAATTACCATATACGTTGTAACAATATAGATGAAATCACTGTAAAACTTATTTTTTTACTCAGTTAATCTCAACATTTTACCAAAAATCTTTAGAGGTAAAAGATTATTTTGGCGATAATTTGTAAAAACGACAGTTCCCACTCAATGCATTTTAGTACACTGTGCGTTTCAAACAATACTGTTTTACTATTTTTTCATGATCATCCTCCTAAATATTCGAAGTCAGGCCAGAATAAATCTAGACATTAAAAAATTCTTTAAAAAATTTTTATTTCAAATTTCCAGTATGTAAAAAAATGTAGCATAAGAGCCTTAAATTTAATTAAAAAAAAAGTCCTATTAATTATTATTCAACATTTTAATTTTTCGTCTTCGTTTCTTTAAACTTTTCTGTGTATTTATATTATACAACTGAAGAGTAATTTTAATTCAAAATGAAAATAACAGTAATTTTAATAGTTATAATAAATCTACTAAACTTCATTTAAAAGATTCTGGGTTTTTTGTAAAACATAATTTGAAACATCTGTAACGAACTTTTAATTTCAACTATTGTATCCTATTAAAAAACTATTAAGAATAGTTTCTCGTAACGAAATTGATTGTTCATATTTATCTTAGACTTTTTCGCCTTCTTGTAATAACTTATTTTGTTTCTTTAACTTTTTGCATTTTTTAAATTTACACATTTATTAAAATCTGAAGAGTATTTCTGCCATATTTCTAAACAATTGTTTGCAAAATTACATTTAGAAAACCATTTAAGAAGTATTTATACAGACACCGAAAAAAGATTTTAAAAAGTACTGAATATTAATATTTAAAGCTAGAAAGTACTGTGTCAGTATCTTCTTAATTGAAGTTGTCTTGTGGTCGAAAACATTCCAAGAAGTTTTCGAAATATCAGAATGACCGAAGATTGATAGTAAATACTCTGGCCGTATGCGTAAGACATCGTTATCCTTCCATAGCTTCCTAAACTAGATGCCTGTCGCATAGCTCGGAAACCTGGGAACAGTTGAAGCGGTTGACAGTGCCACCTGGTACAGACTGCACGACTTCTGCCAAGTTTCCGAGCTACGCGACAGGCATCTTGTTTTAGGAGGCTATGATCCTCCTCTTCGCTTACAAAAATTTGCAAACATAATCTGTGTACTCCATTTGAAGAAAGTAGAGTTTTTGATATGGTTACATTTATGGTAAAAAAATATATATGTAAATCACAGAAGATTAATTGAATATTTCAGAAAACATTAAGGTATTAATGTACAGTCAGCCCTCCCCCCAACACACACACACTTAATTTCGCCGAAAGTTGTCATAGAAACATGTGGCTAGTACCACTCGATATGTAATAACGTCTAGTTTATAATGGTATAGTTAGATTTTGCTTAGGGGGTCGTCTACATATTAAAACATGTATCATCTTCATTATTTTTCAATGGTAACCCCCATGTTTTATAATTTATTTGGATCAAATCATCGCAGAAAAATCATTATCTTAATTCATATCTTCACAAAAAATTATTATATACAAATTCTGTTTTTTTTTTTTTTTTATGCGTCAGAGTGAAGTGACACAAACACATTCCATGCATATTGATAAAAAAAAAAAAAAAAAACATTTTTTGAATTATGAAAATTATTAACAGATTCCTGTTTGAAAAAATTATGAATTATGAACTATGTTAATTTTTGCACGAATAGAACGGTCATCATCAAAAACATGGGTTTCCAAATTTACAGCTCGTTCCTAAAATTATTTTTTTGAATTACAGTGATATTTCCTTTTTTACCGCTGTTAGGGGGCCGTCACTTGTTATAATTTCTATCATCTAAGAGTAAATATCTGTATATATTTTGACGAAAAACTATTTTAATTTAATTTAATGTTATTCTTATTGTTTTATAAGCAACATTTCGATGTTTATTATACAAACAGGCTTATTTTTATTAAATTATGGCATTACAGGCGAGAGATTGTGATAGAATTCCAAAAGAAATTAAGCCTCGCCTCTATATCGCGGAAACAATATTAAAAATCTAGTTTCTACATTCGTATTTGACTATAAATGGAAGCTAGTAAATAATTCCAAAATAAAACAAATACCGCCTCTTTATCGCTGAAACAATATTTTAAAAAAATACTAGTTTCGTATTTGACTATGTGACGCTGGTATGCATAAATATCAATGGTATTTACTACATCGAATGCTGAATACAAAATTTAAATGATTTAATTGGAAATGTGTAAAATAATTTTGTTTTATAATGTTAAGTTTTAGAAAATTGTGTAAAGGGTTGGATTACGTTGCAAAAAGGAATATAGCCGATCCTGAAATGTTAAATCTTTGTTCTTAAATATTAACTGATTTCATTTAAACAAAATTGATCTCATTTAAATACCAGAGGTAGATGGATGCGTTCGATTATTTTTCTCTCTTATTAAAGAGTTAACTACTATTGTTTATTTATATTTATTTACTTATTTATTTATTGTGCGCAAATGATATTCCTTTTTATGATTTTTATGCTTTCCACTGTCAGTGTTACAGATCCCGCTAAAATTTTTTAAGTTGGGGGTATAAAATGCAATTCGTCCATTTCTCAAATTAACGAATTTAAGAAAACATTAGTATGAAGTGGCCACCATATGTCTTTCATTTAAATATTTTTACACAAAATTTATTCAATACAAATTATTTATTAAATTATCAAATTATTTTCCATTATAAATGCAGACGATTTTATCTCAAAATATTATATTATCACTAAATGCTGAAAGATGTCAATTTTTTCCAAATAAGAAGAAATGATTTTTCCGTTTTTTTCGTTAAAAGAAAAAAAAATCGATAACTTTGTTTTAAATTATCACAGATATATAGTTCAACCATTCGTTTTAAAGGTATTGACGAGATCTTTCGAAAGATACCCATATTGAAAATTTCCCCCCACGGGGGAGTATTCACCTCCCCCGCAGGGGTAGGCGACATGCACATTTTTTTCCTAGTTAACTATTACTATTATCAAATATTCATATGAATTTTACAATCACACGATTAAAATAACTTTTATTATGTACGTTTATACGAAATTTTGTCCTATACTGCCATGTCAAAAATTTAGAAAAAATGCGAGCACAGCGCCACCTTTTGAGCAATTGTTCCACATATCTAATCAGCCTTAGTTTATGTCAGGATCCAACTAAATACCAAGTTTGGTTAAATTTCGTTCATTGGTACTTGAGATACAGCAACCACAAAATTTGCGATACACACACACACAGACTGACAGACAGACATTTTCTAAAAACAGTCAAATAGTATTTCGGACATCCCAAAACGTGTAAATATATCGAAAACTGGAGTTCGAAAATTTTCACGAATCCAATACTTTCTCTATCTGTACATATAGAAGAAATTAAAAATAGAAAAATAAGTATACAGAGAGAGAGAAAAAAAAAACGACAATTCTAAATTAAAGTTTGTATTTATTATTTCACATAACGATTTCAATACTGCAAACAGTTACCATGTTCAGGTTAATGAAATTGAATGCAATGATATTGCAATTGATAACTGGTGATTCCATGGAATAAGGTAACATCAGTCAAAAAAAAAACAATATTTCCTCCAATTTTGCCACCAGTATCACCATATAGAAATTTTTATGACATATTAACTGAGAATTTTATGATTAAATAGGAGAGTGATTACTGTTAGAAAATATTGGTGGAAGCAGTATTATGTGTAAGTGTAACTGACGTTACATTTTTCATGGAATTGCCCTAATGCAGATATAGAAATAATGTTTATATTAACAAAAATGATAATTTAAATTAAGTTATTCCGAATTCAATCAGGACAACCTGCTTCTACCAATGATTCTTAAAAGTGTATTAGTGAAAGTAAATATTGCCCAAACATTTTCGTCTAAATTTTTAATAGCTGAATAAAACTTGCAGATACTGTGAGTAAAAATTATAAACCTTTAATCAAAGTTGACAACGACAGAATCCAAGATTAGTTTTGAAACATACAGGGTTAAAGAAACACACAAAAAAATCTTACTTTGAAAGCTTGCTACCAGGGATCGTTTCCCCAACCCGGTTTTCAGGACACATTCAAGAATGGAATATACGCGCATTTCTTTCTACCGCTACATTCACAGGGTAATCTCTATCCTATTTAATCATGATAAAAAAACATAAAAATATAAAAGAGTTTTCTGTATAGAAATAGTGGTAGCAAAAATGCAGAAATTTCTCATCGCTGAAATTGTCCTGAAAATCGGATGGAGAATACGACCCACGTCTGCTGACAGAGATGCCAACTTTTACAATTTATTTCGGAGAATATTTAGTCCCACCTTTAGGCTACTTCACTTTATTTGTAGAATAATTTTCTCAAACATATAACGACGATAAAATACGAAAAAATTACACTATTTAAAAAAAAAAAAAGGTATGAAAATGAGATGGGACTAACAATACTCCCGAATAAATTACAAAAGTTGGGCTCTTTTCTGCTGCTGAACATAATTCTTCGAACGATGAAACCAGATATGCTAAGATTTTCATTCATTCCAACTCATTTCAGCATTAGTTCCAGTTTTTACTGCATACTTTTTTATTTTAAGTAAAATATTCTCCAATATATAATTACGATTAAATAAGAATACACTTCAAGAAAAGTGGTATAAGAAAACGGGAAAAAAAAATCGGCTACTAAATTTTGTTTTCGGAATAAATTAAAACGTTTAAGGTCTGTGAAACAAAATGTTTGAAATTTGATAGAAAACTTTATTTGCAAGGAAGAATAAAAGAGGGACTTATTTAAACCGTAAATAATAGTAAAAAATTTTTGGATATTAAAATTGAAATTGTGATAGGTTGTGGTTGCATGGCTAAATGAGTGTGTGTTTCTAGTTATCAAGTTGACAAAATGATCGCTTGAGCTGTTTTATAGAGAGTAAAAAGTAGACGTCGTTTGTGGTTATGCGTGTTTTTAGATTTTGTTCTACCGTTTCGAAATTACAAAGTCAAATCGGATATTTAAAATGCTTTTTTTTTTTGTCATAAATAAAGTGTTCATTATTTGAAAGAGTTGGAACTTTCATTTTGTGTGAATAAAACTTTCCGTTACTAAATGTTTTACAAAAGTTTTACCAATTGTGGGCGTATGAGGCATTGGAATAACAAATACAATTGTTTTAAGGTGTTCGGGTAAAAAAAGTTCAGTTGTAGCATTTGAAAAAGATTGTTCACAAAATTTACTACAATTACTTGTATGTCATAGAAAAGTTTTGAAATTAAAACCCTAAAAATAAATTTATAATAAAAGTTTGTCAACTAAAGTAAATAAACATATAATAAATTTGTCTACTAATTTGTCGTCTACTAAAAATTTGTCTGCGGATTAATTTTAAAAATTACAGGTCTGTGAAACAAAATGTTTGAAAGTTGATAGAAAACTGTATTCGCAAGGAATAATAAAAGAGAACGGAAATAATAGTGAAAAACTCTCGAATATTTAAATTGAAATTGTGCAAACCACTTGATAGCACTATTGTAGAAGGATGTCAAATTCTGGTTACCGAGTTGTCAAAATGATGGCTGGAGGTTTTTTGAATAGAACAGAAAGTCATCACTGTCCCTCGTCATGGTCTTAGATTTTAATCTACGTTTCGATATTACAAAGTTTAATCGGATATTTAAAGTTATTTTTCTGTCATAAGATAAGAGCTTATTGCTCGAAAGTATTGTTAACGAAAATGTTGGAAGTTTCATTTTTTGAGAATAAAACTTTCCATTACTAAATTTTTTTCATGTGTTATACCGATTGTGGTCATATGAGGAATTGGAATAATAAATGCAATAGTTTTAAGGTGATAACTGTGTAAACCAATTTTTTTTTTTATTTCAAAAATCTTTAATCTATGATTTATGTTATAATTGCTATAAAAATACTTGGTATTTTAATGACTGGATATTTTTTTAAACACATACTTTTCCTCTTTTAAATCTAAATATTGAAATTCGTTAAAAATATTGATTTAAACATTTTGTGATTATATAATTATCTAGCATTTATTTTGTATTTAACAGATTGTAATTCTTTGAAAAGCATTACGTTTCACCTGCACATAATAAAGACCAAAATTAGAGTTCAATAAATGGAAATATTGAAAAAACAATTAATATTACTATTTTCTCAAACCATTATAAAATTTATGAAAATGAATAATCAAAAATGAAATGCAGTTTAATTTATACATCCTTTATAGATATTAAAATGTTTTTAAAAAATGCCAGATGCTTTTTCCTCTTATATTTGCGATTTTAACCTACATTTTTTAACCAACTTTTTTTTTTCTTTTTTTTAATTCTCGGAATTGAATAATAATAATAATAATAATAATAATAACAATAATATATATATATATATATATATATATATATATATATTGTGAAAAACAAGATTTAACAACTCAAATGATGTTTTTTTTTCTTTTTTTTTTCTTTTTTTTAATTCTCGGAATTGAATTATAATAATAATAATAATAATGATAATAATAATAATAATAATAATAATATATATATATATTGTGAAAAACAAGATTTAACAACTCAAATGATGTCATACTGAGTTCTACAATGACAAAATTTAAAAGTCAATCAGAAACCCTGAATGAAATGTATCAGTATGTTATCTATAGAGACGTGTTACAGACTTAAAACGATGTCTTTAAAGATGAATTATAACAATAACAACTGTAAATTATAATTTTATCTCATTTATCTACGTATTAAAGAAAAAAAAATTACTGCTGAAGGCGTAAACTTTTTTTTGGTATGTAACCGCATTTTCTCGCAAATGGGAGTGTCTTTCGCGTCACAAGTGGTATCAAGGTTTGCCAAATACTCTAAGGTAGCCATTACTCTTGGTTAGAAATTTATATTGCCTTACTTAATGAGGTTATCAAGCAGAAACTTCGCGTTTAGAAAGGTACTCTATTTGCCAAATGCAAATAATTTTCCTTAATACGTTTTTATTCTGGTGAATGACGTAATTTTTCACGGGAAATTAAAATGTAATCAGTGGTGTAATAATAATAAATTAAATGTTAATGTTGCTACTGTTAGTACAGAAATTTTGCATCTATAAATAAATAAATAAATAAAAAGGGTTACCGTAGATATTTTCAGAGAAAGAGTAAATTTAAAATTGTGATTTTTCGTCTGCACATATGTCTGTATCTACTTTTAGAAAATTAAATGTAAAAAAAAAAAAAAAAAAGAAAGAAAGAAAGAAGGAAGGAAGGAAATAAAAGGAAAAGAGAAAAGAAATAAAATTAAATAAAAAAAAAATCATCCTCTAGCAGCCCCAGAGGAGGAAAAAAAATATAAAAAAAGGCAAAACTTTTAAAAATAACCGATATTTAAAAAATATATTAAGCAAAAATTTAATCAAATTGAAATGAATATTAGTTTATAATTAATTAATTACATTATAACGTTAGACGAAAAAGAAGTAGTAATGAATATCCTGATTATGTTAAATAACTGTTGCTAGAGTTGCAAGTAAAGTTAAGAATTTTTAAAAGGAAATTTAAGAGACAACAACTTAGATCAGTTTTTATATAGATTTAGTTTTTTCTTTCAAACCATGTTTGAACAATTGGCTAAATGAGAACATCTTTAGAACAACCAATTTCGCAATTTTTTAAATTTCGAAATAAAGTAGCTGGGACGTTTTTCACCAAGTAAATCATTTCCACAACCACGATAGCCAATTTAATTCTAGCCATACCTTATATATATATAGATAAATTATAAAATGGAGTAATAATAATAATAATAATTAAAATAATAATGAAATGTTTTAAATATTTATAGCAATCATATAAATTATTCAATTTCAATATGTCTGACTAAATCACATTCTAAAAAAAAAAAAAATTCACTTTAAAAAATTTTTCATTTACTGCTGCAAGCGCATTTTTAAACCTAGCTATATATTATAAATAAAAATAATGTATTAAATATTGTTACAAATTTACCTTAAAAAATCCAGTGATAAAAAATATGAGCATTGCAAAATATAAGTTTATACTTTCTTTAAACAAGGAATTATACATAAAAATATATCTGTGACGCTATATGGTTTAATTCCTTCCTATTCTTAAAAAAAAAGAAAGAAAAAGAAAGGAAAAAGAAACTTTTGTCATTGCTTATTTTGTCTGTCTAGCTAGTATATCTTTCTGCATAAAATAGGGGCAAAGTTGTCGAGCATTAACACAAACTTTTTATATATTATTTCATTTTAAAAACTATGTACAATTAAATATTGTGTATTTCAACACGATTTCAATCATGAGGAGTTCTATGCGGTTGTCCTGCTTCTGTCTTGTATTATACATACCTGGCATCTTTTTAATTAATCTTCTGTAGTAGTGTAGTCTACGCCTTTTTTTTCCACACCAGTCTTTTTTAGAGTATTTTTTACTAACAATAATATGGAATTTTGATAAGAATATTGGCAGGTAAGTGTCATGTATTGTTAATATTCTTATCCAATGAATAGGCGGGAATAGGCGGGATGAGATCCGCAGGGTTAAATGAGAGATATGAATGCGGAAGGGGGGGGGGGGGGGGTGATGCATACCTCAAGAGTTTGTAGAATAGCAGAGTGAGCAGGGGGCAGAGCCGAATAGCACATTTAATAATTATTATAATTTTGCGATGTCCTTGATAAAAATAATTACGTTTCAAAACAATTTACTAAAAGTAATAATTAGCGATGTTAAATTGAAACAATATAAGTGTAAAACAAAAATAAAAATTGACGAATTTAAACAAACAACTACAAGGGTAATATTTTAAAAATCTACTGCAGCGGGGTAGAGGGACAGAAATAAAAGGTATGTCAGTTGTTATTGAAACTTTGAGGAAGTTGTAGGTGTTTTGTTTTCAATGATAATTTGTCTGAATTTTTATAAACGAGAGTTAGAAATATAATCTGCGACAGTGTTTGGTACTGACAGAGTTTAAAATTTAGATCGTACATTAAAATTAAAACTTTACATGGAAAAATTTCAACATAAATCTACGATGCTTTATGTGAAGTACAGCGTCTAGAATAAACAGTGTGGAAAGCGGCGAATAAAATTGTACTAAAAAAATTAAGCCTGTCACCATGTCATTGTAATCGAAGCTAGTGTCACGACAACAAAACCGAGACTCCCTATTCTTTAATTATATGCTTAGATCACGTGATTAAACTGACGAAACTGGGAAAAGCCAATCAGGTCTTCGATTTGAGCAATAGCTTCGATCACAGCGACATCTGGGTAAGCTTAATTTTTGTAGCATCATTTTAACATCACGGTTATAGGCGATTGCCACACTGTTTATTCTAGACGCTGTAATGTGAAGTGTGCAGCGAGTTAACAGTGGCAAGGGTGTTTGTGTCCCCGGATGTTTTACAAGAATTTTTCAACAGTGATATTATTAATAGTTTTCTAGCAAAGTTAAGCAATTAACTATAACCAAAATTATAATTCGTAATTACTGGTGAGAAATAAAATAAAAAAAACCTGGAACGCACAAACCCGTACAGTGGAAAGCAAGTCAGTAAAGAAATTTTAACCAAAATGTAAATAGTAGTCAAATGAATACAGAAGGCCAACTTTTCAAAGACCAAAAAATTTTTTTCGAGCTCTGTTAAAAGTCAAATAAAAAATAGCTTTGCTTATGATCACCAAGGGATAATCCTTTCAGACAGTATTTCCCACAAAAAAAGTGTAGCAGGACAATACTGTCTGGCAATACTACAAATACCTAACTGAAAAACGCATGAAACACAATCGAAACTGGGCCTGTATAAAAGTGTTTGGTAGAAATTTACCCTTGTTGTAACTCTAGCATAGTTGCCAAATTTTACACTTATTGGTTACCAGATTTTTTCTTTCTTTTTTTTTTACCAGTGAAAACTGTTACAGTATTATATATAGAAAAAATTCTATTGCATTTTTCCGATAACGAAAAATCGTGTAAAACATAGTAACTATGCACAGCTGTTACTATAAGGGTGCGGTGTGTTATCGCCTGGACTCTCCAATAATTATAATACATGATTCATCTAAAACTGGTCCTATTCCCAAAATTGTGAAATCCTATTTAAAAATGTCGTTTTCCATCTCTGACGAATCTTCACGCTGCCATTACTTGAGCCATTCAGCAAATGAACAACGATGTCGTAATCGTTGGGATTGGAAATCTACGCAGTGAAAATTTGCCATTGTGAATAGAAACTATTATAAAGGCTTCTTAAAAATATTTCCAAACAAATAAACGTGTAAATAAGGAAAAAAAGAGAAACAAATTCTGGTATGTCACTCACATCATTTTATCTTACCCTGTATTTCATTGCTATAAAGACAGATTTCATATTAAAACTTAAGATTAATAAGTTATAAGATAATAAAGATCAATGTGATTTTAAAATATTCTAAAATAGGCTTAGGAATGCATTAACACAAAAATCTGTGTGAGGGGGCTACCACCCCGCCCCCTTATCCTTCCTTTCAATTATAATGCGTACATTTATTCAAAAACAAAAATCAAGACTGTTCTTAACCTCCGTTAAAATTTGACAAACTTGATCGAATTTTAAAGTGGCAACCTTCAAAATACCAAAATTTGATTTTCTGCAGTTATTTAAGTTATGCTGATAATACATACGAATAAACTGCTAAGTATTGGACTTTCGTATTCAAGAAACCACAAAACATGGTACTGTACAAAAAAAACAGCAATGAAAACAAAACTTCAAAAAACACTTTGTTTACTGCATCAGCATGAAAAGTTGATTTTCCTTTCTGAGCGGTGTTTGTCGACATAGTAAAATGCATCAAAGTACTTCCATCAATTACATTCAATAGAAATGAGCGTTTAGCTCAATTTTGAGGAACCCTGTATATTGTCTATAAACAATGTGCACTATAAACAATATTGTATACTTAAATTTAGTCTTACATGAAAAACATCTAACATAATATGAATCACAATTCCAACAACTTCCAAGTTTAGCCCCAATATATCAAAATACTTTGGGTAGTCCTGCCAACGACTATTGAATAATTTCCATACCACAGTGTACGCAATACGTACTTTTACGCATTAAAAAAAAATATATGTTCATTTCATTTTGGTTTAGTACAGTCTATCGATGTTAAACTGTACTTAACTTCCATTTCGCCCATAGTCGCAATGTATTTGAATTCCCTTGGGTGTCCCTGTACACGAACCATTTGCTTGATCTCAACCAAAAAATTAGTATAGCATCCCTATATGATACATATTTAGTATACGGAGTTTCGAATTTCTGTTAATATTTGTTCTTGATATAAGCTGATAACAGGCACACAGACACATACACAGACCACACCCTCCTAAACTAGATGCCTTCCGCGTTGCTCTGAAACTTGGCGGTAGACAGCGCCACCTAGTACAGATTGCGAGCCTTTTTTATTCAACAGCCACCAAAATTTTTTTGAAGTGGGATATGATATACATAAAAGGCGAATAGGATCGGAGAAACGTCGATTATATAAATAATATATTGCTTCTGAAAATTATTGGTGACAGTTGAATAAAAAAGTCGCGCTATCTGTACCAGGTGCCACTGTCTACCGCTTGAAGTGTAGCCTATAGTTTCCGAGCCATGCGGAGGGCATCTAGTTTAGGAGGCTATGTACAGACCAACAGCTAAAAACATAAATTTCGGATTCAGGAAACCTCAAAACGTGTAAACATAACAAAATCTCGATTTCGAAAATTTGACCCAAAAGCAGTATTTTCTCTACCATGTATGTGGGTAAGAAAAGCAGAAATGTGTGCATTACTTTTGTAATTACCCTCATGTAAGTACACCTGAATTATTAAACGAATTAGCAAAATTTATTTCTAAAATAATTTTAAATGCTTTACGATAAATATGCTCAGATTATATCGTTGCATCAAACATAATAGTTTATAACAATTGATTTATAAATTGAAATTTTTCGATTTATATTATTTTAATTTTTAAGAATGCATTTTTAAATATCAGTAAAAATTGACTATTTAACAAAAAATATTATAAGTAAATAATGCAAATTTCTAATTTAAATAAAATTTTTAGCGATATTCTTCACGTATTTTTATTTTTTTACTGTAGTAAAAATATTATTTGGTATATTTATCATAATCCAGAAAATTATTATATTTAAAAAATTAGAATTTCCTCAAATTATACTTCGAATTGCTTGAAAATTGTTAAAAAATTACATTCTGAAGAAAGAAAACCAATTACTTTGCCAGCCAGTATTTCTATATGCACCAGAAATTATAATTGAAGAGAAACGTATATTTAAAATAAAAATGAGTGGCATGTGTGGTGACATAATTGGTGAAATGTTAGTCATGACAAAAGCGATTGAAGTGATTCAGCAGCTTGATGAAACAAGTTAATCTCTATCGTAACGTAAATGAATCTTAATTCATTTAATGCAGCTTTTCTTTTTTAGGTGCATTCTTTCTTAGTTTATCGAAGTCATATTTTGGAGAAAAGTTTTATATTAATAAAAAGGAGCGAAATAAATGCAGGTCTAAAAATATTTCAGAATAATTTAAAATGTTAGAATCTATGCTTGAGCTTGAGTGTTAATAAGTAAGGAGTAATTTGCGGAAAGCTTTAAGTAAACAACTAATCTGAAGTAGAAAGTAGGTAAAACATATTAATAAGTTGCTTTATAAATTAAAAAAAAACATTTTAAAGAAATTATATTTTTTTGGATACTGTAAAGAATTGACTGTAATCTATGATAATATTAATTTTTCACTTTTTTGTTCTCAACACCCCTGAATTCGGCTGGCTAAGAATTTCCTCGAAAGGTGTTACCCCACATTGTGCTTCCAATCAACAAAATTTGTTTCATGATATCTATGAAGGGCACGTTTACAATGTATCAGTTTTCTAGGGGCTAAAATCTTTGCAATTTTTTAGGGAGAACTAAAGATGCTCAGTTCTATGACCCTTCAAATATTGCATTTGTTGATCTCGCAGTATGAGGCGTGGTCTTTTCCTGCTATAGAACCCATTCATCTGGAATTAAAACAACTATTGTAAGGACACGTTCGTGAAGAATTTCGTGGTATTTTTCAGCACTAACTCTACCGTTAACGATATTTAAGGGACACATTCCTCTCCAAGCAATGAATGAGGATCCTTATTTTAACATTATTTTTGTTGGTTGCTGTTTTAGCCACTCTTTCAGAAATTGACTATGGAACTAATATGTACTATCATTTGTAAACAAAACATTGCTCCACTCTCTATCAGCATTTTCTTGACATAACTGAACACGATTAGCTTTATTTGCAATCATTAGCATTGGAACCATTTCCTGGAACCACTAAAGATATCCAGTCCAGTTCCAATAGTCCAAAGTGAAACAAGAGGAATACCTTTCTCATGTGACATAACTGCAATATATCTTCGATTGCATTTTGTATAAAAATTAGCCAAACCTGCAATGCGGTGTTCATCATCAGGCTGCAATATATATATATATATATATATATATATATATATCTTTCTTTCTATGCTTTCTCTAAACTCCGAATTTGCATTACTCGATTAGATGTTCTTAGAGGCATGCTGGATCTTACACTAGCCTCTGATCCCCCTGTTGCAAAGAATTTGGAGTGTTTTTAGTTTCTCCATTTTTTATAGCTTCTTTAATTGAATAATCTTTCCATGAATAACTAATTATGTGTATATATAGTTGTATTATATATGATAGTTCATCTTAAATTATAGTAAATAATGTGAAACTAATAAAAAAAATAATAATTTAATAATTTCTTTTAAAATTTAAATTATTAACGTAATCAGGACTCGCACCATTCCTAAAATCTTATGCTCTTTTTGTTATATTCTCACCGCTATTTTAAGACTTTACTTATATATTTTTATATAAAGTTTTAACAATAAAAATATTAAAAAAATAATTTTATTAGTGATAGTAGTTCTATATAATAAAATGTAAGTAATATTTTAGGAACGTGCGAGGCCTGCTCATTCCTGGTTTGCAGTTTATTTCTCCTTACTTTCTTAGTTTAGTTTTGAGAATTCCCTCGGACCGGCGAAAGGTTAATGTTGTACGTTAATATATTATCAAAATAAGCCGGTTGAAAACTGAAGTGTCGAACTATTACTTTATTTAATATTATTTTTCTAGTTTGCCTAAAATATTTCGTCAGTCCGCTTAACTTTATTGTAATATTTTTTTCGATGTTGTAGTAATCTTGGTGGGAGAGCACTGGCAATAACAATATCCGATCTAATGTCATAAAATGCTAAACTTATTTTTGTTATTAAATAATAGTTTATTATTTAATTATTGTCATTTAATACTACAAATAATATTCATTAAGATAATTTAATTAATTAATGATATTAATTATTATAAATAATATTAATTAAGATAATTACCTTGCTCTTTATGCAAGATGAATATAATTGAGTTTCCACAATAAACATCCATTAGCTAAAACTTTCGAGGGTAATGTAACAAAATTTGATGTGTGGATAATGCATGTGATGTGGTCAATAATTTTTTTTAATTAGTTTCGAAACTGTTCACTGGACGGCGCTTTGTATGGATAAATCGAAATTTAAACAAACGAAACAACTTTTTTGTTGTATTATCGATTCATAAGGAATTCGTAAACAATTTGAACAATTAATGATTTGCTTTCGATTCCATATGGTTTATTCATTTCTTAAATTTGGTCCATTTTTTTAAGAGCATAGTTCACCTTGTTAAGATTTTTGGAACTGAAAACAAAACTTTATTTCCTTGAGAATCGGGAATCGTCCATATATCAAATTGTATAGCGATCCATTCACTCGCTTCAGTTTCAGCATGTTTTTCATATCAGAAGGTTAATTTTAAAATTTCATTGAAACAGTAATATATACAAGTTGTTGGTTTATTATATATCTCCATCATATGCAGGAGTGCATATACTACAGCTTTTTGAAGGAAAAACCAAATGTTTGAAAGAAGCCAATGTCTTTGAATTAAAAATCTCCTCAAAACAGGAACGCTATCATAACATACACATACATGTTCATGACATGCTCATACATACTCATACATGACAACCATCTCATTATGAAGCGTAAAATTTTTAGTAACTGCTATTAATTTTTTTTTTTTTTTTTTTTTACACCAGTCATTTTCAAAAGTAATTTTGTTGTATTTAATCGTAACAATATTTGAAGAGAAGTACTCTAAAAATGAAGTGGTGTGAAAAAGGAGATTTTTTTCTTTTTTTCCAGGGGGGCGTTAATAATTTTAATCTTATTAACACATACGCGAACGCTCGTTTTTGTGTTTTTCACAGTAACGTCCGCCTGTAGGCGTTATTCTCTCTAGTTACAATATTTTAGAACAAAATTTCTTTATTCACATTTATATTAGAAATGGATATACATTATTGTTATACTCTTTCTAATCAAAGCTTTTATATCCATAGTATATTGATAGTACAAATATGAATATTGGTTACATTTTTTAAAAAATAAATAATATACAAATTGCGAAAGAAACGCCCACAGATGGAGTAAGAGATTTTCAAATGACGTGGATCTACGTCAGCGGTCGCGAAAGTATTAATGAGATGGTTAGCAGATAATCTGATACACGTGTAAAACAAATACGACAGATAGATATTCAGAGAAAACCGCAGGTTATTTTCATTGTTGGGATTGACACCATTACAAAGGAGAAAATTTTCCGAATATTTCGGTGTAGTGGAAGAACTTTTTTTATTGACACTTTAACCGTTTCCTCCCGAAGCCTTTCTCACACTTTCAACAAATCGAATTTATTTTCCAGATATTTTGTGATCGGCTTATAAAACTTCCTAATTTTTCCGGTACTGATGGAATAATTTTTCATACTAGAAATTAAAAGGAGTGGCTTGAGAACAGAATTAGATTTGTGTAATAGGTCTATTCAAAAGTATAGAAATACAGCAGGGTTCGTGGTTTCCGCCTTTTATCTAGTCTAGCTAAATCTAATCTAGCTAATCTAGGTTAACCCCTTAACGCGCGGTTTTCCTCGCTACGACGACGCAAAATTTAAGATCCAGCTGCAAAAATTCATCCCGGAAATTTTGTAGCAAAAATTTACGTTTATAACATATCAGAAAAGACCGGTTTTTTAAACCTTAAAATTAAAAATTTCTTTTAGTTTAATTTAGTTCATGAATTCCGGTGGCAGTATAATTTAAATGATCCGAATTGTCTTGCGCCGCAAAGGGTTAATATAAGATCTGTCTGGCCACGTAATAAATGGCTTGCATAATTCAAGTTTATACCCCTTTTACGAAGGCCGCGCCGTCTTTTTTTGTCAGTGGCCAATTTACATCGACCACTTTGTATCTTCCAAATGTTCGGGCCTCAAGTGTGATTTAAAATTAACCTTTTGCCTTCGAGCCTTCTTTTAGTAATCATAATGAGCTACCCGACAATAGTTTTAATAGAAAAAATGCAAAATGTAAAACATTACAATTTTAAATATGAACATTTTATTTCTATATTTGGTGTATATTTACATATTACAAACATTATATATGAATATTACGATTTGTAATTTTCCATTGTGTGATATTTTGCAAAGCATTCTTGGCCATTTACCAATGGTCAAGGCAAGCAACGGCCAAAGACACTTAATAAAAAATGTAGGTGGAGTCTCTTTCTTAACGAAGTATTACAACTGTTATCGCACTTTTAGTTGTAGAACATTATTGTTGGCTATAAAATATATAGTAATTTAAATGGCCATGGCGCCCCTCGAGCGACGTTCGAGTTGAAGTAATGAACAGAATGTCGCCTGAGAGGGCAAAAGGTTTAAGAACCTGCGCCTTTTTTTTTTTTTTTTTTTTTTTTTTTAACATTTTGACTAAAACATAAAATATTTTGATTGGCAATTTTAGCAAATGTTTAACAAATGACATCTATTTACAATTTTTGCAACTTCAAAAGAAAAAAAAAAAAAAATGGCATGTTTAAACGATTTAATATCATGCAACACTTTTTGGCATTGAATATTTTTCACGTTGCGTATTTCTGGAACATCATCGATTTTCTGAAACTGGTATTATTTTCAGCATTAGGATAATGAATGATCGAAATCTTCTAATAAAATTTTGCATTTATATTCAATATATTTACATTATATCAAATAAAACTTATTATACATTATTATTTTATTTATTTTATACAAAATTCTGATAATCAAACTTCCTTACATAACAGAAATTAAATGCCTCATATACGTCTAAGTTCCGTAATTCCTCCTGGTGGTCAAAATGTAATCTTACTTTTTTGCAGAAATTTCTTTCCTAAAGCCTGATAATACGCACAAGTTTCGCCTAAGTATTACTTTGTGCTTCCTTTCAACTTAGCTCCAAAATTATTGTTATTGTTATTCATTTTATGTTTCTTTTCTCTGCTGGTTGGCAGAGAATTTAAATTGAGGACTCTCTACCCCGTCCGTCTCTACCAGGATTGCCAGATCTGGCGCTTTCTACATTCAATAGTCACCAATAATTTTTATTTGTAACGTTTGACTAATCATTTCGAAGATTGATAGTCTATTAGTTATATAAAATGTCACTTCTCAAAATTTCTGCTGACTATCGAATAAAAAAAAGCAGATCTGGCAATGCGGGTCCTTACTCTGAGGCAACGGAAGATGCGTGACTCCGTCGCAGGTGCCCCACGTCCTAATTTAAAAAAAAAAAAAAAAAAAAAAAAAAAAAAAAAAGCCGTGCACTATGAACTGTAAAGCTCCTCAAAACTGTAAGAGTAACTGGCACACACTTAAATAATATGACAATTAAACATTTAGAGAAAAATGTAGAGTATTTTTATTGTTGGGATTGATTGACACTTTTAGAAAAATGAAACTATTTTGAATATTTTTGTGTAGGGGAAAACATTTTAACTGACGCATTGACAAGCTTATTAAAAAGTTTTTCTTTCTTTTTATTTTATTTATTTATTTTTTTTTTAATTTACATTTTGTCTAAAGCATAAGAGATTTTCATTGACAGTTTTAGTAAATGTTTTAAAAATGATACCTATTTACAGTTTTTGCAACTTTAAAAAGCATGGTGTTAAAAAATAATCAAATATCATGTAACACTTTTTGGCACTGAATATTTTTCCCATTGTGTATTTCTCGAATATCATCAATTTTCTGACACTGGTATTATTTTCTAATTTAGGATAATAATCATTGGAAACGTTCTGATAAAATTTCATATTTGTATTCAGTATATAAACATTACATAAGAAATAAAAATGTATTCGGTATTAATTTATTTTATTCCTTTTATACAAAATTCGCATGAGCAATTATCCCAAAGTAAAAGAAATTAACTGTCTCAGATACGTTTAAGTTCCGAATTGCTTCCTGGTTGTCAAAATGTACTTTTTTTGGAAGAATTTTTTTTCCCAGTGATTAATAATGTGTACAAGTTTTATCAAAATCATATAATTAGAAAAAGCTATATAATGGTACATTTATTTATTATAAACACCCTATATTTAAATTTGCTTAGTTATATATAGATACAAATAATTCCATGGCAGAGTGTAGAGTCGGGACCGTTAAAACATATTACGAAATTTCTGATTTTTGGCTGAACCTGTTGCCATACAGACATTCTTATCATGCTATATTGACCGAAGTTCTTTATGATTAAATAATTTATTTTTTATTGTGAGAAATTTATTAAAAGGCAATAAGCTGAGACACACTTTAAAACACTCTACCCCGATTCTACCCCTATTCGATTTATTAAAATCAAATTTTCAATATTTAAAGAGCCAAGCTTCTGGCCATGAGTTACATGGTATCTTCAGGTCAAATTGAGCCTTTTATCAAAGTTCAAAGAGAAAAGTCAGCTATAAGTATTACGACTTTGGGTGATGCTTATACATATAAAACGTTTGACGATATGGTACTATGAGGAATTGACTTGAAATATCACTTGTAGCAGAATCTTGTTAATACTTCGTAACATTACTTCAAAAAACTGGAGAAAAGAGATGTTGAATCTAATGGAATTCTTCTTGGATTCGAAATCGTGACTTGGTTTGAGAAAAGTTGTAGTGGGTAGACAAGATTTAAAAAACAAGAAGATCTCTACAGTTAGTTTAAATCCTATCTACCCACTACAACCTTTCTCAAACCAAACCACGACTGTAAATCCATTACTGTCAACATATCTTTTATCTGATGTTTTGAAATAATGTTACGAAGTATTAACAAGTTGCTACTACAAATGGCATTTCAAGTGAATTCTTCACAGTATATGTATTTTCATATTGTCAAGCTTCTTATATCTATAACCGTCTCCAAAATTCGTAATATAGATAGATGACTTTTCTCATTGTACCTTACTAAAATGCTTTGTTTGACTAGAAGCTGCCATGTACCTCATGGTGAAAAGCTTTATTCTTTAGATATTGTAAATATAATTTTGTTAAATGAATGACGTGTTTTAAAGTGAATTCTTAGCTTTTAATGCTTTTTAATAATTCAAATGTATGCATGTTTAAAAAAAAAAAAAATCTCAATTTAAGAGATTATGTATTACTGAAAGTAAGCTGTTGTTGAAGTAATTTCATCTCTAAGTATGATTTACATTTACCATAAATTCGCCAGGGGTCATATTTCCCACTCTTTTTTTTTTTTTTTTTTTTGTGGGGGGGGGGGGATACTTTTACGAACGAGAAATTTCCGCTGATTTTATACCACTATTTTCATTAATAAATCTTTATCACATTTCGATAATAATATGTTCTAAATAAGTAGGATGCAGATTATCCCTTTTAAAACTTATTCACACACTATAAAATAAATACAAGGGGTTTTGAAAGAACGTGTTCTTTCTTCATCAGGTGCAAAAAACGAGCAATAAACAACAAAAATTATTTACATTTCATGCTATGCATTTAAATTTTCAGAAATATGTCATATTTATGAATTATGATGCTAAAAGAACATTCGGAATGCTCCATATAGGAAAATACTAAATAATTTATCATATAAATATACGGTTTCTTATTAAGCCATCTTATTCTACTATTAGTGAATTTTTAGAACGCTCTTTCAACATTTTAACAACCACTGACTTCATCGAATGCCATTTTGAATTATAAAACTTTAAATGCCAATTTCTCCGTATTTGTTTGCCGAAAAAATTTAATAGAATTTTTTTTAGCATGTATTTTTAAAATAGAAGCTCATACTGATTAATATATAATTACTTTTTTCTGTTAGCAAAAAAGAGTAAAAGTTGAGAAATATGGTAAAGCTTCGTTTTATTGTGTTCCTCTTAAACACTACAATATTTAATGTTAATATGTTCACTTCGAATGAAGAAATACCCGTTAACTTTTGAATGTACCAAAAAGTGATCAAATATGTAACTATTCTTTCATTCTCTATTTTTGAGTTGAATCTACATAATTAGAAAGTACTCTACATAAAATACGTATTTTGAAACGTCTCACCTTCGGTTTTAGGTTCCAGGTTCAAGTTCCTGTTTAGGCATATGGATGTTCGTAGGGATTTCAACTTTTCGCCACTTGCCCGGTTCAACTTGGTGCGCGAAAAATGACCGTAGAGCAACAACCCAAATCCAAATTTAATAATGAAATGGAATAATGTTTGCTAGCCCCATGGATACTTTTATTCTTTCTCTATAAGGAAAACTATGAAAAGAAACAATTTTAACGAGACTGTTATAAAAACAAGAATAAAAGTTGAGCAAATTCATACGGAATGTCCCATTCTGTAGTAATACATAATTCAGCTATAAATATCCGTTCAAGAAGCTTTGATTTTCTTTTATTTAGGCCAATAAAATAAGAGCTTGCATGCAATAAAAAATAACGAAAATTTAACGAAATTTAAAGAGCTTAAATTAAAACTGTCTCGCGGCTTTTGTTTGCTTCTATTTCTTTTGAATTCTTTTGGGTTTTTTTTAGGTTCAGTTTCAGCGACAAAATAACACTAAGAAATATTAAGTAAAAGTGGAGTTGTCCAACTTCTGTCCCTCACCTTCACCTCTGTAAAATTATTAACATTACCCTTGTATTTGTTTGTTTAAATTCGCTAATTTTTACATATTTACATTATTTAGATGTTCGCATTTATCCGATCGTTCAAATAATTTTTGAGTTAAAAAACTAAATCTTTATATAATCTGACCTATGTTGTTGTCTCTTAAATTTCATTTTAAACAGTTCTGAAATTAACTTACAACTCTAGCAATAGTTGTTTAACATAATCAAGATATTCATTGCTAATTCTTTTTCGCATGACGTTAGAACAAAATTAATTAAACATAAACTAATTTTCATTTGATATGGATTAAAATTTGCTTAATATTTAAAAAATATCGGTTATTTTTAAATGTCTTCCTTATTTTAAATATTTTTTTTCTTCTCTGGGGCTTCTGGAAGGATGATAATTTTGTATTTATTTATTTCTTTTCTTTCCTTTCGCCCTCCTTTTTTTTTTTTTTTTTTTTTTTTTTCTTTTTTCATTTAATTTTCTAAATCTAGAAAAAAAAAAAAAAAAACATATATGCAGACGACAATTTACATTTTTAAATTCACTTTTTCATCGAAAATACCTACGATAACGCTTTTTATTTATTTACAGATGAAACATTTCTGTCTAAACAGTAGCAACATTAGCATTTATTTTATTATTATTACTATTCGCATCATTAATTACATTTTAATTTCCTGTCAAAAATTACGTCGTTGACTATACATATATAACATACATGCTAACCATCTTATTATGAACTACACAATATTTAGTATCCGCGTTTTTTCTCACACCAATAATTTTTTAGAGTCATTTTAGTCTTATTTAACCGTAACAACATTTGGAGAGAATAATTCTAAAAATATAGTGGTGTGAGAAAAAGGGCGTTTTTCTAGAGGGCGTTAACAATTGTACGGTTATTAATGAGATGGTTGGCAAGTATGCCATTTGTAATATGAATCTGAATATAGAGAACTTTATTCTAAAATACTATAACTTGGGAGAATAACGCCCACACAGGCGGACCTTACTCTCAAAAAGGCAAAAACATGCGGTCGCGAATGTGTTAAGTGTGTGAAGGAACGATGAAATTAATTATTTTTCTCATAGTTGGCAATATTTTAATTTATTTTGGAGTATTTTAGCCTCACCTTTATTTACAGAGTAATTTTCTACGATACATAACTACGAGAAAATAAGAAAAAGTTACTCTTTTAGAAAAATTTTATAAAATAAAGGCGGGGCTAAATATGCTCCGGAATAAATTAAAATGTTGCTAATTCCGATTTTTGTTTTACATTCCTTTGCTTCTCAAATTAAATACAGTCATGAAATCTATAATTTTTATGCATATAGCGTATTTCAAATTATAAAGGTAATTTTTGAGATGAAAAGGTTTTTTTTTTTTTTATGTGAATACAAATATAAAATAATATCCAATTTCAAAATACCCATGTTAATTCTAAGTTACTTGTGAGCTCTAATTTCCTTACAGTTTATCTTTTGTAAATAACTTAACAAATCTCTGCATGGGATTTTTTATACTTCAAAAAAGTTTAAAACTTGAAATCTTCGTGAATTTTCGTAATGTGATTGAATTTCGTCATGTGACTGAGGTTCGTAATATATATGTAAGAATGTCTTGATTTTAAAACGAATACTCAGTTTTGTGACAAAAACACTAATTAATATTCACATAAAGTTTTAAAAGGATTGGATGAAAATAAGATAGCAGGGAGCATCGTAAGTAGCTAATTACTGCCGAAATTTGGAACCGAAGGAAAAAAAAAATAATGTTTAAAATATTGCAAAAAAATTGAAATGATGTTTAATGAGCTATGGAAAAATATTATTTTAAAAATTTTACATAGCTCATTTTATAATAACTATAACATTCTATAATAACTATTTAGATTTTATTTCCTTCGACTTTTACAGTTTTTATCGCTCCTTGTCCCCTTAAGGGGTTAAACACGAATAAAAAAAAAAAAAAAATGCCTTAAAGATGACGTCAAAAACGTTACAAAGGAAAGCTTAAATATGGGATTCTTTCTTTTCAAAAGAGAGTAATTCTTTTTCCTCTCCGATATTACGTTAAAAACATCTGAAAGAAATCGAATATAACTCTACATACTAATTAAATTTAATTTCTAGAGTGATTTCAATAGAGTGAAAAAAGTACATTTAAACATTATTATCTTAAAATAATAATAATTATAAGAAGAAGAAGAATAATAAAGGATAGACCCACCAACATTTCTAATTTATTCCGAAGCACCATTTTCTACACCAGTTTTTTAAGAGTAATTTTCTTATTTACACGTAAATACTCCAGAATAAAATTATTTTATTAACTCTTATCGCTCATATGTCCCTTCTGAGGGGACATTAAAAGATCGAGCTACGCCTTAAGGTGTTCCTCTGCAAATGAAATGCTATTTTTCTAAAACGTGTAACTATAGGCTACCTTTCGGCTACCGGAAAAATTTAACAGAAAGATTAATTTTAATTAATAATGAAGTAAAATAAATCAAATTATTACAATTTTCGGTAGTCAAAAGGTAGTAAGATCGAAACTAAAGAACGCCAAAAGGCGTGTCTTACCGAAAATATGCCGAGCGCAAAAGGTCAATCCTAAAATGTATAGCGATGTAGATCTGCATTGTATGTTTAAAACCTCATATCTCTTTACGTAGCAACCTTTACATAGTGTTTCTTTTTCTTTTATTTATTTAATTTTACCAAAACTATTTTATCGTTTCCTAATGCAACTAGAATTTTTGTCAGTTTCTTTCTATATCGTGACAATTTTCATTGTTGATGCCTTATATGAGTAACAATTTCATTTCAGCGAGTTGTTACGAAGTATGATTATTTATATAAAAAGTAATAAATCTTTTTGTAACTAATAATATTTATATTTTTGCATATATTTATAAATTTATGCAAGAAAAAGGTAGACTTTTTTTGTGATGTAAAAATACATCATTATGCAAAATCGGTTCTGCATTAGTTCAATAATCCTAAAGTGAATCCTATGTTGTTGCTTTTTTCCCCATTAACAACACCCGTTTCCTGGCTAATTTCAGATGTTATTCGTTAAAAATAAAAATTCATACATTTAAGTGTTAACAAAATTTTGTGGTGAAACGGAATGAATTAGAATATTAACAGATCTGAATTATATAAATCGTATTATTATTTGAAAGTCTGATTTATATTAATGCGAATTTTCTTTTTGCAACACACGAATTAGAACCTTTATGGTGACCTGACTTTTAGCCAAAGAACACAGTAAAACAGTTTTTTAACAAAAGAACTCTCAAAATTTGTATTGAAAATCTGTAGTAGTAATCCTTTAAAGAATTTTAAACTAAATTATTTCAGCAAACACTAATCAGTATAGTAATAATAGTTACATTAATAACAATACTAATAACATTAGTTTATCTTATTAATATACACCAAATTTCATTCAAAACTGATAAGCAGACACAGTTTCTAGAGGTATTTGAATGCAGCCACTATAACCATACACGCCAACATTTTAATTTATTCCGGAGTATTTTTCGCCCCGCTTTTATTTCTTTTTACTTATTTTTTATGAGTATTTTTTTCTTATTTCATCGAATTTTTTACAGAAGAGTTTTTACATTTTAAATACAGTGCTAAGAAATAAAAGCGGCGCTAAAAATACTCCGGAATAAATTAAAATGTTGGCGTCTATGGCAGGGATGGAACACGGGCGCAGAATTCATACCACTATCAATGTAAGAAAATTTTCTACCTCTTAAATCGACGATATTATAGGCAGAGAAATTTCTTAAACACATTCCGGTATGAATTCTGCGCCCGTGTTCCATCCCTGCTATGGTTATAGTGGCTGCATTCAAATACCTCTAGAAACTGTCTCTGCATATAGGTTTTGAATGAAATTTGGTGTATATTATTAAGAAAAACTAATGTTATTAGTATTGTGATGAGTAATGTTATTTATTTATTAATTTTTTTAATTTAAGAAATTAACATGGAAGTTTCAAATGTAAATTCCTAAATAAAATTAAAAATCTCCACTTGACTTCTAAGCTGAATTTACCATATAATATAATTTGACATTTGCTTGAATACTTAATACAAAAAAATTCTTATGCTTCACTAAAATGTTTTATGTATCAAACATTGAAAATATTGAAAAAAAAAAAAAAAAAAAAAAAAAAAAGGAAAACGAAGTACAAATTATAATTAATTAAATTATATAAAAACCTTTGACTGACTTCATGTGTGTCATTAAATTTTTCGGCTGGGTACCCGACTTTCCTCAGATGACTTCCTCCGTGGAGGACTTGAGCTTGACTGGAGTGCAGGATTTTGCGACGCTTTTGCCTTCATTGATAAAAATTTTGATATGTTAGTAAAGTACATAATGAAATTAATAGTTATGACCCAGACATCCAATTTACGTACGAAGAACAAATTGACAAACAAATCAATTTCATGTATGTTAAAATCACGCGTACCGACCAGAAAATTAAAACCACTGTATATCGAAAACCAACAAACAGTAACGAAATAATCCATTACAATAGTAAAACACCCTACAGTTATAAAATCAGTGCAATACGTTCATATATCAATCGCGCTTTTCTAATATGTAACGAACCTGAAGATCTCCATAGTGAATTAGATTTAATTAAAGTTTTTAAAAGAAGGGCAGGATACCCAGATAAAATTGTGAATAAACTAATTAAAAGTAAAATAAAAAATCTTGATAAAATACCCAGTTTTCACCCCCCCCCCCTTAAAGTTTACTTCTTCCATCCCTTATGATCGCGAAGCCTTCAATAGAATTAAAAATACAGCGAATAAATATGGCGTAACATCCCTATCAAACCAAATAAAATATCTTTCAGTTAATCAACTGATAAAGATCCTATTCCATCTTTAGAAACCGCAGGAATTTATAAAATTATCTTTACAAACCAAGAGAATAAACCAGTATGTTCCGAGAGCCAATAGGAATTAAAGCCAATAGGGAGGCATGTAATGACAGCGGCGCAGTGGCCCCCGATCGTGTCTGGCGCCAACTTATTGTGAAGGAAGATTCTGCACTTCAGTCAAGCTCAAGTCTTCCACAGAGGAAGTCATCTGAGGAGAGCCGGGTACCCGGCCGAAAAATTTAATGACAAACACGAAATCATCAAAGGTTTTTATATATTTTAATTAATTATGTTTTATGTATTTTAGGTATTTAATGATTTTTTTCATCGTTAACTGTACATAGCAATATATTTTTTAAGCTAAATCAAGTCATTTATTTATTTCTGCTATTATCTCTGCTGGTATGATACTGTTATCATAGATACCGATACAAATTTGCTCCGGAGTATTTTTAACTCCGCTTTTATTGAATAAAACTTATTTTTGAAATGTAATTTTTTCTTATACTATCGAAGTTATATATTAGAAAATATTTCTCTATAAATAAATTGATTCGAAATATAGGCAGGGATATCAATACTCCAGAATAAATTAAAGTGTTAGCACTTATGGTATTACATACTAATATATGCATATTAATAGAGAGTTATAATACTTATCACATTATTAAAACAGTTAAATAAAAAATATAAACTCATGCCATAGTAAATAAACTAAATATTTAGTTTTAGATTATTTAAGTGCAGAACGATTTCGGATGTTTTTCTTAGGTACCATTTGGTCAAGCTGCAATTCTGCTATAAATGCAGCGTTGAAATTAGAGATAGGAATAATCGAATGATTTTGATAATCGAGTGATTTGCTTTCGCATGATTTTGCAATCGGTTATCAATTATATAAGCGTTTTTATAATTCGTTTCCGTTCCTTCGTGGCTGTCAGGTTACTCTCTCTTTATTCATTGTTTTTTCACTCACTGCTATGAAATTTTATGGTCTAACCATTAATAATTAAGATTTATTTAACTTTCTAGATAGTTTTTTTTTTTTTTTTTTTTTTACGAATCGTCCTATAATAATTACTCTGTTCTCTCCCCCCTCTTTCTCTGTGAGTATATAAATATATATATACAATCAAACCTTGTTAACGTGAATCTCAAAAGGGGATAAAAAATTTATTCAGGTTATCAGTAGTCCATGCTATCACTAACTAATCTTCATATAACTAAACTAATATGAATATTGGCGGGGATTGTGGGAACAGTTCATGTTAAAAGTAATTCACATTAACGAGGTTCGGTTGTATATGTGTGTGTGTGTGTGTGTGTATGTATAACTGAATCAATTGAAACAAAAATTTGGCAGTGGTAGCTTAAGTTATTTTGTCGGTTATTTGATCTATCATCAAGTTAAATAATGGCGGCCATTTGTAAATTTCAAATTCGGATAAGAAACGCATTTTTTAACAGATTTGCTTAAAATTCAGTATGTACATTGTTCATATCTAAGTCTCAGTCAAGATTATTAAACAACTCGATCGGGCATCGTATTTCAAAATGGCGGCCATTTAAAATTTTCAAACTCACACCCCTAGTAGCACATAACGTTGTTTCAACGTTTTTGCAACTAATTTTTCACTGCTCAGACTTATTTTCAACGCTATAACAACGTTATGTGCTGCCTGGGACAATAAAATGTATTCATGAACAGATTTGCATGTATTTCGATATATGCATAACTTATATGAAGATCTCAACTGAACCAGCTTTTTAATCAACTCGATCCCTCAACTTGCTTCAAAAGGGTAATTACTTCATTTTAATCTCAGTTAAAAAAAATTATTTATGAACCGATTTGTCTAAAAGTCATTATGTACATAAGCCACGTTTATTTTTCAGCTCGATGTACCATTTTTACTTTCTACTATATTAAATAGAAGAAAGTTCTAGAATCGAAAAAATTTCGGCTTCCGGTTTTCGATGGATTTACAAGTTTTAAGAGATCTAGAACATGGTTTGACTAATTATAGAAAATGTCTGCCTGTCTCTCGCTCTGCGTGTGTGTGTGTGTGTAGTGTGTGTGTGTGTGTGAGAGAGAGAGAGAGAGAGATTTTATGGAGAATTTATCTCCGGAACTACTGCTCATAATTGTTTGTACATTTATATCTATATCACCTTGACCTAAATTAGAGCCTATAAGCTTTTGGTATCAACCGCTCAACAGGTAGCGCTACTATACAGCGATTTCCGAAATTTAAGTGGATGCTATATCTCAGGTCCCATTACGTATAATAAAACAAAAAAAATGTATATGAAAAAGCCATTGTGCGACATTTTGCAGATTCAATTTCAATGCTTATTGACCAGCATGTGGCTCTGCTATACAGCGATTTTCGCAGTTTAAGGGAAGGATATATATCAGGAACTACTGCACAAAATTGCATATAAATCTATATGTAGATACACCTTGACATAGATTAATGCCTCTCAACTTTTGGTATCAACAGTTCAACAGGTGGCGCTGCTGCACAGCGATTTCTGCAAATTAAGGGAAGGCTATATCTCAGATTCTATTGCGTATCATCAATTAAAACTTGATACGTGAGAAGGCCATTATAAGACATTATGCTGATTCAATTTAGTTGCTTATCGGCCAATAGATGGCGCTGCTATACTGCAAATTTCCTCGATAATGGGATGGCTATATCTCAACTTCTGTGGCATATAACTGTACGAAACCTGATATACGAAACCTGAGATAACCGTTACAAAAATGCCATTTTAAAGATTCTATTTATAGACAATAGAACTGTCTTTTTTTGGATATTTAGTGTTAATGTTCTCTAAGATAAAAAGCGTTTGCATTCAGCCAGTTAGATAATTTTAATAAATAGTTTAATAAACTATTTGCACTTAGTGAATTAATATAGGGAAATATCGAAAAGAGTTTATTGGTGGCCACAATATACTAGTTTTCTAAATAGCGGCTACTTCAAAAGAATGAAGAAATCGGATTGAATTGTTACCATTTACTCGCAATGTTCAGTTTTGCTGGGCTGCTATCAAATAAAGATATGTTAAAAGTAGTGGCATTAGTAGAGTAACTTGTTGTATCAGATAACGTATTACTTCTTTTTTGTAGAACTTGTGCCTACTTTGTTCGACTAATGAATGGTCGTGGCTTTTATTTTTTATTTTATTTTATTTTTTTTTTTTTCTACTTCATACAATTATTGCCATTTTTTTTTTTTTTTTTTTTGCATTTTAAACTATTTAAATGTTAGCCTTACATGAACTTCGATATACAAATTTAAGTTATTTGCAATTATTTATTTTTTGAGGTATGTTTTTAGCATATATATATAGAGATTAAGCATTTTAAAAAATTGACTCTTATATACATGCGGCCACAACACGCGACATTATACAAAAAACAAAGCTGAAAATTGAATTTAAAAAAAAAAAAAAAAAAAAAAAAAAAAAATGTCTATCTTGTAAGCAATTCAATTATTTTTCATTCCTGAACAATTTTCGTCGACATTGCAGAATGTAGTAAAACGTTTACATTATTACATTCAACAGCACAAATAGATTCGCTTAATTTTGGGTACCCTTTATACTGCCAAAAGTAATATATATAGAGCCCCTTGAGTAATTTAGATCTATATGATATGAAAAAGACATATATTAATTTTCAACAATTTCCAATTATATTTCAATATATCCAAATTCTTTTGATTTGCTCTCTAAACAAATGATCGGTGATTTTCATACCATATTCTCCACAAAACGTGATTTTTTTTATATAAACAATAAAAGAAACTATACTCGTATAGTTTTATTTATTGCAAAATATATATGTTAAATTGCAACTACTAGAAATTTCACCCATATAGGCAAAATGTAGCATAAAAGCGAAACTTTTACATCTTTGAAGCGCACAGTGAATACGCTCATTTAAATTAGGCAGAAACCAAAATTTATGAACTAACTTAACACTTTCACGACCGAATGCAGAGCTGCCAACCTAATCCGGCAAATTGTTAGTACCGCCCCTTTTTCTACACTACTTAATATTTAGACTAATTGTCTTGAAATATATTTACGATGAATTAAGAAAACAAATACTCTAAAAAATAAGTGGTGTAGAAAAAGGGGCGGTACAAGCAGTTTGCCGGATTAGGTTGGCAGCTCTGCGAATGTTTTTGTCTTTTGACAGTAAGTTCCGCCTGTGGCCGTTATTCTCCCAAGTTACGATATTTTAGCACAAAAATTTCTGTATTTACATTTACGTTACAAATGCATATACATTATAATAATCTTCTTTCTAATCAAACTATCTGTATCCATAGCATATTTCATTGAACAAGTATGAATATTGGGTATATGTGAAATAAATAACCTGTAAATTGCGAAAGAAACGTCCACAGGCGGAGTTACAGACAGGTAGGGCCGTACTCTCCGCCCTTTTTTCAGGACACTTTTAAAGATAAAAATTTGTGCATTTTTTACCGCCACTAATTTTATGCAGAAATATTTATTGATATATTTATAGTAATATGCCATGGCGGTACATTGTAGAGATTATTGAAAAAAAAAAAAAAAAAGAAGTAGTAGTATCAATAAATTTAAATTTTTTTCATTTCTGAGAGTGTCCTGAAAAAAGGGCAGAGAGTACAGATACCACTGTACAGATTTTCAAATGACGTGAATATCCGTCAGCGGTCGCGAATGTGTAAAAAGAAAAAAAAAATGATTTTTTTTTTCTAAGTTAAAAAATAAAACTGTCTTTAATAGATTCCGGAGCAAACTTTGGCGGTTATGACTTAGTAATTGCATCTCCGTGGTCAGGATCTGCGTCTTGAAGTATTAATATTGCTTTAGATGATAATAGCAAAACTCCAATTGAAGCCTCATTATTCACTTAAAATTAGAATTATTGGGGGAAAAAAAGGACTTGCGAAATCTTTTGATAAAGTAAATAAAGAAAATTCGATCATGAAATTAAATAACGACAGGCTAGAAGTGCGATGAAAAAAAATTAACAAGATTTCAAAATTATTGCAAGTTCTATCAAGCAAAATAACAAAAAATTTAAATACTTTAAACAATCAAAAACATTACCGGAAAATTGTTTACTCTTTCGCTATTTCCCGTTATGCGAACTGGGATTTATTTATTAAAACTCTTAAAAACAAAAACTTTATCATAACCCGTGTTGAAACAATGAAAAGTAGACAAATAGGATCTATACCCCTTTGTAGCGTAACGTCTACCTCAGAAATAATTTTTAGAAATCTTATAAGGAATTTTTTTGTATTAAATGTACAATACAAAGAAACTTTTCAAATTTCTAATTAAATTAATTTAACCAATACCGTAGTTACGGGCAGGTATCGGTAGTATATGAAATTACCCCCACAGTGTGCAAAATGTGCACTTTTAAAAATAATTCTCTAAAAGTGCCCTGAAGCAGTGTACAGATTATTTCAGAAATCTGGTAACATATAGTAAGATGTTAGAAAGAGCTATTGCGGAGTTAATATGAATATAGACCACCAGTCCTTTCTCCAGCTTTTCGAAATTTAGTGAGGGAAAAATTAAAAATGCCCACATCTTAAAAAAATTCCGATTTCCAATGTTTCTGAACATTCTGAGCAAAAAATAAGCCAATATTCAAAAAGAAGAAAGTTCTATCAATTGACTTCTGTTTCATTATAAAAAAGTTTGATTTCATGGCATTATAATAAATATTTCAAATATTTTGAATTATTTTTCTTTCCATAATCATTAAAAATATTTACTCCTTATGAAAACATATATATTGCAGAATAAATAAAGAATACATATTTTTTCGCCTTTTTTTGCATTAAGACCTTATGACACGCATTATGAATCTTCCTAACTTAAACCAATTTGCTGGTGTCCTACATTTTTTTAACTCGCTACTTCGCGTCGCTAGGTAGCGTTTCAAGATTTTGATTTGTTATAGACGTGCTCCGGGTGACGGTTAAAAATATTAAAATATGTACCAAGTTTTCTAAAAAATCCTTTTGGTATGAAACACCTTTTTTCTTTTTTATTGTAACAAAACAATGACAAATTATACCTCTCGTTGATACGTTTCATTGATTTATAACGATCACGGACTACAATAATTCTAGCGGTAAAAATAACCCACATATTTTTTCTTCGAAACAGGTAGCGCTATCTACCGGGTAACATATAAGCTAGTTGTACCAAGTAAAGAAGAAGCAATGGCTGTTTTCCCGCGATTGCGATATTTCGCGTCTGAATAGATTTCTTTGAAAAAGTGGATTTCATAGCATTCGTTATATGTTAACCACTAACTCCCAATTTGTTTAGATATACAGTCCTTCATGTACAGAAATATGACTTGGCTTATTTAATAAAATGTGTTTTTAGAAGTATATAAGTTCTGCTCCAAAACTGCCGGACCTTGAATTTTCCTGCGCACAGTAAATATTCTAAAGCAGCGCCATTGTGCACAGTGGGAGGAGACAGATTAATGCGCATGCTTGAAATTATCCAGTGTATCAGTCGTTTCCTGCAGGCAGCCCAGTGAGGTGCTGTTAAGTGTGTTCGTCGGATTTTTACTTCCCTAAAGATGAATGAACGACTTGTGCAGAGGTACTGCATCAAATTTTGTCAAAAGCTTGGTGATTCTAAAAATGAAAGAATTCGTAAGATTCAACAAAAGTTTGGAGATGATGCTATGAGGGGTTACACAAAATAAGAACTTGTTTAGCCGATTCAAAAGTGGCTGCACATCGAAGAGAGTGGCCAGCGTTCAGGGAAGCCACAAACTGCTCGAAATGCAAATGTTGTTCAAAAGGGGGAAAACCTGATAATGAAAGATCGTTGTTTGATCGTATGAGTGATTGCTAAACAAATAGGAAACAGTACAGTTTCGGCACATGCAATTTTGTGTGTGGCAGTTGCATCATGACCATGCGCATTCGCATTCATCACACCTTATTCAGACATTCTTGTCGACGCATGGAGTTACAGTCGCCCGCAAAACTCCCTACTCCGCAGAAATCGAACCTTGCGATTTCTAGCTGTTTCCGAAATTCAAAAAGTCATTGAAACGATCTCGTTTCCAGAGTAGAGATGAGATTACGCAGAACGAGATGGTGTATTTAAACACTATTCCAAAAGAAGCCTTCCAGAAGTGTTTCCGGCAATGGATGGAACACTGTTTTTCGGTAAGTGCAAAAAGATTCTTTGCACCCTCTTTCAAAAATCTATTTCTTACATTACATAATTTTAAGTTTAAGATCTTATTAAAGTATGTTTATAATGCAAAATATAGTGCAAAACACATTAACAAATGACTAAAGTTTTAATTAAACAGTTATATTCTAAATAATTAAATTATAAACTTTGGTATAATTTTAATGATATAATACCTGTGTTTTATTATCAAATTGACAGCAATAAACTTGCAATTTCCTTTCTTTTCTGACAATTGAGAGTTCGAATTATCAGTCAGAATTATAATAAAAACTAAAGATCACGAGCTGCATTTGCTAGGAATTAATAGCTAGCATCAGTTTGCTTTTGATGCTTTTCTGTGACTTTCAACATAAATCGGGATATTGCTTGCACCCAACAACACCATAAAGTACTTGTTAAACTTAAAACTACCTATTTTATAACGGGGTAACAAGAAAAACCGCACACTGAAAAAATAAATTTGAAAATAAATAATCTGTTGTGTCACTCACACGACTTTCTCTTATCCTGAAATTTAATACTATAAATACAGGTTGGAGATTAAGAGGTAAGATAACGATGTTATGTAAACCTATGTTAAACACTTCAAATTAGGCTTCGGCAGAGATTTATATGATAATTAGTTCTGTGTGAGGAGGAAGCTACCGCCCCCCTCAACCCGCCGTTTCATTAATGCACCTACATTTATATAGAATTTAATTCGGTTATTAAAAAATAATTCTGTTTTTTAAAAATAATTTATTAAAATTATTATTTTTAAAAAATATCTTTTATGATAATGCAGACGATTTCCATATTAGAGAAGTAGTAAGCACCAAATATAAAAAAAAAGTCCATTTTATTCTCAATAAAAAAATAAAATAAAATAAAATAAAATAAAATAAAAATATGATTTTTTTTCTAAGTTTTTTTTCGTTAAAAGTAAAAAAAAAAAAAAAAAATCGATAACTTTGTTTTAAATTATCGCAGATCGATGGTTCAATCATTCGTTTTAAAGGTACTGGCGAGCTCTTTTGAAACATACCCATCATGAAAATTTTCTCCCCTCGAGGGGGGACTTCCCTCTCAGGGGGGGGGGGGAGGCGAGGCTCCTACATACACGATTTTTTTTCCCTGTTGACTATCTCTATTATAGAAAATATATATTCGTTTCATTTGGTTTTGTGCAGTCTATAGATGTTAAACTCTACTTACCTGCAATTTCCCCCATAGACGTAGTGTATTTGTATACTTTTGATTGTCCCTGTACATGAACCATTTGCTTGATCTTAATGAAAAATTTAGTGTAGCATCCTTATATGATACATCCCTAACAGCACAAAATGTTCCAGAAACGTAACAATCATGTAACATTGAAACATTATAAACATTTCCGAAATGTTAAAAAACGTTCCGATTGCTTTCCGATTAGTTTCAAAAACGTAGAAATGTCCGCGATCGTAACAAAAAATCAGATACGTAACAGAAACGTTACAATCACTTAACAGATAGAAAATCAAAAAGGGCGAATGTTTAGAAAAGTATCAGAGAGCATACTAAAACGTGTTACGTTTTTGAAAGATTGTAAGCATTTTGCAACATAACTGAAACCTTCTGTGCTGTATGGGATATTTAGAAGACCAATTTTGAACTTTCTGCCATAATTTGTTTTTGAGATATCCTGATGACAGACACACACACACACACACACATACACACATACACACAGACCATTTGCTAAAAACATTATTTTTGTATTCAGGGGACCTCAGAACATGTAAATATAACACAATCTCGCGTTCGAAAATTTGACCCAAAAACAATACTTTCTCTACCTTATGGGTAAGAGAAAGTAAAAAAGAAAGGGAAAGAAAATATGTCGCAATAATACGTATACAGTATTTACACGGACTGCCCTGTTATTAGGACACTTTATCATTCCACCAATATCCAATATAAATAAATACACACACACACACACACACACACACACACACACACATATATATATATATATATATACATTTTTTAATTTATATAAGATTATTTTATATAAAAAACTGCTATTAAAATTTAGGGATCAGAAAAAAGAAAATAAGCGAAGCTTGGTATTTATTGTACGTGCTACATATTCAGGCATGCCAACATTTTATTTCAGAGCATATTTAGTACTTTTCCTTTATTGACACTATTTTTCTTAAAGTATATTCTTCCTATGACTGACATTCTACCAATACTACGGAGATTGGTAGCACCTGTGGCCAATACCATGCCTCTTCCTCTGCATAATAACACGAATACTTCTTATTTAATTATAATTACATTTTGTACTCAGTTTCACTACAAATAATCTGATATGAAAAAAAAAACGGCAGGTGCTAATAGTGTTCCGAAACAAATTAAAGTGTCAGTTTGTCTAAATACTGGATAAGGAGTACAATACGATAAGTTTACAAATTCTCTGAAGTTTCGTCACATAAAAGAAGCTGTTTCTGCGGTTACTGTACCACTTTCGCAGAAGGGTTTTTACAATATTTTTTTTTTTTTTTTTTTTATATAAATTGGGAGTAGTATCGCAGGAATCGTTGCGTTTCTCAAATTTTAGGCTCGTTTTATTTTATTGCCATCGTTATTTTGAAACAAAACTTTTTTACATAACATTTTAATAATGGAACATTTAAAAGTATTCAAAAGAATTTCTTATTGTGATAGTGGTCACAAAATAATAAAATTTTATGAAAATTGTAGCAACGCTGCGAAACCTGCTACAGCTCACCTCTTGTAGCGTACAGTTGAATTAAATTGATATGTGAGATGAACCCTATGAAATAGTATACTGATTTACTTTATGTCTGCATTACTTGATATTTGGCCCGGTTGTGCTGCAATTTTCCTTTGTACAGGAAGGTTATACCTCAGCTTCTGTCGTTTAAATATACACTAAACCTTATAATGAGTGTATATATATAACATACTGTATTTTTTCAGTACTGGGGTCGTTCGAATTTTTTCCCACCACTAATTTTGTGCAAAAATACTTTTGGTGCAAAAATACTATAATATCTATACAGGGCGCGAAATTTCCGCTCGCCAGCTCGCCATTGCCGAGTAGAATTTTTACTGTGGGGAGTAAAAATTTGGTCTAGTTATAGATAGAATTTTACATGATAAGGTGACAGAAAACATTCTTTTTATAGATTTAAATATGGTAAAATCTTGCCATCTTATAACCTCATATTTAACCTCTCCCTTTTCTCTTCTCTGAGTGCCGAGTCTGAGTGCACGCTGCCCGACAATCGTCCCAGCCTGAGAAAGGAAAAATGCCTTGTACACGCGTAAAAGTTTTAATCTCTAGGCAGTTTCGTTTCTCCCACTGCCATTCCTTTAAGCAGAGTGAGAATAGACAAGCAGAGAGCCTCTTTTCCCGTCGCCCACAATCCGAGAGAAGAAAAATGCGAAAGTTTGCCTAAGCGATATTGGCGCATGAAAATGAGCCCGAGCCCTTTTAAAGATACTGCCTACGTATATTTTGTTGAATAATGATAAAAAAACAGTCAGCATTTTCCAGTTTTTGCTGAAACGCCAAGAATTTGCGCTTGTTATGATTTGCAAGCAACGACTTTATCGAAAAAGTAATTCCGAAATGGATATTTCAAATGACAACAATGAACAAGTTATACACATCGACATTCCGTCTGATCATAAAAATAAAATGAACGAAAAAGACATTTCTGATGTAAAAAGTTAAATAAATAAATAGGTAAATAAGGAAACTTAATCTTGCATAGTAAAAAGATTTTCACAAGATGTTGCTTGACAGAGTTTTTTTTTTTTTTTTCCTCTCTCTCTCTTCTTTTTTTCATTAATGACTCTTCGCATTTGTAGATATTTTAACCTTTTTTTTTCAGATCTCAAATACAATGCATTATAATGCTTTTTGATTATAAATGATTATACATGATCATATACGACACACTTTTAATATGTATAATTTTAGGCATATTTGTAAAAGCATTTCAGATAGTTAGAAAAAATAAAAAACCCAAAATGCGTAAAACAGAAAAAAAAAAAAAAAAAAAAAGACAACCCTATTTTGTGGTGAGTGTAACTTTTTTCGGGGTGAGTGTAATCTGAGTTGAAATTTCAGGCACTGATCTATGGTAATGTGCCATGATTATACAAGATAAAGATTACTTTGTAAAATTAGTGGTAGCAGCAGATTTGAAAATTTCTCATCCATGAGAGTGTACTGAAAGAATGGCGGAGAGTACGACCGCTGATTTAGTAGCATATCGGCAGACAAGTGCCACAGCAAAGCTCTACTTTCCCTCATTTATGTTAACGACCATAATGGAAATCTATAGGTAGCAAGTCTGCCATTTTTTTTTTAACTGGGACTTCATATAGGCAAATTTTTAAAAATGTTTCAGTTTATTTAATCATCGAAACTATATATAATGGGTTCTTTTTAAAATCTAATGGTGATAAATCTGATTAAAAATTTTGTTATGTTGGCAGCTATGAAAATATAAGATTATATTTCAGTTTCTGTCACGTTATAAGTACGCAATAATTTATATAAGAGAGCAAAATAGTGTGAAAAAAAACGCTTATACAATTCTGTAGCATATTCGGCGAAAGGCGAGTAAAAATGCTGCAATTTTTTCCGTTATTGAGAAGATTTTATATCAGCTTCTATCGTATATTTGCATAAAACATTATGTATGAGGAACGCACTGCGGAAAACCATGCTGACCTAATTGCTATATATATTATCCAGAATGTTGCGCTTCTGTGCTGCAATTTCTCCCGTTTTAGAGAAATTACAGATTAGATCCTAAGTTGTAGCAACTTAGGGTTATATGGACCAAACTGGATCATAGCATTGGATGGTAGCACCTTTTGGCTGCCAGAAAAAAATTATTAGAAATATTTATTTTATTTAATCAGTGAACTGTAACGGTTTTCATTGATAATGTAAAATAAATAATAATAATTATAATAATAATAATAAATATTAAAATTTTCCGGTAGCCAAAAGGTGCTGAGTTCGCAACTATATAGGAACATACTTGCCAACATCCTAATTAATATTCCGCAGTGTTGTTTGTCCCGCCCTATTTTTCACACCAGTAAATTTTTAGTGTAACAATCTCCAAATGCTATTACGATTAAATAAGAATAAAAATACTCTAAAAAGATACTGGTGTGAAAAATAAGGTAGGGCTACGGAATATTAATTAGTAGGTTGGCAAGCATGTATGCACCAATCCCAATAATATCAAAATTATGAAAATGTCTGTTGATTTAATTTGAGTGCATATCGACCAACAAATGTCGCTGAATTTTTCTAATATTTTTGTTTATGATGATTCTATATATCGGCTTCTGTATCGCGTAAGTGAATCAAACTTGATATAAGAGATAACCATTTTGATAATTGTATTAATTTAATTTCAGTGCATGTTGTTCAACAAATGCTGCAGCTACTCTGCAAACTTCCTTGATTTTTGGGAAAGCTACATTTCAATTTCTAAAGCAAATATGTGTACCATTATAAAAAAAAAAAATGCTATGTAAACTAGCAATTTTAAGTGTTGTATTACGGATCATTTTATTATTAGGCCCGTAACATTTTCTTATACTTTAAGTTTTATATTTCAGTTCACACCACCATTACTGCATAATATGTAATATTCAATGTTATTCAATATTTCAATGCATCAATCTCAAATTTGAATTGTGCTAATTTTTCGAAAATTGTTCGAAAGCACTGCTTTTAAAAATAACGTCATCGGATTTTGCTAGCTGTTACAAAGGTATGCCGTACGCTGTACAGGCGAAATTGAAAAGAGAGAAGCAACAAAATAATCTAAATAATCAACGGAGACCAGTTGGTACTGTGGTCAGAGTACACAACTACGAACCCGAAGTTTGTGAGTTCGATCCTCACCGATGGGAAATGAAAAAGAAAATATTTGAAAACACTCTAGTCTAAATAATCAGGATATATTCAGCCAAGACCCGTTGTCTCTGTGATCAGAGTACACAACTACGAACCCGAAGGTTGTGAGTTCGATACTTATTTATGGGAAATGAAAAAAAAAAAAAAAAACTTATATAAACATTTACGGATTTCATAAAATATTTTAAAATAGAGTAAGAAATTAAATGGTAAAACTGGATATTGGCAGTTATTTTCGAAATAGACCAATATAACTTGGTAACAAAGCAAAATTCTAGATTGAAATAAATAGTCCTGTCGTATTATTAATTTTTTAAGTAGAAATTTTTAAAAAAGTTTCTCATTTTAAAAGATTAATTATTTGATTTGTTAGTAAATGCATATAATCAATATATATTCTACTAGAAAGAAAGAAAAATGCATTTTAGCGTACATGTAGTAATATATGAGTTTTTATCAACCTTTAGTAGGTGATGTTTTAAAATTCGTAGCTGTGTTTATAAATGATAAACACTAGCAAATGTCCATATTTTTCTTTTTATTATTAGTATTATTTCTGCAGAATCTATCCTTTTAACACCAATCTTTTTTCTTATATTTAAAACTTTTCTTGTACGCCAATATATTTTATCTGAAGCATGCTCATTTTGTTTCTTCGGTGTTCAACTGTTATATAGACTTATCAACATTTTAATTTATTTTGGAGTATTGATTGTATGCGCCTTTTTTATTTACACTACTTTTCTTAAATTATTTTTTTTTTCACAATTAAATTTCCCAGCAAGTATAGGGTTGCCAACATTTTAATTTATTCCGGAACATTTTTAGCCCCTAGAAACGTTCCGGAATCATTTAATATGTTGGCAACTACGCGTAAAATTTCGTTCAAGCATCCTCTGAATTTTGAAAGAAAACTGTAATATATTTGAGGAGCAGCGGATAAACGGTAAAAATTGTAAATAAAGTGGTGCGAAATAAAGACCTGTCTAAAAATGTTCCGGAATAAATTAAAATGTTGGCACCCTGCTACAAGTAACCCAGATAATACTAATTCGACCAGAGAAGCGCCGAAACCTGATGTACAGATATATCCATATTAGCGATAGTTTCAATCTTCATCTTTTCGGCTTACTAGATATTACATCCAAATGTAACCAAGTTTTACCTATTAAGTACCTCTTTCAGCTGGGAAAAAAAAAAAAGACTTAAAAATGTAATATAACGAAATATTGGCTTAAAAATGGCGTAATCGAAATGTGGATAATCTAAATATACCCGGTCAGCATTACTCACTGCTATGCTGACCTGGGTGTCGGCCTGGATAGCTCAATTGGTAGAGCCTTGACCTTATAAGTCAAAGATCCGGGGTTCGACTCCCGGTCCAGGCATTATTTTCACTCAGTCGGAAAAATAAAATTTCAATAAATATGATTTTTTTTCCACAGTTGATTGTGTGATTTTAATAAAAATTGTATTTTTTTCTCCCATTATCTAATGGTGTTTTCCATTTCCTGCGGCTTATTTTTCTGTCGAGCAATCTACATGATAGACCAGAGATGTTTCTGCCTAAAGGTTGTCTGTGTGAGTAATGCTGACCGGGGTGTCGGCCTGGAGAGCTCAATTGGTAGAGCCTTGACCTTGTAAGTCAAAGATCCGGGGTTCGTCTCCTGGTCCAGGCATTATTTTCACTCAGTCGGAAAAATAAAATTTCAATAAATATGATTTTTTTTCCACAGTTGATTGTGTGATTTTAATAAAAATTGTATTTTTTTCTCCCATTATCTAATGGTGTTTTCCATTTCCTGTGGCTTATTTTTCTGTCGAGCTATCTACATGATAGACCAGAGATGTTTCTGCCTAAAGGTTGTCTGAGTTTGTAATGCTGACCGGGGTATCGGCCTGGATAGCTCAATTGGTAGAGCCTTGACCTTGTAAGTCAAAGATCCGGGGTTCGACTCCCGGTCCAGGCATTATTTTTACTCAGTCGAAAAAATAAAATTCCAATAAATAAGATTTTCTTCCACAGTTGATTTAATAAAAATTGTACAATTAATGTTACTATGGATATAGATACTTTAATTAGAAAGAGTATAATTATAATGTATATCCATTTGTAATAAAAATATGAAAATTTTGCGTTATAAATATGACTACAAATTAGAAATGTCAAAAATACAAAAAAGTACATTACCTTTTTTGTTGTTGTTGTTGCTGTTGTTATAAACTAAAAAATAAATTTCAGGTCGCTTAAAATTGTAATCGGGAATAAACTATTCTTCAAATTGCTTCTTCACAGAGAGAAATAACATTAACTTATTTTCAGTAGAAAAAAAAATCTCATAGAATGCTCCTCATTTTTAAGAATCTTCCCGCAATTTCTGTAATGAAAATTGCCGTTTTGGTCATTGGAGATGTCTTTCTGCATGCTTACAAACATCCTAATTATAAACCAGAAGATTTTTAGTGCACGCCCCTTTTCCACAACACTTTATTTTTAGAGTAATTATCTCTGAATGTAGTTGTGATTAAATAAATGTAAAATTATTCTAAAAAAAGACTGGTGTGAAGAAAAGTCGGGTACTAAAATTTTTTCCGTTTATTAATGAGATAGTTGACGGGTATGTTTCTTGTATCACGAAAAATTTCGTCACATTCAGTTAAAAGGATAAAAACTTTCCCCAACTTTATAGATTAATTTTAATTCAGAAGGTTTTACTTTATTTTTTTGCAGATGAAGATTTTACTGCGTCGAGTAACGAAATTACTGCAACTGGTATCGGTAAGCTGCCGGAATTCGACCAAATGTTTTATGTTGTTGACGTTGCTGTCGTTGTTGCTTCTAATTCCAGATGGTCCAGCATAGACTAGATTATCTCTGAAGACAAAAAACATTCAAAAAGTCCAAAAACATCAATGGTTCCTTTAAAACCTTTTTTTTCCTAAGATGATAAGAATGGAAGAGAGTGAGATATGATCAGTCAGTCATGTTTATGGGTAAAGAGCAGCTTTTAATGATCCAAAGACTCGGGGAACCAGTGGGAGATGTTAGCCTAAATCGGCCATCTGCTTTAGCTGAGGAAAGAGGAATGATTTTCACGTCTTGGGTAATCCTACCAGGAATGTACACTACTGATATGCTTCGATTATTCCGATCAGGGACATACCTGCACCACAATAATTATTGCACGTTGCATTACGTTTGAAGTTTTATTAAATAAATCTAGACAATAAGCTACAGAATGAAGTTTTTTTAAATTTCTTCAGTAAAATATTTAAATCCAAAATGTATGACTATAAAATAAAAAGTACAGTCGGAAAAAAAAAAAAAATAAATAAATAAACGCCGCTCCTCCCCCACCTACTTTCGCTCTAAATTATCCTAAAAATATGCGGTTGGTACCAATCGATCTATAGTAACGTCTTGTTTATAATGGTACAGTTAGATTTTGCTTTAAGGGTCATATACATATTAAAACAGGTATAAAATTCATTTTTTTGAATAGCAACTCCTATATTTGACCTCATATTCCTATTTCTGAGATCAAGGTAGCTCGGAAAATATACCTATTTCTATACCTTATAGGAATTCCAGATAGCGATACAATGGAAAATGTATTAAGGGTCCGTCTATACCTTTAGAAGAAATATAACACAGAATATCTACCACAGAATAGACATTATTTGTTAAGTTTCACACCGGAACAAAAGTGCAGAAATTTTAATTAGAAATCAAAAAACGAAACTGGTTTGCAAAATGTACAATATTAACTTATAAAATGAAAATGTTTTAGTGGTTTATACTTAATAAACGTAGATTAGTTTAATGCAACACTTCATATGTAAAAACTTAAATAGCTTGAGTCATATGAACCCTCCAATGTTGAATTACAAAAATCAAGACAGCAAGAAAACAATAACAGTTATAATGAAAAAAATAATAATAGGGGTAAAAAGAAAAAAAACAACTATTTTACTATTTAAGTAAAAAAATTATCTACTTCTGTTGGGTATATTTTTATTTTATACAGTATGCCCTGCATGAAAGTGTTAGTATAAAGTTTTACATTTAATTTCAGACGTACAAACCTACAACATACAATATACAAAAATACAGATAAAAGATTTAAACTAAAATCTGAGAAAGAATATTTAAAATTCAATAAAAGGGAGGTACGGTTCAATATAATTCCTATTTTGGGTAACGCCTTCATACGTTTCTCTAAAACATCAAATTATTTAACAAAAGTAATGATTAACACTTTCGCGACTGCCTGGTTTTGTCTTTTTGACAGTAAGGTCCGCATGTGGGCGTTAATCTTCGAAGTTGCAATATTTCAGAACAAATTTTCTGTAATCACATTTATATTAAAAATAGATATACATTATAATTATGTTTTTTCTAATCAAAGTAGTTGTATACATTTTATATTTCATTGTAAAAATACGAATTTTGGTTATATACTTAAGATAATGCATAAAAATTTCGAAAGAAATGCCAGTTGGCGGCGTTACAGATTTTCAAATATCGTGAATCTACGTCAGCGATCACAAAAGTTTTAAATAATTGTAATTTTGTCATCAACAATCAAAACGGCAACTTTCACTCGTTTAATTATTCTAGAGTTCTATAAAGAGTCAAAGTAAAATTAAGGAAACAAGAAATATTTTTAAAAATAAAGTATAGCTTCAGAAAAAGCCAAAGGGTGTGGTTTATTATCCTTTTGGAATGCAATCAAAATTTCGCGCCTGCAATGCGTTAATCTTACAAAAATAGACTAATTTGTAAACATCGAAACCTTACTTAGAAAACAATAAAAAACAAAACAAAACAACAAAATTAAATTGAATAAAAATTTTCAATGCTGGACTGAATTTGCATAAATTGGTCTGATGTCCCATATAAAACTGTTTCCCTTTGGGCAGAAAGAATATAGTTGTCTACTGTACTTGAATTCTTAATTTTAAATATTTAAGATCTATACTTTTAAAAGTAATAAGACATATTACGTTGTTTAAAATTATTTTCCCATAATAAATGTGAATTTTACGCCGTGATTAGAATAATCGAAAATAAATATCGTTGCGCTTTGTTTCAATAATATGTTTAATAATTAAAAAAAAAATATATCATCCACTGTTTGATTTTTTATTAAAATAATAATAATAATAATGATAATAATTTAATATTATGTTACGTCATGCGATAAAATTTAAATAACGTTAGCTTACAAACGGTACAGTAAAGAAATGCGAGAATGTCACAACAAAATTATAGTAGAAAATTCGTTTAAAAAATTCTTATAAAAATTTTTAAATGTTAATTATAATAATTTTAAAAAAGAGTGAAAAAAAAAAAAAAAAAAAAAAGATTGTTCTCTGCGTATAACTCTTTCAAACAATAATCCACGCCTTACCGGATTTTAGCAGTGAGAAACTAGGAAAATTTATGTAATATTTAAGAAGAAAAAATGACATTTAAGGATCGAATACATTCCTTTTTGCAACGGAAACCACGCCTTTACACAATATTCTAAAACTTTACATTATAAAACAAATTTTTTTTACATATTTGCAATTAAATCATTTAAATTTTGTCTTCAGCATTCGATGTAGTAAATGCATGGGTATTTATGCATACCAGCATCATGTATAGAGTCAAATACGAATATGCAAACTCGTTTTTTTAATATTGTTTCCGCGATATGGAGGCGGGGCTTCATTTCCTTTGGAATTCTTTCACACTCTCTCGCCTTTATTGCGGTAATTTTATAAAAAATGGCCAATTTGTATGATAAACATCGAAATGTTGCTTAGATAGCAATTAAAATAACAAAAATATAAATTAAAATAATTTTTCGTCAAAATATATGCAGATATTTACTCACAGAGGACACAAATTATAACAAGTGACGCCTCCTTAACAGAAGTAAAAAATTAAATATCACTGTAACTCAAAAAATAATGTTAGGAACGAGATGTTAATTTGGAAACCCATGTTTTTGATGATGCTCGTTCTATTCGTGCAAAAATTAACATAGTTCATAATTCATAATTTTTTCAAATGTAAATTTATCAAAAATATGCTTGGAATATGTTTGGGCCACTTCATTCAAACGCATAAAAGAAAGAAAAAAAAAAAAAAAAAACAGAATTTGAATATAATAGTTTTTTTGGGAAGATATGAATGAATACTTGTCGCATTCATTTAACATTAGCATACCCATACCTTGACAGCTTATAACTCCATGAAAAATTGAACAAAATATATACTATACCATTTTCCACGATGTTTTGATCCAAAGATTTCTTTTAAAAAATGGGTTTACCATTGAAAAAAATGAATTTGATGCCAGTTTTAATATGTAGTCGAGCCCGTAAGCAAAATATAACTATACCATTATAAACTAGACGTTATTACAAAACGATTGGTACCAGTCGCATGTTTCTACGACAACTTACGACTGAATTAGGAGGTGGGGAGGCTTTATTTTTTTTTTTTTCCGACTGTACATAAAAATAAATGTGACTTTATATGCTGATATCTTTTTTAGAAAAAAAATTTCTTCACCGAATTAATTATAACTTTCGAAAGATTCTACTAATTTTCCCACGTCTCGTTTAAAATAAGCTAAAAATGTACGATAGATTTTGTGCATGTACTTGATGTATAGATAATACCCGTTGCTAAAGAGTTTTTACGACTAAACTGAAAGGAATTTTAAATACAAAAGATTACGTGTATAAAGTAAAAAGATGTTTAAATATACTAAAGGCAATTTTCAATAAAAATATTTTTGTTTTACAATTCACATTAATACTATCTTTCGAACGATAACGCATTTCCTCTCTAACACTTATAATTACTATAGTAAAAAGTACGATAACTTTCATATTTGTGTATTAATATATAGGTAAAAATATTTACAACAATTTACTATGTAATAAAACTAGTTGGCATAGGTGGACTCTGCTCAGTTCCCCATCATCTATATGTTCCATACATTTATAGCACAGAACATATTATTATCATGTTAAGAGAAATTAATCTAACCAAACACTTGACTCAGTGACAGAACGAAATCCCCGCCTAACAGGCTACCCACCGTTCAGTTCGACATATTTAACTTATTATAAAATATTAATTTATTTTATCGGGGTTCAAGTATGTAGTTTAGTTTTCATGCTACTATTTCCAATGAAACAATCCCGAAAAATGCATATTTATTTGGAAAATCACCCCATTGTGCTATGTTGATACGATGGTCACTCTGAAATTTTTGAGATACACCTAGGTAATTAATGTTAAACTTACCAAAATTTAGGTATGTTTAAATTAGTCTCCTCCAGCATCAATGAACTTCTGTAGGCAAATTTTCCACAGATTAAATCCCTCTAATCATTCATTTGTTGGAATCGATGAAAACAATTCATTTATAGCCTCATCAATTTCATCTTCGGAATGAAAACGATGCCCACGCAAGTACTTTTTCAAATTTAAAAATACCCAAAAGTCACACATACTTAGAACAAGTAAGTAAGGTGGATGTTCCAGCCCCTTGATGCGTTTTTGTTGAATAAATCCAACTATTAATCCTGCTGAATGAGAAGATGCATTATCATGGTAGAGAATGAGTCCTCTAACATTCACTTCTTTAAGAATTTCTGGAAGACATTTAGTAGTGTACGAGTTAGCTGTGACTGTCTTCTGTCTTTCGAGCTTGATAGCTTTGACCAATCCTGTACTCCGAAAGAAAACGGCATACATTACTTTTTTCATGGCCATATTATTTTCATGGCATACATTACTTTTTTCTTTTCACCATTGTGGGTTTGGGATTCAAAGGGTCTTCAAAGACCCGCATTTTGTTTTCTGAGTGTGTTGGAACATCAAAAAATGGTATGCTGGTTTCATCACCAGTTATCATTTTAGAAATAATGGGGTGGCCACCATCATTAAGTTATTTAAGGGTTTTTTTTTTGCTAATACTGACACGCTCTTGTTTTTGATGCTCTGTTAAATTGTAGGGAACACAACGGTAAACTAATTTTTAGGTTGATTTCTTAAGAAATCGACCTATTGCAATCACTTCGTTTATCTATATCTATATATATATAATGAAAATTTTGTCATCACGATAACTCCCGAAATAATACACCAAATCGAACCAAATTTGGACAGAGAACTGATCTTATAAATATCTTGGAGGAGTTCGTTAACCAACTTGCTCCGACTTTCTGTTTTCAAGTGGCAGCCACTTGAAAATGTCAAACCCACAATGTAAAAAGCAGATTTAAAGCAAGATTTTCTTGCGTTTTGATGTAAATACAGGCCATATAAAGGTCTCAATGAAGTTTATCCGCCATTTTTAATAAAAGGGCAGATATTTTAAGTAAAGTGGGGCCACTTGAAAACAGGCTACAACTTAAAAATTTAAAATCACTATAACTTCCGAAATAATACTCCAAATCAATCCAAATTTGGACAGAGAACTGATCTTATAAATATCTTGGATGAGTTCGTTAACTAACTTGCTCCGACTTTTTGTTTTCAAGTGGCAGCCTCTTGAAAATGTCAAACCCACAATGTAAAAAGCAGATTTAAAGCAAGATTTGCTTGCGTTTTGATGTAAATACAGGCCACATAAAGGTCTCAATGAACTTTATCCGCCATTTTTAATAAAAGGGCAGATATTTTAAGTAAAGTGGGGCCACTTGAAATCAGGCTACAACTTGAAAATTTAAAATCACTATAACTTCCGAAATAATACTCCAAATCTGACCAAATTTGGACAGTCTCTTAACTTATTTTATAAATATCTTAGATGAGTTTGTTAACCAAGTTGCTCCACCATTTTGTTTTCAACTGGAGACCACTTGAAAATTTCAAATTGAAATTGTAAAAATCGTATTCCGATTTTTTTTTATGTATACATAGTTTATAAAAGTGTCTCAAGGAACTTTATTAATGAACTTTATCCGCCATTTTTAATAAAGTGGCGGATATCTTAGTTAAGCGGGACTACTTGAAATCAGGCTACCACTTGAAAATTTAAAACCATGATAACTTCTGAAATAATACTCCAAATGGAACCAAATTTGAACAGTGTCTTAACTTATCTTATAAATATCTTAGATGACTTTGTTAATCAAGTTGCTCCGTGATTTTGATTTCAAGTGGAGACCACTTGAAATTTTCAAATTAAAATTGTAAAAAGCGTATTTAGAATTTCTTTGAATTTTGATGTATACATAGATTACATAAGTGTCTCAATGAACTTTATCCGCCATTTTTAATAAAGTAGCCGATATCTTAAGTTAAGCGGTACCACTTGTAAGAAGGCTACCACTTGAAAATTACAAATCATAATATATTCTGAAATAATACTCCAAATCGAACCAAATTTGGACAGTATCTTAACTTATCTTATAAATATTTTAGATGACTTTTTTAACCAAGTTGCATCGCCATTTTGATTTCAAGTGAAGACCACTTGAAATTTTCATATTAAAATTGTAAAAATCGTATTAAAAATTTCTTTGAATTTTGATGTATACATAGATTACATAAGTGTCTCAATGAACTTTATCCGCCATTTTTAATAAAGTGGCCGATATCTTAAGTTAAGCGTGTCCACTTGAAATCAGGCTACCACTTGAAAAATTAAAATTATGATAACTTCCGAAATAATACTCCAAATCAATCGAAATTTGGACAGTGCGTTAACTTATCTTATAAATATCTTGGATGAGTTTCTTAATCAAGTTGCTCCAACATTTTATTTTGAAGTGGAGACCACTTGAAAATTTCAAATTCAATTTGTAAAAAGCATATTCTGAATTTATTTGAATTTTTATGTACACATAGACCATATAAGTGTCTCAATCAACTTTATTAAAATACTTTATCTGTCATTTTAACAAAATGCGGATGTTATAAACTTAGCGAGACAACTTGAAATTAGGCTACCACTTGAAATTTATAAACATGATAACTTTTTAAATTCTAATTCAATTCGAACCAAAGATGTATAATGATCTTATCATATAATTATCTTTGATAAGTTCACTGGACAATTTGTTCCAACATCTTGTTTCCAAGTTGCAGCCACTTGAAATCACATTGCCACTTGAAAATATGCCATCACGATAACTTTTAAAGTACTAAACTGATTCAAATAAAAGTTGGATAATGAACTTATGGTACAAATATCTTGGATAAGTTCACTTGGTGACTTAATCCGCAATTTTATTTCCAAGTGGCGGCCATGTGAAAATTTGTCTTTATGGTAACTTTAGTAATACTGTATGAATTCGTATAAAATTCGGGTAATGGATTTATCGTTCAAATATCTCAGATTAATTCGCTGGGCATCTCACTCCGCTTTTTTTTTCGAAGTGGTGCTACTTGAAAATTTCTTATGACGATAATTTTTGAAATACTGATTTAATTTAAACTAGAACTGGACAATGAACTTATCATACAAATATTTTGGATGATTTCGCTGGGCACGTTGCTTCGCCATTTTGTTTCCAAGTCGCAGCCACTTAGACTGCCACTTGAAAATTTGTCATAATAATAACTTTTGAAACACAACACTGATTTGATCCACAGTTGGACAGTGAACCTATGCTTCAAATATCTTGGATGCGTTTGCTGGGCAACTTGTTCCACTGTATTGTTTCCAAATGGCGCCACTTGAAAATTTGTTATCATGGTAACTTTTGAAATACTTAATCAATTCAAATCAAAGTTGAAAAATGGATTTATCATTCAAACAACAAAAATCTAGAAATTTCACATAACTCGTGAACCAATCACGTTATTGCGTATGTCTTTGGTATATAGATAATAAGTATTTTCTCGCCAAAAGTCGCCATGGGTGAAAAGTCGCCAAATTTCGCGCCAAACTCATTACCTGCCTTTTTGGATATTTTTAATGCATTTTTAAAAGTAAATTAGGCTATTTTAATGCTAAAACAAACTAGAAATGCAGAAAGCTAACATTTTATCAACTTACTAAGCCTCTTTGAAAGAATTTCTAAAAAAAAAAAATTTCAAATTTACAACGATATCTTAGATGAGCAACTTTCTCTCTGCCATTTTGACCCAAGTGCCAGCCACTTAACTTTTCAACACGACGACTTTTGAGATTTTTAATTTATCCGAACTATATGTGTACAGTAGACTATCTCACAAATGCATTTGATATATTTGTCAACTTAACCCACTATTTTGTTTCCAAGGGCCGGCTACTTGAAAATTTTAAATTCACATAAAAAGGTATTTATGAACCGATTTGCTTAAAACTCCATATGTGCATAGCCTACATCAATCCACTACCAAGTCCATTAATAATTTGTAGCTACCATTTTGAAACAAAATGACGGCTACTTGATAAGAAAAAAGAAATCAACCTACCCTTCCGAATAAGCCGGAAGGACTTGTTTCATATGCAATTCTTCATGAATAATTTTATGTATTGCAGCGGATCCAATGTTAATTTCCTTCTGTATGATATGGTAGGTACAGCGATTGTCGTCTATTAACATTTTCCGAATGGCAGACACATTATCCGGGATTACTGCTGACAAGGGTCTTCCTGTGTGTTTTTCATCCTGGAGAGAATGATGATCTCTGTGAAATTCTGTAAACCATCTGAATACAGTTGCACGAGATGGACTTTCATTTCCCAAAGCTAATTATAGGCGTTGAACGCATTGTTCTTGATTTAATCTCATTTTAAAAATCATAGCACGATAATGTTATCGTGTCAACTCGATTTTCTTTTCTGTCTAAAATTTATTCTACGCTAAACTGCTTGCAAAAAGCCAGTAAAAATTCGTCTGCAAGGCTAAAATAGTTCATATTTTCAAATCTAATCTATATTTTTTTTCTACCGCTTATCGTCTGCACGTATCTCAAAAATTTCAGAGCAACCATCGTAAAATCTTAAATTTCGAATAACTTACCAAATTTTTCTATTAGAATATTTGTAGTCAATCATGTTGAAACAAGTATCTTAAAAGTTATTTTGAAGTAGTCTGTGATATTTTTGATCCTCAAAATGGACGTTTATGCTCAATATTGCCTTATTCTGCATGTTAAGTAAATCGTAAATTCGAAATAGCTTACGAAATTTTTAAATAAAAAAAATCAGAGTCATTTTGAAGTTCATGCCAGTATCTTAAATGATATTTTAAAAGTGTTTTGACATCTTTACGATGAAAAAAATCTTTAAAGTGGACGTTTATGCGAAATTTTGCCCTATTGCGCCATATTACGTAAATCTGAAATTTCCAGTTACTTACGAAATTTTTAAATTGGAAATTTCATATTCAAGGATGTTTATACCAGCATCTTATACAATATTTTTAAAGTAGTCTGACAACTGTACGAGGAAAATACCACTGAAAAGGGACATTTATGCGAAATTTCGCTGTATTATGCCATCTTAAGAAACTCGTAAATTTCGAATAATTTGCGAAATTTTCAAAATCGCATGTTTATAGTTAATGATGTTCATCCCGGCATCAAAACTGATATTTTAAAGCTGTTTCTACATATTTACGATAAAAATATTTCTTTTCATGCACGTTTAAGTGAAATTTTGTTCTATTCACCCACGTTAAGAAAAATCGTAAATTTCGAATAACTTCTAAAGTTTTTTAATTAAAATGTTGAACATTAATAGGGTTCTTGCCAGTGTCATAACTAATACTTCAAACTTGGTCCGACCTCTCTGCGATCATTTGTTCGTGAAATATCGTGTACACAGACTAGCATACTAACACACTAAAGGACTAACACACTAAAGGACTAACACACTAACGAACTAACAAACCAACAAACTAACAGTCACCCTATAGACGGATACCACACCCATATTGATATTTTTTAATTCCTCACCCTAAAAACGTGTAAAAAAGTAAAAAAAAAAAAAAAAAGAGGTTAAAAATTTTCACGATTACCTAAGTTCCCCATACCTATAGTATGATGGGGACTAAAAAAAATCTATTCATAAATTATTCTACTAAAAGAGATAAACAATCGTCTATGGTTTATAACTTACGTATGAATTATTACGTATGATTAATACCGCATAAAGTAAAAAGAGTTGTAAATATAAAGGCGTTTTTCAGTGAGAATTTTTTTCCCCCAATTCACATTAATATTGCCTTTCGAACGATAAAGCATTTTATCCCAACACATGTAATTACTGTGTTAAAAATTACGATAAATTTCATTTTTATGAATTAACATATAAATAAAAATATTTACAACATAATATATAATAAATTAAAAGAAAAAAATCTATTCATAAATTATTGTAATATCACAGATAAACAGACATTTGTGGTTTATAACTTACATATGAAAAGTTATTTCATTTTCTTTAACGAATCATTTAGAAAAATAATATACAATCAAAGATTTGCAAAAAATTAATAAAGTTTAAAGTACAAAAAAAATCAACATACATTTTAAGCAAATAAACCTCACGTGCATTAAAATTCAATGAATCACTTACTCATTGAATAAGGATTTCTAACACTGAAAAATATCAGGTGCAAACTCTTCTTGAAGTCAAAAATCCAAAGATGCAAAACACGAAAGCTATATCTAGCAACATAATTGACAGACCTTTGAGCGACCAGAATATTTTAATAGAGATGTTTATTTTATTTAATCGGCGAACTGTAATGGTTTTTACTAATAAGGTTAAATAAAAAATTTTATTAAAATTATCCGGTAGCCTAAAGGTGCTAAGTTGCATCTATATTTAGGGATCGCCATTTTCCGCCAATTTTAAGGTACTTTCAGGGATTAAAAAAAAAAAAAAAAATCATTTTTGCTATTACTATTTTCATACATATTTTTTCTTGTGATTATTTCACTTAAATGTATCGTGATTATAAAGGTGAAAACTTTTTCTATAAAAATAGCGGTAATTAAAAAGCCGTAAATTTATCATCCCAAACAGTGCTCTAAAACAAAGGGGGAGAATGCAACTCCTGTACATCTATACAAATTTCAATCTTTATTGTCGTAACCATGTTTTGGCTCCCAGCCAAAAGAAAAAAATCATAAATTTAGTTTTTCTTCTTTTTTATCGTTAGTCATTACGATGTTAGATGTGCCTACTGCTTATAAGTATACATATTACAGAAATACTAATCCTTCCTAACTAACTCGGTTTCTACAATAAGGTTGTATGTAATACGCACGCTACCGAATCAAGACTTTTCAGACATCCCACTCTTACTTCCGAATTCTGCATTTTGTTACTTTCGCTAATTGGCAACACCAATCAGCGTTTCATGAATTTACCCATCAGACTCACCTATATTTGGCGCTTTCAAGAGCAATATATAAAAACATTTAATTTCTTTTTGGACAAATTATTATGGTATAAAACATTTTATTTAAACTTATACTTTCGCGACCGCATGTTTTTGTCTTTTTTGACAGTAACATGCTTGCCAACCATCTCATTATGAAGCGTAGTACTTCTAGTCACCGCCTTTTTTTGTACACCAGTAATTTTTTAGAGTAATTTCATTCTTATTTAATCGTAACACTATTTGGAGAGAATTGCTCTAAATATAAAGTGGTGTGGGAAAAGGGGCGTATTTTCAAGGGGCGTTAACAAGTCTACGCTTATTAATGAGATGGTTGGCAGTCCTGCAGTAAGGTCCGCCTGTGCGCGTTTTTCTACTCAGTTCAATATTTCAGAACAAAAATCTGCATATTTTCATTTTTATTACAAATGGATATACATGATAATTATATTCTTTCTCATCAAAGCATTTATATCCGTAGTATATTGGTAGTACAAATGTGAATATTGGGTACATTTTTAAGAAATAAATAACATACAAATTAAAAGAGAAACGCCTACTGGCGGAGTTAAAGATTTTACGTCATAGAATCTACATCAGCGGTCGCGAAAGAGTTAAAAACCATTTTAAATGTTCTCCATTTCTTTAGTAAGTTTGATTAGCATAGTGGGTGTAACAATTGTTTTATAGCATGTTTCAGAAAACAAGAATACGAAACTGTGTGCAGACACTAATATCTTCATTCACCGAAACATTATCAAACACTATGTAACACTTTCCACCGGGAGTTTGACAATTGACGGATGCAATGAGTATCGAAAGATTGGATTTTAATGTGATTAATTCGTTTACCCATTTTCGTACTTCCTTAAACATTATTGCTCGCACTGTTAAATTACTGATTTTATATCAGTCGTTGACGGCAGCACACTCGCACATACCACTTCCTACTTGCCAACCGGAAAAATTTTAGTACATGCTCCTATTGTACACCAGTATATTTTTAGAGTAGTTTTCTCTAAATTTAATTGCGATTAAATAAGAAGAAAAACAATCTGAAAATATACTGGTGTGAAAAAAAGGGGCGTGTACTAAAAAATCTTCCTGCTCATAATTAGGATGTTGGCAAGTACGCCACCTGATGCACAGGAGAAATTTTTCAGTGAATTGTTTGTTTTTGTTTTGATATTGGGGTTTCTGTTGGATAAGTCTAGATTTTTAGTGATTCCGAATTGCAGGGATGGAACACGGGCGCAGAATTCATACCACTATCAATGTAAGAAAATTTTCTACCTCTTAAATCAACGATATTATAGGTAGATAAATTTCTTCAACAGATTCCGGTATGAATACTGCGCCTGTGTTCCATCCCTGGAATTGCCATACCGTACGAGGAAGAATGTCTGTGGTATCTGTTCAGCGGATGCACATAGATGCGAACATTTTGATTTGTTTCGTAGCATTTTGAGCCCCGCCTTTATTTCGCATCACTTCATTTACAAAATAATTTTCTCCAATACATAACTTAAAAAAGATAATAATCTATAATAATAAATAAGTAAAAAAAGAAAGAAAGAAAAAAATATATATTCTTAAAATAAAAGTGTTATAAAAATAAAGACGGGGTTAAAAATTCTCCAGAATAAATTAAAATTTTAGCGTTTTTGGATACGTTCGCCTCAAGTACGGTCATCGTTGTTTCTTTCTCACAATTCATCTGCAACCATCTCTCTGCTTTCTGTATATTTCCAACTGCATGTAGACAAATAATTTTTTTTCTTTAACATTTATGTTTATATTATTTCTTAAAAGACACTTTAAAAACACATCAGTATAAAACATGATATTTAATTAAACTTTTTCTTACAAGTAAAATACATTATTTTGAAGTTTTTCGCTACCAGAGCATCATCAGGAAAAAACACTTTTTAAATCGTATTTTTGAAAAGCAATTCAATACGTATAACAATATTTTACAGTTGTAGATTAATTTAAGTTTGTTGTAGAGAAGAAAAAAATAGAAACCAGCATTGACCAAAAAAAAAAAAAAATAATAATAATAATAATAATAAATAAATAAAATAAAATAAAATGAGAAAAAAAGGCAGTCCTGCACAAATCACACTATAAGACTGGTAGGAACTTTTTTGGGTCACAAGCAGGTAACTGGACAGTGTGTTTTCGGTGTGGATCCATTGAAGTTTTCGCTCGGAAAAGAAGAATCTGCAAAATGTTTTAATTACAGCAGAATTTAAGGAATTTTAATTCGAGCAGTTTCATTGTAACTTCTATCAATACTAATTTGAATAATTTTATTCAATAATCTATTTTAACTGAATTAAAAAGAAGTATAATTAAGATCGCGGGATACGGGATACCGCGATCGCGGGATACTACGATCGCGGGATACGTATATAATACCTATATTATATACCAGGTATATAATTACCAATACCTGGAATTTTTTGAGATACTGAAAATTTGTACGATTTTTGCAATAAATATGAAGCATTTTTGCTGCTACAGAGATTAGATGAATACGTAAAACACACTTTAAATGTGGGAAAAAATAAACAGAGAAAGAGAGTAAGAAAAAAAAAAAAAAAAAAAAAAAGGCTAAACTATATATTACCTACCCTTATTTACTTATAATTTTAAGTATTGGATAAAACTTACCAATATACTTGGTGAAATAAACAAAGGTATACAAGAGCTCCCGTTACAAGACGAAACACTGACACCATAATTCTTTAAGAATAATTTCTATCCTATTCAATCGAAATAAATTACTGTAGAAATATAATCGAAATTATTGGTAAGAATTCCGTCTTGAGACGGAAATTCTTGCACCCTTGGGAATAAATAAAAAAACAAACAATTACAAAATAAATGAAGTTAGGCTAAAAATGCAATGCAAAATTCAACAAGATTTAAAAATCGCTCAAAATTAATTTCAACCAAAATTCCTAAAAATGGACAACTATGAACACCGAAAAACGTTTATAAATCTTTCCAAAAAAGGTTGTTTCCACGGCATTCCCTGCTACATTGGCAGTGAAATAATTGTTCACACTTTTAAAGACAATTATTTTAAATAACTTGTTCTTCAATAATGAAGAGAAGGTAACGGTTAAGTTTGTGTCCCTCTAAGTGCTTAAAGTTTTCTCCGCAAATTTTATTTTAAGAAAATTCATAATATTACACAAAAGCTTTGTACAAAAATCACAAAAGCCTTGTGATTGAGCAGGGTTCTCATCAGTCACTATTTTGAATACCAATTTTTGTAAAGCAATTTTTGAGTTATTTTTTCGAAGAAGTGTACCTACTACAAATGATTAATGAAAATTAATACAATTACTATGACTACTATTACTATACTACTACTACTACAACAACAATAATAATAATAGAACACATGAATAAGCCTTTCAAATTTACAGATTAAATTAAACAATGTTACCAATACCTGAGTTACATTGCCAGTGCGAAGGAAAATTATAATTTTGTATAACATGTGTTAAAGAACAAATCACTAAAATTTCACTAAAGAAGTTCATTTAAATCTACTTTTTGAAAAATGTAGTCAAAATCACTTAGGGTATTATGGACGATGCTCCAAAAATTCTTTTAGGCAGAAGCAATTTAAAAACCTACATATTAGATAGGGGGGGGGGGAGCACTTCATAAAACACTCATTAATTACACCTACATGCAATAACTTCTATGCAATATAAGCGCCGCAGTGTTCTAGAAAAATTTTGCTTTATTTGAAATTTAAACTTCCGTTGTTAAATAAGATAAAGAAAAACAAATTTAAAACAGTTGGCTTAAGTTGGCAACAGCGCAAATGCATTAAAAATCCAGTAATCCACAAGAAACTCAAGTATTTCTAAATCAGTTCAGAATTTCATCATCACTTCTCTCAATGAAAACAGTAATTAAAGTAATGCAATTGCGATAACATACCTGCCAATATCTTTTTTAATATTCCATAGTATTGTCAGTTAGGCTTTTTTTTCACACCAATATTTTTAAAGCGAATTTTCCTTCGTATTTAATAGCGATTACATTTATAGAATATAACTTTAAAAAATATATTGGGGCAAAAAAAAAAAAAAGGATTAACAATACTACAGAATATTAATTAGAATATTGGCTGGAGTGCAATAATGATGTACAGAGTGCCTTTAAAAGTTCTAACCAGGTAACGACACCATAAATCCCCCCCCCCTTCAAAAAAAAAGCATTAATCGAAAGAACATGTATAAACATGTTTTTTGACGATTAAAACAATTGTCGTCGTCTGTTGGTTTTCGAGTCATAAATTCTGAAGTTTTGCTAATAATCTATGCAACCACGCCTGAATCGAGAAAATCACGCCTAACTGAAATAATAAATGAAATCCAAAACAAGCAATAATCGAAGGAGCATCGGCAAACATGTTGTTTGATGCGTAATTCAGTTGTTCATATTAGCTTTGTGATATATTCTATCGAGATATAATGTGTAAAAATTCACTGATGAAGAATCTACAAATGGATAAAAGTCATTGTTCTTATCAAGGTTTTATCGGCACTCCTCTCATTTCTTTCTCGTTACTATATTTTTACCTTAGCTTAAATATAGATTTCGCGAGAATGCACTCACGAGGGCAAACCATTTACGCGTCGACTGTCATTATGTCGTCTCGAATGAACACAATTTGATTTATTTCTATTTTTACATTATTCGGATAATTTCTTGTTAAAGATTTTTTTCTCTTTTTTCTTTCTTTCTTAAAATATATAAATAAATAAATGAATGTAATTGAGAAAGTCATATATGGTATAAAACATATAGCTTAAAAACTTTACAGGTCTTATACAAAAACTAATTGTTATAATAATGTTCGAAAATCATACATGATATAGAAAAAAAATAATAATAATAACGCACGAAAAATTGTCGACATTGTTAAAAAAAAAAAAAAAAAAAATATATATATATATATATATATATATATGATTTTCACATAAACTTATATATCCTATTAAAAGAAGTCTAAGAACGATATGCTACAACATCACTTTTCAAGAATTATCATAGTTTAGACTGGATATATGCAAGTTGTTCTATTAAAATATTTTGGTATGAAACATTTTAAAATAAGTTTATATGAGGAGCAAACATTCAAACCGTGTTTTCTCCAAAAAATAAAAAAAAAAATGAGTTAGTGATTTTTCTGTGAATTCAACATTAAATAGCACAAAATTATACTATTATTTTAAACCAAAAATTATTTATCGCATTATAAACGCTCTTAGAAAGTTGGTGTTTCAGTCAAACAGTGTTTCCTCCAGAGCCTGTTTTCAGTCAAACTGTGATTTCTCCAGCCGACCAGTCAGAACTGTTCTTTCTGGTCGCGTGACTCGTACATATATCATCTTTTTATGTTTGTTTATTTCGTTAGTTCCATCTTGTTTTCTTCATTTTAGAGGAGTGTTTTTTTTTTTTTTTTTTTTTTTTTTTTTTCAAATGGTAGAATTAATAGGTGGTGTATTAGTGAGTACTTCTAATTATGGAACTAGAAACAGACAGAAAATTGGTGGGAAAAGTAAAAAAGCGAAAAAGAAACGATATTCAGCATCTTTAGATAACGTTTATGCTCCATGCAAACATTCTAGTAATACTTTTTCATGCAGTGATGTTAGACTTAATGACGTTAAGAAGTTTCGGGATAGACTTTACGAAATTGCGGACAAACAGCGACAAGATTCTATTATAGCCTCATTGGTTGTTACAAAAAATGTAACTCAACGTAGACCTAATAACCCAACCCAAAATAAATCGCAATCATCTGGCTCAAAGCATGCATTTCTGCTTCTTATTTTATTACTAGTAGCAGTGGTAGGAGATTTCCTGTGTGTAAAAACAATTTCATTGCTATAACTAAAATAGGTCGTACAAGGCTAGCCAATATTGTTACTAAAATACATGCTGGTGAACTTATTGAGGAAAAGAGAGGAGGCGATAGAAAAAGCCACTTAAGCATTAATAAAAAAAAAAATAAGGTAAGAGAATTCATCTCAAACTTAAAGGCATCAGAAAGTCATTATGGAAGACAAAAATCGAAATGATTGTACTTGCACTGTACATTAAGTATAAGGAAGTTGCATGAAGTTTATAACAAGAATTGCAACGATGACCTGGACAAAGTTCATTTCGCTATGTTCAGGAGAATATTCATAAATGAATTTAATATAGGCTTTAAGTCTCCTTCTAGTGACGTTTGCAGCACGTGTTCTTTACGTGACCAAAAAATAAAGTCCTGTCCTGCAGGGTCTACAGAAAAAGTTGATCATATGACTGACAAAAGAATTCATATACTAAGAGCCAATGCATTTTATTCCATTATGAAAGAAAATGCAGATAAGTCAGTCGTTAGTTTATATTTTGATTTACAACAGATTCAACATCTGCCCAAAAACAAATATTCAAGATGCCTATTACTTAAGGCAATTCAACTTTTACAGCTTATGCATAATGAGTTTGGATGGTCTAAATACACCATTTTATACTTGGTCTCAGGAGTTAGCAGGCAAAGGCAGCACTGAAATATCGTCGGATTTATATTGTCACCGAAACAAAATGGACCTTGAAGGTAAAAAATCTTTGCGGCTCTTTAGTAATGGGTGTATTGCCCAAAATAAGAAAAACATAATTCGTCAAATGCTATTGCACTTTTTGTACACTACAACGTCAAGCATTGAAAATATAGTATTGTACTTTCCTGTCAGAGAGCATAGTTTCCTTCCAGCAGATCATATATTCGGTCGTGTTGAGAAGATCCTCAGAAAAAAATGTAACAATAACATCAAAAGAACAATACTATAATTGTATCAGAAAGTTGGTGACGTAAAAATATTGGGGATTGATTGGAAACTTTATAATACGAAATCACTTAATGCTTATTTCAAAAATTTCCCATACATATCAGAACTGAAAAGAATAGTTTTAGAAAAAAATAGAAAAGGTGTGATGGTCAAAGGATTCAAAAACTATAAATTCGAGGATATAAAAGAACAATCTGGAGCAAAACTTTTTAGGAAGGGGATTAATGCTGCTATTATACGATATGTTGTCTTACAATGTCTTCCTCTGACTCATGGAATATCACTTGAAAAGAAAAATAACGTAGACAAACTTTTAAAATTGAGGTATGGTGAAGAGTGGAAAAATCAGCCTGATTTTAAATGGTATAAAGATATTACTAATAACTTTCATGTAGAGTATGAAGAAACAGAGGAAGCATGCTATTGCTTATGCGAAGATATTGGTTTAAAATTTTAAATTTCAAATTGGCTTAAAAAATTTAGTTCTTCCCTACAATTTGCAGGATGATTTTTCACGTGTAAATATTTAATTTCATTTTATAATTACATAACAAAGTATGCTCTGTTAATTAGTTTTATTTCATTAAGAATGTTATTTCATCAATATGCGAGTTACGTACTTTTCCATTCAAAACATGTTTTGCCTACATTGGAAACATTCAAAACATGTTTTCTCCTCTGTGTTTCGGTCAAAACATGCTTTCTCCAAATTTCAAATGCATTTTTCTAATTAACTCTAAGTTTATTAGGTAAAGTATGTCAGCGGATCTCCCGTGTAACCAGTAATACAACTGAACAAACGATAATTAGGGTCTAAAAAGCGTTACTTTTTAATTTATCAGTTTTCTGTGTTTTCTGAAAAATTGTATTCGAAGGAGAAAACACGATTTGAATGTTTGCTTCTCATATATATTATCTTTTTCGTTTGTAGTTTTTACTATTATAAAGCATAACTGACAGTCCTTTTGATTTTTTAGCAGCAGTATTTCCAAATGAAGCAGTTCGCTTGATATAATGTTATTATTTATGTATTTCTTTTGTTATTATTATTAAGATCAATTTGTTTCTAATATATTATACTATGCATTTTGAAACCTGCTGAATATTTAAATAGAAATATTTGAGTGGTTCCATCTTAAAGGGAAGAATTACGAGGTTATTAACAAAACACAAAGTCAATAAAGTGGAAAAACTGTTTAATAATTTCAGTTTCATCTACAAGGAAGAGATGATATTTTCTTGATAAGTGTTGGTTAAAGAGATCATGCAAGGTAAACAGCGAAACAGATTGGCCCTCAACAGGCATCGTAGTCGATCGCAATTCCAACATTACGCCTAAAACTCGACACGGAGTATTTTTGAGCTTGAAAGCACCTTAAGCCAATTCCATGCAACTGCCACCTCATGAAGGAAAGATGAGGAGAAAAAAAAGGAGCAAAGATATCACGAATTGAAATATCTTCGAGAAGGAGAATAACAATATTAATGAAATCAAACTAAAATTCATACAATAAATTGAAAATAACAGCAACAACAACAACAACAAAATGTTGCAAGAAACGGAAACACTATTTTCAAAAAATCCAATTCATGACAGAAAAACAATCACATGAAGTTATTAAGAAGAGACGTTGTTGATCAATACGTTCATCAAAACTGCAATTTTTGAAATTTTGCAAAGCTATTATTAATATGGTAATTCAAATAGTGTTTGTTGATGGTGTTAATATAATGTTTCAAAGATGAGATTAAGATATTTTTTACGATTTTTTATGACTTCAATGAAGTTACTTGCATTGAATTCTCTAGTGATGGTTATCACATTGACAAAATTTCCATAATCTCTACTAGTGGGTCATAGGGTTGAGGAAAGGACTATATAAAAAAGACGGGAGTATGTTTTTTTAGGCTGGAGAATGATTACTCAGGGGAAGGTAAACTGGATATAAATGTAGAGATTGTTTATTTATTTTTTCTTTTTTTTAAATAATAATTTCTGGAAATTAAAGTTCGCCACCTCATGGCGGCCGTCACAGTTACAACCTATGACCTCGGCTATTTTGTCGTTATCCTTAGCGCGATTTGAAGCTCCGTGGAGGCCTGAGCATTTCTTACATCGAGATGAAACGCTGAATGGTTCTGGAAGGACGAAGTTTATTCTCAATTTTAATGGTATCTAAAAGAAAATTTTCAATTCTGTATATTTCGTGGCTGGTAAGGATGTCTTCTAAATCAATCTGGGAGAACAGCATGAGCTTACCACTTTTAAAACAAATACGTTAGGCAACTTCTGTTAGAGAAAGTTTTAGTTCACTAAGTGCGGCAACATTATATTATAGCCACAGATATTTCAAGCTACCATACTCCACTGTATTTTCAAAAATAATTTAGTAAAAGGATGACACAACTGGAAATTATAACAATAAAAAGTATTGCATTAATCTAATATTTTAGTTTATTAATCTATATAATTACTCAAATTTGAATATAAACGTAAAATTTATATTTAATTTTTGAAAAAAAAAAAAAAAAGTTTTAAAGTGACATGCTTACCAGAATGTATACTCACCTGTACTTGAATATGAACTAACTGATTTTTTTATGAACAACTTTTGAATTAAATTTAATATTTTCATTTTGTTCATTAACTTTGTCAAAAGTAATCGATCTGGCTTTGCATTCCACTGTCATTTTCATAAGAATGAAACGTATATCAGGACACGTTTCAAAAATTTCTCTACCTATTAAATCAAAGAAGAAGAAAATTTTGTTTCATCAATAGTCGTATGAGTTCTGCACCCATGTTACGGTAATTCCATAAATTAGTGTTAACTATATATAGAGAGAGAGAGACCTAAGAACAATGAAAGAACAAGTAAAAAAAATAAGTGAAATAAAAATAAAACAGCAACTGTTAGATAATGCCGAAGCATTTTTACTATTTTTAGAAACGTCTCAGATAGATTCAGTTTGGTTTAACCCTTTCAGTCGCAGTGTATCGCTTCATATCAAGTACTGCCATGGAATCTACTATTTCCATGCATATCGGGTGTTTTAAAAGATAAAAAGTAATTTTTGAAATTAAAAGACTTTGTTTATGGGAGTAATAATATAAAATATTGCCTAATTTAAAGAATGTTTCATTCTATTTCTAAGTATTTTGAAAAATCCAATTTTACTTCCATTACCTTACTATCGTACGTAATGGAAGTATTGTACTCGGTCCAAAAATTCGTTATCGAGTTTTCACCTGATTTACACGTTTTAAGGTCTCCGGGGTCCAAAAAAGTAGTTTTTTGGCAATTGGTCAGTGCGTGTGTTTGTGTGTGTATGTGCGGAATCCTCTGGATATCATATCTCCGAAACTAATAAAGATAGAACTACGAAACTTCACAGTTGATGCAGGACTGGTGTAAAGATGCATTTTGCAAATTTTGATGAAAATTGAAAAACCGGAAGTGGGTCATTGGAAACCGGAAACAGGACCGTAAGGCCGTATCTCAAAAACGACTTTAACAATTTTCTTCAAAGTTGCTATATAAACACTCAATTAGATTCCCTTTTGAATGATTTAGTTGGTTTGTTCAGGAAGATTGATAGGCGTCCTGTATAAATAGCTCAATTTCAGAACTCGCATGTGCGTTCTTTTAAAAACGGCAGTGCAGATTTTTTTCAAACTTGCCATATTAACTCCCTTTTAGATATCCTTTTGTATGTAATTATTGTTTTCTGGTAAATAGTTGAGTATACCAAGTTTTGGTAATAGTTGGTATTTCAAAAACGGCTCTAACGATAGTCTTGAAAATTGTTTCATTAATCCATTTCAGATACCCTTTCTCATGTATTACATGGTTATTACAGGAATATTAACGGTCATCCTGATTAGGTAGTTCAGTTTGAAATCTCGGAAATTGGTGTTTAAAAAAATAACTCTATCTTTTCTTTTCTTTTCTTATTTTTTAACCCGGAATGTAAACTCTGTTTTATAAATCTTTATACGTGTATCAAGTTTCTCTTACTGAAAAATTAAAAAAAAAGCAAAAATACTAATAATCAGTGTTGTGCAAGTTCACGAAAAAAACGAGCTAGTTCAAACTCAAGTTCATCGTGTAAAAAACGAGCTAGTTCGCGCTCAAACTCCTGTCTGAAAAAAATGAACGCGTTCAACTCAAGTTCATTTTTAAAAAGGAGCGAAGTTCATTAAAAGTTCATTTTTGAGTATTTGTTTTTTCTCTAAATAGATCTTCTCGGTGACTCGGTGAACACTTTCATAGGTAATTTACATTTATTAAAATTGTCAATTACCATGAAAATTATTCTTAATTTGGTGTTTAATTAAACTTATAAGCATTTAATTCTCAATTATAACTTATTCATTTAATTGTAGTAGAAATTTATTTAGAGGACACTTCTGAATAGTGAACCCATTGTTTTTGTGTATTTTTTTATTCTCAAATTTCCAATACTTTTGTTTATGCGCACAGTGGCGCACCCAGAAATAAATTGTGGAAGAGGCCTGAGTTGAAGAATAAAAAATACTATATATATATATATATATATATATATATATACTCAAAGCAATTCCAATCCTATGCCAGTATTTCCGAATTTAAATTTTTGTTTTAGTTAAAGCAGAAATTACAAGAAAGTTTCTACAAATATTTAAGAAATGTGGTACAGTAGGACAACTTTATATGCAAGTGAATGTGGTATTTATCAAAATAGCAAATATAAACATGTATATGTCGATCCTTGTTCTATAAAATCATTTCCAAATAGAAATTTTTATTTTAGCTTAAAGCAGAAAACTTGACAAAAGTTTCTCCAAAGATTAATTTTTAAAAGTTATGAAAGAAAACGCGTGTGAAATTATGAGTATATATATAATGTTTATTTTGAAGTATGATGCGTCATGGTCAATATCAAACAAGTCTTTGAAAGTCTGTCATTTCTAGATAAACGAAATTTTTTGAAAGATTTAAAATAATCAATGGAATTATAATCAAAATAATTTTTAAACATTATATATAAGTTATACACTTTAAAAGTATTTTTACTTCCAAAAATATCTAAATAAAATAACATTTAAAAATGTAAATTTAAATTAAATTTTATGTTATTTTTGAAATAATTTACTTTGACAATATTTTTAATCTTTTGTTCTATGCAGCTTACTAATTGCTTCAATTAGAACTATGACAAGATTTTTCTTAGTCTAACATGTTTGCTCAAGAGCCATTTTGCTTAAATTAAGAGTTATTTATTTATTTTTGATAACGAAACTAGTATAATATAACATTTTCAAATGACAAATAATAATAATAATAGAAAGAAAAAGAAACTGAAAATATCCTACCCTGTCATTTTTAATTTATAAAGCAGGCTGAATTTTTATTGATTAGCAATAGCATGATATTAAATATGATAAAGAAATTAGTATGATTTAAAATTTAATAATAATAATAATAATAATAATAAAAGAAAGAAATCAAAAGAAAGAAAAAAGAAAAGAAAAATGGAAGAAAAAGAAAAGAAATTTAAAATGTAAAAGAATATAACATACACTATTATTATTTTTAACACGCTTTTATTAGCTTCACCTGTATGTATGTATATTTCTATGTTTGTTTGTAACTTCTCTGGGAGCAAACAAAAAATTTATATTGTGAAAAAAATACATACCTTACGTGAACAGCGTGGCGTCGAAGTAAGGCGCCGCGCTACGAACCTGACGGTCCAGCGTTCGATCTCCGTCAGGGGAGATTTTTTAAAAAGGGTTTTTGTTTAATTCTAAGTTAGTTTAATTAAAGATTTAAATGTATGTAAATATTAAGGTGTGTCACTCACACGATTTTCTCTTACCCTGAATTTTAATACTAAGATAGATATTTTGTGCTTTTTAGTTCACATTTCTATAAAAGCGTGTTCTTTTATTTTTTAAAACTATAATATTTTATTAATTTATAAACAATACGTAAAATTTCATGAAAAATGTAAAAAAAAAAAAAAAAAAAAAGAAAAAAGAAAAAGCAGGAATCATTTTACATTTTGCTTAATATAATATGTAACATCTCTATTGTATGCAAAGAAAAATCTATATTTAATATATGTTTTTTAAAGAAAAATATTTACTTCTACTTTTATTTCTAAAGCAGGCTGCGCTTTTATTGATTTGGTATATAAATATGATAAAAAAAATTAGTCAATTTATTACTTTCCGAACAAACGTATGAAAGGAAAGTATTGTAATCATGTCAAAAATCCGAATTCGAGATTTTGGTGTTTCAATACGTACGCTAGCGTCTAAAAAAGCTTTGCTCGAATGCGCTGTAAGTTGGTACGCATGTTGCATGTCACCGTAGCACGAACCCTATTGATTTTGGTGAATCTGACACTTACAGTTTTTTTACAGGGAAACAAAGAAAAATTCTTTATCACTATGGCCTGTGGGACCAAAATCTTAAAAGTGCGATAGCATCTAAACGCCTCATTCAATTGAGTAAAAATTTTATACATATATTATAGGTCACAGTTAATCGATCTGTATAGATTTTGGAAAATCTGACACATATAGTGTTTTACAGGGATATAAAGAAAAATTCTTTATCATTATGGCCTCTGGGGCCAAATTTATAAAGTGCGATAGCGTCTAAACATCTTATTAAAAAGAGCAAACAATTTATACACATATTATAGGTAATAGTTGCAAGAACTGCGTAGATTTTGATGAATCTAGCACTTAATTTTTTTTACAGGGACACAAAGAAAAATTCTTTATCTTATGGCCTATGGGACCAAATTTTAAAAAGTGCAATAGGGTCTAAACGCCTTATTCAATTGAACAAAAAAAATATATATACACATATTACAGGTCACAATTTCACGAACTGTATAGGTTTTGGTAAATCTAGCACTTCTATTTTTTTTTTTTTTTTTTTTTTTTTTTTTACAGCACAGCAAATAATTCTGTATCATTATGGCCTATGGGGTGAAATTATTTAAAGTGCGACAGCATCTAAATGCCTTATCCGTTTGAGTGGAAAATTTATATACGAGTCATATCACACAAACTGTATAGATTTTCGTGACTCTAGCATTTAACCAGTTTTACAGGAACACAAATAAAAATTGTTCATCATATTAAATTATTTAAAGTGTGATAGCTAGTAAATGCCTTATTCAAATGAACTGAAAATTTATATACATGTTATACGTCACCGTCACACGAACTTTATGAACTTTAGAGAATCTAGAATTTACGATTCTTTTTACAGGGACGAAATGCAAATTTCTTTATCATTGTGGTATATAGGCTCAAATTTTAAAGTGCGATAGCGTCTAAATGCCTTATCCGATAAAGCTGAAAATTTATAAGTCACTGTTGCGCTAACTATAAGCATTTTGGTGAATCTAGCATTTGTAGGTTTTTACAAGGACACAACGAAATATTCTTTATCATTATGATCTACGTGTTCGGTAAGATAGCGTTAAATTAAACTTCGTGTACCATATAAAGAAAAATACTCAAACTACCTAATATAATTTTCTCTTTTGTTTATTTAACAACTCCTCTTACTTTACTTTATCTACAAAACCGTTAATTACTCAATTTTTGGAATGTCGAGTGGAGTCACTCCAGATTTTTTTTTTTTTTTTTTTTTTTTTTTTTTAAATAATGACTAAAAAATAAAAGAAGAGAAGAAAAGACATAAGATAAAGAAAAGAATATATTTAAAACAAATAAGGAATCAAAAACCTCATCGTTTTTGACTTATACAGAATGTAAAATTTTATTAAAAATAATAAATAAATAAATAAATAATATAGGTAGAAATCATTTTATATTTTGCTTAAATTAATAAATAAATTTCATCATTTTATATATTTTTAATAATAAAAGCTGTATATAGTCTCTAAAGAAAATTGTGTTTTCAATATCTATTTATAGATAAACATGGAATTTTCTATTCTTAAAACACGCAGTTGATCTTATCGAATTTCGAAATAGTTAATTATGAAAAAGAAATTTGTATAATTATGATTTAAACATATTAATGATATAAACACTCATATATATGTTCTTTTTTAAATTCTTAATAATTATCATCTCATCAAGGTTTTACTTCCTGGTTTCTATGCATTATAAAGAATGATGAAATAACATAGCAATTTTACATATTTTTAATATGTTGACTAAAGTATTAAATACTCTCTTATTTTCTTTTTAATTATTATTATTTTTTTAATAATAAACACTTGTATTTGAATCGCACTCGAAAGTAAATATTCCTTAAAAATTATATTAAGAATGACTTTCACGTTCTAATTAATAACATATTTTTAATTTTAGTTCATACAGAAGCATAGAAATTAATATTTTTTGTTGGCTGTTATGTGCTTTTATAAAATTTTGAGGTATTTAAATGTGATAAAAAATATTTTGATTTAAAATTTAACAATAATAATAAATAATACATAATCAATAATAATTCTTAAGAAACATGCAAGTAAAATTAATTAAAATTTATAAAGAATATTGTGTTTCATTTAAAAAGTATAATAAAAAATATCGCTAACAATGTTTCAACAACTATTTTTAAATTGTTATCGAATTTCTTAGAATTTAAAACTGATATATATATTTAAATATAGTAATGTTAATATAATATTTTGTAAATTAAAATTAAAATGATAATAATAATATATTCCACATATTTCATATAAAAATGAAATATAATATAGGAATTATAAATTATAATTTTTGGAATTCTTCAAGAAATTTTTCAAATCTTATATGGATTTTGCTTTTCTAAAATTCATTTTCTGTTGATTAAAGGAAAAAAAAAAAAAAAAAAAATTATTAAAAATGAAATTGTATGCTATTCTTATTTTTCCTTTTAATATTTTTTTTAATTAAAATTGAAATGAAATATCAAATTAGTAATAGTTTAATACACCTTTTCTTTATCTTTTAGAAAGACTGCTTTCCATTATGGTTTTTCATTAGCTTGAAGAAAAATTTTATATATTGATATTTTTCACATGGTCTTACTTTCTCGGAGAAATTTCAGATATATTTGCAAATACTACGACGGAATGTAAAAAGGGTTAAAAGTGATAGTGAATGACTGAGAAATGAGAATACTCTACTAAAATGATCCCCGTTTTCCCTCCCCCATTTCTTTTTCTTCCTTGAAAATAAATCGAACAGAGAAACATACATTCACTATCCTATCAAAAGAGCGAGATGCTGTCTGACCTGTAACCAATTTCTGGTTATAAATTTTAGCTGTTATAACACTATAACACACACAAAAAAAGAGAAAGAAAAGAAAAATTCGCTTTTCCTAGTGTCCCCTTCTCTTTATTTTATTTTGAATGAGGGTATTTAAAAGTCGAAAGTAGTCACCAATACCCAGTGGCTCCAACATCTGGATATCTGATTATAGCCATCAGATAACAATTATTCAAGTTTCAACCAACAAAGATCGGTAAGCCACCTGTTTCCTGTTTTTACGACTTCACTCAATAGGTGGTCTCACTCGCTTTAGGGAAGAGTTTTGTTTACATTCATCTAATAAGTTCAAAGAATGCCGTTTTATATCAGAAAGAAAGGAAGTAAAAATCTGTTATACTGTGAATATGAGAGGGAGTAAAGTTTTAAATGTTGAAAAACAAGTCCTATCTACATTCGAAAAGTATCGTAAAAAAGAAATTCTTATTCATATTTAGATTTATTCTTCGCGTTTATTTATTTTTATTTTATGTCTAACAGCTTAAAGTGTGCGAAATTGGTGCTTTTATTATTTATAATACATTTTTTTATTTAAAACACTTTCTAAATTAACTTAAATTGTCGTATAAATAAACTATTTAGAATAGTTGAACTCTGCTCAGATCCCCATCATATATTTGTTCTCATACATTTCTACTTTAGCTCATACTATGTACATGTTAAAAGATATGAAGTCTGTTTATCATTTTGCTCGATTGATTCCTCAACTATTAGGATACCCTCCCGCTTTCCGCTTCAATATATTTATATCTTATCCTAATTTGTTATTTAATTTTGTTTAGGTCAGTTTTATATTTCAGTTTTTTTTCATGCAATTCTATAGTATTTCCAATCCAATAATCTTCATATAGCAAGTGTTTGGGAAATATTGTCTTATTCTACCATGTTTAGAAATTCGCAAATTTTGAATGATTTAGAAAGATTTCAAAGTGGAATGTCTATAGTCAATAATGTTCATGATAGTGTCATAAATGGTATTTTAAAGCTGGTCAGATAACTTTACGATTAAAATAATCCTCGTAATACACGTTTAATCGGTCGTTGTCGCAATATTTAAAATATAGCGTACTTATTTCCTATACATAATCCATTAAATTTGTAAACAATTGTTGATCCATTCTTGAGAATCATTCACATAAGATCATAGAGCATTGTTGCAGAATGAGTGCGAAACGAAAGAAATATATACATATTTTTAATTTAATTTGTAATATGTTATTTTAAGTTTTTGACATTAAAAAGAATTTTTAATTATATTACAAAGCTCAAAATGTGACATAAAAAAGAAATAGTGAAAATCCCCCCCCCCTTTTGCCTCCCTTCAACTATATATCCCCCCTTTTGCCTCCCTTCAACTATATATCATTTACTATAATTTTAACAAAGATTAAGTTATATTTATACAAAGTTCCAGAGAAATAGTTTACATGGTGATATAAAAACAATCATTTCGCCTCTTTTCCCTCCACCGTCCAAGATATGTGTAACACTTTTGTAATTTTATTTCAATCTATAATAGAGTGGTTTAAAAAATTCTTTTTTGCATCTACACAAACCCCTTGTCCCCTAAGCTATATATAACACTTATTGTGATTTTCGTAAAGAATAAGTGATAGTTATAATACGGAATATCGTTAAAATCGGTAACAAGATGATATTAAAAAGAAAAAAAAAATCTTTCAGATCCCGAAGTATGTGTGACACTGCATTTTTTGTCATAAACAGCAAGTGACTATTGGACAAAATTTCATTAAAATCAGTAAGAAGGAGATATAAAAACAATTATTCTCTTTCAATATGCTCCTGGACCCCCTCCCCCTTCCTCCAAGTATATACTAAGTGAAAGTGGTTCCAATTTAATTGATTGAAATTTCTAAAAATATGTTATGAAAATCATTCTTTAAATTCATTAGTTGATGTTTATTGTTTTTTGATTTGCAAATTGCAAAAGTACCCTTTCTTCCGGTGCCCTTTTTTCCAGGTGCCCTTTTATCAGGTGCCCTTTTATCTGGTGCCCTTTTTACCAGTGCCTTTTATTCCAAATGCCCTTTTTTCCGAGATCCATTTTGCCGAGTTATTTTTTTTCTATCCTTTTCTTCTTCTACTTTCCTTTTCATATTTCAGACAGAAATATTTAATATGAGTTTGAGCTTGAATTGCTTTTTCACGCTCAAGTTCGTGTAAAAAACGAACTACGCTCAACTCAAGTTCATAATTTAAAAAACGAGCGAAGTTCAACTCAAAACTCAAACTTTTTGAGCTACGCTCACGAACGCGTTCGTGCACAACACTGCTAATAATAATAATAATAATATCTTCACAAAAATGCATATAATACGGTAATAGTGGTTAATGGAAGTCGTGTGGTTGTTTCCTACTATATATTTTTTTCTTTTATTATTCTTGTGTGTCTTTAGTATGGAACTGACCACATCTGTACATTGAATTTTTTATATCGCAATTACAAAATTATAGTTACAAAAAAAAAATTGAAATTATTATAAATTTTTGACATACAACTGAATTGATAAGTTCGTAATAAATGTAATACTGTGAATCATCAATAATCCGGCATCGTCAGGAAATAGGCGTTGCCGGATTATCAATTTTTCCGGATTGTAGATATTCAGAATATGTATCAAAATCGTCGATCAATCACATCACCCAAAGAAATATTTCTTAAAAAATAAAAACAAATCATGCTACCCTAATGTATAAGCTATCATATCTTAAATAATTAAAATAACGCTAGAATTAGGTTAAAAATTTTTAAATTAACAGTTTTGAAGCTGTAATACAGATAGTTAGTTTTTGGTCAAATAAAAATCAACTAAAACTTGTTTTAAATCAAATCAGATCAGGAATTGCCGACGTGATACATTCTATGAAATATGTCAGTCAATTTCATGTGCTTCATTCTTATCATTGCATCCGTGACGAAACCACGACATCAGTATCTTGCAAACATCTCTCTCTCAAGATTAGCTTTCTTTTAAATTTTTCTTTTCAAAATTCACGTGAATCCGTAAATCCACAAAATTAAATGAAAACCTGTAAACTTCACTGACGATCGATAAAATTTCGCATGTTTACTGTTCCAAGGTAATCTGCGAGTATCCATTGAGTATTACGATTTTAGGGAGAAGAGAGAAAGGAGGGGGGGGGGGGAGGTCATCAGTGCTAGATTATAAGGGCTCCCAGATTAGAGATTTCCAGATTATCGAGACTATACTGTAGTTTCTTGGTTTCGAAATGAATGCCCAGCTTTGTGACAAATACTTTGAATAGCATTCACAAAATTTTGAGAAGTTTGGATGAAAATAAATTAACTAGTATCATTATAAGCATCTAATTAGTACGTTTGCAACTAATAGGAGCTGCAGAGTGGAATTATTTTTAAAACAGCTGAGAACATTGTATAATGTCAATCTGGATATATTTAATTGCATCGATTCTATTTTAATAATTTCATCAATACTTGTCCCTTTAAAAGAAGAATGAGAGGATATAACATCTCGTATTAACAGCATCATACTACCCAAGAAACCATCCGAAGAGTGTAATAATAGAAATCAATTAAATTGTGTTCATTCGAGAGGGCATAATCTAACGTGATTTTCGTCGCGTAAATTTTTGCCCTCGTGAGCGCGTTCTTGAGATATCTATATAGTTAGAGTAAAAATGTAGTAATGAGAAACATATGGGAGGAGTCCCGATAAACCTGTCAGAACTATGACTTTTATCAATTTGTATATTTCACCTTAACGAATTTAAAGGTATTATATCTCGATAGAATGTATCTTAAAGCTCAAATGAACAACTGATTTATGCATCAAACAACACCTCTGTCCATGCGCTTTCGATTATTGCTTGTTTTGGATTGCATTCATCATTTCAGTTAGATTTGGCTTTATAGATTCAGGCGTTATTGTACTGATTATTAGTGAACTTTTAGAATTTATAACTCGAAAACGAGCTGACGAGGGTAATTGTTTTATCCGTGAAAAAACAGGTTTATAATGCTCTTTTGATTGATGCTTGTTTGTATTTTTTTTATTATTACAGTAAGGGATATTTTACTGGTAAAAACAGAAACCACAGAACCTTTTCTTACTCACATATTTAGATTTCGTTTAGAATTACTTCGAGGAACACATTTACCTACCAATATTTGACATGAAAAACAAGTTGATAATTTTTAATTTACCATCGCTTTAAAAATGAATCCTTTGGATGAAGCCGAACTTAAAGTTGCATAAAATAGCTTACTGGTAACACAGGAAAGTTGAAGGCAAGGAAAACGAATTCACGACAAAGTCATGCTGATTTTAAGTAAAGATCAACCTATCGAGAAGCCAATAAACCTTAATTTTGTTAGATCGAAAGAAAATTCCTTCTGAAGGACTGCTTTTTAAGAATTATGCAAAAAATTGATATAAAAAAAAATAAATAAATAAATACATAGAAAGTATTACCAGATTTTACCAAAAACATTATACCAGATACCAGAAAATTTATTCCATTTTATACCAGGAAATACAAAAGAATTTATATATATATATATAAATAAAATTTTAACGATGACTTCAAAGCCACGTCCGCGCTTCTTCCAGATTTCAAGTAATCTTTCTACTGGAATGGCAGTCTGAAGACACTACATTAAATTTAAAAAAGATGGTTGCGTGCATTGACCACCGTTTTTTGTTTTATTTTATTTTCCTAATGAAGAAAATTGAGTGAAAACAATTATCGTATATGCAAAATATATGTTTAGATATTAACTGATCAATGAGTAAAAGTCTATTGCTAGAATTAATATAAATAACACTTAAACCTATATAATATAAAAATAAATAAACAAAATTCAGCATTTAAAATACAGCTAGCATGATAAAATGTCCATAGCTCCAGAGTTTTTAAATTTATTCCGGAATGGTGTTAGCACTGCCCTTTTTTTACATTGTAATCTAAGTAGAAAAATTTTCTTCAATATGTATTTACGATTAAATATGAAGAAATTTACTCTAAAAAGATTACGGTGTGTAAAAGGGACGGGTCCAACAGCATTCCGGAATAATTTAAAAAACTTGGCAGTTATGAATGTCCAGAAAACTGAACAAAAATCTTTAGACAAACTGTTTTGCATTCGTAAAGTCATAAAATAAATCCATAATTTTATATAATATATTTACAGCAGTGTTAAACAGATGAGAGTAACAGAATAAATTTTTCAATACAAATGCTTTTGTTCTCATAACTCAGTAGACATTAAAAAAATTTATAAAAAATGAAGTAATTGGGAGAATTGAACGAGGTTATTGAAAAATTTATTCTCGTGAAGGGGAGACAATTTTAGATATAGAAAAAAAAATAATAGTTAACATCTTCGTCGATAGAGGACATTGTACTTGAGCAAGTCACATATTCCCGTAAAAAACTATATTTATTTGCATGCAATTCTTTATAGGCATGTAACTTCTATTATATGTGTCCGCCATTAACATAAATTGCAGTTTGAAAACGAGTTACAACACCGCCAGCTGCAGTGCTTCAGTTGGCAACTTTTTTCCAAGAGAAATCATCGTCACCAATAACACTTTATCTACCAAGTCAGTATCACAATTGAAACTTCATATATGCACATATAGGAGCCAAAATAAGGAATAAGCTGTGTTAATTGTAAAATAGGTTAATTTATAGGGCTCTAGTGGGCATAATTGTCGCTACTCATCCGTGCAGCGTCCAATCTAGACGAAAAATTGAACTATACCTTTTTCTTTTTTGAAAAAAATCACCTTTTACGAGATTAACGTTTTTGCAAACCGCGTTTAATTCTACCAATTCCTTCACATTTTATGAACTTTTAAATGTCTACAGATTTAAGAGACATTCTATATATTGTTAATCAAACTAAAATTACTATACAACACTGAATAAATTTAGATTTAAATGCCTACAATTTACTGATTATAAAAAGAAATAGAATATGAGGTAAGAGACTTAGTGGACACTCAGAGTCTTCGCAGTAGTCTTCGCCTTTTCTTTTCGGGATACATTGAGAAATGAGAAAGTATGCCTTTTAGCACTTATTTTTATGCAATACATTATATCCTGTTTAACCACCCCACATTAGTTTTAAAGCACAATAAATATTAACCCCGCGCCCGTCCTGCCGAGTTAAGAATGAAGTGGTGGCTAAACAGTTGAAATTTTGTCATCCCTGAAATTGTCCGGAAAAAAAAAAAAAAAAAAAAAAAAAGGCTGAGACTACGATCTTCTTATATTAGCATCACTCGTAATATTTTAATTTTTTCCGAAGCACTTTTTCTTCGCCTTTATTTCAAAAACATCCTTTTTAAGAATAAGTTTTTCTTATTTTATCATAGTGATATATTGGAGATAAATATTCTGAAAATAAAGTGGTGTGAAATAAAGACAGTGCTATAAATGTTCCGGAATAAATTAAAATATTGTCAGCTTTGTATTAGGACCTTGAATAAGTTTTCGTATTTTTCTAGCAGAGGGGTACATACGTAATCCTTTCCAGGACTACGTACGTATATGTAATTTCATATCCTAACGTATCTACATAGAAGTACCGTCGGTAAGCATGAACATCAGTGTATGTTAGTTTGCCACAGTGAAAACATTTTTTCTTTCTTAGTATAAAAATGTCGAGTTTTGTGATGAGTAAAAAGTAATTGCGGGGAATTTAACTGCACTATTTTATATATACATATTTATATACAGTGAAACTTAGATCCATCGATTTTCACGGGATGCATGCAAAAAAAAAAAAGGCTATGAAAGCAGGAAAAACGACAAATGTGGGTTAAATTTAAAACACGAAGAAAACAATATTTATGGATTAATATATACAATGTATACAGTATACCACTAATAAAAACTAATCTGTTACTTTCCAAACTGTCAAAGAAATAAATCATTTTTAACAGTGTAAAGAACTTGACATGCTTGTGAACATCCTAATTAATATTCCGTAATGTCTTTAGTCCAGTCTTTTTTTTTTTTTTTTTTTTTTTTTGCACACCATTACAGTTTTAGAATAATATTCCCCAAATGCAATTTCGGTTAAATATATAAAAAAAAAATACTCTAAAAAGTACCGGAGGGTAAAAGAATGTGGGGTTAACAATACTACAGAATATTAATTAGTGTTTTGGCAAGTATAGATTGAGCCTCCCCCAGCAAATCTTGATTCATCTTTAGATGGGGTCAGGTGCATAGACCTGCTAACTGGGCTAGTTTATTTGCAATGGTATTAAGCCCCGCCTTTTTTTCACAACAGAATAGTTGTAGAGCAACTGTCTTCTTATTTAATCATGAGAACATATTGCTGAATATTACTCTAGAACTATTCTGCTGTGAAAAAAAGGCGGGGCCTAATATCATTACGGATAAACTATCATAGTTAGCAGGTCTAGGTGCACATATCAGTGGCATAAGTAAAATGGCGCTCATAGATCGAATTTAAATTAGTCTACGGATTAAGTTTAAATTAAATTTTATTTTTTTTAAATTAGAAAACTTTTGACCAAAGCAACTATTTCCCTTAGATGGAAAAAAAAAAAAAGGCTTAACAGAAATCAATATTTATTAAATTGTTATTATTGCAGTAATTATTAACACTTTCCAACAAAGTTGAAAAGTGTTAATGTCTTCGGTTTGTCTGTCTGTTTGTCCGTCAGTGCTTTAATTTCCGTAAATATACATGGAATTTCCTGAAACTGATATATGATATTCAAGTTCACTATCGGATGTTCCCCATTGAAAAAAAAAGTGGACACCTCTACTGGTTTGTATACAAAAACACCCGGAAATATTCCAAAGCATTATGTTCTATGAAAGTTAATTCTATAAACCATATTTTCATACCTTTACTCCACACAAATCTTAAATTGAAATGCGTTATTCAAGTTCATTATGGGATATATATATATATATATATATATATATATATTAGTAAATGGAGTAAATACCAACACTGGTTTGTGTGCAGGGACCCCCGAAACGCATTGCATTCTATGAGATATATTTCTATAAAACAATTTTCAACAACTTTCTTTTGCCCAAATCTTAATGAAATTAAGATATGTCATTCATAAGCAAAAATAGAAAGTTTTTCTGTAGAATAACGTGTGATTAGCACTAAGATTTTTAGGATCACACAAAAATATTCAGTTATACAAAGGGTTGCCATTTAAAATTTGCTGATATTGCATTTTCATTTACACTGAGCGCTTTTTACACATTCTAGCAATATTTAAGTGTGAATATGATTTGAATTTGTGTATCTGTCTGTCCATCTGTCTATACGTTCATCTGCCCGCACCATCGTCCGCAAATATTTTCAGAAATTAATATATATATATATATATATGGTGCTATTCAAATTTACTATGGAACGTTTCCTATTTAAAATGACCATTTTGGGTCCTGTATCAATGGTTTCTGAACATGCGTTACGTTTTAGGACAGCCGTTTAAATAAATCACATTTAAATAACTTTCTACTGTAAAATTCATTAAAAATTACATTTATTGTTGATATTATAAAATAATGTTTCGTATAGAATAAGATATCGTTAACCTACCAATTTACAGGGTTGCATTAAAATATTCAGATACATTAAGGGCTGTTTTTCTTTTGCATAAGCAATTTTAACAGTTTCCAACGATTTTTAAGTGTAATTATAATTCAATTAGTCTATGTGTATGCCTTTCAGACCTTTTGTCCGTCCGTTGTGTGATAACGTGGACAAAGAACATTGAAAGTTATATGATACAACAGTACACTCAGTTGGAAAGCGTTAATAATCAATGCGCACCACGTGATTTCTCGTTCTTGTTTTAATCAAAATATTATTTCTCCACTTTCTTTCAATATCATTACATTTTTATTTATTTATAAAAGAAAGGTTAATTTTTAAAAGTAAAGAACAACATAGGGTTAATAAAAAGGCATTATGCTTTGCATCATATATACGATCGTAAATTGTGACTATCAAAAAAGATAATTACAGGGTTTTTTTTTTTTTTTTTTTTTTGTTATAAAATAAATACAAAAGTAAACTACAGGTTTTCGTCCATTAAAACTTTTTCCACATTTTTTGATCAAATATTTATATTTTACTCAACTGAGTAACGTAATTTCAATAGGAATTCTAGCAATAAAATACAATGCGACTAATAAAAAAAAAATAATTGAAGAATTATCGAAATATAACAGATACATAATCATGTGTGGAATATAACGTACGTATAAAAAGGTTATTCTTTTTTATTATTATTGTTATTTGTAAGAAACATTTTAGAACAATAATATTTACCAAACACTTGAGATTTGCAAAATTTAACAAATTGAAATTACCAAACAATTAATTTCTTTTTTACTTCACATATTTATTCGATATTAAAAATCTGGTAAACAAGTTATTCGCTAAATAACCGTATCTACTACACCTCACATGTGTTTGGTGCAATCCCTTCTTTTGGAATCAGAAGTTCGAGTAATGCTATATCTACACATATTTCAATATCTTTGAAAATAACTGGGCCCTGTCGCCTTCTGTAAGCCAGCATTATAAACAAACATTTCATAAACTTACAATTACTTTTATTTTTTCTATAACAATTGGGAAAATCTACACCTTATTACAGGGGTCGTATACCCGTCTTTTTTTTTTCAGTACTCTTTGTAAAAAGAAAAATTTATTTCCTTTTCTTACTACCACTATTTTTATAGAATAATTTCTATATTGGTTTAATCATGAGATAGTACTTATAAAATACCATAAAAGTTCCTCTAAAAAGAAAGTGGTCTCAAAAGTGTCGAAAATTTTTCATCCTTGAAAGTATCCTGCAATAAAGGAGGAGACTACGACTATTTTTACTAATAAAAAAACACGCCTCGCACTCTTCCTAAAATTTTAAGCTTAATTTATTAGATTTTCAGCGCAATTTTAAAACAATACTATTTAACATAACATTTTAACCCCTTAACTGTGGCATATTTTTGAAAGACACGCCTATAGTATTCCAATTTCTCTCTAATTAAAAAATAAATTGATCGAAAATAAATATATGAATAATATATATTTATTTATTTTATACATATTTTCAAATATATTACATATAGTTTGGTACTGGCTGGTGCTCTCATGCACCCTAAAATATTAATGGAAAAATACACACAGGGTGTGGTCACTGCCCGAACTAAATTCTTAGGACACTGGCAAGGGATTAACATTGAAACCAGGCAACTATATTCAAGAAAAAATCTTAATTGAAAGCACTGCTGAAGATAGAATAAAATAGAGGTAAAATTCTAACGAGGCTTGCACATATTCCAGATTAAGTTAATTTTAAATATAATTTTGTTACTTCGTCTTTTTGCTATAAGATCTTATTGCTCACATTTTAAAATTTTAGCCGGTGAATGGGTTTTCCGTTGCACTTGTACGACAGTTAAGTCATTTTATATAATTAAACTACTTCATTAACGAAACTTTTTTTAAATAGAGATACAGTGCCTAAAATTCATCGTGTGGAAACCGACCTGCAAATCAGTGCGCTAAAAAAAATTCTCACCAGAGGTCCGTGCGATCGAGATTATTGCTTGGAAAACCGACATTAATGTTTTATTGGTTATTTTTGTGCTTAGATCACGTGAATGAGTAGACGAAACTAGGCAAAACCAATAAACCTTTATGCAATGTTTACGACTTGAGCAAAACGTTTGATCGCAGCGCTGTCCGGGAGGCTTAATGTTTTTAGCAATATTTTAAGCGTTAGTTTATAATTGCTTGCCGCACTGTATATTCTAAGCATAATATTTTAGAGAAATGCATAATGGTGAAGCTTAGTGTTCAAAACATAAAGACACGCTGCCTTTATGTGTTTAATAAACACTTACTTTAGTTTAATATTTTGGGTCACTCTTTAGTAAAGTATTTTACTTATTTATTTTTATATATAAAATAATAGATTTTTCTGAAATAGCTTTTAACAAGGAAGAATTTTGAATAGTTTCACATGACTAAACAAACCTAACCCCATTAAAAAAAAAAAAAAAAAAAGAAAGAAAAAAAAGAAAGAAAAGAAAAAGAGAGAGAGAGTCTTATTATTAACAAAATGCAGCCAGTTCTAAAGTTCGTGGGATCGCCTATCTTATCACATAAAAAACATTTATTGTTTTCAAGTACCGTATTTTCTCAAACGTTGCAGAACGCTAAATTCTAGAAAATATGTAAACGCTAATTCCATTTAAATTTCTTAAAATTTTTATAAATGCAGTTGAACACTAATAAAATTGAAAGTTGGAATAATGCTAATTGAATTTTTTATACCAGAAAATACATAAGAATATTTTTTTCTGTTTTTAACGGTACCAAAATACATTGTTAGCAGACTTTAAAAAGCGAAGTAGGATTCAAGGAATAGAGCTGTCCTTACAAGATAGCTCGGAATTGTGGAAAAAATAAGGAAATTCTTGATTCCAGCTGGGTGCTGTGGAGAAATTGTAGATTGGTTCAACTGGTTGATTGATAATCAAGGCTTTTACATTAACGCTAAAATACAGCTGAAGTAATACTATTACGTGTGCAGAGATATATGTATACAACGACAGAGCGCATATATACACCTCAGTGTAGCATACAATATAAATCAACTATTGGAAAATTGGCTTTGCAAACGTGAATAAGCCATTTTGTGCTCGCTTCACATTAATATATCTATTTCTATCATTGAAAATTTAATTTTTATTCAAAAATATCGTCGTAAACAGTATTACAAATGTATTAATATTTAATAAATTTAATAGCTTCTCTCTCACTCTCTCTCTTTTTTTTAACTGATATATTATTATTATTATTATTATACAATATATGTGCATTGTATTAGTTTGCTGTGTGTTATTGCTCAATTCAGCTTAAACGTTATATGTTTATAGGACTCATATTCATATGTGAAAGCGAAATATTTAAGTGTCCTTATTTAAAAGTTCATAAAAGTTACTCAAGAGGCTACATGCAACTCAAATCTATAATAAGTGTTGGCCAGCTTAATACTTGACAATTTTAGGACATTTTTGCTACCGCAAAATTTTAGCCGAAAAGTGCTGAAAGTGTTATACTGCTTTAAATGCTGTGTTGAAATCGCTACTGGACAGTGGGTTAAGCTATTATCGTTTAAGCAGAGGTACTTTAGGAGATCAGTTCGTGGCAGGTTGTTTAATTTTTTTTTTTTTCTTTCTGCGTACGAGCCATCAGAAATCTTCCAAAATTAATGCTACGAAATTAGAAATCATTCTTATGCAACTTAACACTTTCGCGACCGCTGACGTGAATTTACGTCATTTTATAATATGTAACTCCGCCAGCAGGCGTTTCTTTAGGTTACATAGTTTATATTATTTCTTAACAATATACCGAATATTCCCATTTTTACAATTAATTCTCTATGGATACAAATACTTTTATTAAAAAGAGTATAATTGTAATGTATTTTCATTTGTATTATAAATATTAATACAGAAAACATTTATTTAAAATAATGTAATAGACAAGAACAACTCCCACAGGCGGAGCTTAGAATTAAAAAGATAAAAATATGCGGGCGTGAAAGTTTTCATACATTCAGCTGAAGTAATATTCCTTCAACTGAATGCGTATATTAATAATTACTGCATAAAATTATATATTTTAATTTAGAATAATTACAAAATAATTTAAATTTCAATTATGCAAATACATGCTTAAACAATTTATAAATGAGAAAAAAAAAACCTTAAGATATTTAAACCATTTTCGTTTACACGTAACTATATAATTTAAAAATGTACAAGTACATTTATAAATTATATAGTTACGTGTTAAAGGAGAAAATAACATAAATGAATGTATAAAGTAAAAAATATTACTTTTGTTAGTTATACTTTTCATCGGAACTTTTCCATCATATCAAATCCGACAAGCAGTCAATGTAAAGGCTTAAAGATAACATTTAATGCTTTAAAAAATGCTGACGGATAAATTAAATTATTAGATGGTTATATATTTCTTGAAATTAAAGTAATGCATAAAAATGTGTAATAATTGTAAAGTGTGAGATTTCACACAATCTCTTTAAGTTTCAAATGCTCGAAATTCCATCTAGCTGTACATGGAGTGTTATGTTGGAAGAGTCTAAGTCACCAGTTAGATCTAGAGAACCTCGAAAGAGAGAGAGGACAAATGACGAAATTATGCTATGGCAAATGCTCATAGCAGACATTTTTTTCTACTAAACTGTTTTCTGGTTTAAAAAAAAAAAAAAAAAAATCGAGTAATTTTAATCGAGTAAAAAAAAAAAAAAAAAAAAAAAATCGAGTAACAAATTTACAGATATCGTTGATTTATTGTAAAAATCCTTTACTATAGCTAACTATAGATTCGAGCTATATGTGGATTTTTGTCAAAAATAATTTCAAGCCATCGAGAAGCTGGCTCGCTATTATCTCCTCTCTCCTGCTAGACTCTTTTTTTTTTTTTTTTTATCCAGCGTTAGATAGGGATGGTCTTAGTGAACGTGTTACGTTGAGTATAAAAGTGTGGATTTGTTTAAAATAAGTTTGCCAGTTACTCGAAGGTAATTTGTCTTTTGCTTCCAGTGGAGATGTAGAACAAGTTTAAGAAAAGTTGCGCTCAGTTGATTACAGCTACTTTAACAGGGGTGTTTGTGTTCCGAGATTTTTCATTTTATTTTCCACCAGAAATTACAAATTATAATTTTGGTTATAGTCAATTACTAAAATTCACTAGAAAACTGACGGTAATATCACTGTTAAGAAAATTCTGGTCGCAAACACCCTTGCTTTAAGGATGGATATTTTACAAAAAACGAAATGAATCATTCTCTATCTATTTAAAAAAAAAAAAAAAAAAAAAAAAAACTTTCGATTTTAAGAAATTCTTTTGTTTGATGGTGTTTAGTGGTTTGTATTTTGGCAAAGGAGTGTTATGATAATGCTAACGTCAGTTAAATCCGCTAGATGTTGCTAAGTAACTCCAAGTCTGGATAGCTTATTAAATTATCGTCGCTTCAGATTTAAAATCTATTTAACCCGTTAGTAGTCGCTATAGACAGCGCCACCTATTAAAAATTGCACACTTTTTATTTAATTGTCACCAATAATTTTAAGAAGTGATGTGAGAGACGTTTCTTCGATTTTATTCGCGTTTTATGTATATCAAATGATACTTCTAAAAATTTTTGGTGGCTATTTAATAAAAAAATCTGGCAACACTAAAAGATGGGCGGCAAATCGACCAACTAGCGACTACTAACGGGTTAATTTAACTGAGTCTAAATCTGTGAAAGGTCTTGTATTCTCCTCTGTATAGGTTAATAAAGAAAATTAAATTTTTTAGAAACTTGTCATCATTTACGCCATATTAAAATTTTCTACTATTTAAGATCGGAGACAATGAACACGCTGTTATCCAGCCGTTATAACACATTCATATCTTCCTATCGCAAACATTACAAAATTAAAAAAGAGAAAATAATAATTCGAAATAAATAAATAAACAAAATATCTTATAAGTGTAGAATAAAAATATCATTCTATAGTTATTTTACTATTTTTCCTTTAAATAGATTACTATTGACCTACTTTCGCAATAACTACCAATTATAAGGTTGACTTGGAAATGAAATCATGTGTACCAAGTATATGAATAGGGAAATTTTAAATTAAAATGTGATTTTATATCCCATATTTATAATTTAAATGTTAATACAGCAGTGATAATATTGTAGTTTATATAGTATTTATAAAGTTTTATTTACTTTTAAAAATACTGTAACAGACTTCGTATAAAAAGCTGAAAGAGAAGCTTAATCGAAAAATAACACTAGACAAAATTGTAAAATGCGTAGAAGATGCATTGTTTGTAAAGTAAAAAAACGCGAATGATGAAAAATTAAGTTATAATTAGAGTTCAAGGCAAGAAATGCGAACCATTGAACCACATAAAAGGGCATTTTTCAACGCTATGGATATTGGAAATAAAATTACTGTTATTTTATAAAAAGTTAGCAGACTATGACATGGCATATTAATGTTTGAAGAGCTACTTATAATTTCATTGGGTCAATTCATGGCTCTTATTTTATGGGTGTTTTCTTTAAAATTCTCATTTATTTGGTGCATCGCCAAGGCATAGGCATGCACTCAGCCATTGAATGTATTTCTTACATTTCCTCATAGGATCGCTGCAGTCGTACATTCTGCCTTCATTCAAAAAACCTTGCAAACTACTGTCAAATGGATTGTCATCGCTTTCCATGTAATCAGCTTTGACACAGGAACTTCAAAATAGCCAAATCGCACTCAAGTTTACTATTTCAATTTTATTACATGAAACAACATAAAGCAGCAGTAATGAATATGAAAAAGATTTTTTCAATTCCCATTATTCTATTCTGAGTTATAAGGGTTTATACTTGCAAACAAATTTTGAATCTGTTGCAAATTTAATCAGATATTTTTCTCAAAACTAATTTTTACGTATTTGCCGGTATTTTATAATGTTCTATTCGTCTTTCTTTCTTCCTTTCTTTCTTTTTCTTTCTTTCTTTTTCTTTTTCTTTCTTTCTTTTTTTTTTTCATAAAAATTATTTAACTGTTTTAGCATTTTAGAACAAAACTTAAAAAAAAAAAAAAAAAAAAAAAAAAAAAAAAAAAAATTGCATACACACGCACAAATAAGGGAATTATTTTTTTGTAGAATTACGATTGTGAATTGTAAATTCCAATAAACTTTTGTTAAAATCTTCTAAAGCTATCTGTGAAAACAAATTTTGAAATCTGAGTCACAAAGTAAGGCGTAAAGTGCATTTTGAAATTTAACAATAAATTAAAAATTTTAATTATATCTCAAATATTATAATAGTAATGTTGATTTTAATATGGCATTTCTCATCTACATATAAAAAAAGACTGCCATAATTTCCCGCGTATAATTCTTAAATCTGTTAAATTTATTATGCCCCAACAATTTTAATTAATAAAAAATACCTATATTTGTACAAATGTCCCATGAAGTCCAATTCAGAGTACTTCCAAAAAGAGCCTTACAGGTTGCCGGGCTTCGTGATTTTTCCCCGTTTAACCCGTTAGTAGTCGCTAGTTGGTCGATTTGCTGCCCATCCTTCAGTGTTGCCAGATTTTTTTATTCAATAGCCACCAAAAAATTTTAGAAGTGGCAGTTGATATACATAAAACGCAAACACAATCGAAGAAACGTTGATCACATCACTTCTTAAAATTATTGGTGACAGTTAAATAAAAAGTACGCAATCCAATCTGTAATAGGTGGTGCTATCTATAGCGACTACTAACAGGTTAAGTGATTTTTTTTTAAAGGAGATATTTAGGGATAGGATTGTAGTGGACAGCTTTTTAGGGGAAAACGTGTAGGTTGTTTTCTTAAGAATATAGGCTCACAAGTTCATGCAGATTTTAAAATTTTCGAAAACTAGTGGGTTAATTGGAATTATTTTCAATAAAAAGTTTCATTTGGTGGAAAATGTGAGCTTAAATTTACTAATCATTTGTTAACAAGAAAAGTTATTTTTTTAACATAAAATAATTTGCGATAAAAAAAAAAAGAAAGAAAGAGAAGAAAAGAAAAAAGAAAAAAAGAAAAGGAAAAGGAAAGGAAAAAGAAGAAAACTTTTGATTTGAGAAATTTGAGAACTGTTGGGGAAATTCATTTTTGACCACCTAACAACATTAGCGCAAAGAAAAGGCGTAATTTTTAGATCTTTGAAGCGCACAGTGAATGCGCTCATTTAAACAAGGCAGAAAACAAAATTCATGAACTAAGTTATTACTTTCATGATCGAATGTCTTTGTCTTTTTGACAGTAAGTTCCGCCTGTGGTCGTTATTCTCCCAAGTTACGATATTTTAGCACAAAATTTTCTGTATTCACATTTACGTTACAAATGCATATACATTATAATAATATTCTTTCTAATCAAACTGTCTGTATCCATAGTATATTTCATTGGACAAATATGAATATTGGGTATATGCTTAAGAAATAAATACCCTGCAAATTGCGAAAGAAACGTCCTCAGGCGGACTTACAGACAGGGCTCGTACTCTCCGCTCTTTTTCAGGACACTCTTAAAGATAAGAAATTTCTGCCTTTTTTATCACCATTAATTTTATGAAGAAATATTTCTGGATATATTTATAGTAATGTGGCATGACTGTACATTGTATTTTTGCAAGGAAAAAAACATAGTAGTAGCAGTAAATTAAAAAAAATTTTCATCCCTGAGAGTATCCTGAAAAAAGGGCAGAGAGTACGACCCCTGTACAGATTTTATAATGACGTGAATCTACGTGAGCGGTCGCGGAAAAGTTAAAATAAAAGATTCTTTTTTTCGAAGTTAAAAAATAAAACTATCTTTAAAAGATTCTGGGGCAAACATTGGCGGTTATGACTTAGTACCGTAATTTCTGGTAGATAACCCGCAGGTAAGATGTGTCAGTTCTGCACCAGAAAATTTTATTTAAGAGAGAAATCTATACTTTTTCGAAGGAAGAGCTCGAACAAACACAAATTTATTTACCAATTGAAATTTCTGGTGCAGAACTGGATTATATAATCTGCGGGGTATTTACCAGAAATTACGGTAATTGAATCTACATGGCAAGGATCTGCGTCTCGAACGATTAATGTAGCTTTAGATTATAATACCAAAACAATGAATGAAGCATCATTATTCACTTTAATTTACAATTATTGGATTAAAAAAAAAAAAAAAAAACCTTGCGAAAACTTTTGATAAAGTAAATAAAGAAAATCCGATCATGAAATTAAATAACGACAGCCTAGAAGTGCGATGCAAAAATTAACAAGATTTCAAAACTATTGAAAGTTATATCAATCAAAACAACAACATATTAAACACTTTAAACAACCAAAAACACTACCGGAAAAAAGTCTACATCCCGCAGCATTTCCCGTTATATGAACCTTGAATTATTCATAAAAACTGTTAAAGGGAGAAACTTTTTATCATAACCCCTGTTGAAACAATGAAAAGTAGACAAATAGGTAAACCTATACCCCTATATATTGTAACGTCCTGCTCAGAAATAATTTTTAGAAATCTTATAAAGAAATTTTTTGTATTAAATGTACAATAAAGAAACTTTTAAAATTTACTAATTAAATTAATGTAACCAATACCTCAGTTACGTGCAGGAATCAGTAGTATATGAAATTACCCCAAAATGCAACCTTTTAAAACTATTTCACTAAAAATGCCCTGAAGCAGAGTACAGATTATTTCAGAAACCTTATAACAAATACTAAAATGTCAGAAAGATCTTGTCCTATCTCCAACTTTTCGAAATTTAGTGAGAGAAAAATAAAAAACGTCCATATTTAAAAAATTCCCGATTTCCAATGTTTCTGAACATTCTGTGCAAAAAATAAGATATTATTCAAAAAGAACAAAGTCCTATTAGATAACTTCAGTTTTATAAAAAAAAAATTATTTCATGGCATTATAATAAATATTTCAAATATTTAGAATTATTTTTATTTTTTCCATAAGCTTTAAAAAAATACAAATATTTACTCCTTATGAAAACATATATATTGCAGAATAGATAAAGAATGCATATTTTGTTTTCCTTTCTTTATAGTAAGACCAAATTACACGCATTGCGAATCTTCCTAATTTAAACTAAACTGCCCACGTCTACATTTATTTATATCGATGCTTTGCATTGCTAAGCAACGTTTCGTGATTCAGAATTATATTACGGTAACTTGCAACTTCGAGGGGGTGACGGAGTGCCGAGTACCCGGGGTCAAAATTAACACGACCCCACACCTCAGCGAACCAGAAGATGGTAGCAGAATAGGTTCAAAAAACGTGATGGCTTGTACAAAATAAAAATAAAATGACAAGGGGGACAGGCCGGGACAAAGTAGCAAGAGAAAAATTCTGAGCTCAAAAAGAAGAAAGTGGGAATAAAAGGAAAATGGCAAAATAAGTAAACAAAAACCTAAGTAAAAATAACTAGATAGAAAAAGGTGAAGGGAGAATTCACAGTAAGTTTAAGTATAGCATTACAATAATATACGATTCTTCCTAATTTAAACTAAACTGCACACGTCTACATTTATTTATATCGATGCTTTGCATTGCTAAGCAACGTTTCGTGATTCAGAATTATATTACGGTAACCCATGTAAGTATCAAAATATATATATCGTATTTTAAGTAATCATTTTGGTATGAAACACTTTTTTTCTTTTTAAATGTAACAACAATGACAAATTATACCTCTCGTTGATACGTTTCATTGATACTTAGGGAACGTGGCCTATAATAATTCTAGCGGGCAAAACAATCCACATATGTTTTCTCCAAAACAGGTAGCGCTATTTACCGGGTAACATATAAGCTAGTTGTACCAAGTCAAGAAGAAGCAATGGCTGTTTTCATGCGATTGCGATATTTCGCCCCTGAATAGATTTCTTTGAAAAAGTGCATTTTATGACATTCGTTATATGATAAGCACTAACTCCCTATTTATTTAGATATACAGTTTTTCATGTACAGAAATATGACTTGGCTTGTTTAATAAAATATGTTTTTAGAAGTATATAAGGCCTGCTCTAAAACTTCCTGATCTTGAATTTTCCTCGCACAGTAAAGATTCTAAAGCAGCGCAATTGCGCACAGTGGGAGGAGACAGATTAATGCGCATGCTTGAAATTTTCCCCCGCGTTCCAGTGTATCAGTCGTTTTTTGCAGGCACCCCTTTGAGGTGCTGTTATGTATGTTTGTCTGATTTTTATTTCTCTAAAGATGAATGAACGACTTTTGCAGACGTACCGCATCAAATTTTGTCAAACGCTTGGTGATTCTAAAAGTGAAAGAATTCGTAAGATTCAACAAAAGTTTGGAGATGATGCTATGAAGGGTTACACAAATTAAGAAGTTGTTTAACCCCTTAACGCGCGGTGTCCTCGCTGCAAGGACGCAAAATTTAAGATCCAGATGCACAAATTCATCCCGGAATTTTTTAAGCAAAAATTTACGTTTATAACATAGCAGAAAAGGCCGGTTTTTTTAACCTTAAAATTTAAAATTTCTTTTAGTTTAATTTAGTTCATGAATTCCGGTGGCAGTATAATTTAAATGATCCGAATTGTCTTGCGCCGCAAAGGGTTAACTGATTAAAATGTGTCTGCACATCGAAAAAAGTGACCAACGTTCTGGGAAGCCATAAACAACTCGAAATGCAGGTGTTGTTCAAAAGGGGGAAAATCTGATAATGAAAGATTGTTTGATCGTATGAGTGACTGCTAAACATATAGGAATCATATACCTTGAAATTAATTAAGGAACATAAGATGTGTACATGTGTAGTAGAAGAATTTCGAAAATTCGTGTTTTTCACCCATTTTTACACCCCTGTAAATCAAAAACTAAAAGAGCTAGGGATTTAATAGTTGGTATACTTTCATTTCTCAATAAAAAAAAATAAATGAGCCAAGTTTAACACAAATCTGAGAAAGTTAAAAATGCTTTTTTTTTTTTTTTTTTTTTTGATTTGACTTGGAATTAACCGTGTGTGTGTATGATTTAAGAAGTTAGCGATTTTCATTAGAAAGTAGGCGACGGAAGAGGAAGTATTTTTGTGTATCTGACACTACATTTCTTTTTATGATATTACCCTTATACTTATCTGCATAAACATAAAAATATATATTATTTAAATTTACGTCATTCACGTTTTTAAACTAATAATTTTATTTACTTATTTATTAATTTAAGAAATTAATTTAACCATTACAGTTTAAAATGTAAGAGATTTATCATATACCATTCAAAGTGGTCCAAGCAAATAAGCCAGATTCTTTTAATTTAACGATAGATATTTTGGTGAAACCTCGTGATAAACCCTGTCAATTCAAATTGTTATGATTCATTGATATGACCGATAGAACAAAAACGATTCACTGTATCGGTTGAATATAGGTATATACTGAATGGGGATATATCGTTTTATAACAGTTATATTTAATGCAAAGCATACTAAAAGTTTAATAAATATATTAAAATTTTCCAGCCTATATTTCTAACTCAGAGCTCGAAGTCTCCACCCTCTTTCAGGACACTTTCAGTAATGCATAGGTTCCAATATATTAACACATTCGCAAACACATGTTTTTGTATTTTTGACAAAAACATGGGCGTTTTTCTCTCCAGTTACAATATTTCAGAACAAAATTTTTCATATTCAGGTTTATATTGTAAATGGATATACACTATAATTACACTCTTTCTAATCAAAATATTTATATCCATAGTATATTGGTTGTACAATTGTGAATATTGATATTGTATCTAATTAAAAAAAATAAATAACATACAAATTGCAAAAGAAACGCCCACTAGCGGAGTTACAGATTTTCAAATGACGTGAATCTACGTCAGCGGTCGCGAATGTGTTAATTAATATTCCATAGTATTCTTAACAGTGTTGCCAAATTTAGGGAACTTTTCATTTAATAATCACCAATAACAGAGCTGCTAACCTAATCCGGCAATTTGTTAGTAACGCCCTTTTTTCGCCACCACTAAATTTTTAAAGTATTTGTTTTCTTCATTCATCGTAAATATATGTGAAGAGATTTACTCTAAAAATTAAGTGGTGTAGGAAAAGGGGTGGTACCAACAATCTGCCGGATTTGGTTGGCAGCTCTGCAATAATTTTGAGAAGTGATTGTTGATGTATATGACAAACGATTAATCTTCGATTTCAGTAGACAACATTACAATTAAAAATTAGTGGTAGATACTAAATAAATAAAATTCCTGAAATTGGCAACAGCGATTGATCAGTTACCGCTTTTTTTTTTTTTTTTTTCCACTAGACTTTCTTTAGAGTACTTTTCTTCTTATTTAACCTTAAATAAATTCGGCGAGAACTACTCTAACCGTAAAGTGGAGTAAAAAGAGGAGAAGGTACTAACACAACTAAGGATTATTAATTAGAATATTGCCAATTTTTATGGTTTTTAAATACCGGAAAATTTTGAGAAAAATTATAATTTCATTTAATCAGTGTTATCTTTTACAGATATACATATTAAAAAAAAAAAAAAAAAAAAAAATCGATAAAAATTTCCCGGTGGTCTAAAAACGTAGAAGTTAGTAGAAATTTTCGTCATTTTAATTACTACTGTTTTCATTCAGTAATCTTTTTTATATTCTTATGCTAATGTGTTGCGATTAATTAGGAAAGAAATTATTATATTAAATTTCTGACAGCAATAGTAGCGGAAATTTCTCATACTTTAAAATATCCTGGAAAGAGCGGAGATTTTTAGTTCTGTTAACATCTAAATGTTTTAAAATCAGAATTCTAAACTCAATATTATGTGAATACATTAGTTAAACATCAAAATTTCATAAACTTCTGAAGAGTTATTTATTTATTTATTTATTTATATTTTAGTGTTTCTCACATTCCTAGGTTGTACGGGAACCTACCAGCATCCTAACTGATATTCCGTAGTAATGTTAGTATAGGCTTTTTTTATTTATTTATTTATTTATTTATTTATTTATTTATTTCACACCAGTTTCATTGGAGAGTATTTTTCTCTTTTATTTAATCATAAATTTCATTATCTATTATTTAATCATCATTACATTTAATCAATGTTTTATGATGAAATTAGGAGAAAAATGCTCTTAAAAAATAGGGGGGGGGGAGTACAGTCATTATTCCTGATATTATTTAGCAGGTTGCCAGGTATGCAACTTTTTAAGCGATTTTAGCCCGCATTTACGCGATTTTTGGAAAAATACCCGGAAAATACATACGAGCGAGACCCTGGCATCAAATCCGGATATGCCCGTCTTCCAAATTTTTAGAGCAGAACTTCTCAGGCACTAGTTGTATGCCACTCTAAGAACGAAACAATGCTGTATATGGTAAAAAATATATGCCTTCAAATTTTATTTTTAAAAATACAAGTCTACAACAAAATTTATTGCAGATTATAGACAATGCAACACAAAAAGTTAGTTTATTTACCTTCTGTTTTTCATTCTAAATTATGCTGAAGGATACGTACCGGCTGATACATTGAAAATGGCGTCTCTCGGGAATCTAGTGCAATGAAATAGTCGATGAAGATTATTTTAATAGACTATTTGTGATTACGTAAAAAGGTGTTCCGAATTTAAAAAAAAAAAAAAAAAAATTACAGTACTGTACATTTAAAGCAATGGATATAGGAACAATTCATCTTGCCATGCTGCAACGTACTCGTTTGGAATTAAAATACCGTCTTGACATTATGCGTTTTTCAAAGGGTTTTCATTTGGAAATACTCAAAGAAAAAAATTGTGTTGTTTTGTTCATAGCCGCAAAAATTTTTATTTTTAGGTATGAAAAATTTCTGTTTCTTTTCTAATACCATATCAATACAAAAATCTTCATAGTATTTTGTAACAATCTATTGTGATTCAATACTATATATATTATTATTCAAAAATAATGGTAACAAAAAAAAAAAATCCTTTACTGAGTTTCAGTGGATATACACCTATAATTAACCTTATTTCTAAAGTAAAAATTCGATGCCAGGCGGATTACGGTTAAGCAATTTGATTTCAAACTAAATGTGTGAGCCGTTTTAAATGATGAACGCTATGCACAGTAACGGTTGCAAGACTATTCAAAGACTATCCAGATTTAACGTAATGTTAGTTTGAAATCAAAATATATAATACATAATCTGTCAAATTACTTTGGTGTAAAACTTCAGCCAAAAAAAAAAAAAAAAAAAACTAAGATTGTAAAAAAAAATTGCTTGTTTATTTTATATTTTTGATTTAGTTAAACATAAGCTCCATGATTTAAATACATAACATCAGCGATATCTAGTTGACAGCCATGGCTAAAGATTTAAAATAACCAGAAGTAAGAATAACCGCTGCAATTTTTTGTTTTTCATATGTTATCTGTAAAAGTGATTTTTATTTTTTATTTTATTTTGTCTCATTTTCTTAATTTCCTTTTCTTTATTTTTTTATCTTCATTTTATTATTACTTATTCATTTATTTTGTATTTGTTATTTGAGCGCAGCAAGTGTGTTCGATGACTGTCGGTGAATGTGTAATTTGTTGAAAAACAGCCTCTTCCGCTTAAAAAAAATCCTATGCATTTATTATGTTCTAAAAATTAAAATTTAAGCATACAATAAGGATTTTTTTCCTTTCCGAAAGACCTAATAAAATTTTCTAGAGATTTTCTTTTTTTTTTCTTGTCATTTAAAGGATTAAGTCTTTAGGCATTTTGATTTCTAACAGCACAGTTGCCAACATTTTAACACTTTCGCGACCACTGACGTCAAATCAAAATCTTTAATTCCGCCAGTGGGGTTTCTTTCGCAATTTGGATGTTATTTATTTCTTAAGAATATACCCAATATTATATTCTGTATAATTAATATATTATTGATACAAATACTTTGATTAGAAAGAGTATAATTATGATGTATAACCATTTGTATTATAAATTTGAATAAAAAAAAAAAAAAAAAAAAAAAAAAAAAAAAAAAAAATTCCTGAAATATTGTAACTTAGGAGAAAACGCCCACAGGTGGATCTTACTGTCAAAAAGACAAAAACATGCTGTCGCGAAATGGTTAATTTATTCCAGAGCATTTTCAGCCTCGCCTTTATTTTAAACCACTTTGCATTTAAGAGTAATACTTTCGTATTTTATGCAAGTTATATATTGGAGAAAAAATATATATATAAATATAAGTAGTGGTGCGAAATAAATGCAAGGTAAAAGATACTCCGGAATAAATTAAGATTTTGGCAGCTCTGATAACAGTCAGCAATTTACTAACTATCGTTTTAACCATAGCTGCCAAGTTTTATAATTTACTCCGGAATGATGCTAATAACGCCTTTTTTCAAACCGTAAAAATTTCAATGTAGAAAAATTTCATTCAAAATATAACTACGGTTGTATATGAAGAAAATTACCGTAAAAAGATTTTGGTGGCAATAAAGGGCGAGATTTACAATATTCCGGAATAAATTAAAAAACTTCGTAGCTATTTTAACATTAATATTTATATGTTGTATTTCCTTTTTGCTATTATTTTTTAAAATAGATATATCTATATATTATACTCTTAAAATTGATGTTCTCGATATGTATGGCTCCGAAGTCTGCCGTTTTGAAAGGTTTTATCCGATAAGTTCTACTTGAACTCACTCCTTTCAAGAATACCGAGATTGGTTGATTCTGCAACACCATATCAAGCATTTTACAACTTTAGGTGGAGGTAAGCGGTGGTCTCGATCACCACAGGTACTCCTCAATATCTCGTGATGATGAGGATGATGATGATCAAAATCTGTGCGAAGAAAGGATGATATTAGGAAGGGATGACATGGCAAAAGGAACATTACATATATTACATGATAAATTTAAAATTATTTTTAGCTGATAGAATTTCAAGTTATTTCCTTCAAAAAATAATCCGAACTTTTTCACAGGAAAGTAGAACAAAAAGAATATCGATATTATTGCCCAAATAGAAAAGTATAATTCATTTTTATTTTTCAATAAATTTTCTTATATTTAAAATACATTAATTTTCTCCAAATTAAAGAATGATTAAGCAAGAAGAAAAACACTCAAAAAATATATTGGTGTGGAAAATGGGCGTATGCTAGAAAAATTCTGAAATATAATTTACGAGTAAAAAAGTTTTTTTTTTTTTTTTTTTTTTTTTTTAAACTGTTTGAAAAAGTACGCAACCACAGACTTCCCGTGGCTGCCAATATTTTAATTTATTCCGAAGTATTTGTAACCCCTAACCCCGCCTTTATTTCACACCATTTATTTTTTAAAATAATTTTGCCTTATTTTATCAAAGTTATATATTGGAGAATTTTTTTTCTGTAAATAAAACGATGCGAAATAAAGGGAGGGGGGGGGGGTAAAAATACTCCGAAATTGATTAAAATATTGGCAGCTATGACTTCCGCATTGAAAAAAAAAATCATTAATTTTAAATTAAAGGAAATCCTTACCATTCTTTAATCGACGTACCCATAGTTGCTAACTTAGCATCTTTTGGCTATCAGAAAAATTTAATAAAGTATTTAATTTATCTAATCATAGACCTGCTAACTATGCTAGTTTATCCGCAATGTTATTAGGCCCCGCCTTTTTTTAGCAACCAGAACAGTTGTAGAGTAATATTCAGTAATATGTTCTCATGATTAAATAGTAGACTATTGCTTTACAACTATTCTGGTATGAAAAAAAGTCGGGGCTTCATGCCATTACGGATAAACTAGCATAGTTAACAGGTCTATAATCAGTGAACTGCAGCGGTTTCCACTGATAAAGAAAAATGAAAAATTTTATTAAAAATGTTCGGTAGCTGAAAAGTGCTAAATTAGCAACTGTACTTATAACTTCTCCTTCGATATTAGAAAAGTTTCATCAGCCACTTATTAACTGAATAGAGCTTTTTAACACTGGAATGTATTTGATACAAACATTTTCAGAAATAAAAATCGAGGATATAAAACTCGAGTAATGCTATGTCTATCCAAATTTCAATAACTGTTTATAGTAACTTTGTTTTTGCCCCCAGATATTAATATAATATATATATATATATATATATATATATATATTGCTACAAACTCATTTTTCTTATAAACATTAAGATTTATCTACGGCTTACAAAATACACGTGGATATTTGTAAATTTGGTTTTTCCAAGGAAGTCGTAGGTACTATTATACCACTGCAACCATGACGTACCCTTTCACATGTGCCAATTAATTGAACATTAGTTAACTTTCTCACTATTCGGCAACGCCAAAAAGTGATACCTTATTCTTTGTTTTTTAATTGGAAAACACAGTATAATAAACATTCAATTTATAAATACGTTTTTGGCATAAAACATTTTTTTTTAATTTAGAAACTGTTAGGCAGGTTAACCATTTGTTTCGCCGTAGTTGTCAAAATTTATAGTTTTAAAATAAGCACTAAATTTTTACAGAAACTCCTTAATTTTCGATGATTTAACATCTTTAAGCACACTATAATAAAATTCTGGTCTAAATTATCCAGAAATTCGGGAAACTTGGCAAGTGTGTTCCATGCGTTTGGATCCTATATAGAATTTCAATAAGTAAAAAAAAAAAAAAAAAAAAAAAAACACTAGTCAAGCATAACTCGTTCAGTTTTTCCCGCAACTACTTTCGAGCAAAAATACTTTGTTTTTTACTAAAGGAAGTATTTGCAATTTTGCTGTTGAATTAAAAGAAATGTGTCCACTCTGTTGTTAAATTTCCTCAGTAGCACAGAACATTATTTCTTATTACGCAGATGTCACACATACTTTATTTTAATTGTATATATTTCGATAAAATAATTTTACAGGTAATTATAATTAAGAAAATCTTCTTACCTGTATTCATCAAATCTAGCATCCGTTCTTTATAGTCTTGTTTAGATGGCTAAATCATTGTAATACTCTTCTATAAAGAAATATGTATTAGATTGCAAATAATTTAGCATATAACTAATTGATGACATTGCCTTTTGCTTTTTAATCGAAATTTAATGAAAGAATTAAGAAAAGAAAAAAGAACATAAATTTGAATTACGGAGCTAATAAACGCTCCGAACATTAATAAATCTACATTGCAACTAGAGAGGAAAAATCTACATGTACACTGACGCAGGTGCAAGCGGTTTCGTAGGAATGCGCAGATGCCTTATTTATTTGACTTCACAGTTCGAATCGAAAGTAGAATGTTTTAATAGTCTGTGAAATATATATATTGGGCAGATAATTATTATATTTTACGACACTCCACCTTTCACAATATATATTAGGTCTTCATTAGTTGCAGTTTATCTCTGTGTTTAATGAATGCCGCTTTAGGTAGTGCTTTAGTAAGCACATCGGCAGTCATATCCTTGCTTGAGATATATTTCAATATAATAATTCCTTGTTCGCACAACTGTTTAATTAAATGATATTTAACATCAATATGCTTCGTGCGACTTTAGTACTTATCAGATTCATTGAGTTTAATGCAGGCCTGGTTGTCTTCATAAATAACGATTGGTTGAATTTGTTCCATGTCGAGATCTTTCAGTAGTTTTAATATTGATATTGTTTCCTTTGCTGCATTTTCAGCCGAGATATACTCAGCTTCAGCTGTTGACAATGCTATGCAGTTCTGTTTCTTGGATGTCCAGTTAATCGGGTTTTTCCCAACAAAGTATATGTTACCACTTGTAGATTTTGTATCAAGTGTGTCATTTGCCCAGTCAGCATCAGCAAAAACCTTTAAAATAGGTTATTGATCAACATTATATTTTAATTTATAGTTTTTAGTAGTCTTTAGGTATTTAATTACCCTTTTTGCGGCCTCCCAATCCTTTTCTCTAGGTTGTTCATTTCTACGACTAAGTATATTAACTGCTGCCGAGATATCCGGTTTGCCTAACGTTGCTATATACAACAAAGCTCCTACAGCTTGCCGATATTTGGTGGTATTTGGTAGAATATTTTCAATTTTATCATCTTTCTGGTATCCTGTTTCAAGTGGTGTGTTAACTGGTTTGGAATCTTGCAAATTAAATTTGTTTATAAGTTCATTTATTTTATTTTTCTGATGTATAGCTAATGTCCCATTATCACCTCTTTCTATTTGTATTCCTAAGTATTTGTTTACTTGAGCTAGATTTGTGATTTCGAATTCGTTTTCAAGTTCCTTTATTACTTCGTATATTTCATTTTTGTTTCCTGCCAACAATATGTCGTCGACATATATAAGTAAGTAAACTGTATTTTTGTCCTTTTGTATAAACACTTGTCTGATTCACAGGCAGTAAAATTTTATTTGATTAGTGTTTCATTGATTTTGGTATTCCAAGACCTGGCTGCTTGTTTGAGGCCATATATGGCTTTTCGTAATTTGCAGAATTTTTCTCTTGTCCTGGTATTATGAAGCCTTCTGGCAGGCTCATAAAAATGTCTTCTTCTAGTTCTCCATGTAGGAAAGCGGTTTTCACGTCAACGTGAGTTAACTGCGAATTTTTGTACAATGCATTTATCAAGAAGGTTCTGATTGTTGTATGAGAAGCCACTGGGGCAAAAGTCTCATCATAATCAGTTCCATACTTTTGACTAAAACCTCTTGCCATGAGACGTGCTTTGTATTTTTCAATTTTGCCTGAGTCATTGTATTTTGCTTTAAAAGCCCATTTAAAACCAACAATATGTATATTAGGTGGAGGATCAACAAGATCCTATGTTTCATTTTTATTTAATGATTTTATTTCTCTTTCCTCTGCTTCTAACCGTTTTCTCTCTCAATAGGATTTTTTATGTTTACTATATCGTCAAATGTTTTCGGTTCAATATAACTTGTATTAGTTGACAGAAAAACGAAACGTTCAGGTGGTACCCCTTTGTTTATTCTATCTGACCTCCTTAGGGTTTGTGTATTTTGTATTTCATTATGTTCTTCTGTTACATCATTTTCATTGTTTAGAATAACAGGAATTTTAGATTCTTCATTAATTGCATTTTGGTCAATGTTTCGAGAATGTTCGTGAGTTTCATGCTCTTCAAGAAATTTTACTGTTCTGCAAATTTTTATGTTATTATTTACATAAATTCTATATCCTTTACTTTTTAGATCATAACCTATAAAAATTCCTTGCTTCGCGTTATTGTCCAACTTTTTTCTATCAGTTTTGTTCACATAAACATAAGCTTTGCAGCCAAATGTTCTTATTTTTGAGAGGTCTGGTTTCATACCAGTCCAAAGCTCATATGGTGTCTTTTCACGGGCACTTGTTGGTAGTCTGTTTTGTAAATAGTTTGCTGTCATTAAAGCTTCTCCTCAAAAGTTTTTATTTAATTGACTTTCATTTAACATGCATCTGGTCATTTCGACCAAAGTACGGTTTAACCTTTCCGCTACGCCGTTCTGTTGAGAACAATGGGGCACAATCAGTTGGTGTTGTATACCCTCATTTTGAAGAAATTTTTCAAACTCTTTATTCATATATTCACCACCATTGTCAGAATGCAAAATTTTAATTTTTCTTCCAAATATATTAGAAGTGAGTACATGGTAATTTTTGAAAGCTTCTAAAGCTTCATATTTATTTTTCAACAGATATATATAAGTGTAGCGGCTGTAGTCGTCTATGAAAGAGAGAAAATAACTTTTTCCACCCACTGTAGGTGTCTGGAATGGGCCACAGATGTCGGAATGTATTATATCTAATGTTTGTTTTGTCTTGTGTGTAGCTACTTTGGGGTAAGAATCATTTTCTAATTTTGACATAATACAAATTTCACAATTATCATCGTGTTTACAATTGTTCAGTTTAATTCCCATTGCCATATCTTTACTGACGAGTTATTTTATTTGTGTGATATTTTTGTGTCCTAATCTACTGTGCCATAGTTTAACACAATTTTTATTATCGCAAGTTTGTGTCATGTTTATTTTTTCTTCTATATTTTCATTTGTTTTAACTTCATACAAATTGTCAGCTACTGTCGCAAAAATATATTCTTCGTTTTTAAATTTAATTTCACAAGTGTTCTCTTTAAATATTGCCTGACAACCATTCTCGGTTGCCTTTTTTATTGAAATTAAATTTGTGGCAATTTCAGGATTGAAGAGAGTGTCTTTGAGTATAATGTGTTTGGTTTCGTTTTTAGAATTTTTTACTTTTAATTTTACATCTCCACAACCTTGTGAGATTACTGATTGACCATTGGCTAATATAACTTGTGTTTTATCATTGTTTTTAAATGATATGAACCTTTCCATACTATTGCATACATGGCTTGAACTCCCGCTATCTACAATGAACGAGTTTCTGTTTGAATTTCCTACCACAAAAGTTAGATTTTTCATTTTATTTTCCGTTTCTCGTATCATATTTGATCTTTGTTTGTTTTTATATTTATTGCGGTTGTAGAAGTTACTTTGATAGTTTGGATTTTTATAGTCATTATTCTCTTTGTGTTTATATTCATTGCTTTCTCTATTTTTAAATGCCAATAATCGCTTTTATTATGCGAACTCTTTTTGCAATAATTGCAAAACTTTCGTGGTGGTGTTTTATTTTTAATGTGCATTTTATATGCGCTTTCATTATTTGTTTGATTGTTTTCTGATCTTTTTAGATCTTCGTCAAGTAACTTTCCCCTAATGAATTCTGATGTCACATCTTCCTGATCTCGAGATTCAATTGAGTTTTTTCTTTTCTTTCTTTTTGTTTCTAGAACACATATATTTTTCTAACCAAAACTTTTGGTTTGAGTTCTATTTTGAACGGATGCTTTTTTTTTTTTTCAAAATTTATTTCAATTCATTTATTATTTTTATATTTTTAACATATTCCATTTCATATTATCTTAAAATAGAATACTATACTTATACTTATATAAATGAATTTATGTTTATAGAAAGTGTGACATCATTTTTTTTTTGTTCGTGCTCATAATCTGTTGTTTAATTTCCTCAGTAGCACAGAACATTATTTCTTATTACGCACATGTCACACATATTTTATTTTAATTATATATATTTCGATAAAATAATTTTACAGGTAATTATAATTAAGAAAATATTCTTACCTGTATTCATCAAATCTAGCATCCGTTCTTTATATTCTTGTTTAGATGGCTAAATCATTGTAATACTCTTCTATAAAGAAATATGTATTAGATTGCAAATAATTTAGCATATAACTAATTGATGACATTGCCTTTTGCTTTTTAATCGAAATTTAATGAAAGAATTAAGAAAAGAAAAAAGAAAATAAATTTGAATTACGGAGCTAATAAACGCTCCGAACATTAATAAATCTACATTGCAACTAGAGATGAAAAATCTACATGTACACTGATGCAGGTGCAAGCGGTTTCGTAGGCATGCGCAGATGCCTTATTTATTTGACTTCACAGTTCGAATCGAAAGTAGAATGTTTTAATAGTCTGTGAAATATATATATTGGGCAGATAATTATTATATTTTACAACACACTCGACATGAATTTTATTGTATAAACTAACAATGACGAGTTGCACTTGCAAATAACTATTAATTGTTAGCATTTTCGTTTCCTGTGCTTTTCCTACAACTTTCAAAGAAGTCGGTGTGTTTTTTACCGTCAACATCTTTTAGAGCTACTGTTAAAATTTCAAACCCAACTACTACAATGTGCGGTGATAGGAAAAACAAAAACAACTGACAAAGAGTAAAAAAAAAAAAAAAAAATCTCTCAAGAGTATGTGTAGAAGATTCACAAGAACCCATTTTTTTGTGAGGATTATTCATCTTTCCCACCATCATACAAAAAAAAAAAAAAAAAAAAAAACTTTTAAAAATTATAAAATTATTTCATGAGAGAAATTGCTCATAAAATGAATAATGCGAGAAGGAAAAAAAAAAACTGTTCGAATGATATGTATAGTTGCTAACTTTAACACTTTTTGGCTACCGCAAAATTTCAATATATATTTATATATATATATATATATATATATATATATATATATTATCTTACTTAATCAGTCAAAACCGCTACAGTTCACAAATTAAATAAAATAAATAGTTCTATTAATTTTTTTCAGTAGCCTGAAGGTATTAAATTGGCAGCTATGATGATATGCAATATATTTTATATAGGCAACGAAACACAATATATTTCAAAATTCTCTAATTTTCTGTTAAATAAAAGGTGATGTTTTCGCGAAAACTGCAAAATTTTCTCACTGATATTTTCTCCCATAACATGTTTACAAATTGTGTACTTGGCTGGTATATAAATATTAAGGCACACATGAATGTATACTGCGATAAACATTTTTTTAATACATTTAAAAGTATTAAAAGTAAATCTCAAGATATATATATATAGGAGAGCGTGGGGCTCGTTGTAGCAGGGGTAAGAAGTAACATGCCATCTATGAAATAGTTTGTAACATTTTTGATTAGATATCCCGATAAACACAATTCTTATGATGCGTTTTATTATGTAAGCACAGTCGATGTTCCGCAAAACTGGTTAATGCGAGGTTCTGTACACGTGCTTCATTTTCCCTAGTTAGTTGAAAATAACATATTTCATAAATTTTGATTAAAAGTATGTTAAATTATATTAAAAAAAAAAATTTATAGTTATTTATTTTGTCTATGTGTTAAGTTATAAAAGTCATGCTTAATTTTTTGTATAAATCATTATAGTACATTTTTATAAATAAACAAAATGTTCAAAATCATTCAATGGGGCAAGTTCAAACAAAATATTGGGGCAATTTGTAACATTCATGTAATTAGACATCGTGTTTTAAATGTTAACAAGCAAATTATTTATTCTATGTTTTATTCCATGAATTTGTTTTTTCATTTTCATTGAAAATCTGTTCCTGTTTCATTATATCTAGTTAACAAGTTAAAACCTTTTCCAAAATTTACAGTTTAAATTCATCGTCTAGCTTTGATAGATGACACTAATTTTTCTGCTAATTTCTGTTCTATTAGTTAGTTTTATTTTAAAATGTTGTATTCATAAATTATTGAAATACAACTCATGAATAGTCGTCCGTGGAATATAAATTTTGAATAAAATGTTATTCCATTTTCTACAACAAGTCTGTTAGATCAGCATTGTGCAACTAAATACTACGTCATTGCAAAAATTAACCAAATTTAAATTCCGGGAAAACCAGTATCTTTTTTAAATCACATATACCTTCGATATTATAAAATTTTCAATAATCACTTATTCATTACATAAATTTTCTATCACCGAAATATATATGGTATAAGTTTTTCTAAAAATTAAAAAATCCTAGTAATAAAATTAAAAAAAAACATTTTCACAAACTTAGAAATATTTTTCTTCTTTTAAAACCATTAACAATTCTCATTTATCTCACCGCTTGTAATTACATATATTCTTGAATCAATGATTTTTCACTAATTAAGTTTTTACTTTAAGTTCGAATGCATTACCCATAGACTGCCAAGTGCCAACCACCAAATTTATATTTTGTAGTATTACTGTTAATGCCTATCCCTTTCTTTACATCATTGAATTTTTTGAGTAATTTCATCAAATATAATTACAATTACATAAGAAACTACTCGAATAAATAAATAAATAAATAAATAAAAGCAGGAATAAAACTATGCAATTATAGGGATGGAACAAGGGCGCAGAATTCATACCTTTATTTTTAATTTCTCTAACTGTAATATCGTTGATATAAGGAGTAGAAAATTTTCTTACATTCAAAGTGGTATGAATTAGGTACTTGCGTTCCATCCCTTCTACTAGATTGTTGGAAACGATGCATTAATCATGATGTTGCATGCAAAAAATAAACAAAATGGAATGCATCAATCATAACAACACTTTGAATTAACACACTGTTTCGGCAACGCCAAAGAGTGTTTCATGATATACAAGACATCATGGCATTTAACAACAACATTTAAGGGAAAAATCAATTTATAAATCAGTTTTACTAATTAATAATATTGGTATAAAACTTTTATTATTAAAAAAATAAATAAATAAAAGACGCAATTAAGATGTCGAACAACAACAACAATAAAAAAAAAGATCAGTCAACCTCGTCCTGAATACTACTGAGTAAATAAACAATAAAGAGCTGCACTCGCAAAAAATAATAAATTGTTAATATTTTCTTTTTCGGCTTTTCTCCTATGTCTTTCATAGGAGAGGGTATGTTTTAAGCAGCCAATGACAAATTGAGTTAAACTTCAAATTAACGTATTAAATTGTCTAGTGACAAGAAAAACAAAATCCTGCAACCACTAGAAAGAGTAAATAATATTTGTCAAACTTTCACCCCCCCCCCCCCCCTAATTGATTAATAAACCAGTTCCTTTTTTATGATTTGTGTGAGCTCTAATTTTAAGACATATTTATAGTTAGACATATTTTAAGTTAAACAACTCCATTTCAAATACCAGAAATTATTATTTTTTAGAAATTGGATTACCTATTCTTTAAGTTATTGCAACTTCTTCTCCTCTTCCTTCTTCTTCTTCTTGTGTTTTTTTTTAATTGGATTTATTACTATGATCTGTATATATAAAAAGAAAGTATAAGATTTAAGAAATAAAACATTATATATTTTTTAACTTATTGATTGTATTTATTACAAGGAAAAAAAAAAACCTTTTAACTTTAACGAAATTTTTTGAAATTACAAATAACTAACTAAACACATCGTATTAGTTCATTCACAGTATGGTATTCTTTGAAGCTATTTTCTATTCTTTGTTCTTCAGCAATATAACTCCTGTGATCTTCGAAATATAGGAGGCTGCAATAACTGCGTAACAATTAAGTTTTAATGAAACTTCTGTGTAACAGAGAAACATGTATAAAAGGCAGCTGCTGAAATATTAAGGTTTTAAATTCATAATTTCTAATTTTCAAATTCAGCTATTCTACAATTCTGTATTTTAAATTCAACTATTTAAAAAAAAAAGTTTTCTTTCTCTTATTTAAATAACGAAATTTATGTTCTAAATAATGCTATATTTCTTCTAGTTAAATCGAGTTATATATAACGCATACCAGTGGGCAGCTGAAGAAAATTAGCAATCAAAACAAAATAACACTGATAACGGACGTTTTATATTTATTTATTTATTTTATTGTATTTTGTTCTTTAACATGCGCTTTTGAATTATTACAAAATCGTGAGAATATTAATATTTACATTTCTTAAGATAAGTAATCTCCGGAAAATTACCTACGGGTTACTTTGTATAGCCTTTTTTGCATAAAATGTACAGCTAAAATATCTAATACTTAACAGATTTTATTAAAAAAATTAATAAACTAAAAAATTAATTTGATAGATTTCCTACTGAACTGGATCTAGAAAGATTATAACATCTTGCTGTGAATTAATTTATTCATATCATTTAGATTAAAAAAAAAAAATAGTGAAAAAGTCTTTCTTTCATTTTATTAGTTTACCATTATTTGTAAATATCACGTCTTATACGACAGGGCATTTTTCTTGAACTTCGCTTATTTGCTAAGTTTAAGCAGCATTTTTGTTTTGTTTCACGCATTTTTTTTTTCGTTTTATTCCCCTGTCAGCTCTTTTGACAACTCACTCAGTTGATTAAGGCATTCTTTAGAGGAGGATTGATTAAGATGAACAGGGATGGGAACATGTGCGCAGAACTCACACCACTATCAATATAACAAAATCTTCTACTTCTTAAGTCAACGATATTACGGGCAGAGAAATTTCTTAAACGGATACCGGTATCACTTCTGCGCCCGTAATCCTTCCTTGGATGAATCCTAAATGATTGCCACTACTAATTCTATTCATAATTTACACTTCTCGCTGAATTCAAGTCTATTTTACAGTTTACTATTTGCTTTTCTTCGCCCTTTAAGTTTCCTACGCAATCAAACAGATTAAGTATTCCTTTAAAGAAGTGTTTACACAGATGTCAACATTTTAATTTATTCCGGAGAATTTTTAAGGCCACGATTTTTTTCGTACCACTTATTTCTTAAGAATATTTTTTTTTTCTTATTTTATCGAAGTTGTATATTGGAGAGTGTTTTTCTTTTTATAGATTGGTGGGAAATAAAGGCGTGGCAGAAATACTGCCGAATGAATTAAAATATTGACATCTGTAGTATTTCATTCGTTGAAAACATTATCCGCACACTAAAAAAGATGAATGTTTAAAATTATATCTTTTAAGATAACAGAAAATTGAGAAAAGGCACAGATTTTTTTACTCGCATGCAGAAAGAGCTTCAGTACAGTGTCTTAATTTTTTTTTCTGTGTCGCCTAAATATGTTAAAGTAATGTTTCAATCTTACAAATGCATCATCCATGCTAAAATAAACATAAATAAGTAAGGTTGTTTCTTAAAGAGTAATAAAAAATTGAAAGAAAAATTGTCTTTACCAAATTCGTGCATAAAGGCTTTCAGTCTAGGGTCTTAATTACTTTCTGTGTGGGCTAAAATTTATACATAATTTAAATAGCTCAGAAAACTTCCTTTTGCATCAGATAATGATTGCAATTTTTTTTCTCCCATATTTTTGCACTTTCAGGAAAGGAGAAAATTATTTTAATTCCCATTCAGAAAGTCGATTTAAGGTCTGAAGCCCATTCTGCAGGCAGTGATTAAAATAATGCTATCATATGTGATTGATTGTTATTGATAATAATTTAAAATAAAAATAAATAAATAAATAAATTTAACAAATAAATTTTAACCAAACATGTAATATTATTGTATGTATATTGACCGAAAAAAAAAAAAAAAGAAAGAAAAGAAAGAAAAATTATACACCATTTATTTTGGCATCGAGTTGAAATTTCTGAGAACTGTAAAATGCGTATTCTATTAAACTGTGTGCGATATCGTTCAAAAAAAAAAAAAAAAAAAAAAAGTTTCTGGAGGCACATGGGACCAATGGGTGGTAAAAATTAAAATTTCGAATAGAAACAAAGCGGTGAGGGTGGGATCTTTTAACAATACGTTGGAAAAATCTCTTCGAAACAAACAATTAATGATCAGAAAATATCTTCTATTACTATATTATTTTAGGAAGTTTTCCTTTAAAGTCCTCCCCCCTCCCTCTTTCCTCGGTGTCTCGAAAAGACCTTGAAAATTTGGAAAAAGTCCGCTTGGTTACGTTACTGAATACTACTTTATGGAATAAAATTACTTATAAAAAACATTTTTATATAAAGGTATAATAAAAATAAGATTCAAATTATTAAAACGAGAAAAGATATAAATATGCAGCTGACGTCTGTATAACAACTTTCAGAGTTATCGTTCTTCAGTGGAATATTTAGAGAAAAAAAAATATGCAGAAAATATAAAAATAAAAACAGCAAATCTCAACAGCTTTGTAACTATTAATAAAATTTTATGACATGCCGTGCAGAGATTTTTAGAAAAAGTTTGCACTTATTTGTGAATATATTTTTTCAGGATTCTGCTATGAGACTCGTTTTTCCAATTTCATTTAGGTACTGCAACTGCTGCTATTGAATTTAGTGTGCAACTATCTATAACAACTTGTTGTCGGGAAAATTTTCTTATTTTCAACTCGTAACACCACATTTCAGTATTTCTCTAAAACGCTACTTTATTTAACAAATTATTTTCTGATTGGGCATTATATTTAACTTCAACAATAGATGTGGTAGATGTCAGCGACGTTCATGAAGGCATGCGGCAAATAAAATGTTTAACATGAATGCGCAAAATCCATTTTTGAGTGAAAAGTATTATCAGACTGAGTCATTAAATGACTTTATAGTTCGTGTCTTAAGTTTGCCTTATCATCTTCTAAAGCAGCAAGGATTTCATTTTGAAGAAACGTTAAATAAAGTTACAATGTCATACCAATATTTGACCTGCGGTTTTAGATTATTCTTTAAGACATTAAATATGTTAACTTCTCTATTTTCTTTAAATTGAAATACCCAAAAGGCTGCTCAATAAAATAAAGAACAATTACATTATTTGAACCTCTATAAGAAGCTCTTAACACTATCGCAACCGCATGTTTTCTTGTCTTTTTGGTAGTAAAGTCCGCCTGTGGGCGTTATTTTCCCAAGTTACGATATTTCAGAACAAACTTTTGTGTACTCACATTTATAAAACCATTATAATTATACTCTTTCTAATCAAAGTATTTGTATCCATAACATATTGATTGTACAAATATGAACATTGGGGATATTCTTAAGAAATAATTATCATACAAATTGCGAAGGAAACACCCACTGGCGGAGTTACAGATTTTGAAATGCTGTGAATCTACGTCAGCGTCGCGGAACTGTTAACCTAAGAAGAAATGCAAAATTCAAGAGATTTTATTCCAAATTTTACTAAGACTAACCTAAGATACTAAATTTTCAGCTAAAATGCGTGTCCTATAAAAATATGTGGAACGTGTATATGCCTAAAATAACTGATGACAAGTAACTTTAATTATACAAATAACATAATACCTATCGTTTCAGTAAACTCCAGTGTCATTAACATTCCTTCGAAAAAGCACCCGGGACGACGTACAGTTGCTCTCCGAGAAAAAAAAAAAAAACTCTTTTAAATTTCTAATGAGCGAAAGTTTAAATATAAACTCCCTGTAATTATTATTTTTTTTTTATTTTGAAAGTCTTCTACTTAACCCTTTCAGGGGCGGTAATGCCACTACAGCATCACCAAATTTTAATTTTCAACTGAAAAAATTCCTTCCGGAAATATTTTACATGATTTTACTTTTATAACTTAAAAGGAGAAATTCTTTTATTTCTTCTTTTATACCATTGATCGTAAATTCCAGTGGCTGTTGATTTTAAATTCTGTCCTTGAAAGGGTTAGAAAGCTGATTACAGGATTGTCACTTCAAATATATGCTGTAACAATCTCATAGTTGCCAACATTGCTAATATTAAAATCAGATTTATACACCAGTATTTTTAAAAAGGATTCCGTCGCAGATATTTTTGACGGATATAAAAAATTAAATAAACTGAAAACGTTTCTAAAATCTTTTTGGTATAAAGACTCCGTTGAAAATAATGGAGACATGACATCTGTGCAATCTTCCTTACTTCAAATCCAGTCATACATGAAAACTTCACCGAAGGCTAGACTTTTCAGACATCAAAGTATACAACCAGTGTTGGCAGACTACGCGACTTTTTTATTCAACAGTCACCAATAATTTTAAGATGTGATTTTTTATGTATAAAATAGACTAACTGAATTGGAAAGGTTGGCTAAAGTGTAATTGTATAGCAAATACCACTTTTCAAAATTTCAGTTGGCTGCTGAATAAAAAGGTAGCAAAGTTTGGTACCATTGTAATAAACACTGCAACGTTAGCCGGATCCAACCAATTTCAACTAATATTTTGATTCTACCAACAGAACCATTCGAACTAAGTAAATAATTCTTAAAACTTCGCAAATGCAAAATAGTGCTTTGAGCTCTCAGATTTAATTTGTTTATAAAAAAAAAAAAAAGAAGAAAGAAAGTTATTTTTACAAAATAAATAAACAACTAAGGTCATATGAGATATGTTATGAATATGACAGCGAATTAGAACTGCCCAGGTATACAAAAAAGAAAATTACAGGATTTTTATAACAAATAAAAACTAAGCTGTGGGTTTTAGTCCATTAACTTTCAAAATTATGAATAAACTTTTATTCAATATATTTCAGAATGAAGCCAGTTTCCTTCGGAATGGGAAATAATATCATCCTATCTTCAAAAATAATAGAAATTCTTTTTTAACATAAAAATATTTTATAATCTATATAAATAAAGAGAAGTGTCTGTGTGTGTGTGTGTGTGTGTCTGTGTATATGATTGTCTACACTCTGGAGCTCACACTACCCATCGCAGAGCAACAAAACATGGCATATGGGAACCTGGGACCCTACAGGTGTGCCTCTCATCGAGATTTTTCAAATTTCGAATTTCGAATTTGATTTTTTTTTTTTCAATTTTAAATATTGCCTTTTATGTTTCATTTGTCATAAATTTATTTTTCCATTGTAATCGTCTGCGTATCTTAGCAACGGATATTACGCAATGTATTTTTTTATTTAATACATTCAATTGAAGGGGAAACCTTTTTCCTCTTTTTAACATATTATATATATTGAAAATAAAATGGCAATACAGTAGAAATAATTAAATATATATAATTTAAAATTTAAAAACTTACTTATACCAGTTATGTTTATGTATAATCTTTTATAGTATAACAACTTTTTACTTTTAATTTAATTCCTTTAAAAGAAAAATATTTCGCCTTCCCTGGCTTTATTTATTTTTATAGTATTTATCGGGGGAAAATGGTAGTATATAGTACAAACGATTAAATTGATTAAAATTTATTTATTTATATGCATTTAATTCCTTTTAAAAGAAAATATACTTTTTATTTCATTACTATGCAATATTAATCTTGATGTTGCATGCAAAAATAAACGTAATAGAATGTTGCATGCAAAAATAAATGTAAAAGAAAACGTATTAGAAAATATAAGATTTACAACACTTTAAATTAATACACTATTTCGGCAACGCCAAATAGTGTTTCAGGATATACGAAATATCATTGTATAACATCGCCAACATATAATGGAAAAATCAATTTATAAATCAGTTTTACTAATTAATAATATTGGTATAAAACTTTTATTATAAAAAGAAAGACGAAAATGACGCAATTAAGATGTCGAACAACTACAACAACAACAAAAAGAGATCAGTCAACCTCGTCTTGAATTCTACTGAGTAAATAAACAATGAAGAGCTGCACTCGCAAAGAATTATTAAATGTTAACATTTTCTTTTTCGGCTTTTCTCCTATACCTTTCATAGGAGTGGGTATGTTTTAAGCAGCCAATGACAAATTGAGTTAAACTTCAAACTGACGTATTAAATTGTCTGGTGACAAGAAAAACAAAATCCTGAAACCACTAGAACTAGGAAAGAGTAAATAATATTTGTCAAACTTTTCCCCCCTAATTGATTAATAAACCAGTTCCTTTTGTATGATTTGTGTAAGCTCTAATTTTAAGACATATTTATAATTAGACATATTTTAAGTTAAACAACTCCATTTCAAATAACAGAAATTATTATTTTTCAGAAATTGGATTACCTATTCTTTAAGTTATTGCAACTTCTTCTCCTCTTCCTTCTTCTTCTTGTGTTTTTTTTTTTTTTTTTGTTGTTTTTTTTTAATTGGATTTATTACTATGATCTGTATATATAAAAAGAAAGTATAAGATTTAAGAAATAAAACATTATATTTTTTAACTTATTGATTGTATTTATTACAAGAAAAAAAAATCTTTTAAATTTAATGGAAATTTTTGAAATTACAAATAACTAACTGAACACATCGTATTAGTTCATTCACAGTATGCTGCTCTTTGAAGCTATTTTCTATTCTTTGTTCGTCAGCAATATAACTTCTGTGATCTTCAAAATATAGGAGGCTGCAATAACTGCGTAACAATTAAGTTTTAATGAAACTTCTGTGTAACAGAGAAACATGTATAAAAGGCGGCTGCTGAAATATTAAGGTTTTAAATTTATAATTTCTAATTTTCAAATTCAGCTATTCTACAATTCTGTATTTTAAATTCAACTATTTTAAAAAAAGTTTTCTTTCTCTTATTTAAATAACGAAATTATGTTCTAAATAATGCTATATTTCTTCTAGTTAAATCGAGTTATATATAACGCATACCAGTGGGCAGCTGAAGAAAATTAGCAATCAAAACAAAATAAAACTGATAACGGACGTTTTATATTTATTTATTTATTTTATTCATTTATTTTATTGTATTTTGTTCTTTAACATGCGCTTTTGAATTATTACAAAATCGTGAGAATATTAATATTTACATTTCTTAAGATAAGTAACCTCCGGAAAATTACCTACGGGTTACTTTGTATAGCCTTTTTTGCGTAAAATGAACAGCTAAAATATCTAATACTTAACTGATTTTATTAAAAAAATTAATAAGCTAAAAAATTAATTTGATAGATTTCCTACTGAACTGGATCTAGAAAGATTATAACATCTTGCTGTGAATTAATTTATTCATGTCATTTAGATTAAGAAAAAAAAAATAGTGAAAAAGTCTTTCTTTCATTTTATTAGTTTACCATTATTTGTAAATATCACGTCTTATACGACAGGGCATTTTTCTTGAACTTCGCTTATTTGCTAAGTTTAAGCAGCATTTTTGTTTTGTTTCACACATTTTTTTTTTTTTCGTTTTATTCCCCTGTCAGCTCTTTTGACAACTCACTCAGTTGATTAAGGCATTCTTTAGAGGAGGATTGATTAAGATGAACAGGGATGGGAACATGTGCGCAGAACTCACACCACTATCAATATAACAAAATCTTTTACTTCTTAAGTCACAGATATTATGAGCAGAGAAATGTCTTAAGCGAATACCGGTATGACTTCTGCGCCTGTAATCCATCCTTGGATGAATACCAAATGATTGCCACTACTAAATCCATTCATAATTCACACTTCTCGCTGAATTCAAGTCTATTTTACAGTTTACTATTTGCTTTTCTTCGCACTGTAAATTTCCCACGCAATCAAACAGGTTAAGTATTCCTTTAAAGAAGTGTTTACACAGTTGCCAACATTTGAATTTATTCCGGAAAATTTTTAAAGCCGCCTTTTTTTCGTACCACTTATTTCTTAGAATAGTTTTTTTTTCTTATTTTATCGAAGTTATGTATCGGAGAATATTTTTCTATTAATAAAGTGGTGTGAAATAAAGGCGTGACTGAAAATACTGCGGAATAAATTAAAATATTGACTTCTGTGGTGTTTCATTCATTGAAAATATTATCCCCAGTCTAATAAAGATGAATGTTTAAGATTATTTCTTTTAAGATAACAGAAAATTGAGAAAAAAAAAACAGATTTTTTTACATGCATGCTTTTTAGTGTCGCCTAAATATGTTAAAGTAATGTTTCAATCTTACAAATGCATCATCCATACAAAAATAATCATGAATAAGTAAGATTGTTTCTTAAAGAGTAATAAAAAATTGAAAGAAATCCGTGTCTTTACTAAATTCGTGCATAAAGGCCTTCAGTCTAGGGTCTTAATTAATTTCTGTATGGGCTAAAATTTATACATAGAAATTTAAAATAGCGCAGAAAACTTTCTTATGCATCAGATAATGAGTGCAACTTTTTTGTCTGGTATTTTTGCACTTTCAGGAAAGGAGATAATTATTTTTTTCGCCTTCAGAAAGTCGTTTTAAAATCTGACGCCTTTTCTGCACGCAGTATTTAAAATAATGCTTTGATATGTGGTTGATTCTTATTATTAATAATCTAAAATAAAAGTAAATAAATGAATTAATGTAACAAATAAGTTTTAACCAAAAAAGTTATATTATCGTATATGTATTGTCCGCCAAAAATCACACAATACACCATCCATTTTAGTATCGCGTTGAGTATTCTTTTAAACTGAGTGAGATATCGTTCAAAAAAAAAAAAAAATGTCTCTGTAGGCACATGGAACCAATGGATGGTAAACAATAAAATTTCGAATAGAATCAAAGCGGTGAGGGTGGGATCTTTTAACAATACGTTAGAAAAATCTCTTCGAAATAAAAAATTAATGAACAGAAAATATCTTCTTCTATTATATTGTTTTAGGAAGTCTTCGTTTAAAGTCCTCCCCCCTCCCTCTTTCCTCGGTGTCTCGAAAAGACCTTAAAAATTTTGAAAGAGTCCGCTTGGTTACGTTACTGAATACTGCTTTATGGAATAAAATTACGTATAAAAAACCTTTTATATAAAGGTATAATAAAAATAAGATTCAAATTATTAAAACGAGAAAAGATATAAATATACAGCTGACGTCTGTATAATAACTTTCAGAGTTATCGTTCTTCAGTGGTAAATATTTAGAGAAAAAAAAATATGCAGAAAATATGAAAATAAAAACGGTAAATCTCAATAACTTTGTAGCTATTAATAAAATTTTATGACATGTCGTGCAGAGATTTTTAGAAAAAGTTGGTACTTATTTGTGAATATATTTTTTCAGGATTCTGCTATGTAACGCGTTTTTCCAATTTTATTTAGGTACTGCAACTGCTGCTATTGAATTTAGTGTGCGACCTTGTATAACGTGTTGAAGTTGTATTTTATTTTTGTTTCTATGTGTGTGGCAACACCGATTGTAGTTGCTATTAGTTATTATTTCCGTGTTCTAATGTTTGGTTTTTGATTAAATGTTTTAATGTCTTTCGGAGCTCGTATCGTCACAATTCTTGATATAATCTTCATATTTTAAGTTAAAATAAGTCTTTTAACGTTAACAGCAGTGGCGAGGCGTGAATGACGTTTTTGGTCATCGTTACGCGAGTGACTGGAAACAGTACATTGTAATAGAATATGTATTTATCTTATTGGTTGATTCGTCTTTTTTATACAGCAACGTAGGTATGACGGCATTCCAACAGTCAATCAGATGAATAAACTTTCCATGATAACGGACTGTTTCTAACCACACACATGAAGATGACCGAAAGGTCACTCACGCGTCGTCACTGGTTAACAGGTTATGGGCTTTGACACGCTCGCCGCGTATTTGAGTACGTAAGCTAAGAGAAACTTATTTGAGAAACTAAGCCTATTTCTTAGTGCGTATTCTTGCTCATTTTAAGTCTAAAATGGATTTGTCAAGAACAGTGAAGCCTTTATCGGGAGAAAAAGATTTTCCGATGTGGAGACGAAAGATTCGTGATTTACTAGATTACCATGAAGGAGCATTGGAGGTAATAGACGGTAAATTAAAGAAACCAGAAGAGTTACCTGACACGGCCGATGCAGAAGCAAGAAAGATGTATAAAGTAAATGCTGATTTGTATCGAAAAGCCAACAGTTATGCAAAAAGTATGATTGCAAGTACTGTAACAGATTCTGTTTATCAGAAAATAATGGACAAAGAAACGGCATATGAAGCTTGGGAAGCTTTAAAAATGTTGTTTGAAGCAACATCAAAAGATCAGTTATTCAAGATTTGTTCCGAGTTTTTTACATTTAGCTGGTCTGTAGGTGATGATGTTTCAACTCATGTTGCTAAATTAAGCAGTTTATGGAATGAACTTAATAATGGGCTTATAGCAAAAGAAGAAAACAAATTACCGGATTTATTACTAATTTGTAAAATTTTGAATATCTTGCCAAGTAGTTTCGATTCATTCAAATCAAGTTGGATGCTTCTTGCAAAGGATAAAGAAAATACATTTGAGGATTTGGCAGCTCAATTAAGTATGTTTGAAAGAAATTTCACAAATTGCGATGACAATGAAAAAACTGAAGAAGCCCTTAATGCCAAGTCAGGATATAAAATAAAAGAAAGAAAATTTCAAATAAAGAAAAAAGATGTTTGTAACTATTGTAAATTAAGTGGACATTGGGTGAAATCGTGCCAAAAATGGATTGCGGACGGTAAACCTCCAAAGCCAGGTTCGACTTTTCAAAGGAAGCCAAATAAGAGTGGTCAAGGGAATATGCCATCAACTAATATGACATTGATGTCTATTTCTGAAGAAAATTACCTATTAGAAGGGGAATCAAACGCATTCTGGTTAGACAATGGAGCTACAAAGCATGTTACTAACACTTTGGTATACTTTAATCATTTTGAAAAGTTTTCAAATTCAGGTTCTCACACCATTAAAGCAGCAGGAAAAGAAGTTTTGACAGCTTTAGGAAAAGGAAATATCCTAGTCAAAACGTTAATTAGAGGAAAAACAGAAGTAATGGAACTGAGAGATGTCTGGTATGTTCCTGGGATTAACAGAAATTTGTTTTCAGTTCTGGCTGCTCAGGATAGAAATCTGAATAGTGAATTTTATTCTACACCTACTGAATGTTGGTTAAAGATCAACAATGAAGTAAAGCTGTATGGTTTTCGTAAAGTAAGTGGAACTTTGTACAGGGCAGCTTTAGAACCAATACTTCCAAATAAAATAGTTGAAGTGCAAATTGTTGATGTGGACACTAGCAACAGTTCTTTACGGCAATTATATCACAGTAGATGGGGACACCAAGACAGGCGTCATATTAGAAATCTGCTCAAGGAGGAATTTGATATCAAAGTGAAAATGGATAAAGAGCCATGTGAACCATGTATATACGGAAAAGCACATCGACTGAAGTTTGGCACCAAACCTAAAGCTACAAATGTTGGAGAGCTTGTGTCAACTGATGTTTGTGGACCCTTTGACGAATCACAGCGCAAGTATAAATATTTTGTTGTTTTCAAAGATCAATATTCAAAATACCGTTATGTTTACTTTCTGAAACAAAAGTCTGATGTCGTATATTCTCTTAAATCATTCATAGCTCATGCAGAAAATTTAGGACATTCAGTTAAAGAGATTCTTAGTGACAATGGTGGAGAGTTCAATAACGAAAAAGTCAGAGAATTTCTGCAGATAAAAGGGATTACTCAAAGACTCACAGCACCATACACACCAGAACAAAATGGAACTAGTGAACGTGAAAACAGAACAGTTATTGAAATGGCCAGAACCCTGAAGCATTCCAATCCAGATATAGAATTTCCAGCATTTCTGTGGGCCGAACTTGTTAACACTGCTAGATACATTTTAAACAGAACTGGAATTTCATCAGTGGAAAATGTTAGTCCACACGAACTATGGTTTGGAAATAAACCAAGAATAAGACACATGCGCATAATTGGTTCTCTCTGTTATGCTCATGTACCATCTCAAATGAGAAGAAAGATGGATAAAAAAGCTGTTAAAGGTTTTCTTATTGGTTACAATGGTAATGAACGTTATAGAATTTGGATTGCAGAAGAAAGAAAAGTAATTCTTTCAAGAGACGTAATTTTTCATGAAAAAATTCAGAAATGTGAAAAATACAATAAAGTATTATTGCAAAGTCCAGACAATGAACTTAATTCACCTAATCAGGAAGGGAATACAGAGAAAAAAGAAGAATTGGAAAGGAAGAAAATCATTTCAACTGAAACTGAAATTGAGAGTGAAGATGAAGAGAATGAATCAAAGTCTTCCTACAGTATGAGATTGAGAGATCGATCACAGTTAAAGAAACCTGCACGTCTTGATGACTATATTATGGAAGTAGAGTCATTCATTTATGATGAAAAGAATCCTGAAACATATCAAGAAGCTATAGAGAGTCGAGAAAAGGACAATTGGAGAAGAGCCATGGAGAATGAAATGAATTCATTAAAAGAAAATTATACATGGGAACTCACAAAATTACCTGTAGGAGTCAAGGCCATACCATGCAAATGGATATATAGAATCAAGAGAAATCCAGATGGTCGTATCGATAAGTACAAAGCAAGGCTTGTTATAAAAGGTTTTGTTCAACGCAAAGGAATCGATTATGAAGAAACATTCAGCCCTGTTGCAAGAACAAGCACTATAAGAACTTTAATTAGTATAGCAGCAAGTGAAAATATGACTTTAATGCAATTTGATGTTTCAACAGCATTTCTATATGGCAAATTAGAGGAGGATGTTTTCATGCGTCAACCGGAAGGCTATGAAGATGGAACTGAAAGAGTATGTCACCTAAAGAAAAGCCTTTATGGTTTAAAACAAGCACCAAGGTGCTGGAATAAGCATTTTGGAGGATATTTGTTGAAACTTGGTTTTGTAAGAAGTGAAGCAGATCCATGTTTGTTTATAAGAAGAAACAACTCAGAATTGCTTTTGATAGTTTTATATGTTGATGATGGATTGGTTGCATCATCAAATAAAGATCAGTTAGAAAGTTTTCTCAGAGACCTAAAGAAAGAATTCAAAGTCACAGTAAAACCCGCTGAGTATTATTTAGGATTTCAAATTCATCATCAAGAAGATAATTCCATTAAATTATGTCAAACAGCCTACACAAAGAAAGTTCTAGAAAAATTTGGTATGAACGATTGCAGACCTGTATCTACACCCATTATCAAAGAAGGTTCTCAATCAGGGAAAGTAGACAGCACCGAAAGAACTTTTCAAGCTGGCAGACCTTCTAACTAAACCACTTTATAGCCCTAGAATTTTGAATTTGTGTAAAAATATAGGACTAACATACAACTCAGTAACAAAAACAAAATAAGGGAAAGTGTTGAGGTTGTATTTTATTTTTGTTTCTATGTGTGTGGCAACACCGATTGTAGTTGCTATTAGTTATTATTTCCGTGTTATAATGTTTGGTTTTTGATTAAATGTTTTAATGTCTTTCGGAGCTCGTATCGTCACAATTCTTGATATAATCTTCATATTTTAAGTTAAAATAAGTCTTTTAACGTTAGCATAACGAACTGTTGTCGGAAATATTTTCTTATTTTCAACTCGTAACACCACATTTCAGTATTTCTCTAAAACGCTACTTTATTTAACAAATTATTTTCTGATTGGGTATTATATTTAACTTCAACAATCGATGTGGTAGATGTCATCGACGTTCATGAAGGCGTGCGGCAAATAAAATGTTTAACATGAATGCGCAAAATCCATTTTTGAGTGAAAAGTATTATCAGACTGAGTCATTAAATGACATTATAGTTCGTGGCTTAACGGCCCTCTTCACTTATCGTCGCCGGAAGCCCGAGCCAATGCTATTCTACGAGGAAATTTTCTTTACAAATAACTTATTAACTAATACATGTTTTTAAATTCTGTTTTCACATTCTGAAAATTCCCAACTGTTAAATTGACGGACCTTTTTTAAAAAGGTATTTTTTTAATTTTTAATATTTTATTTTGAAATTGCAAAATGAAAAAAAAAAAACTCACATATTGAAAATTCGTATTTTGCAGCTTCAAAATAAAATATAAAAAAAAAAATAATAATAATAATTTTTTTAAAAAAATGTCCGTCAATTTAACAGCTGGGAATTTTCAGAATGTGAAAACAGAATTTAAAAATATATATTAGTTAATAAGTTAATTGTTAAGAAAAATTTCCCATAGAATAACATTAGCTTCATCTTCCGGCGGCGGTGAGTGAAGAGGGCCCTTAAGTTTGCCTTATCATCTTCTAAAGCAGCAACGATTTCATTTTCAACAAACGTTAAATAAAGTTACAATGTCATACCAATATTTGACTTGAGGCTTAAGACTGTTCTTTAAGACATTAAATATGTTAACTTCTCTATTTTCTTTAAATCGAAATACCCAAAAGGCTGCTCAATAAAATAAAAAAAAATAAAAATAAAGAACAATTACATTATTTGAACCCGTATAAGAAGCTCTTAACACTATCGCAACCGCATGTTTTTTTTTTTTTTTTTTTGTTAGTAAAGTCCGCCTGTGGGCGTTATTCTCCCAAGTTACGATATTTCAGAATAAAATTTTGTGTACTCATATTTATAAAAGCAAATGGATATATATTATAATTATACTCTTTCTAATCAAAGTATTTGTATCCATAACATATTGATTGTACAAATATGAACATTGGGGATATTCTTAAGAAATAATTATCATACAAATTGCGATGGAAACACCCACTGGCGGAGTTACAGATTTTCAAATGATGTGAATCTGCGTCAGCGGTCGCGGAACTGTTAACCTAAGAAGAAATGCAAAATTTAAGAAATTTTATTCCAGATTTCACTAACGTATGAAATATGACTATCCTAAGATACTAAATTTTTAGCTAAAATGCGTGCACTTTTGTGGAACCATAGCCTCCTTAACTAGATGCCTGTCGCGTAGCTCAGAAACTAGGCAACAGTTGAAACGGTAGATAGCGCCACCTGGTACAGATTGAGCGACTTTTTTATTCAACAGCTACCAAAATTTTTTAAAAATGGGATATAATATACATAAAAGGCGAACAAAATCGAAGAAACGTCGTTTATATATATAGTGTATCACTTCGTAAATTATTGGTGACATGTGAATAAAAAAGTCCCATAATTTGTACTAGGTGGCGCTGTCTACAGCTTCAACTGTTGCCTAGTTTCCGAGCTACGCGACAGGCATCTACTTAAGGAGGCTCTGGTGGAACGTATAAGACGCCTAAAATAACTGATGACAAGTAACTTTAATTAAACAAATAACATATTTCGTATCCTTTCAATAAACTCCAAGAGTCATTAACTTTCCTTTAAAAAAGCGCCCGAGACAACGTACAGTCGATCTGTGAGAAAAAAACTCTTTTAAATTTCTAATGAGCGAAAGTTTAAATATAAACTCCCTGTAATTAAATTTCTTTATTATGAAAGTCTTCCACTTAACCCTTCACCAAATTTTATTTTTCAACTGAAAAAATTCCTTCCGGAAATATTTTACAGGATTTTACTTTTATAACTTAAAAGGAGAAATTCATTTATTTCTTCTGTTATAACATTGATCGTAAATTCCAGTGGCTGTTGATTTTAAATGACTAAAATTACTCTGCCCTTTTAAGGGAACCCTTTCAGGGGCGGTGGTATGTATTTTATACCACCTAATTTCAGTTCCCAATTGCAAAAATTCATCCCAGAAATTTCATATAAAATTTTACTTTTTTATCTTATCTGAAAACATTCATTTATTACTTTTCTTCTAATCTTGATCTCAGACTCTGGTGGCATTGGATTTTAAATTAACTTAAATTCAATGCCCCTGAAGGGGTTAAAAAGCTGATTACAGGATTGTCACTTCAAATATATGCTGCAACAATCTCATAGTTGCCAACATTGCTAATATTAAAATCAGATTTATACACCAGTATTTTTAAAAAGGATTCCGTCCCAGATATTTTTGACGGATATAAAAAATTAAATAAACTGAAAACGTTTCTAAAATCTTTCTGGTATAAATTCTCCGTTGAAAATAATGGAGACTTGGCATCTGTGCAATCTTCCTTAAAAATACTTCCAATCCAATCATATATGAAAACTTCCCCGAAGGCTAGACTTTTTAGACATCACAGTCCAGTGTTGCCAGACTTTCCGACTCTTTTATTCAACAGTCACCAATAATTTTGAGAAGTAATATTTTATATATAAAATAGACGAATTGAATCTAAAGTGTATATCAAATACCATTTTTCAAAATTATAGGTGGCTGCTGAATAAAAAGGTAGCAAAGCTTGGCAACATTGTAACAAACACTGCAACGTTATCCGGAACCACCCAATTTCAACTAAGGTAAAATACCCAGTAGATGACACCTTAATGATCTATTAGTATGTTTATTGACATAGTTTGGTACGAAATCATCTTAGAGGGAACTTCTAATTGGTAATAGTTGCGCAAATTATTCCCCTTCCAGAATGTGACAAGAATTGTAGCAATAAAATTAATGTGTATTTTTATGTTATTTTTTAATAAAATAAAGGTACTATGCTAGTAGTTGACACCTTGTGAAAACAAATATATTTAGTAGCTGACACTTTTTATTTTCAGTAGTTGACATAGGTATGCTTAGATTAAGATGGACACAAAAAAGAAATGTAATGAAAGTAAATACACAAATCACTGGAATAAGTACAGCGAAGAGTACTTCACCACTCTTCCCTGTACCTAATCCAGCATTTTGTATCAAGACTTCTTTTAATACTAAATTGATTTGAAGTTTTGAGTTTGTTAACCGACTTTTGTATATATTTTGTATACTAGATGTCTATACTATATCTGAGACACCATCTCGATCTTTGGCTTCCTTTTTTTTTTTCTTAATATTTAATTTTCTTCGTCAAAGTGTCAACTATTGGTGCAGTGTCAATTACTGGTGGTTTTACCTTAATATTTTCATTCTACCGACTGAACCATACGAACTAAGTAAATAATTCTTAAAACTTCGCAAATGCAAAATAGTGCTTTGAGCTCTCAGATTTAATTTGTTTATAAAAAAAAAAAAAGAAGAAAGTTATTTTTTCAAAATAAATAAACAACTAAGGTCATATGAGATATGTTATGAATATGACAGCGAATTAGAACTGCCCAGGTATACAAAAAAGAAAATTACAGGATTTTTATAACAAATAAAAACTAAGCTGGGGGTTTTAGTCCATTAACTTTCAAAGTTATGAATAAACTTTTATTCAATATATTTCAGAATGAAGCCAGTTTCCTTCGGAATGGGAAATAATATCACCCTATCTTCAAAAATAATAGAAATTCTTTTTTAACATATTGATTGTATTTATATATATATATATAAAATGTAATCTATATATATATAAAGAGAAGTGTCTCTGTGTGTGTGTGTCTGTGTATATGATTGTCTACACTCTGGTGTTCACACTACCGATCGCAGAGCAGCAAAACTTGGCATATGGGACCCTGGGACCCTATAAGTGTTCCTCTCATCGAGATTTTTCAAATTTCGAATTTGAATTTTTTTTTTTCAATTTTAAATATTGGCTTTTATGTTTCATTTGTCATGAATTTATTTTCCCATTGTAATCGTCTGCGTATCTTAGCAACGGCTATTACGCAATGTATTTTTTTATTTAATATATTCATTTGAAGGCGAAACCTTTTTCCTCTTTTTAATATATTATATATATTGGAAGTAAAATGGCAATGCAGTAGAAAAGATTAAATATATAAAATTTAAAATTTAAAAACTTATTTATAACAGTTATGTTTAAGTATAATCTTTTATAGTATAACAAATTTTTATTTTTAATTTTTTTATTTAATTCCTTTAAAATAAAAATATTTCGCCTTCCCTGGCTTTATTTATTTATTTTTTTTATTTTTTTTTATTTATAGTATTTATCGGGGGGAAATGGTAGTATATAGTAGAAACGATTAAATTGATTAATTTATTTTTTATTTTTATGCCTTTAATTCTTTTTAAAAGAAAATATACTTTTTATTTCATTTGTTATATTGCTCGGAATGATGTGATAATATAGTGGAAACATCTGGGACTATAAAATACATGGTTCAAAAACTGAAATATTCAATAGATGTTGAGACACAGTCATCCTTAAAGTTGTAGTTTTTAAATAATAGCAGATCCCTGTCGTCGATAAATGCCCAAAATGAAGTGGCCTTCAAAGACAGCAGGCAGTGGAAACCTGGACCCGCTGTAGTGCGGGTGGAGAAAGAGCTGCCATAGTCAGCGGGTAATCGAAACGAGGTTTACAGCGATTTCAATATATATATATTAGTTTTTATTTATGATTGGATGTAAGAAATAAATACTAATCCAATTATTTTGAAAATTTATTTAAAAAAAGTAACAAGCGAAACGGGCGTAACCTGCTAGTATTTAATATGTAAATGAAATGTTTTGAACTTACAAATAATTAATAACACAAATTTTAATAGTTCACACGTTTTACCAGACAGTTTGAAACGATTTTGCAAGCTGTCATTTATTCGTCAGAAATATCAAATCATTCCATAGCCCCTATCACAATTTCTATGAAGAAAAATGTATTGATATTCCTTTGAGATATTTTTCTGGTATGATGAACTGTTTCGTCAAATCCAGTAAACAGGTAAAAATCTTTTGCAAAGTTTATAGTTTAAATTTTATCGCTAGTTTTACTTTATCTGTACTCAGATAAAAGTTTCACTGCATCGAGTTGTGAAATTATTATAATAGCAATACTAACGACAAAATACTATGTAATTAACCTACCCCAAAACATAACCAACAACATAAAAAATTCTATTCGTCAGAGATAGCCAATAGTCCATGGAATATAAGTTACGTATAAAAAGTCTTTTTTTTTTTCTTTTTAACGAATCTGTTCGGAAAATTGTACGCAACAAGATACTTCTGCATTGAACAAAAAAATACTAGTTTTAAATTACAGAAAATCATAATCATTTTTTAAATGACATGTGCGCATACTTGCCACCTTAGTATATTTTGGCTGCGGGAAAAATTGAATAGAAATATTTATTTTATCCAATCGATGAATTGTAATGGTTTGCACTGATAAAGAAAAATAAAAAAAAATTATAAAAATATTCCGAAGCCAAAAGGTGTTAAGTTGGCAACTATACCTTCTCCTTCGATATTCAAAAATTTTCATTCACCACTTATTGATTGAATACGGGTTTCTAACACTGAAATGTATTTGGACAAACTCTTTTCAGAATCGAAAATCGAGGATATAAAACACGAGCAACAACCTATACTAATATCAATATCTATCATAGTAACTGCGTTTTGTCGCCAAGACAATAATGTAAAAAAATATTGCTATAAATGTATTTTCTCTATAAACACTAAGATTTACCTATCGCTTCCAAAATATATATGATATTTGCTGATTTGAATTTCTCAATGACGTCATAGGTTTTATAAATATCTTTCAACCAAAGAGCTTTGGACTTTGCTTATGTTACTCTACCTGACAGCTGTTAGTTTCCCTCTACTTGGCAACGCCAAACAGAGCTTCTAGAACCAATACCGAATTAATCTGCGAGAACACATCTTTTATAACAATCAAATTATAAATCACTTTCCTTACCAAATGTTTTTGGTATAAAACATTTTACTTTAAATTTAGAAACGATTACAAAGGTTAACCGTTTCTTTCATCATAGTTGTCAATATTTACAATTTTTAAATAAGGATAATCAACAATATATTTTTAAAGAAACTCCTTAAATTAATTTTTCGAGATTTAAGATCTCCAAGAACGCACGCTGTAATAAAATTGTCTAAATTTTTCGGAAATTTAGGAAAAGTTGGCAGCTATGATTCATGGATCATATACAGAATTTCAATATGCTTAACAAAAAAAAAAAAAAAAAGAGAGAAAAAAAGAAAAAAAAAATAGCTCAAGCATTACTTACCTAATTTTTCCCGCAACTACTTTTGAACGAAAATGTTTTGTTTTTCAAATGAGGAAGTATTTGGATTAAAAGAAATGTCTCCAACTCGATATTAATTTTATTGTATAAACTAACAATGACGAGCTTCATTTGCAAATAATTATTAATTGTTAGCATTTTCAATTCCTGCTTTTTTCCTACAGATTTCAAAGAAGTCGGTGTATTTTATGCAGTCTAGAACATTTAGAGCTACTGGTAAAACTTCAAACCCACCAACTACAGCGTGTGGTAACAGGAAAAACGAAAACAACTAACAAAGAGTAAAAACAATTCTCTCAAGAATATGTGTAGAAGTTTCGCAGGAACCCATTTTTTTTTTTTGTAAGGACTCTTCAACTTTCCTCTATATCAATTTTAACTCAAAAAAAAAAAAAAAAAAATTAAAATTATAAAATTATTTCATGGGAAAAACTATTAATTACTAAAAATTAATAACTCAGAAAAATAGTACCTGTGTGAATATGTATAGTTGCCAACTTTAACATTTTTCGGTTACCGGAAAATTTAAACATCTGTATTTTTAATTTTACATAATCAGTGAAAACCGCTACAGTTCACCGACTAAATAAAATGAATAATTCTAATAATTTTTTTTTCTGTGGTTAAAAGGTACTAAATTGGCAACTATGATGATATGTAAGACATTTTCTATAAGCAACGAAACACAATATATTCATAAATTCTGTAACGTTCTGGTAAACAAAAGATAATGTTTTTGCAGTAACTATAAATTTTCGCAGGTGAGTTTTCTCCTATAACATGTATACAAGTTGTGTATTTTGCTGGTATATAAATATTAAAGCACACATGAGTGCATACAGCGATAAATATTCTTTAATACATTTGAAAATATTAAAAGTAATTATCATGATATATATATATATATATATATATATATATATAAGAGAAAAAAAATGATGATATACTGACCACCACGTTCTTATCTTGAATACCAATACCGTGAGATATGAAAAGACCGAGGAAGAGACCACTTTGCCATTGGAGAAATGAAATTGTGGAGTTCTGAAGAGCAAAATGTAGAAGAATTGCAGAAAACATTTCAGATTTGAATAATCTAGGAGACCCTGCAGTAAATTAATAAAGGTTGAGATTGGTGACATATATATACGTGTGTGTGTGTACGTATGTGCAGTGGAGGAAAAGAACACAAAACTCGACGTAACTTCGTTACTAATCGAAGCAAAAAATATAATAGGTTTCATTTGGCCGTGGATTGTGAGCACTTTTCGAAAATGAAATGAAATTTTGAATCGGGGTTCGTCTACATATTAAAACGCGCACGAACTTTGATTTTTTTTCAATCAAAATTTTTAGAAATATTTGCAATCTTAAAAATAAGGCGGAGATTGCGAACCCTGTAAACTTGAACACACAGTTTTCATAAAAAAATATCAAGTACTAGTACTAGTATTAGTAGTGATTTCCAAAACCTGCAATAGTATGAAAATTGGCAATAGTATGAAAAATAGGCAGAGCTAAAATTGCTCCGCAATAAATTAAGGAACTTAGAAAATCCTTTTGCTACCTAGTATCGTTAGTATCCGCTTTTTTATTTTGTTTTATTTATTTATTTATTTTTATAATAGTAGAAAATTGTTTTTTTTTTTTTTTTTTTTTTTTACCGCAATTACACATTGGTAAAAAATACCGTACTTAGAAAGTGATGTGGAAACAGTATTAATAATGCTACGGAATAAATTAGACAGTTAGTAGCTCTGGTAGTGTAAAGCTACTCAGAAAAATTGGTTATTGATTTCTGTCTACTTTTTTGAAGGTTGTGCTTTGAAGACGTGGTTTTCTGATTTTCTTTATGTATCACAGCTACTACCATCGAGTTTAGAGTGAGATCTTCTTCAAGACATTGCTTTCGAACTATTTTATTATTTTAAATGGTAAACAGTGCCTATTTTAAAACCCGAATAAGTTACTACGTCAGGAACGGCAAAGAAAAATATTGGAAATGCATACAGCTGTTTCGGCAGCCTTAAGCGTGCCGTCTTCAGTGCAAAAAGGATAAAAAAAAAAAAGGATCCTTTTTGCACTGAAGACGGTACGCTTAAGACTACCGAAACAGCTGTATGCACTTCCAATATTTTTCTTTGGCGTTTCTGACGTAGTAATTTATTCGGGTTTTAATATTCCAACGCCAAGTCTCCTGTTATTATTAGCGCCTATTTTAGTTTCTCTAAAACGTTAAATTATTCAACATAACGATTTCGCGTTTATGTGATTAGATTAATTAAATTTGTTCCCAGAAAACGATGCGATAAATGTCATTGACGTATATATATGCCCATGGCTGCTCATAAAATTCCTAGCACAAATACGCAAAATCTTTTACTGTTTTACAGTAAACTATTGCTTTAGATGAATGCCTAATAGTGAATCTGGTTTTTTCCTTAATACGTATTTTTGCGTCATCCACTACATGACGAATATTAGACGGACAACACTCATAATTACTCTGCTTTACCATTTTAAAAATGCCCAGTAAAGATGAGCAGCTGTATTTTCGATATAAAGCTTGTAGCAGAAAACCAGACATTGGAGGATTTTTCATTTCGAAGCACCCAGAATCAGAAGATCCCACACATTCTAAGCCAGATGTTACCAGAGAATTTCAGAGTTTCATTGTGATGGTTAAAAAGAAAAGGGGGAGAAGGGGGTGCGTGTTAAAATACATGAAACAAGGAAAAAAAAACTTATACAAAATATAATTAAAAAATAGGCAAGCTCAACCGATTATATAGGAGTAAAAAATAAATATTAACAATGTTGATCTCTATATTACATAATGCAGAGTCACAAATATGATTAGCTGATGGATATTTACGGCAAAAATTGTGCAAAAATATACATTTAAAAATGGCATTAAATATAACGACACTGTTTTTATTAAATCGTCTTAAATACCTGTTTATTTTTTTCTTATCTGGAAAAAAAAGATTATATAGGTAATAAAGGTAATAAAGGCAAAAGCGAAAAGGAAATGGAATAATTAAAAAAGACCGAGCGGTTTTCAAACTGTACATAACATACATTCTTTTTATCCAAATTCTATAGATCTTTAAGAGATTTAAGAATATTTTAATATTGTAATGAACTTAAACTAAGGGTTCATATTCTCTACCTTTCTCTCGGGCATTTTTTGAATCAAAAATTTCAGACATTTTTTTACTAGTATTTTTATGGAGAAATTCTTATGATAATTTCGCAGTAGCGTGTCGCAATTAAGCAGGCTAGAGACTTTCCTATAAAAATAATTGTTTTAAAAAAGGCCAAAATTTCTCATACTCGAATCAGTTTTAAAAAGAAGGCGGAAACTGCAATCCCGGCAAACTTGAACATACAATTTTCGTAAAATATAACAAGTATTAGTACAAATGATTTCCAAATTCTGCAACAGACCGCCTATTCTTTTATGGAGGTTCTTGTATGGAGGTTGAGAAACATTTTATAGCGTGGCGAATAAGAACTTAAATGAAGAATTCACATAACAATATAACATTTCTAGTTCAGTAGTTTCGAAATTGAATACTACACACTAGAAAACGTATATAGGTGAGTCCTTTTCGCACCAACAAATTGATAAGAGTGGAATCAGTGGAAGAGCTCATATTGAACTCAAAAATATACATCACACCAGTCCTATCTCAAACCATTTTCAAACTACAGCGAATAAAATGAAAAAGCTTAAAATCACACAATTACTTTTGAAGATTTAAACGTACTTCAGTAATATCAAGCACATATTTAGAAAGAGTACAAAACGGTGTTAATTGTAAACATCTCGATTTAAAAATAAGTAAGAAGCTGTTGAAACGGTATAAAAAATACAAATTAAATTATTTAAATATCAGCCAAAATTATTTTCAGGTAATTCCAAAAAAATCGTTTCAGCTACAATAAGTAAACTATACTTAAATTTGGCCCCTTCCAATACTTTTCGAATATGTTGTATTGAACATTATCGGTCAACTAGTACCTTAGATATTTTGTTTGTTTTCAATACACTTTCGATTTCATGTTTTCAAAAAGCGACACTCCTCCCATTACGTTTTAATGCACTTATTAGTAATTTACTAGTGTATAATTTTACACCGTTTAATTATTACATGGACAATAATTTATGTATCTGTCTATCATAATATTACGACGTGCGCTGATTGATATTTTGATTAGAAAAAAGTTAATGCAAAAATAATTATAATTAAATATATGAGGAGTTTATCCTTCAAAATGTGTAAAACTAGAGGTCGCCTCCTAAACTAGATGCCTGTCACGTAGCTCGGAAAGTTGGCAACAGTTCAAGCGGTAGACAGCACCACCTGATACAGATTTCACGAATTTTTTATTCTGCTATCACCAATAATTTTAAAAAGTCATATATGATATATATAATCGACGCTTTTTCGATTCTATTGGCCTATTATGTATATTAAATCCCACGTTTAAGAGTTTTTGGTGGTTGTTGAATAAAAAAGTCGCGCAATCTGTACCAGGTGGTGCTGTCTACCGCTTGAACTGTTGCCAGGTTTCCGAGTTACGCGACTGGCTCTAGTTTAGAAGGCTATGGTCGTACTCTCCGCCCTTTTTTTCGGACACTTTTAGGGATTAGACATTTCTGCTTTTATTGCTACCACAGATTTTATACAATAATCTCTATCCTATTCATTCTATCCATCACTATAAAAATGCTATACTTATTTCTGCATGAAATTAGTGATTGCGAGAAAGGCAAAAATTTTGTATCCGTGATAGTGTCCTGAAAATAGGGCGGAGAGTACGATCCCTGGTGAAACATTCTTAAAAATGTGTTTAATTTATAAAGAAATGGAAGTAAAAACTAGGGAATACGCTTCGTTATGCATGCAACTCGAGGCATGGAGAACATATTGTTCTTTTTCAATCCTTATATTTTCCCATTGCTTTTAGCTAATAAATAAATTAATAAATAAATAAATAAATAAATAAACAAAATTTCAAGGAAAAAAAAAAGAAAAGAAAGAAAGAAAGACGCTTATCAAGATAAAAGAGACAGAGCAATTCAATAATTAGAAAATTTCAAGTTATTTTAAAATTCTATAATATATTCTTTACCCCCATCTTATCGACTTTTAAATGGTTTGAGTAATTCCGTTTTTTCTTGTCAATATGTTATATTTTCAGTTTTTTTTTTTTTTTTTTTTTTTTTTTTTATGATAAGTCTTTTCAACTAATTTTCTCCACCCCCTTTTTTAGGAAAAAATATTTATGTATATCTCACGAATCGTCCGCAAACCAAATGTTAGGACAATCCACTTGACTGTTTTAAAGGTTAAATACTGCTTATAGCAGAAGTTCACAGGGTGTCAACCGAAATAATTTCTTTCATGATTATTCCGCCACTATATTTATTAGTAAAATTCCACATTATGATTCCTTGATTAAATAAAAGAATATTTTTACATAAGTATGCTGGTGGAAGCGTCAGGGAAAAAAAGGCGGGTCAGTAGACACACTGGTTTAGTTTTAGACACACAGTTTATTGGTTTTGCATTATATGAGTACATATACTTTTCAAATTTCTCCGTTTTCTCGATAATTTAACAATTATTGCGCACAATAAAACTGCTTGCACATTTTCCGTTGCTCAATCACCATCATTCACACGCAAAACCCGCTTCTCTATGTCACCGCTGCTCCGCTAACTGCAGAAGTGAGCAGTCATTTGCTTGAAATCTTAATAAAGGTGTGATGAATACAGAGTAAAGTAGCACTCTCTTATCACTTAATAAATAAATCTTTCTACGAACTAATTTTGGTGTAAAACTCTTTTATAAAAAGTTAAAGGTTCACAGTTACCTTTTTGATTAATGCTTAACACATTGCACTGCAAATAAAAAGGTCTTAAAGTAAGACATAAAAACAACTGAAACGGCATTTAAGACACGTAAATGTCTGAAAAGGTACCTTAGACGTTACAGATATTTTAATTTAAGACTGAAATATGTCTGAAATATCAATTCAGACACAAAAATGTCTGAAACACGTAAATACGTGAATTTTCACACAGCAAAACGCGTTTGAAATTTCAGACACTTTAGAAATTCAGATACTTGCATTACTTAGAAATTTTTTCATATGGAATCTAAGAAAATATGCTTATCCTACTTCTTTCCACATTCAAAAAATATATTATTATTTTATATAATAAGCAGTTAAACTATTTAAATTATGGTAGCTTTATGAAATTATATTTTTATGGAATAATACTCTAGAGATGTGCATGATATTTGCATGCTATTATCTCAAACGCAATTCATAAAAAACATATTTAGACACAAAGCCAGAGCCTGATTAAGGGGGAAGCACACATTATCTCCGCTATCACCGGAATATTTTTACAATTATTTTTTACTTCATGTCATAGAAATTCCACGCTTTCACGAGGAAATATTTTTTATAAAAAATGAACGGTGTAAAACAATCCAATTTACTCAACGTTATTAGACACCAGAATTCTTTTAAAATAATTTTTAATGAGAATTTTGTGTTTATTATAGCAGGAAAGTATTTGTTAAAAAATAACGGTGTAAGTATAAATAATGTGTGCTTCCCCCTTAATCAGGCTCTGCACAAAGCTTATTCCGTTCAAAAGAAAAAAATCTTTGTCTTTAAAGCCTTTCTTGTATTAAAAGAAAAAGTGTGAGGACGGAGGTAGCAAGTAATTTGTAGAGAAGAGAGTGAATTCATAAGTTAACAATCATGAATAATTTGTGCATAATTTTTTTCTTTATTTCTTCTTATTCATTTAAAAACTTTTTTCTTTCACAAATTCACCTACATATAAATGTAAAACTACAACTTTTCCTGTATTCATGATTATAGTTCGTTTTTTTTCTAAATATGACTTTAAGGAAAGAAATCGTTATCATCGAGGGATGTAAGCTTCACATACTTCTTATGCATTATTAAAAACTTCTGGTCCTCTAAATATAAAATTTAAGATAATAATAATTATTAAGTTTAAGTTACCATACTATCAATAGTTTTATGGCAAAAAATTAAAAATAAAACGTAACACTGTGATTAGTTTCACGAATACTGCAGTATATTATATCATAAAAACAAGTATTGCTTTATTCAACGGTAGCGTGATTGGTTAATGCTTCACTCCGACGATGCTCGGCTTCAGGTTTCGGTTTCCTTAGACAGTGTGAGTTCGAATCCCAACGCTGGAAAATGGGATATTTTTTTTTTCTTTTTTTATATAAATATTTCATTAATGCTCTAAACAATTCTAAAATATATTTTTAACAGAAAAACATAATCGCACTCCATATTTATTTATTTACTAGCCGCCTTCGGCGACCAGCTGGTTCGTGATCCTTGAAAAAACCGACTTTATGAAACTCCCGCTAAGTGGCGCCTGCGGCGCCTTTTTCCCGTTTCAGATCTTACAACAGCTTATTGACCTATAGTGAAAATAGCTTTATTGAAAAATTTCATCGCAGTAAATTCCCGCTCGGTAGCCTGCGGCGCGCTCTTCCATTTTCAATATCTGAAACAGCCTGTTCGCTCACCATGTTATGATCATTCAAATTTCGGACTTTAGCAAAGTCCCGCTCGGTGGCGCCTTATCCCCGTTTTAGAACATACAACACCTTCCTCGTTCATTAGAATTTAAAATATTGAAAATTTAGAATATTACAGCACCATCTGGCGGTAGAAATTTCTGTAATCTACTGTTCAATTCTAAATCAACAAACCTTTCAAATGATGTATTACTTATGAAAATATTTTAATTAGTAGGTGAGGTACAAAAGAAAACCTAAACAGGAGACATTAAAACATGTAAATCGGGTAAACTCTCGAATTCCACTTTCGATAATATAAAAGAACTTTAAAATATCTTTCGAATGATGTATTAAAAATAATTTAATCATAATTAGAATTTGAAATATTAAAATTTTAAAATATTACAGCGCCATCTGGCGGTAGAAATTTCTGTGATGTACTGTTCAATTCCAAATAAACAAAGCTTTCAAATGATGTATTACTTATGAAATTATTTTAATTAGTAGCTGAGATTTAAAAGAAAACCGATTCAGGACACCTAAAAACGTGTAAATCAGGTGAAATCTCGAATTCCACTTTCGATAATATAAATGTACTTTAAAATATCTTCCGAATGATGCATTAAAAATAATATAATCATAATTAGAATTTGAAATTTTGAAATATTACAGCGCCATCTGGCGGTAAAAATTTCTGTAATCTACTGTTCAATTCCAAATCAACAGAGCTTTCAAATGATGTATTACTTATGAAATTATTTTAATTAGTAGCTGAGATACAAAAGAAAACCGATTCAGGACACCTCAAAACGTGTAAATTGTGTGAAATCTCGAATCCCACTTTTGATTATATAAAAGTATTTCAAAATGTCTTTCGAATGAAGTATTAAAAATAATTTAATCATAATTAGAATTTAAAATACACGTATTAGAATATTAGAATAAAATTTTATTTGCAATTAAAAATAAATTAAAATGTTTTTTCTTTATTCTCTGAAATTTCTCTCAGTAGACTAATAAATGTTAAAATTGATGATATATATATATATTAGGGTGGTTCGAAAAAATCGATTCTTTTCTTTCGGAATCGCGTTACCTCTCAAAAGTGGGTTAATCGTTTCAAAATTAGCAACAGGGAGTTTTTCACAGTCAGTCAACTTCTTGACAACGTGTGGTCCTGTAGTATCACCATCTACACTTTCAAAATGTCTCAACGGAAATTATTTGAAATGTAATAAACATATAAGCCATTGTAAAGGACGACCAAGTTTAAGCTCAAGGTTGCGAATAACACCGCTTTTCCATCCTGTGTTGGTCGCTGTTCCGTCACATCCAACTGCATCAAGCTTAACATAACCAAAGTTATTGTTTTCTAAATAGCAAAAGATACTATTAGCTATTTCACTTCCAGTGGCCCTTGGAGGTGTCAAATGTCCCAGATACTTTCCTCCAGGCTCTAAATAACTTTCTTAATGTGTAGTACTTATTATGGTAATCCTTTATCAATTTAACAATACGTTCATGACTGACCGTTGGTACAGAAGCTTTACAGTGCAGTTCTTCTATTTGAGCAGCAATGCAATCTGGAATCTTTGAAAAAGATTCGTTTTGTACAGATTTTGTTGTTTCTTCAAAACAAGCTAACAAAACATCTGCACATGTGGGTAAAGCACTTTGACTTAACGCTTTTGGTGCACCAAAAACGGACAAACACTTAAGCGTTTGACTTAACGCTTTTGATGCACCGAAAAACGGACGAACACTTAAGCGTTTAGAAGTTTTCGGGGGTCTCATTATTTATTATTTGGAGAAAGGAGAACAATATAACAAAACTTGAGCATAAAAATCTCCAATAATTTTACAAATTAATCTACTCAAAGCAAAACACGCTGCACTTTGTAATTCACTTACAGTTACAAGTTAAAGATGCTACTTGCTTAGCGGCTACTAACTGACTGACAAAGTGAGAGCAAAGCCTTTAAACTATCTACTAGAATGTGTCTACTGTCTAGACAAGTCAGCGGCGGAATAAGAATGCGACTGCTCGGCGCCAGCTTAGTGCTTGCCGGTCAATTCCTGTTCGTGTTCAGTTTTTGAAATTTTTTTCAAATTTTAAGCCTCATGCGCGAATAGAATATATCATCTAAAAGTTATAATTTTTTTTTTTAAGTTGAAATTACGCTATATACTAATATTTTATGGCTGTTGCATTATAAAAAATTACAAAAAAACTAATTTTATTATTTTTTGAAATTTTTAATTTCTAACATATTTTTTCAAACTTTCAGCCTCATGCGCGAACTGAAGATGTCAACTTAGAATTTTTTTTTTTTTTTTCCCCAATTGAGGATACCAAACTACAGCTTTTGAGAGGTAACGCGATTCTGAAATAAAAAAATCGATTTTTTCGAACCACCCTAATATATGTGTATATATATATCTCTCTATATATATATTACATTACATACATACATATATATATATATATATATATATAATATATATGTATGTATATACAGTACAGAAAACAATGTAGCATTCGACATAACTTCGTTGATAATCGAAGCAAAAATATAAAATAAGTATTGGCCTTGAATTGTGAGTACTTTTAAATGAAATGAAATTTTGAATTGGGGTTCGTCTACGTGTTAAAAAGCACACCAACTTTAATTATTTTCAATGGTAATGCTCTATTTTTATTTTATATTTGAAATCTCGGTTCGTGACAATGCGTAAATTACATTTGTTGTATATTTTACTTTTTTTTTTTTTTTTTTTTTTTTTTTTTTCAATGGAGTTATGAGCGTTCAAAGTTTGAAGGTGCTAATGTCATAGGTGCCAAGTCTTCCGTTTATTAAGGAGACTTCAAACCGGAAAATTTTTATAGTTGTTTTCTGTAATATTAATCGTCGAAAATATATATAACATATTCCATTTAAAAAATATTGGTGTCAATCTGATTTAAATGTTAAAATGGTTAGCAGCTATGTAATGTTTAAGTCATGTAACAAACTTTTATTAATATCTTAACAAGGGAAAAAAAAAACTTCATTGATAGTTTTTTTTTTTTTTTTTTTACGAGATACAATGAAGAAATCAAACATACTCAATTATAATTTTCGATTCAAAAAAATATTTTTAATTATGAAAAATATTAATAAAATTAATATTAAAAAAAAATTATGAAATACGATCTATATTAATTTTTACATAAAATAAATCCTAATGCTGAAAATATGAGTGCACAAATTGCGTTTCATTCCAGTTATTAGCTTCCGAGATATAAATAAATTTTTCTTTTGAAGAGGCTTTGAAGTTTTGCGTAAGATAACGTAGAAAATCTCAAAACATAACGGAAAAAAAATTAAAGAAATATTGTTAATTTTTAATTACGGGTGAAACTGCATGCAACGACAATGTGAAACACACACACACACACGCAACAACAACAAAAAAAAATAATAAAAAAATAAACAAAAAAGATTATTTTAAGACAATAGCAGAGCTGCCAACCTACTCCGGCAAATTGTTAATACCGCCCATTATTCTACACCACCTAATTTTTAGAGTAATTCTTTACAAATAAGTTTACGATGAACTAAGAAGACAAATGCTCTAAAAATTAAGTGGTGTAGAAAAAATGGCGGTTCTAACAATTTACCGGATTAGATTGGCAGCTCTGCAATAGCAAGGGTCGCACTCTCCGCCCTGATTTTTGGACACTCTCCTGAATGTGAAATTTTGAAATTTATTGCTATCACTTTCTTTATAAAGTAATCTCGCCCATGCATAATCATGACACATTATTATATATATAGTAGATGTCTTTCATCATGAAATTAGTGGCAACGAAAAATGAGAAAATTTGTTATCTCTGACAGTGTCTTGAAAAAAGGGCGGAGTGTATCCCTGTATTAGTACTACAAAGATCGCATTCTCCGCCTTTTTTTTTTTTTTTTTTTTTAGGTCAGATTCGAAGATGAGAAATTATCGTCTTTTTTATCACCACAATTTTTATAGAAAAAAACTCTATTCTCTTTAATTATATTACGTTACTATAAAAATGCCATAAAGATACTAGTGGCAAAAAGGTCTGAAATTTTCATCCCTGAAAGTGACCTAAAATAAAAGGAGGAAAATATGATTCTTAGTAAGGGCAAACAAAAATTCTTATTTAATAAAGAAAACAAGCCCAATCTTTCAGCGTTATTCTAGAACAAACTAATACAGAAAAAGAAAAGTTACTGTCAGTATTCGTTTTATAGCCCTTAATTTATGTTGACAAATACATACGCGAAGGTATCACCTCCGTACAATACATATGCGAAGGTATCACCTCATCGATTACTAGTGAAAAAAATTTAATCCTCTAAATATGATAAAATAAGTAAAAAAATATTATCATAAAAAAAGTAGCATGAAAAGTAGGCAGAGTTAAAAATTCCCAGGAATAAAATAAGGAACTTGACAACTGTTTTTACTTCTTTGTATTGTTAGTACTCGTTTCCTTTTTTTTTTTTTTTTTTTTTTTCTTTCATAAGAGAAGAATATATTTTTTTTATTTTACCTCAATTATATTAGGGGGACCGGAAAATAATGTCGTTTTGAATTAATAAATTGAAACCGGAAATTTTTGATTAACAGTGTTTACAAGGTACTTTACAAATAACCATCTTATAAGTTACCTAAGAATATCTTAAATTTTATCCAGGATAAATTTCCGATGTCAGTATTTTAATTCAAAACGACATTATTTTCCGGTCCCCCTAATATATTTGAGAAAAATACTGTACAAAGAAAGTCATGCGTAAACAGTTTTAATAATGCTGTGGAATAAATTAGAAACTTGGTAGCTCCGGCAGTGTAAAGCTACTCAGAAAAAATTGATATTGATTTGTGTATACTTTTTTGAAGTTTGTGTATAGAAGCCGTGGTTTTCTGATTTTTGTAGGTACCGCAGTCATTACCATCGAGTTTAGTGTGAGACCTTCTTTAAAACATTGCTTTCGGACTATTTTATTATTTTAAACAGTGAACAGAGCCTATTTTAGTTTCTCTGAAACGTTAAATTATTCAACACAACGATTTTGCGTATATATGATTACATCAATTAAATTTATTCCCAGAAAACGGTACGTAAATATCAATGACGTATATATACGTCCACGGCTCGTAAAATTCCTAACACGAATACGCAAAATCTTTTACTGTTTTCGTAAACTATTGCTTTAGATGAATGCCTCATAGCGAATCTTTTTTTTCCTTAATATGTATTTTTGCGTTATCCACTGCATCACGAATATTAAACGGACAAGACTCATAATGTACTTTACTCTGCTTTATCATATTAACAATTCTCAGTAAAGATGGGCAGCTATTTTCTTGATGTAAAACCTGCCTCAGACAACCACACATTTGAGGATTTTTCATTTCGAATTACCCAGAATCAGCGGATTCCGCACATTCAAAGCCAGATGTTAGCACAGAAATTCAGAGATTCTTGTTATGGTTTTTTTAAAAAAAAAGGACGGAAGTGGGGAAGGAATACGAATTCGAACGAGAAAAATCGCTTGTACAAAATACATTTATAAAAAAGACAAGCTCCACCGAATATATAAGAGTAAATATATATATATATATATATATATTAACGATGTTGATCTCTATACTATACATATTACAGAGTCACAAATATGATTAGTTGATGAGTATTTACAGCACTTCTGCTTTTAATAAAAAGAGAGAGAGAGAGAGAGAGAGAGAGAAAGGTAATAAAGGTAAAAGCGACAATAAAATGGAATAATTATAAAAGATCGAGTGGTTTTCAAACTGTACATTACATACATTCTTTTTATCCAAATTTTATCGATCTTTAACGTGTTTAAGAATATTTAAATACTGTAATTAATATAAATTCAGGTGTCTCATTCTCTGCCTTTTTTTCTGGGCATTTTTTGGATAAAATTTTCAGACATTTTTGCTACCAGTATTTCTATGGAGAAACTCTTATGGTAATTTCACAGTACTGTGTCGTGATTTAACGGGATAGTGAAAATTTTTATAGAAATTTATTTTAAGTAATATTTTTAGTATATAAGATTTAGAAATTTATTTTTAGATTTTTTTTATAGAAATAGTTATTTTAATAATGGCCAAAATTTTTCATCCACGAATCAGTCCTAAAAATAAGGCTGAGACTGCGACACCTGCAAACTTAAGTATACAGTTTTCGTAAAAAATTAGTACAAGTGATTTCCAAATCGTGCAACAGAACGCCTTTTCTTTTACTTTTTCATCGATCTGTATGAAGGTTGAGACACATTTTATAGCGTGGCGAATAAGAACTTAATTGAAGAATTCACACAATACTATAACATTTCTAGTTTAATATTTTCGAAAATGAATACTACTCGCTAGAAAACGTATATACAGGGTGATTCCTTTCTGCATCCGCAAATTAAAAGGAGTAATAAAAGTGCTCACATGGAGCTTAAAATGCAAATCACACCTGTCCTATCTCAAACCATTTTCAATCTACTGCCAATAAAATGATAAAGCTTAAAATCCCACAATTACAGTTGAAGTTTTAAACATACTACAGTAAAATTAAACACATATTTAGAAAAGCAGAAAAATTCCTACAAAACAATATTAATTGTATTAGAACATCTAGATTTAAAAAAAAGTTTCAAGCACTGAAACGGTATAAAAAATACAAAATAAATATCAGCCAATATATTTTCAGGTAATTCTACAAAATCGTTCTAGTTACAGTAAGTAAAAATACCTAAATTTGACACATTCCAATGCCAAACTAGCCAACATACTCATTAATATTCCTTAGTGTCGTTAGTCCCGCCCTTTTTAACACCAGTAACTTTTTAGAGTGATAGTCTTCAATATGAAATTACGATTTAATAAGAAAGAAAATACTGTAAAAAAATACTGGTGTGCAAAAGAAGAGATACTAACACTACGACGGAATATTAATTAGGATGTTGACAAGTATGTCCAATGCCTTTCGTATATGCGGGTGTCGTACTCTGCGAGATGAAAAATTTCCGCCTTTTTTGTCACCACTAATTTCATGCAAAAATCTTTATTCTGTTTTTATAGTGATGTGTCAGAACTGAATATCATAAACATACCTGCAAATCTAACACGGAATATTATTAGTTTCGCCTCTTTCCGCCTATTTTTTTTTACACCATTCTATTTTTAGAGTACTTTTTTTCCCTATTTAATCATATATATATTTGAAAGAATTACTCAAAAAATTAAGTGGTGTACAAAAAGGGGCGGGAACTAACTATCTTCCGGGTTAGGTTGGCAACAAAGCATAAAGGAATGCATAAAGTTTATCGTATAAAAGTATTGGTAGCAATAGAAGCAAAAATTCTCATCTCTGAGGTTGTCTTTAGAAAATGTCGGAGATACGACCCGTGAAAATGCTTATACTGAAAAATATAGGTTGACTAGCAGCGTTGCCAGATCTAGGGAATGTTTTATTCAATAATCCCAAATATTTTTTTTTTTTTTTTTTTTTTTTTTTTGTAACGTTTGCTTAATCACTTCAAAGACTGATCGTCTATTATGTATATCTAACATTACATTTTAAAATTATTGGGGATTATTGAATAAAAAATTCGCCAGATCTGGCAACACTGTTGACTAGTACCTTAGATATTTAGCTGTTTGCTTGCAATACACTTTCGTTTTCACGTTTTCAAAAAGCGACACTCCTCCCATTACGTTTTATTTCTCCCATTAGCAATATACTTTTGATCATACTTGTATACACTTTTACACCGTTTATTTACTAAATAGACAATATGTTTATCTGTATTATATTCATAATATTATGACATGAAATCATTAGTATTTTAGTTAAAAAAGACAAAAATGGTAATACAAAAATTATTATAATTAAATAGAGGAGAAGTTCATCCTTCAAAATGTATAAAACCAGGTTCCTTCTCCTTTTCTCAGGACACTCTTAAGGATTTGACATTTCTGCTTTTATTGCTACCACAATTTTTATACAATAATCTCTACCCCATTCAATCACGACATTACTACAAAAATAATATAAATATTTCTACATGAAATTAGTGGTTGTGAAAACAGCAGAAATTTTGTAATATTGTCCTGAAAAAAGGGCGGAGAGTACGATCGCTCGTAAAGAATTTTTAAAAATGTGTTACTTTTACAAAGCAATGGAAATAAAATCGAGGGGATGAGTTTCATTATGCCTACAATCCGAGGCATGGATACACATTGTTGTTTTTTAATCCTTATGTTTTGTCCATTGCTTTTAGCTAATATATATATATATATATATATATATATATATATTGTGAAAAAAAAGGCACACACTAATTGAGATAAAAGAGACAGAAGAATTTAAAGATTACAAAAGCTCAAGATATTTTAAAATTCTACCCAGGTAGCACAAAAATATTGGCCAATATTTTGAAGACCTCTGAATATCAAACATCGAATTTATGATATCTGCTGATATTCACAGGTGTAATTCAAAATTATTATTTTAAAAAAGCATTTAACAAAGTATTTTATATTACTTATAACTTTTTCATGTAGAAATAAGTATATTAAAGCATTTAATTTTAGAAGTTTCATTTTTGACCATGCTTCAAAACATAATTCAGACACGAATGGCTTTTAATATGTGTGAGTGAATTTTATGCCTGTGAATACGTAAATGGTACTTCAGAATATTTTTCTTTTGACAAAAATCTTTACAACAAATTTCACATATGGCATTTCTGCTGTTTGGGAATGTGAATGTATATTTAGATCACTTTTATTACACAGTTGTTTAGAACAATCTACCCAGAGCTAAGACTTTTTTTACGACTGAGTAAATGTTTATTCAAACTATCTCTTTCAGAAAATACCTTGGAAAAAATTTTACACATGAGGCTTTTCATCTGTATGAGTACGTAAATGTTTAAATAGGTTTCTTTTATCAGAAAACTTTCTAGAACATATTTCACGCACATGTGGCTTTTCTCCTGTGTGAGTTACCAAATGTGTATTGAGGCAACCTTTTCCAGAGAAACCTTTAGAACAAATTTCACACACATGTGGCTTTTCTTCTGCATGAGTACGTAAATGTCTATTCAAATCTCTTTTATCTGTGAATCCTTTAAAACATATTTCAGGCACATGTGGCTTTTCTCCTGTACGCTTACGTAAAGGTTTAATCAAATTTCTTTTATCACAAAATTTTTAGAACATATTTCATACACATGTGTTACTTCTCCTGTGTGAATTAGCAAATGTGTATTTAGACTACCTTTTTGAGAAAAACTTTTAAAACAAATTTCAGGTACGTATGGCTTTTCTCCTGTATGAATACGTAAATGTTTAGTTAGATATCTTTTTTCAGAAAACTTTTTAGAACATATTTCACACACATGTGCTTTTCTCATGTGTGAATGTGTATTTAGATTTCCCTTTTCAGAAAAAAATTTAGAACACACGTTATTCATGTATGACTTTTCTCTGTCAGTGCATGCATTTATATTTAGGAGTGCCATTACTGATCATCCTTTAGAACATATTTCGGACAAATATGCCTTTTTATTATAAGGGTTTCAATGTGCGTTTTATGTGCATTCAATCTTCTTTACAAATTATTTAACTGAATACATTTTAGAAATATATGGCTTTTTCAATAAATGTACTTAGATTTTTTTTTACAGAAAATCTTTTAAATCATACATCTGAATTACATCAATTTAACAAAGTACATCATTAAAGCTAAAAAAGAAAAAAAAAAAAAAAAAAAATCAAAAATTTATTGACACGCTTCTTATATTTAGTTTATTCTTCTTCACATGGAATCAGTAATATTTATTTCTATATTGATTTCGGAAGAACTTCTATATTGATTTTTAAAATATACATTGCAGACAATTTTTTTGAAACGCTCTTTTTAGGATACTTGACAATTCCTTGAGGTTAAAGTACCAAACTGCTTATGCTTTTTATATAACTACCGTAAAATTCCGATAGTAATCCCCCCCCCCCCACTTTTTTCAAGGGGAAATTTGTCAAAACTAAGGGAGGGGTTATAATCGGAAGTTTCTGGAAAAGTACGACGATTTCGGAAGGGGTTTTATTAATATTATAATACATATTAATGGTTACTAAACTGTATTAACAATATAATAATACTGATTATTGTTTATTAAACTTTATTAATAATAAACAATTTTTATTAATCACTTTAAATTTTTATTTTAACAATAAACTTTTTTAAAAACTTACAAAAGTTAATCATCACATTTAAATAATGAAATAAAATAATTTAAATAATGAAAAAAAAAGAGTGATAACACAATTCTCACAAAAAGAAAACGTATTTTGAATAACAAGCATGAACATGTGATAAAGAAATCGCGAATTGAAGCCGTGTAGAAGATTCGCTAGCAGTTAAAAAAAAAAAAAAAAAGTTAATTGCACTGCTATTAACTAATATGCAAGAACAAAACAGGGTGAATGATAACTATTAAAGTTACGTATGCTAGTACTATTACGGATTTATTACACTATTTAATGATTTAAAATTAAAAAGAGAATTTAAAATTTGGAAAAGAGTTGTGATCATAAAAACAGAGTTGCATAAGCAAGATTGCGAAAGCCACGGCCACTTGCAATAGCAGTTAACGTTTTGGAGCTTAAAGAACGTAAACAACACTGCATTTTTATATTTGGAGTTATTTTACTTTAAAAAAATGAGTAAAAATAACACTTGGATATACGTTTACATGCAAATTAAAGTTTCTAAATAAACATACAAGACTTCAGCATTTAAAAATATATACGTTTGCTTCGCTCATGAGAAAAAAGAAAGAATGGCGAACTTAGCCACCAAAGGTAAAGGAGGAGGGGTTATAAACGGAATTTTCCGAAAAAGTAAAGTACGTCAAATTTCAGGGAAGAGGTTATAATCGGGAGGGGGGTTACTATCGGAATTTTACGGTATGTTTAAATTCAAAAACCTGCCTCTATGGTACTTGCTATGGGTTCGTTTCATAGAAGATTATTCTCAAATTATTTTAGAAGAAATGTTTTATTTATCGATAATATTATCCATGCATCAAAAGAATTGGACTTTTACACAAATGATTTTACCACTGTTTGAATCTTATTAATAAAAGCAAAATTGCGTCTGTCTGTCAGCTGTTTAAGTGTCTACTGAAAAATCTATTGCACTTTCAGGCATGCAATTTGGCACGCAATTTCCCAATATCTACCTACATAGTTCGTCCATAATGATGAAATAATTAATTCCGATTGGGCGCGCGGATGCGACGCAGCAGCAAATGAACATTAGGCATCAGATTATTATTATTTATTTTATTATTATTATTATTATTATTATTATTATTTTTTTTTTGGTCGTTATTTTTAGCGAAAACTTTTACAAACAATTTCCTATATACATTTTTAGTTTTATAGATCATCTGCATAAAAAGTTTAACGATCAAAATCTTTAACTGGATATTTGTTCATATTTAAGATGATATGTATTAATTATTCTTTCATCCTACAGCCACACTTAAAAAAAAATCACTATATTTAATTTGTAGGAGTAAATATTTCCAAGATTAAAATAAGATTGTCTGAATTTTTTTAAATTTTATTTTATCCAAAAAAAAAAAAAAAAAAAAAAAGCAATACTACTCATTTTCGTTTAAAATCATGTGTAATAATTTATATATCGCAAGATAAATGTACGTTTGGTGTCGCTATCTACTGACGATATTATGAATTATAACCGGGAAATTAAAATTTAATAAACATACATATATATACTTTTTTTTTCCTTCTAAGAGTGAAGCAGTAATATATCTTTGAAAAGAACTTCACACAGTATGACATTCCTCTAATGTTAATGCATGCATATATATTTATACTCTGTTCGCCGACAACTGATAGCAAAAATAAATAAAGCAGCGTGATTCTTGGCGATACTTTTAAATGACTGGCGTAGGACTGAAGACAAATAAGTGAGAAATTTCTTTTTTCATTCGTTTATTTCGTAGCGGTGTTTTCCTTTCTTCAGGTGTTTAATGAGAATTATGGAAAATGAAAGCATGGAATGAAGTCCTCGTAAAGAAAGATCAATGCAGTAAACCCAGAGAATAGTTTTTATCCACTTGCCACAAACTATACTCACTTAAAAGGCGAGAAAGCTAACCTTCGGTCAACATAAACAAAATCGCCCATTCAGCGAGAAGACGTAAATGTGTCAAACTTTGGTGAAAAAACAGCAACCCTTTATGTTTACAACCCTTTATGTTACGCTATCAGTTATCCGCGAACAGACTATAAATGTTTTGAGAACAATCTTCACAACAGATTTCACATGTGGCATTTCTGCTGTTTGAGAATGTGAATGTATATTTTGATCACTTTTATTAGACAGTTGTTTAGAACAATCAACCCAGAGCTAAAACTTTTTTTATGATTGAGTAAATGTTTATTTAAACTATCTCTTTCAGAAAATACCTTGGATAAAATTTTACACATGGGGCTTTTCTCCTGTATGAGTACGTAAATGTTTAAATAGGTTTCTTTTATCAGAAAACTTTGTAAAACATATTTCACACACATGTCGCTTTTCCCCTGAGTGAATTCGCAAATGTGTATTCAGATTACCTTTTTGAGACCTCTAGAACATATTTCACTAACATCTGTCCCTTCTCCTGTGTGAGTGCGTAGATGTGTATTTAAATAACTTTTACATGTGAATATTTTAAGACGTTTCACACTCATATGGCTTTTCTCCGGTATGAGTACGTAAATGTTTAGTTAGGTTACTATTTCGGAAAAACTTTTTAGAACATATTTCACACACATGTGACTTATTTCCTGTATGACTACGTAAATGTTGAAATAGGTTTCTTTTATCAGAAAACTTTTTAGAACATATTTCACACACATGAGGCTTTTCTCCTGTGTGAGTTAGCAAGTGTGTATTGAGACTATATTTTCGAGAAAAACCTTTAGAACAAATTTCACACACATGTGGCTTTTCTCCTGTGTGAGTTAGCAAGTGTATATTGAGACTATCTTTTCGAGAAAAAATTTTAGAACAAATTTCACACACATGTGGCTTTTCTCCTGTGTGAGTTAGCAAGTGTATATTGAGACTATCTTTTCGAGAAAAAATTTTAGAACAAATTTCACACACATGTGGCTTTTCTCCTGTGTGAGTTAGCAAGTGTATATTGAGACTATCTTTTCGAGAAAAAATTTCACACTCATATGGCTTTTCTCCGGTATGAGTTCGTAAATGTTTAGTTAGGTTACTATTTCGGAAAAACTTTTTAGAACATATTTCACACACATGTGACTTATTTCCTGTATGACTACGTAAATGTTGAAATAGGTTTCTTTTATCAGAAAACTTTTTAGAACATATTTCACACACATGAGGCTTTTCTCCTGTGTGAGTTAGCGTGTGTGTATTGAGACTATATTTTCGAGAAAAACCTTTAGAACAAATTTCACACACATGTGGCTTTTCTCCTGTGTGAGTTAGCAAGTGTATATTGAGACTATCTTTTCGAGAAAAAATTTTAGAACAAATTTCACACACATGTGGCTTTTCTCCTGTGTGAGTTAGCAAGTGTATATTGAGACTATCTTTTCGAGAAAAAATTTTAGAACAAATTTCACAAACATATGGCTTTACTCCTGAATGAGTATGCAAATGTCTAATTAAATACCTTTTATTAGAAAACTTTTTAGAACATATTTCACACACATGTGGCTTTTCTCCTGTGTGAGTGCGTATATGTGTATTTAGATGTTCCTTTTCAGAAAAAGGTTTAGAGTACACGTTATACATGTATGGCTCTTCTCTGTCACTGCGAGCATTTATAATTAGGTGTGCCATTTCTGATCATCCATTAGAAGATAATTCAGACACATACGACTTTTTATTGTAAGAGTTTCAATGTGCTTTCTATGTGCATTCAATCTTCTTTACATATTATTTAACTGAATACATTTTAGAAATGTACGGTTTTTTCAATAAATGCTCTTAGATATTTTTTTACAAAAAATCTTTTAAATCATACATCTGAATTACATCAATTTAACTAAGTACATCATTAAAGCTAAAAAAAAATAAAATAAAATAAAAATTTGCTTCTTATACTTAGCTTCTTTTCCTTTTCATGGAATCAGTAATATTTAGGCTAAGCTTTACTATACGGCACCCATTGCTTATTGCCGTTGCAGATGTTTTGATCACGTGATAAGATGTTGATTCGAGACACGAATCAGAGTATCGATACTTTTTTCTGTTGTATCGAAACGTAACAAAAGGATCTTCAATTGTTAAAGATCGTTTATATCTTCTCTTCTTCTTTTTACTTTCCGAACACTATAGTGAGGAAAGTATTGTAATCATGTCAAAAATCCGAATTCGAGATTTTGATGTTTCTATACGTTTTGAGGTCCCCTGAGTCCGTTTTCACTATTTTTACGATGATATATGTATGTGTGTGTGTATGTGTGTATGTGTGTATGTTTGTGAACACGCTAGCGTCTAAAGGCTTTGTTCGATTAACCTGAAAGTTGGTACGTATATTGTAAGTCACCATAGTACGAACCCTATAGATTTTGGTGAATCTAGCACTTATAGTTTTTTTACAGGGACACAAAGAAAAATTCTTTATCATTATGGCTTATGGGACCAAAATCTTAAAAGTACGATAGCATCTAAACGCCTTATTCAATTGAGCAAAAATTTTATACCCATATTATAGGTCACAGATACTCAATCTGTATAGATTTTGGAGAATCTAGCACTTATAGTTTTTTTACAGGGACACAAAGAAAAATTCTTTATCATTAAGGCCAATGGGGCCAAATTTTTAAAAGTGTGATAGCGTCTAAACGCCTTATTAATCTGAGCAAAAAAATTGTACACATGTTATAGGTCGCATTTGCACCAACTGTATAGATTTTGGTGAATCTAGCACTACAGTTTTTTTACAGGGACACAAAGAAAAATTCTTTATCATTATGGCCTATGAGACCAAATTTTTAAAAGTGCGATAGCATCTAAACGCCTTATTCAATTGAGCTGAAAATTTGTATGAATATTATAAATCACTGTTGCACTAACTATAAGCATTTTGGTGAATCTAGCATCTATAGATTTTTACAGGGACAAAACGAAATATTCTTTATCATTATGATCTAAGGGCTCAAAGTTCAGTAGCGTTAAATAAAACCTCGTGTGATATATGGAGAAAAAAACACTCTATTATGGTTTTCTCTCTTTTGTTTGTTTAGCAATTCCTCTTTCTTTATTTTATCTACAAAACTGTTAGTTACTCAATGTTCGGAAAGTCGAGTGGAGTCACTCCAGATTTTTTTTTTTTTAAAGCCGCCGCGGTATATGTAAGAAAGATTAATTCTAGATTTTACTGTTTTTAAATGATTTTACAAAGTTTAAAACAAAATTTTTTCAGTGTATTTTTATATATTTTTTAATAAATTTACGAAGAAAAAAAAGGGTAGGGCATAATAGTCATTGCTTCAGTGCAGATTTTTTTCATGCATCGGGATTTAATTACGTGCATTCAGTGATTATTTATTTATTTATAATTATTGCGTAGCGATCTACCATCGATCGGAATACTCACCATTACAGTATATATTTCATGCATTTTCCGATTCATGATCCTCGAAATAAGGGTGTCCAGTGATGTTTGTTTTTGGTTTTAATGCTTGCGAAGCAAAGCAAGCATACAGCAGCTAGTGTACTGTTCGCGGCTTATACAAATTTTCATGCATCGCTAATTAGGGGTATCCAGTGATTTTTTTCTTATTCTTAATTCTCGTCTCGCGAAGGGAGCAAACAGCAGAAAACATAGTGACCGAGGCTCCATGAATTTTCATGCTTTTACTGATTCATGCTCCACGGATTAGGGGCGTCCAGTGATGTTTTTTTTTTGGTTTTAATGCTCGCAAAGCGAGCAAACAGCAGAAAACATAGTGACCGCGGCTCCATGAATTTTCATGCTCCACGAATTAGGGGCGTCCAGTGATGTTTTTTTTTGGTTTTAATGCTCGCGAAGCGAGCAAACAGCAGAAAACGTAGTGAAACATTAAAAAAATGTTTCATAATAATGAAAAGTACTGTTTCATGGCATTTTGATTCGATTCACGACGTTGTGAAACTATTCGCAGTATCGACTCACAAACCGAATCAAAACACCATCATACCACGTGATCAAAACATCGGCAACGGCAATAAGCAATGGATGCCGTATAGTAAAGCTGTTCCAATATTTATTTCTATATTGAATTTGGAAGAACTACTATATTGATTTTCAAAATCTGCATGGCAGACATTCTTTTTTTGTAAAGTTATTTTTAGGATACTTGTCAACGGGCTTTTCCCTCCGTCGTCTGCTCAATCACGTGATAGAGGAAAACGAATAATCGAATTCCGAGAATCGAATTGGATTAATTATTGTTCTTAAGAACAAAAGTGTTGATATTTAATATCAAATAAAATTGGTGAATTTTCAAGATCTGATCTCCCTCTATCTGTAAGATGAAAATCACTACCTTTCCGTAACATTCGTAATACATGCTATTCTTTTAATCCGTGCTTGAAATTTTAAAATGTTTTCATTTAATTTAATTGCATAAAGGTGTTACAACAAGTTAATTAACTTAGTTGCTGGCCTTTATGGATTTACGTAGTACGATATTGCACTGTTACTGATTTAAGTACCAAAAATCAGAATATTTAACATGTTCTTCATGAACATCAATAACAAATATAAACTAAATGATGATTGTAAATCTATACAGCAAACAAAAGATGATGAATAATGATATAAAATGGATAAAAATGATGATGTATAAACAATAACACAGATTAAATACGATTGATCAAAAATAAGAATAGAAAATATGTAATTTCAGCAATCGCTCTAGATAAACAAGACTTCGTCTGCTATTTGTGTTTCCTCTATCATGTCAACTCTGACGTCAGGTGTTAAGAGTCCATTCCTTGAGGTGAAAGTCATGAATTGTTTCTATTTTTTATATAACTATATTTAAATTCAAAAACCTGCCTTCCCCTTCATGGTATACTGGCTTTAGGTTAGACTTAAAGAATATTCTTCTTAAATTATGTTAGAAGCAAGTTTTTCTTCATCGATAATATTATTCATTCATCAAAACAAATGGATTTTTAGATAAATGATTTTACCACTGTTTGAATCTTATTAATAAAAGCGAAATGGCGTCTGTCTGTGAGCTGTCTAACTGAGATGGGATAAACAGTTACTTTCCAGTAACATGTTATTTCGTTTCATTACCTTTGGTAACAGGTTCTTGTAACATATTATTTTTATAACCTATTACTCTTTAGTTTATGTATGGCTGTCTTTCTAATCCTTTCGGGCACGGATTAAGAGTTTAGGATGTATTACGAATGCTACGGAAATGCGGTAATTTTAATCTTACAGATAGAGGGCGAACAGATCTTGACAATCTACCAATCAGCGCGTTTGTTTACATTTGTAGCGGTCCATTGGTCATTCTCGGAAATCAGAAATCGTGTGATTCATTGTAATTGTACAGTCACCAAAGAAAAAAAAAATGCCACCCCCCATCTAATTTTGCCGTAAATTATCGTAGAAGCATGCGGATGGTGCCTATCGATTTGTAATAACGTCTAGGTTTTAATGGTGTAGTTAGATTTTGCTTAAGGGGTCATCTCCTTATGTTATTAAAATCTGTACGCATGTGTGTGCCTTTGAGAAACGGCTTGAAACAGCTAAGGCTCCGCCGCTAATGGTCGCACGGACTTCAAACAAATACCGTCGGACAGAGAACTTATCACAGATGTACGATATCTATTTTGCTAAACGATCAGAGCCTGATTAAGGGGGAAGCACACATTATTTATACTTACACCGTTATTTTTTAACAAATACTTTCCTCCTATAATAAGGCGACCATATTTTTAAGCCCTGCTTCGAGGACAAATTAACGCGGGGTCCCCGAATCAAACAATATTTCGAAGACACTGAGAAGTATATTTGGGGACTTTTTCGGGGACAACAAATAAATGTCTATATATGCATATTTTTTAAAAATTGTCTCATTTATACATTAGAAAATGCATTAAAAACATCTTATTTGCAAAATTTCATGATAAACTGGAAAAATATTCATGAAAACTAAATCGACTCAGAGTTTCATCCTAGTATCTGGTATCCCGGCAAAACTGCCGATGTTGCGCCTAACTAACCGACTTGCAATCTTGTAATTTTGCTCGCCTCCATTCTCCTTGTGCAACCCTATCAGTGCTTCTCTCTGATTAGTATAGCAGCAGTTTTAGAAATAAGAATTTTGAAACTAGGCGTCAACACCTGGATAAAATTTTTTGGGCGTCCAAATTAAAAATCTAGGTGCCATTAAATATGTATATTTAAAATAATAATAATAATAAAGCATCAACTTGTAAATAATTTAGGTATGCAAGATTATATGAAAAATATTTATGTAATGAATGTAATTACATTGACAATATTAAACGTACATATTTAAAATCACAAAGTCATTCTTCACCCAGAAGATACATCATTCCACCGTAATTTAATAGCATTTTCTGGGCAGAAATCTTCAAATTTAGGACTGTTTAATTTAATCATTAACAAATTGTCAACTACTTTCATAGAGAAATGAATCCGTTTTTATTAGGTAAGTTCAAATTAGGATTTTATTAGGTTAGGCGAAATAGACTTGTTTGCTGTCTGATGGGATTGGGAAAATTATTAGATATGAGGAAAATATCCAGGCGTCAAATATGGCACCTATGATTGACATTCTAGACGTCAAAATGAAAAAACTGGTTGCAAAATAAGACTAACGACCGCTTATTTCTAAACCTGTTTAGCAGATATTTCTGCTGTTTTGAAAAGTGCCATCAATTAAACAAACATTGCCAGGTGAGGTAATGTAACGGTTAAAAAATAAATAAAGCCTTTTGCTGCCTTGTTTCTTCAAATTCAACAGTGTGATTGGGTTACGATGCTGTTAACATCAATTGTTGTCATATTTCTGAACTCTTGAATAAGAAAACAATGATTGTTTTGAAATATGAATGAGTGTGCTTTTAGTTAAAAATATGTGTACCAGTATAAAAATATACCTGTAATTTATTAAAATGTATGTTTGTGTTATATGGTTACAACAATGATTCTGCTTTTAAAAACTGTTTTCTTTCTCAAGAGTTCAAATTATTAAAATAAATATGGCTATCATTGTGACAGGTAAGTTGTGCGACATTTTTTCACTGAATCAACAAGTCACCAAAAGGCACCTGTAACCGATATTTCAACCAGCACAGTATATAAGTTAATAAATCTGTATTACATATTTAGACTTTGTAATTTTGCCTTAAAAATAATTAAACAAGAAACAACATGAGTATTTACTATTTCCAAATTAAATTCTTACTTCTATTTAAGGTATCAAAATATGAAGGGTTATGCTATACGTATATAATAAAGAAAAAGGATTAAGAAATATATTGTACTTTTAATAACAATAAAAATAAAATATCTTCAAATAAGTTTTTTCTACAGATAAATTTAACAAGATGAGTATTAATATGTTGATTTTTTACTTACTTACCTCCTGAAATTTCTTTCCAGCCACCCAAGTATATTATATATACGTAGATTATATGAAGTAAAGTGCTATTTTTTTATTACAAAATTTTAATTCATATGAAGATCCCAAAAATACTCTTATTACTTTGTAAATATTGTGATATTATTAATACTTTGGCATAATACTCATGTATTCGTCTCATTTTAACTTACATTTTTTTCAGTTTTTTTTTTTTTTAGATATTACTGAAATTTGGTATTTTTTTCATTATATCGAATTCATGCCAATACCAAAAATTCATTATAAATAATGTCCAGAATAACTCATAAATTTGAAATTAAGATACCTGCAATATTAAAACAGAATTTTGTAATTTATTAAATATACATACAATACTAAATAAAAAAATTTCAACATTTATATTAATAACAAATCAAAACTTAAAAGAGGGCTAATTAGAAGCATAGTAGTTATATTTTTGGGAAGATACAATTGCTTTCAACATTTCATTATCATTTGATAGTTTATCATAAAATTCGACACAGCCGTAATTCATATTTGTTTTGACACATAATATAGCGTTCAATGTTGATATATTAAGGGAGTTTTTTTCGGAAGTCCAAAAACTGTTCATTGCGGAGAACACTCGTTCAGTAGGAGCGTTTGTCCCTGGTAAGCAAAGAATGAACTCTATTATCTTAAAACAATTCTCCATAGAAATATTGTGATTTTTATAGTACGAAAAAATGTCCATCCAGCGAACATCAACTCGATCATATTTTGCATTCCATGATGAGACTTTTTCTGTACAGAACTTTCTTAAATAGGTAAATTCTTCATATAACACATTTTCATCAATAGTTATTCCATGTTCAAAAATATTGGCAACAGAAGATTCTATTTCATTCCATGTAGGCACATCTTTTAAATTTATCCACGCAAAAGGAATAAAATCTTCAAACGGTTTTATCCATTTCTGTAAGTAATCGACACAGTTAATGTAAAAACTCATAATGTGTTCTTTAATATTATCTTTGTCGCTTAAACTATTTAATGCATTTTTTATTTCTTTTGGTATGAATTTATCTGTAGCTCTGTCTTTGTATTTATTAGTTATTTCAAACATTACATTTGCTACATCCATAACGGTTTCATACTGCCCTTCAACTTTAGTTACAGCATCATGAAAAATTTGTGCTTGAATTTGAAGAAAGTTTAGCCATAATAAGGCCGACTCAGATTCAAAAAATCCACGTAATACTATTGGGCATTTTTGGTATGAGAGAAAATAAGCTTTTAATGGCTCGAACATTTCTGTAAATCTGGTTATGGCTGGAAGAAGTGAGAGCCATCTAGTTTTACAATAACCTAAAACTTTATGATATTCAGTTGACACATAGTTTGAAAAATCTTTTAGAGCTTCAACGCGAACAGTATATACCTGAAAATGAGAAAATATCTTTATCAATATACACTCAATATCAATAGGTAAATTATCTGAAGCCATCTGCAAAGTGTTGTCTCAAATATGGGCTGCACATCCAATTCCTAGAATCCTACGTTTCAGATCTACTTGCAATTTACTGTAGACATTATTAGTTCCATTACGAAGAGGTCCACCAAAATTAGCATTGGTATTAGCAGCACAAAATGCAGCCATTTTGGATTCTAAATTAAGATCTTTAAGAACATTTAATAGATAGTTAGAAATCAAATCTGATGTTTCACCTGGCAGGTCTTTCAACTCTAAAAGTTTCACACAAATCCCTTTTTGCATATTGAAATATCTCACTAAAATAGGAACAACTTTTATATGTCCATGATTGGAAGTATCACAATAGAATGATGCAAAAGATGTTTCTTCTAGCTCACTCAATAATTCTCTACGAGCAAATTTTGCGAAAACATTTTCGATAATTGCTTCTGTTTTAGTTCTTGCACATGAAAATGACTTATCATAAATTTTTTTCAAAATACTAGAAGTGCAATCCATTGATCTAAAGCTAAAGTTATGTTTTACATTGTGAAAAGCAAAACTTCCTTCAGCAAGTGCTACTTTTCTTGCTTTTTTCTGCCTTTCCTCTCCGATATTTAAAAAAGAATTTAATTTTCCCTTTTCAGTTCTTTCGACGGTTTTATATCGCCTTTTATGACGTGCTGATTTCATATGCGATTTTATATGTGAATCTCCACCGCTTCCGATTGAAAATTCACAATTGCAAATAGTACAAAACACATTATGGTCGTCAGTAGATTTTTTAAGAAAAGGATACTTTTCTTGCAATCTGTCTGTGAATGAACATTTTCTTTTCGACATCGCGATATCTAAATACTTACTAAACAAAACATTCATTCATTGGCACGGAAATCCGTGTTCATTGGCAGCAAACATAAACACAATGCAATTGCAAACCGCGTTTTTGCCAAATCAGATACGAGTTTAGTTAATTCTCTCTTCTCTCTGCGGTTATATGTGTTTAGTTGTTTCTTTCCATAAAACCAACTATTTTTTTAAATTTTTAAACCACCACGATTTTCGAGGACAAATAAATACAAATATTGAAATTTGGGGACTTTTCGTGTCCTCGAATAAATAATTTTTTTGGGGGAACAAAAAGTGAAATAACTGAAAATTCGGGGACAGTCCTCGAATTTCGAGGACGTATGGTCACCCTACCATATGGGTGTTTTTGAATTAAAAATCATGTGTAGGATATTTAGAGAATAAAAACCAGATCGGGTCTCTCAGGCAGGGTGCGCCCGACGGAGGGTTAAGGTCTCCAAGCCTGTGTATTTGTGCGAGTTTCAGAGAAAACCACGGAAAACTCCGATCGGCCAAATTGACGAGCGCGATCTTGGATCGAACGCACTTTCGGTCTACCAGCTTCGAGATAGCAGAATCTCTGCACCACAGGTATGGCAAGAATTTAAAAGTAAAGGGGAAACGAAGTAAAAAAAATTTTTTTTTGCAATTTTTGAAATGTAATCTCTGAAAATTTTATTTGATTAAAATCAAATTTAATTCACGATTTTTTTTTCCCATTTTCTTTTCTTTTCTTTCTTTCTTTTCTTTTTTCTTTCTTTTTTTTTTTTTTTTTTTTTTTTTTTTTTTAATGCATTACCAAGTGATCTGCACTTTTGAATAATAATAACTTATCATTAAGCTTAAAATCATTAGCAAATTCTATGAAGAAAATAAGTGAGAGAAAGATATAAATGATCTTAAAATAAATGTCGCAAGTTTTATTATTATTTCTTTCATTGTCATGGCTTTCAATGTTACAAGAAAAGACATGAATTAAAAAATATTCTTAATCTATTTTAAGATAACATATTTTTGATGAAAGAAAGAAAATCTAAACAATTTTGAAAAATATTTATTGATTTATTATCCAGTTTCACACATTACGAAAAATTCCGATATTGTATGAGAATTTATTAATATAATATATATATATATTAGAGTTTGAAAAAAAAAATCCGTAAGTCAAATACAGCAAGCATTAAAATAATAATAATCCAAACACAGGAAGAATTAAAATGAAAGAAAGTTGCAGATGCTTAAAACCAACACAACTAGAGAAAAAAAAAAAGAAAAAAAAAAAGAAAAAAAAAACTTTATTTTGTATTTTTATGGAAAACATATATACTATTTGGCAAAATATTAAAAAAGGGACTTGGAGTTTGATAAATAAACGAAAAGAAAAAATCGTAACATATAAGCAAGAAAGAAAAATAAAGTTGAAAGAGAAAACGATAAAGTTGTGTTGATTAAAATATCTTTTAGTAATAATAATAGTTTTTTTTGCAGCAAAAGCAGTCGAAAACCGAAAATTCCTGTCAAGGAAAACCGGGAGAAAGTAGACTACAGCGCCCTCAGTATTTACAAAAATATCGTATTCCCTTTCAAAGGCTGGGCACCATTAGACTTTCCCCTCCTATTCTTTCTACTCCGTGCCTCACAGCATACGAATGCTACAACATCAACAAACTAAATAGAAAAAAAAATTGCCATTAGCACAGAGAAAAAGTTACGTGTAAAAGCTTTGCGAACACGAGCAGGTACATGGAGTAAAATGTCAATTGAAAGTTCATAATATTAACATTTCCCCTTGAACTTAGAATTCTGTTATTTTATCATACCAAGAGCATTTCTTAACAGTGCAAAACTTGCTTTTGGCAGCGCTTATGTAAAAATATCTGCAAGTTGATATTCACCGTCAATGTGTTGAATATTGAATCCACCAGATAAATATTTTTCACGTACAAAATGAAACTTGATTTCAATATGTTTGGTTCGTTAGTGAAATTCTGGATTTCTCACCAAACGAACAGCACTTGCATTATCCACTTGCAGGGTAGGAATAGTTGCTAGTTGGGCAATGCCATCAAAGAGACGTGTCAACCAAACTATTTCTTTAGTTGCCTCACAAGCAGCTACATATTCTGCTTCCGGGGTACTTTATGACACACACTTCTGTCGACGACCTGCCCAGCCAATGGGGGCTCCACTATATCTGAACACAATACCAGAGACACTCTCTCTCGTTGTTATATCACTAACATATTCTGCATCACTGTATGCCTCCAAGGTTCCAGGCTGAAAACCAGATGTGAATATTAATGCAAAATTATATGTTCCTTTGATGTACTTCAGAATTCTTTTAACCATTGACGAATATCTCTGTTCAGCTTTATCTAAGAATTGTGAACAATATGATACAGCAAAGGCAATATCAGGGCGAGTAGCAACTGTCATGTAGTACATCAAGCTTCCAACAGCATGTCTATAAAGGATTTCCTCCGAATCACCTTTTAGATAATCTTCCCCTGAAAGATTGCCTCTTTCCATGGGTGTAGAAACAGGGTTGGTTCTTTCATGTTGAACTTTTCCAAAACCTTGTAAGCATAACTTTTCTGACTGATAGCAACGTCACCAATTTTCAACTTTTTTATTTCTACTCCTAGGTAGTATTCAGCATTTTTATGTGTCACTTTAAACTCATGCTGCAATTCTCGAAGGAAATTGTTCTGTATTTGTTGATTCGTGGCAACAAGTCCATCATCAACATACAATGCTAATAATAACTTCTGTGGTTTGTCATTGCGAGAAATCAGACATGGATCAGCATCACTTGCCTTTAAACCATACTTTTCTAGAAATTATTTGAATCGCTTATTCCAACATCTGGGTGATTGTTTTAGTCCATAGACCCTTTTTAGTAATCGACATACTTGACCTGAGTTGTCATCATAACCTTCTGGTTGTTTCATGTAAATTTCTTTTTCTAATGTCCCATACAAAAAGACAGTTTTCACATCAAACTGTGTCAGGTCCAAGCCCTCATTTGCAGCAACACTAATCAAAGCGCGGATAGTTTCAAAACGTGCCACCGGACTAAACGCTTCAAAATAATCTCCTCTGTTTCTTTGTGAAAAACCTTTTACCACTAACCTAGCTCTAGTTGTTCTGCAATGCAACATTCAATTAGGCGTACAGGTGCTTTCAGTCCTTTTCTATCATTTAGTTCTCGAACATAGTTCACATCCTCAGTAGTGTCATCTGAATCAAACTCAGTTTCAGTAGTGGGTGTAGAAGTATCAATATCTGGTGGTTCAACATTTGATTCTCTTTCAACTCTTACAATGACTGATGCTGATGTTGATTTAAGAGAAAATACTACATCTCTTGTTCGTTCTATCTTTATTGTACCTTTGCACCGTACACGATAACCAGCAACATCATCTAAATAGCCAATTAAGATTCTTTTTTGACCCCATTTCTTATGTTTCTGCTTAGGAGTATGGACTAAACACCCTATGCCAATAATTCTCAAGTGGTCTAGTCTTGGGGTTTTACCCCAAAAAACTTCACAAGGAGAATTTCCTTCAATTGCTGATGTTCCAGCACGATTCAGTATGCGTAATACAGCATTGATTATTTTGATTTTGGCAAATCCTTAGCAATCATGATTGATCGAGCTAGACCAACAACAGTTCTGTTATTTCACTCAGCTGATCCATTTTGTTGAGGTGTATAGGGTATAGTATAATGAAACAGAGTTCTCATTTTCTGCAGCAAACCTTTGAAATCTTTGTTAATATATTCTAATCCACCATCACTGAGTATTGCCTTGATTAGTTTCTGCTTTTGATTTTTAACCCTGGTAGCACATAACGTTGTTATAACGTTGAAAAGAAGTCTGAACGGTGAAAAATTAGTTATAACAACGTTATGTGGTACCTGGGAAAGAAAACAAAAAATTCTTCAAATTTACTCACCACTTCTGATTTATATTTAAGAAAATACACTTTTCTGTACTTAAAATAATCATCAGTAAAACAAACAAAATAATTAGAACCACCTACTGATTTTTCCTCCACAGGTCCACAGTATATGTAATCATATCACAGTATATGTAATCCATAGTATAGGTCCACAGTATGTATAATCTCATGAATATCCTTTGCACATTGCTGTCGATTTTGAAATGGTAATCTATATTGCTTACCTAATACACATGCTTTACAGAATTCATTACCATTTTGCACATCAATACCTTGAGATTGAAGAAACTTTTTTCACATGTTGCTTATTCAAATGTCCTAGTCTCTCATGCCAGATATGGAGAGAGTTCACTTCATTCAATTGAACTTCTGAAGGGGACATTGCAACAGTGCTAAACATATTTACTTGAGGCACAACCATTTTACATAAAAGTATGAATAAATTTCCATTGCGTATTTCAACAGCGACGACACTTTTCGGCTTTACAAATTCACATTTGTCATTTGACATGTTGAACTTTAACCCATGATCTAATGCTTGACTTACAGAAAATAAATTTCTTGAAGAATCTGGAGCATACAGTACATTTTCTATTATACTGTCTTTCCAGCTACAATGTACTAATATTTTCACAGATATCTTGCCATGACCATATGCTTTCATAGTTAAGCTATTTCCAACTCTCACTTCTATTGGGCATTTATATTTTGTGAAACTTTGAAAGCAACCATTGCTGTTTGTGATATGTTGTGGGATTCCCATGTCAATTACCCATATGTCATCACTACCAGCTGCAAGGCATTCACTTATTGACCTCTTGTTCTTTAGACCTTTCATCATGCACAGTGCTTTTTTTGTAGTTACAGTCCTTTTTCATGTTGCCTCATTTTCCACATTTAAAGCATTTATATTGCTTTCCCTGTTTACTTGCAGGCTTTTCAAATTTGGCTGTACTACCTCGAAATTTCCCCAAATTGGATTTGGCATGCAAAGCAGTAAGTTCAGTTTCTCGAGAAGACTCTGTCAGTCTTCTCTGCTCTTCTGCAATCAACAGTTTTTTTCAATTCTGTTAGAGTTTGTTGCTTTTCCGGTCTTGCACACCAAGACATTTTCAGGGGCTCAAATTCCCTAGATAAAATTTCAGAGAGTTTACTCATTATTACAAAATCATTGGGTTTAATATCTATACCAGACATACTACGTGAAACTAGGCGTTCCAATTCCGCTATACGTATAGCCATTGTATTTGTAGGATCTCGTGTAAACGATGAAAATTGCAACTGACATGAATATTGTGCTTGTGTATTTTTCTGTTCAAATAATTCATGCAATTTTACCCGTATTTCTTTGGTAGTTTTACACATCGCTACAAGATCACATATTCTAGAATCAAGTGTCCGGGAAAAAATTCCTCGTGCAGCTCTGCTACCTTTATCGAACTTCGTTAACACACTGTTGTATGCATTACAAATATCTGCTGTAGCATCTTCGTGAACGGGTTCTGGCTTTACTATTTCGCCAGAACACACCTCGTATAAGTTTCCCTTTTCCATAAGCAGACCTTCTACCATCCATACTTACTCAATTTTCCGAGCCAAGAAGTTTATCTCTTTAATATTTCCATACTTACCTATTAATTATATCACCAAGATCAGTTTTACAACGTGAATCTCGTTCACCTTGGATAGGCTAATTTCGGTGCTTTTCACTTAACTCTAACGTAGTAGGACACGAATACGGGCCCATAACCTCTTAACACTTTAACAAAATTAAGTTGTAGAGATTAGATCTTGAGTTTTAATTAATCTAGTAACGGAAAACGAAAAATTTTGTAAGTAGTTACATATGATATTAAACTAATATCATAGGAATGCTACATCAACAAACTGAATAGAAAAAAGAACCTGCCATTAGCACAAATAAAAATTTATATGCAAAAGCTTTACGAACACCAGCAGGTACATGGAGTAAAGAGTCAATTGAAAGTTCATAATATTAACAATAATTTATGTTAATAGCATATTTATTCCATAATTTTATGAAAGCCTTTCAGCTCACAAATTAATTTCGATATATTTTTGTGAACTTTCTATTTTGTAAGCTGAACTTTAATTACTGCTTTCGTTTATTTATTAATCTAAAGTAGTATAATCATTTTTTTTAATAATCACAATACAGTTCTTTTGACCTTTAAATATTATTGAATACTGCAGCCTGTTTATGGGCTATTCAGGGATGGAACACGGGCGCAGAATTCATACCGGAATCTGTTGAAGAAATTTTACTACCTATAATATCGTTGATTTAAGAAGTAGAAAATTTTCCTACATTAATAGTGGTATGAATTCTGCGCCCGTGTTCCATCCCTGGCTATTTCTTTCCAATGATGGTTTAGTAGGGATGCGCTTTTTCGAGCCCCTATTAACCGAGTTCCTGGTTAACCGAGGTAGTCCCTGAAAAGCCCCCCCCCCCAGAGAAGGCATGGCTTTTGGCAATTGGCGTAGATAATTTCCCAAATTTTACTATAAATTACTGTATTTTATATTATACTTGCAGGTTACGCCCGCTTCGCTGGTCAATATTTTTAAATGGATCAATATAATGAATTCTCAAAATTGTATTAATTTTTATCATGTGAAAAAAAGAGAAAAAATTCTGATCGGGAAAATTGTCGCACCGGGTCTCCACTGCCTTCGGAGCGTAGGCCATTGTGCATTGCGTGCACGCATTTGTGTTCGACACTTAATAAATCACCATAAAATTTAGATAGGGAAAAATATCGCACTGAGTCCCCACTGCCTTCGGCATTTATATTCAACACTCTTAATGAATCACTATTTATCGTAAGGGAAAAACATAAATATAAAATAAAAAATAAAAAAAATCTTTTGTGATCCGTGGAAGAATCGGTCCGGGCCTCCACTGACTGCAGCAGCGTATACACGCGCGCACGGTGCGCTTGTTACTTCACCCACCGTTCCCACCCCTCCTAATTATTTTACACTTTCAAAAATATCCGCAGTCGTTTTCTTGTACTTTTAAACCTAAAAATACTAATTTCCAACGTTCTATCTGAATTTCTTTATTTTTGACCCTGCGTCCATCCCTCGCAATAAATCTACACCTTTTGAAAATATCCACAATCGATTTATCGGGCCTTAAAACCTAATAATACTAATTTTCAACGCTCTATTCTTATTTCTATATTTTTGCCCTTCCGCCCCTCACCCTACCCGTCTATCTTAATAATTTTACAAATTCGAAAATATCCACAATCGATTTCTAGGTATCAAGAACCTATACGTACCAATTTTGAACGATCTAACTCTATTTTATCCCCATCTTCCCGCCCCTCCTAATAACTATAGAAATTCAAAAATATCCGCAATCGATTTGCAGGTATCAAAAAACCTCTTGATACCAATTTTTAAAGATCTAACTCTATTTTGATTTTTTTGTTCCTCCGCCTCCCGCCCCTCCTAATAACTTTACACTTTCGAAAATATCCTCATTCGACTTCTGGGTCTGTAAAACCTATCTGTACCAATTTTAAACTGTCTAACTGCGTTTCTATTTTTCTTCCCCTTTAGCCCCTCCTCTTCCCGCCCCACCCAGGATAAATTTCTAAAATTAAAGAATAAGTAATTAGTTTTTAGGTATTTATGGGAGCTATATTTTAGAGCAACAATCTCAGGTACAGTTCCCGCCGCTTATTAAAATCACATTCGTACTGAGCCAAAGTGATTTTATTAAGCGGCTGATTTTTATATCTGGCGAACGTTCCTGCACTTAAGGAAAGGTATTACTTCCCTGAACTGGGAAAGAAACTTCAAAAGGTGACGAATAATGAAATTAGTAAACAATGTTAATTAATTTTTTATAGATAATTAATAATTGTTTCTTCGATATAAAAAAAATTATGCGCATTCCAAGTTCCCATGCACTTTCGTTTGAGGAAAATCATCATTACTTTACCAAAAGTTCACGTGTTGTTCTTATAAATTTAAAATCTTTTTGTTTAAACCTCATGAATTATAGTAATTTTAAAATAAGAACTAGAAATTGCCTTTTAATAATTAGAAATAAAAAAAAATATATCATTTCAAATCAAATTTGTAACTTATAATTGCGTTTTGAAGAATACGTTCCTTGAAATTGTTATGGAGATAAGTGATGGGTCGTGTTTAATTTGTAACTGTGCTGGGCGTGTAAAATCTTCGAATATGAGCGATGAAGGAGGGATTGTTGTTCTTTAATTTCTTTTCTTATTAAAAAAAAAAAAAAAAAAAAAAAAAAAAAAATCACAATATTTAATATATATATATATATATTAGTGTGCAGAAATGATATTTTTTGCTGCTGAGAAGATATTTTTGAGTTTATTAACCGGCGACGTTGATTTTATTAAGCGGCGGCTTTAAAAATAATTTGTGTTGATTTGATTCGGTCCTGACAATTTGATCAGATTAAGCGGCTGATTTTATTAACCAGTGAATTTATTAAGCAGCGGTTACTGTATATCTTCTTTCTGTTTGCGATATAAAGGACTATTTCAAATTACGTTTTGCCCCTCCCCCATCTCTCTTGGGAGTTGAATTTCTAAAATTCCAGAAATTGTTTTTTTGGTATTTGTATTAGCTATATATTAGAGCAAAAATTTCATGTATTTCATGTATTTCTGTTTTTTTTTTTTTTTTTTAATATATAGGATTACGTGAAATCACTTTTTGCCCCCTTTCCCTCCTTGGGAACCGAATTTCTAAAAATCCAGAAATTTGTTTATAGATATTTGTGTCTATTTTGTTTGTAAATATTTTAAAGTAAAATTTTACGAATATATGTTTTTTTCTTTGAGATATGAACTTTTTTTTTTAAATTCCTTTTTGTCCCCCCCCCCTTGAGGGGCGATTTATTGCTTCTTAATGGGTGCTTACACTATATATTCTGTAATCTAACTCAGCTTCGAGTCAGTGGCTCCAGTAAATTTTGCTGTGCGTTGATGAGTCAGTAAATAAGTGGAAATACTTTATATATATATATATATACACACACATTTGTATCCTATTTCATTTTTAACTGACTATATTTAAATATGTAATACATGCATTATTTTGCTTTATTGACTACATTTTCACCGATTTCAAACTTTGCCGTATGTTTCCCTTCTGATTTACGACAGAGTCCGTGTTACCCGAGCTTTCAGTTATCCGAGATACTCTCGGTCCACATTACCTCGGACAAGCGAGACTCTACTGTATATTTAAATACTTTTGTGATTCAGATTGATCAAAGAAAGGAAATCTATTTAGCGTATTAGAGAAAAATAATTTGACTTTCAATCCTTCATAAGACAATGAGAAGTATACTTATCACCCAAATCATTAATTTTAAATGAGAAAGGCGTGGTAAATTACTTTTCTACGCCTATTGTTTTTAATCTAAACAACCACTTATGCCATAAATTTCTTACAAAGAGAACTTGGAAAAAAAAAAAAAAAAAAAAGGAAATTAACACAGAGTGTGACGCTTTATTCTTTTACTTTATTCTATCATGTATTTTATTTCAGTAAAACAGTCAGGCGTATTAAAGTAGTTTACCACACCTTTCTCACTTAACACTTTCGCGACAAGTATGTTTTTCTCTTTTTGACTGTTAGGTCCGCCTGTAGGCGTTATTCTTCCAAGTTACAATATTTCAGAGCAAAATTTTCTGTATTCACATTTATATTACAAATATTATAATTATATTTCTTCTAATCAAAGTATTTCTATCTATAGTATATTTAATCGGAAAATATGAATATTTTGAATATACTTAAGAAATAAACAACATATAAATTGCAACAGAAATGCCCACTGGCCGAGTGACAGATTTTCAAATGACGTGAATATACGTTAGCGAATGCGAAAGTGTTAAAATGAAGGATTTTGATGGAGAAAATACATCCCACGAAACGGCTATTAATGGCCCTTATAAAGGGTTAACCCTTTGCGGCGCAAGACAATTTTGGAACATTTAAATTATACTGCCACCGAAATTCATGAGCTAAATTAAACTAAAAGAAATTTTAAATTTTAATGTTTAAAAAACCGGCCTTTTCTGATATATTATAAACGTGAATTTTAGCTAAAAATTTTCCGGGATGAATTTTTGCAGCTGGATCTTAAATTTTGCGTCCTCGCAGCAAAGACAGCGCGCGTTTTGGGGTTAAGATAATATTTGTATATTTGTTTTTCTACGACAGGCAAATAACAAGAGCCAGAGAGGGAGCGTCGATGTTCGGAATTAAAAATTCGCTCTCTTGTTCTCCCATCCATAGTAATCGTCAAACTGCCACCCAGGTAGTAAGATTTTTGACTAGCGTCTAGCCAGCGACGAGCAACTTGCACACTTTCCTCCAGATTTCACGCATGCGTCGTATGTCGGCGCTGAATTTTATTTATGTTTATTCGATGTGTTTATTTCCCATTTTCATCCAGGACTTTCTTTGGTAGTGCTGCCATCTGATGGTCAATGTAACTATTTAAATTATTTTCCATGTCAAATCAAACAAAATTTAAAATTTTCAACCTTTAAGATTTCAACAGCAATTCTGAGAATCATTTTCATTAACGTTATAAAAGGAAGTATATTTTCTAATTTTTATATCTCGTTCGATTTTCGTATAATTAATATTTAAATTAAAAAAAAAAAAAAAGAACATTATTGTTTCGTTTGTGCAAAATTAAATTTCCCAAGTTGTATCAGACATAGAGGGCTGTTTGAGAGCTCATTTTAAAGAGAATTTTCATGAGGTTTATTTTAATACGCAGCTTACCTATACTTGCTTTTTTTTTTTAACTTATATAATAATAAGTTGGCGATTTTTAAAAAAGCTTCAAAAAAGTCTTTTATTATATCATTAGCTACAAATCTTAAAATTTATAGAGTGGAATAAAATGGATTATGGCAAAAATTCCATTATTTTTTAATAGTTACTATAAGCTTTTTACTATAACTCCTGATCTCATTGTTATCCTTTTTACTTCCTTATACAAAGTATATATAATAGTTATGATATCATTTAAAGGGGAAAAAATTTAAAAAAATACAAAAATTTTTAAAGCACTAACTTTTCTTTTTTCCTGAAATGGAATGATTTTTGGATCACTCCATGTCAAATAAACTAATCATTCATTCTGACCATTTTAGATTTCAACAAGAATTATAGTATTTATTCTCCTTAACAATAAAAAATAATTATAAAAACATTGTTATTTATATCTGTTAGAGGTTTAAGATAATAAATTTCTTTAAATCTGAAAAAAAAAAATTTTTTTTAATGACAATTTTATAATATTATCACCACTGAATTATATTCAATTTGAAATTTGATTGTCTAATTAACACTCCAATCACCGTGATGCACAATCGATAGAAAACGTGCAGCATACGTCAATTAAATAATTTATCTATTGCAGAATATGAGATATTTTGTAACAGAATAAATATCTCATTCAAAACTTTTAACATATGGTTTTAACTGGGCATTTAAAAATAAAGGACATTTTCTAAACAAAGAATGTTTTCTGTCAAGCACACGTATGAAGGAGCAAAGGGGGGGGGGGAGTTATTTTCTAATTATTTTTGTTATTAATGGCATTAGTTTGTTTAGTACTCCTTCCTGTGAAAAATTAAAAAATGACAGCCAATATTTTCTGATAAATTCAAAATATTAAAAGTACACGTTTTAAAACTTGCCATACTATTATTTAAGGGGAGGGGGGAAACTAATTTGGAATAGAAAAACTATTTCTTATACAATAAGTGAAAAAGTTTACAGTAATAATAAGAAGAATAATGGAAAAAGAATTTATTTCAGACAATTTAATGTAAGGTAAAAATTGTATAACTGAAAAAATTGCTCTCATTTTTTAGTTTTTTTCAAAACTGAATTAAGTGGTCTTTAAAAACTGGATATGTACTATAACATGGTAATTAAAATTCAAAACAGCCCATCTTCTATCTATATACTAAATTCAAAAGCTAGATATCCTGATTTTGAATTACCAAATAAAAGAGAAGCAGCATTAGAATATCCACGCAATTTTTTTTTTTTTTTTTTTTTTTTAACAATTTATTATTTTTGATTTTTAAATTTCATGCAAAATGTTCTCCATTGAAGGAATGCGAATTAATTTATTAAAATTTAAAAGTGTTAGAATGTTGATAAAATCAAGAAGACATTAAAAATTTTAATACCTAAATACTGAAAAATGTTGAAATAATTCTAATAGTGAAAGTATGCTTTCTTCTTATGGGGTTGTACGATTAAAATTGTGTAGCAAATTTAGTTTGTAAAAAGCTATAAAACTTGTAATGTTATTTAAAATATTAAGTATAAATTCTGTAATTAATTATACTTAATTAAAGTTATACTCTGGATTCTAATAGTCCATTACATAATCCTAAAGTGTAATTTTTTCTTAAGTCTCTTCATATAAATATTTTTCACTTTTAGTACGACAGATCACACTATTTCTTTCAGATAGCGATTTTGCGTTATCACCATTTATTGTATTATTGAATGAATGTGCAAACATTTTTATTTTTATTTAAAACACAAAGCTGAAAGTTTGTTATTGTATCTATCCAGATTATTAGATTTTATCAAAAATTGCTACACTTATTTATAAGGACAACTTTTTAGTTCAATCGGATCATTGATTGAGGGCCGTTTTGCTTCATTCATAGCAGAAAACATAAACATAAATGAGGAATCGAAGTGAGGCAACGAAACTACAGCGAATCTTGAAAGTAAACAGAATTCAGCGCCGGCACGGCGAAATCTGAAGGAAAGTGTGCGAGTTGCTCGTCGCCGGCTAGACGCTAGTAGATTTTTGAATGACGACCCAAACCTTGCAAAGAAAAACCCGCATGCTATTATCTGCTCCTTCCTCGCTTGCAGCCGTTATCGGGCAGGCGAGATTACACGAACGTTTCGGATACACTACAATCTTCTACAAACGAAGCGAATGTTAAATTAAATTTCATAATAAATATCATGTTAAGATTGACTGGTGTAAATAAAATAAATTAATTATGTTGAAATTCATGATTTTCGTCAGGTAGTATTGGATTTTAAAACATTTAAAAATGTTTTTTTTTTTTTTTAAATATGCAATAAATTTCAATCACTCATTAATCATCAGATATTAAAATAATAATGTAATAATAATAAAAATATATTTTATATTCCAGCGAGTTTATCAGTCACACTGAAGAACGACGCTTATTTCTTACTTCAGTTATAGCTGAAAAATTTTTAATTTATTCCGAAGCTTTTTTAGCTCCACCTTTATTTCGCACCACTTTATTTTCAGAATATTTTCCTGCAGTAGGGATATTCGGCTTTGTTTCTTGCGTAGTGAGACACATAAAAATGCCCATTGACATATCCATATCTTAATATCGCAGTTATTACAAAATTTAAAAGTGAAAAAATACCAAATGAATAAATAAGTATAATAAATCATAAGTATACAATGAAAATTTCCTTTTGGAGGTATTTTAATATTCTTTTTTTTAATAGATTACTTTTGACTTACTTATGTAATAACTACCAAATTCAAAATTGATTAAGGAAAGAGAATATATGTAACAAAATTGTGCATAGGAAAAATTTTTAATTAATATGTGATTTTTTTTTCACAGATTTACAATTGAATAAATCAATGGTAATATTCTACTTTGTACAGTATTTATAAAACATGTTACATAGATATTAATTTTTATTTCTTTTTTAAAGTACTATAATAAATATAGATTTTGTATAAAAGACTGATGAATAAATATGCTTAATCAAAAACCAACACAAGACAAAATTCTACAATACTTAGAAATTGTTTTTTTGCAATGTAAAAAATCACTAATGATTAAAAATTAACTTATAATAAGAGTTCGAGATAAGAAATATGTACTATTCAATCTCAAATTTTCAATCATAATGTGCTCTTCAGCGCTATTTACATTCGAAATGTGGATGATGGCATTGCATATTTACGTTTGTAGAGCTAATGAGTTTTTCCTTAAATTTTACTGGATGCTCCGCCGAAGTGTAGACATGCGCTCTGTTATTGAATGTACATCGTCTTATAGGACGGCTGCAGTCGTATTATGTCTTCTATGTAAATAGTCTTGTAAGATATTCATAGACATGCTTGCTAACCATCTCACTATAAAGCGTAAAATTTTTAGTACCTGCCTTTTTATTTCTTTTTTTTCACACAAGTAATTTTTTAGAATAATTTTAATCGTATTTAATCGTAACAACAATTGGAGACAATTACTCTAAAAATAAAGTGGTGTGGAAAAATTGGCGTTAACAATTTTACGCTTATTAATGAGGTGGTTGGCAAATATGCTTAGATGCCAATATTTAAATTAATTCCGGAATCTTTTTAGCCCCGCCTTTATTTCGCACCTCTTTGTTTATAGAAAAAATTTCTCCAATATATAAGTTCCATACTTGCCAACATACTAATTAATATTCCGAAGTATTCTTAGCCTCGCCTTCTTTTTCACGCCAGTATCATTTTAGAGTATTTTTCTACTTATTTAAATGTAATTGCATTTGAAAAATATTACACTAAAAAATTATTGGTGTAAAAAAAAGGGCGGGGCTAACAGTATTACGGATTATTAATTAGGATGTTGGCAAGTATGTAATTTCGATAATGTAAGTGAAATTTATCCTTAAAAAAGTGGCATGCAAAAAGAAGGGGCTAAAAATACTCCGGAATAAATGAAATGCTGATATCTATGGTTATCGTCAATTTAATTAGGATTGTTTTGTCCATATTACAGTTTCTCTGTAATACTTGCATTTCTTTCTCAAAGCAGCTCCTATGATAGATTGTGCATGAGACAAGTCTGCTATTTTCACACAGTGGTGCATGATGGATTGACTTTCATGTCTACAGCGAGCTTGAAAATGAGGAATGTGATTGCAGCAGGAATTATAAAATTAAAAACAAAACTTTTCTGCTATGGAAATATAAAAAACTAAAACTTTCATTTCTTCGTGAATTTTTAATTCTGAATCTTTATTATCATATGTTGCTGGAAAAGTGTCATTGAAAGTTCCTTTTCATTACCACAACAAACGTTATTAAATATAGAAATATTATAAAATTGAGTGACTTATTATTAAAACTTTAATAAAATAATGTGGATAATTGCTTCAGATAATGATCCTAGTAATTATTTATTTGAAATAATATGAATAAATGTTGGGAGCGTTTTAAAAGATAAATACAATAATTTTATTTCGTATTATAATTTTTTTTAAACAGAAAAGAAAAATGTATGCAGAAATTTTAAACATTTTTATCTTAAGCACATATTTTAAAGAGAGTTTTAACACTTAACGGATGGGCCACGTAAATCTACGTTTTTGCGCTGTGACTGCTTGAGACGGGCAACGTAGATTTAGGTTTCCTGTTTTAAAGGGCATGGTTACATGGAAATGTTATTGACTATGATATGTCAATTATCAGAGTTCCACTTCGTAAGAGTGGAAGTTTTATATCTCAACCATAAGGACAACTAGACATGTAAATAAAAACTTTATACAATTTTACTCAAAAATAGTATTTGTTCAATATATTTATTCGATATATATATTTTTCTCTCCTGGGTGTAAGAGCCTTTAACATGGTTCTTTCTGATAGGTCTTAGCTCGTATTTACGAGAGTTTAGAAGAAAACTACGAACGCCTAGTTTGATGAGAGCGACCTGGAATCGAACAAGGAACTTCATATTTGCTTGCTTAAAGGTTGCCAGGTGTTTAAATTCAAATTGTGGCACTTCACATGATATATCTCATTTCTTCATGTAATCATTTCATAAATTATTTAATTTACAAACAGCATCATTTGATGCTTATACGCTATAGATGCTGAGATATAACCTTTCCGTACACGAAGGAAATTACAGTTTGAATGATTCACCTGTCACCCGATATATATACATATTTTAACCAACATAGTTTTTCATAACAGTGCTTTCAAGTATTAAGTTTTGTGAAATTTTATACTATAGAAGCTGACAAAACTTTTCCGGGAATGGGTGCAATCACATCATATCAACGTTGCTTGTTGGGTGCTATAAAAGAGATTTTGTTTGTCACCAATTTATGTCAAGATGCAACTACATATAAATTTTTAAATTATGTGTATTAGTTCTTGATCTAGAGCTGCCATGAACTTTTGTCACTCACGAAGCTGACGGAGATACTTTAAATTATTATTATTATTATTTATTTATTTTTAATAGTCAAATCGTGTTTAAGACATTTTAAAACGTGTAAATACGTCGCTGGTCGAAATTTTTTACGAACTCAATCACACATGACATGAATATAACTGAAAGTAAAAATTCTTGATAGACTCTTGTATAAATATGTATGTATGCATTTAGCTTGCTAAATTAAAAAAATAAATACATAAATAAATAAAATAAGATAAATAAATGGTTTAATGGTTTATTTAATTACAGTTCTTAAAAATAACTAAAATAAAGAGACATTTTCGAACGGACAATTTTGTTTATGGGAATTTAATTGAAATTGAATTTAAGGGAAATGGAATTTAAGGGAAAAAAGGTATACGCTGTGTTTTCATGATGGATGATTTCCCTACTGAAAAGTTATACTATGTTTACAGTCAAGTTTGTAAAATCTTACATAAATATTTTTTTCTTAAACACATATTTCAAAGATTATTTTAATTATGGATACAATTGAAATTACTTTTGGTTACTAATTATAATTGCTATTATGCACCATTTTTTCAATATTTATATTTTTAACTTTTTGTTCTTTGTTTTAAATATTGAACTTTAGTTAATTAAAATCGAAAATACTTTAAACAGGCATATAATCAGTTTCCTTTCTAAATTCGATCAATGAGTTTAACATTTAACGCCAAACTATTGTTCGCATTTCAGTGTGCATAACAGATTATATATTAATTTTTTAAAACAATATTTTATTATTTAAAGCTTAGATATTTCAAATAAAGCATAGATATTAAAATAATTAATGTTTAATGATATACTATATGATTTGTCTCACTGTGATATTTATAATTTTTTTTTCTTCCTGAGTGTAATGCCTCCTGTGTGTGTGTGTGTGGGGGGGCTTTCTATGGAGTCCAGACCGCATTTACATAAGTTTCGGAGAAAACAAAGGAAAAAAAACGTATGGCTAGATCAACTATCGACACCTGGGGTCAAACAGTGTATTTTCACGTCTACCAGCTAAGTGATAGACAAATATTCCACTTTCGATTGCGCTATTTCACACGATAAATCTGATTTCTTCATGAAATAATTTTATAAATTATTTTATTCAGAAAATACATCATTGTAACATTTTTTAAAAAATTAAAAATGTAAAATATTTAAAATTCACATTTTTTTTTTTTCTTTTTCTTTTCCTTTTTTTTTTTTTTTTTTTTTTTTTTTTACTTTTAGTGATAATTATAAATTTTTACATTAATGTTTGATGATATATCTCATTTAATTCCGGTGAATTTGTTTCTTTTTTATTCAATTTTAATTTTAATCATGCTACTTAATAAGATATATCTGATTTCTTCAGGTAATCCTTTTATAAGCAATTTAAAAACAAATCATAACGTTTTTTAAATAATTAAAAATTTAAAATATTTAAAAATCACAAAGTCTTAAAAAATAAATAAAATAAAAATAAAGCAGTAATTTCAAATTACAAAATAAATATCTATTGATGACATAGCTGATTTCTTTGATTCTGATAGTTTTTGAAGTTTTTTTTTTTTTTTGAAAACTACGTTTAACGAGCACAATCAAGGATCTACCAGGGCTTTTTATGTTTATCAGGTATGTTTAAATTTCCATTAATCTATTTCATATGATGCATCTAATTTATTCATCTAAGCCTTTTGTAAATTGTTTAATTTGCAAATAACTTCATGATAACGATTTTAAAATAATTAAAAATTTACAATTTCTTTAAAAAAAAAAAAAAAAAAAAAAAAAGGTGATAATTTGAAATTTAAAAATGAATAACTTTTCATGGTATAGCTGATTTCTTTTCTCAATTCTGATATATATATTTTTTTTTTCCCTTCTTTGGTGTAAGGGTCTTTCATATGGGTCTTAGCCCATATTTACGTGAGTTTAGGAGAAAACTACGAAAGCCTAGGCTGATGAGGGAGACCTGTGTTCGAACAAGGTAGGGTAGCGTGGGGCGGGTTGTAACAGATTTTGGAAAAATAAGTATATATTGAAATATATTTGCGTTTATCTGTTCCTAATTGCTGTTTTCTGTAGCATACATATTCATCTATCACATTCATAAAAAAAACTTTTCGTTAATTTTGCTAATTTGAGCACAAAAAATACTTTTGCAAAATTAATAGCATGTTACAATTTGCCCCGGGTTTCGGGTAAATTGTAACTCGCGTGGAGCAAATTGCAACGGATATTGTTAACCCTAACAATAAAAACAGCAATATTTCAAAATGTTGTCATCAATCATTTATTAATTTATTAAAAAAAAGCAATTAATAACTAATATTAAATTATAACCTTCTTGGTATAGTAACAATGAATTATATTAAATGGATTATAGTAAAATAAAGATAAAATTAAAGATAAAATCAACATAGAAGTCAATCTTAATGAGAATTGAAATTAATTCAAGCAAATGATATTTTGTTCTCTCTCATGCCTTTAATATGTGCTCACATTTTGAAAATTAAGCATTATACCATTCTTCTGCTACAGAGTGGGTTTAGCAGAGCTCGAATTCTCCGCCCTTTTTTCAGGACACTGTCATTAATGAGAAATTTCTGCTTTTTATTCTACCACTATTTTTATGCAATATTCTCTAATTGGTGATTAAATCGTGATTATAACTCGGGATTAAATAATCACTGCACTGTAATGTAAAAACTCAGAAAATATTTCTGTGTAAGCATAGTAGTGGTAAAGAGGACAAAAATATTTTATTTCAGAAAGTTTCCTGAAAATGGACGGAGACTTCGAGATCTGGCAAAGGCATCTCCACAAGCTACTCCTCTAACATGTTTCAATTTACCCCAAAATTTTGTTTCAACTTGCCCCATCGTATGATTTTGGATATTTTGTTTATTCATAAAAATATATAGCGATTTATAGAAAAAATTAAACATGCTTTTTATAAATTAACACACAGACTAAATAAATAGCTATAAACAATTCTTTCAAATATAAATTAACACACCTTTAGTCAAAATTTACGAAATAATTTTTTCCCCCCACTGACTAGCTAAAATGAATCACGTGTACAGAACCTCTCATTAACCATTTTTGAGGAGCCTCGATTGTACTTACATTATAAAGCGCGTCATCAGGATTATGTTTATAAAAATATTTAATCACAAATGTTACAAACTATTTCGTAAATTTCGTGTTACTTCTTACCCCTGTGACAACTAGCCCCACGCTCCCCTACTTTTACTAGCTTAAAAATTGTTAGAAGTTTAAATTGTGGCACTTCAAATGATATATCTCTTTTCTTCACGTAAATCGTTTAATAAATTATTTAATTTACAAACAGCGTCATGATAATATTTTTAAAATAATTAAAAATGTAAAATATTTAAAATCCATTGTTTTCTAAAAAATAAAGAAAGAAATAAAGAAAAAATAAAGAAAAATAAGCGATAATTGGAAATTTAAAAATAATTAATGTTTGATGATGTATCTGATTCTTACATGTAATCATATAATAATTGGTAAATTCTTCATGTAATAAAGTATTTAATTGTCAAAACAGCATGATCTGTTTATTGTTTTCTTTTATTATTTTTTAAATAATTAAAAATGTAAAATATTTTTGCAGTTTCTTAAATAAATAGAATAAAAAGGAAGAAAATAAAGTAAAAATTCCAAATTTAAAAATGTTTACATCTCATTTTTTTTCGAGTAATTATTTAACAAATTGTTCTACTTATAAAACCAATGGTATGAACAAATTCCTAATAAACTGTTACTATTATAATTTAAATTTAAATACCTTATATTTATCCTTTTCATGAAAACGAATATATTTCGGCATGCTTATCGCAGCCCTCTTTTGCGTTGAAATGACGGCTTCATATTGCCGGCACCTCCAAAGTAAACATTTCTCCCCCGATGACATTCTAACTTATCTTCATTTCTTGATCTTTAATAGCTGTTGCCAATCTTCAGGGATTAAGCTGTGTTCACGGTCGTTAACAAAAGAAGGAGTGGTTAGGATTTCTATGGCCTCGCGCTTTAAAGCAAACTTGTGATTGCTATAGGGGGCTATTTTTTTTAGTATTAATGGTGTTAAGGTTAATGGGATTATTGTTGTGGGTGGTAGAAAGCGCGGTAGAAAATTTATTAAGCTTAATAAATGGCGAACCTAGATGTTTAAAATTGTTTAAATTCATATTCTCTCTTCATTAGTGTATTTGAAAGCCCTTTCCAGGGCTATTTTCAAGGTACACCCCTCCCTCATCTGGCGGACATAGATGTTTAAATTTGTTTAAATTCATATTCCTCTTCATTAGTGTACTTAGAAACCCTTTTCAGGGCTATTTTCAAGGTACACCCCTCCATCATTTTGGCTTACAATAGTCAAAACAATTTTTTACTCAAGGATCCTAACTTTTTACAGCACCAAATTGAAAGTAATAATGCTGTTATCAGAGTTATTGAAACTGGTTACATTCATACGCTTATTCCTGACATATTCCCTCAGATAACTAATGATTAATATGTAAAGATCCTAAAAGCTAATTTTAAGTTTGAGGATAATGATGGAAATATCATTAAGCAAGGTCCATTAGAGTCTTTCACTATTAGAGAAATTAGACTAAAAAATCCAACATTTAATGATTTTCGACCTGGATTGGGAACAATTGAGTCCAGTGATTGGACAGGAACTGATGAAAATTCTGACGTCATGGATGAGCAGTCCAGTGAAGTAGGTAAAACTCTTTTTTTTTATATACTAATTTCTCAGCTCTTTCTCTTAGCAATTCGGAATTTAAAAATCCTGGCACTAAAAGGAAAATTCGTAGTAATAGTCCAAATTCAGAAAATCCTAAATCTAAGATCATTATCCCCACTAAAAATCGATTTTAAATTTTAAATTAGAAAACTCTTATGGACGATTCTGTCCCCCAACCAACTCCTGAAAATAAAACTCAATTAGATAAGACCCGAAGAAAAAAGTCTCTCCCTAAAGGGAGATTTATCACAGTTAAATGTGGAAACAAAATCCAATAGTTTAAAAACTTAAGTAAAACCCCTCATAATTGCAAATTCATTGCGCTCCCGGCCGGTCACTTTCTTAAAATTTACCCAGAATTCCCTGAAATGTATGATCAAATTACCTCTGCTCTCAAAGAAATGAAAGTTTAATTTAACACCATGGGGGACAGAAAAGCAGCACCCCTTAAGGCCGTTATCGGAGGGCTTCCATTGGAAATTGATATATTAGACATTGAAGATGCTCTCACCTCCCTTAACATCGATGTTCTAAAACTTTCGCAAATGACCAGTTTCATATGCTCTCATTCTTATATGCTCGTTCTATCTCGCTTCCCTGGCTGTTCGAGTTCAAGTTCTGTTTTGCCAGATCGACGCGTTGGAGACAGCGTCCTTCTTTTGGTGTTTCCGGTGATTTACTGTTTTAGCTGTTTCGTCTTGTTGTCTCGATGCCTCACCCGGTAGAGTAAGATGCTACCTGTGAACTGTTATGTATCCAGCAATTGCCTTAATTGTTACCTAGAGTGACATGGAAGATAAAAGAATAAGATTTCGTTGAAACTCCAGAACGCCGTTAAGCAAGAAAAAAAAAAAAAAAAAAAAAAATGATGATCCAGGTGTGGAACGAGAGGGTGTTGAAATTCCTAGCCACTGATATCAGAATTTCTATGAGTGAATATTTTAGTAGTTCGCGTGAAAAGAGGCAGCATGCCTTTGTCATCGTGCTGGGTGTTTACGTAAGCTGGAGACCTCACCATTTCGGGGAAAATGTGTGATCCGATAGTCGTGATGTCGTCGTGTGTTCCTGCCTTTCTTCATGCCTAACCGAGGAAAAGTTTTTTTTTTTTTTTTTAGGTTATGCAAAACCCGACGTTCTCCTTTCGAACTTACCATCTATATCATTATGTCTTGAGTAATGTGGTACCTTTTGCTCTCATCTCTTCTACATGCTGTCAAAAGATAATGCTTTATATTCCTTTTAATGTAACAATCTATATTATGAAGAGAAATTAACTTTTAAGTTCAAAGAATTAAGTCACATTGAAACTGTATTGTTTGTAAAATAATGTGTGTAATGCAATTACTATGAAAAATGAAAAACTATTTGGTCAATATTTAATGCTTAGATTTTAACGGCAAAATTTATGATCATTTTGTATTAAGTATAAAGCTTATTTTAAATAAATTTTGGCTTTAATATGTAAATTCTGGTTTTTGTCTATGTGTTTAAAATTCTCCTTCATTAGCTACAATTTTAGATTTATTCAATTATGAATAAATATAGTTTGGCACAAGTTTGGGGGATTAAAAGAGAAAAAAAAAAAAAATTCTTAAGGAAGCGTTAGTTTCCCTGCTAATTCGGGGTCATTATTATTATTATTACTTTTGTACCATCAGAGCTGAGTAGAAAAAAAAAGGGGGAAAACTAATTTAAAGTTATTTAACCTCTTATGTGTTTTTCTTCGAGCTAGACATTTATGGAAAATTTATTTTTCAAACTGAGTGAAAATAATGCCTGGACCGGGAGTCGAACCCCGGATCTTTGACTTACAAAGTCAAGGCTCTACCAATTGAGCTATCCAGGCTGACAACCGGGGGGCATTACTCACTCAGACAACCTTTCAGGCAGAGCAACTGGATAGCTCGACAGAATAAGCCGCAGGTAATAGAAAACACCATTAAACAATGGTAGGAATAAATACATTTATTAATATCATACAATCAAGAGATTGGGAAGAAATTAATATTCTTTTTATTGAAAATTTATTTTTCCAACTCAGTGAAAATAATGCCTGGTCCGGGAGTCGAACCCCGGATCTTTGACTTACAAGGTCAAGGCTCTACCAATTGAGCTATCCAGGCTGACAACCTTATGATTTCCTTCCCAATCTGTTGATTGTGTGATATTAATAGATGTATGTATTCCTCCCATTGTTTAATGGTGTTTTCCATTACCTGCAGCTTATTCTGTCGAGCTATCTACATGAGAGACCAGTTTCTCTGCCTAAAAGATTGTCTGAGTGAGTAATATGATTTTCTTCCCAATCTGTTGATTGCGTGATATTAATAAATGTATTTATTCCTCCCATTGTTTAATGGTGTTTTTCATTACCTGCGGCTTATTCTGTCGAGCTATCTACATGATAGACCAGTTGCTCTGCCTAAAAGGTTGTCTGAGTGAGTAATGCCCACCGGTTGTCAGCCTGGATAGCTCAATTGGTAGAGCATTGACCTTGTAAGTCAAATATCAGGGGTTCGACTCCCGGTCCAGGCATTATTTTCACTCAGTTGGAAAAATAAATTTTCAATAAAAAAAATATGATTTTCTTCCCAATCTGTTGATTGTGTGATATTAATAAAAAGACACACACACACACACACACACATATATATATATATATATATATATTAGTGTGGGGAATATACGTAATGCATAATCTGGAATATCTCTTATGAGACAAAATTCAGCTTAATTATTTTTATGAAATTTTAATTTTAATTGAAAATTAAAGTATAATTTTAAAGTAAGGAAATTAAATGCTTTGTTCTGTTAAAAATTCCAAATTGTACATAACCAGTGTATTTGATTTTTTTCTTGCTGACTCTTACAATTTAAATTTTAAATTTGATTAAATTTTAAACATTGCAGGTAATTTCTTCTATAGTAAAATAATCTGTATGCCCTTCACAAAATCTGAATAATTGTAAACTTTGTAATATATATTAGGTGATTTTGTGAAGATATATAGGTTATTCAGTGTAAGATGATTTTACTTATTAATTAGATTTTGCTAGTAGTAATAATGTGTTGAGGTGTAAATTTTAGGTGTAAAATTTTAAAACTTTATTTAAATCTTTTAGAAATGATTAGCGCTGTGTAGGTTTTTGTATATTCACCAACTGCTATATATATATTTTTTTTACTTCTAAGTACTTTAACAGATAAACAAATAATTTTGCAGTTTTATTTGGATGGGTTTAGTGTTGGATTTTTTTTTTTTTTTTTAATTGGGCTTTCTCTGATGAGTACAGTTTAGGCGTTTTGTACTAAGAAAAAAAAAATATTTTACCACTATACGATAAATAATGCTTATGTTGTCGACCAAAAACTCTTTGACTGCTGTTGTTTTTATATTGGTTCTCTAATTTTATATTCATGTGACTCAGTGGCTAGTGCACTGATGCTGAGAACTTTTTAATTTTATAAACTTCAGTTTTACCATTTTTAAAACAGCATCAGGCAATGTAGTCGTTAGAATTAAAGTCCATTAATAGCTAAAAAATAGCAGTTAAAAGACAAAAAAGTCATAATATTATTTTTTATATATATTTATTTATGTTACACTATATTTATCTTTTAACAAATGATTTATGAAAACTTAATTATAGTGAAAAAATACTCAAATACTTTTCCTCAATTTAAATTGGATAAATCACATTTTCAAATTTTAGATAAAAGTGCTCTTTTAAAAAGAGAAAAATCAATGTTTCGATGGAATTTATACGTAAAAATAAATATATATATTTGCACAGTAAATTTATAAAAAATAGATGTTAAAATATATTTGTTTAATTAAAGCGTTTCATAAAAATAATAACATTAATAAATTTTGAAATATATATCTATAATACTAAAACAAAGTGTTTATTCATCTCTCTGCGACGTACAAATTAAACTATAGCACGTAAAGTAAAAAAAAAGAAAAGAAAAAGAAAGAAAGAAAGAAAATTCAGATAAAGGAATTCGTTTATTTTTGTAATTTTTCCAAAATGCATTTAGATTTTCTATATTGCTATTAGCTTATTATTTTTATTTTTATTATTTATTGATTATTATTAAATTATATGTGATTTTTGCAATTTTTTTCCGAAGCTGTTCTTTGAGTAGAATTTCAAACTAATGTCGATAAAATAAAATGCTCAGATATTTTCATTTTTTAAAGAGATATTTATTTACTAATAATCATAATAATAATAATAAATAAATAATTTAAATTAAGCATGTATGATTAAAATCTTATGATAAAACTGTTGTCATAATAGCTTTAAAATTATTATGTATTTGCTATGGTTGTAAAATAAATAAATAAATATATATACTACATTCGAAATTTTATATGTTCTATTTTGATTTATTTACAATTTCAACTTAAAAAAAGCACTAATATGATCTTTTCCCCTTGATTTTATCCTCTACAAAAAATTATGAATATATATTTAGCTTATTTAAAATTGACCATTTCTCTAATCAACATAATGAAACTAAAATAAATGAATGTCATTTTTATTTCATTAACAGCTATATATCACAGTGTGTAGCCATGTTTATACTTTGGCGAAAATGGTTGCCAGTAGAAATATATTTATTTAAACACTTTAATAATAATTTTTATTTATTTATTTATTCATTAAAATACAGTGACCAACAAAGCGGGCAATTACTGCTAGTCCATATCCATGTACAATAAAATTTCTGTTAACGGCCTCTCTTAATGACCAAGATTTATTTATTCATTTGTTTGTTTGTTTGTTTATTTATTTATTTGTAGCAAAACATTTCAATCTGTGTACATTTAAACCTCTGTAAAATAAAATAAATCAGTAAAATAATGTTATATTGAAGTTAGTGGTGATGTAAACTTTTTAAATTGTATATCGTTTGAGTTGCGAGCTGAAGCAATACGTATAGACTCAGGCAAATAAGAAATTTTAATAGGTTTTTTTTTTTTTTTTTTCTGCAGTTTGTTATTATTATTTTTAAAATGCGCAATTTGTTTTAGCACATTTTAAAATAAACAAATAATCCCATTTTCAATATATTTTGTCTGCACTTATTTTTTGAAATGTTTTTGTTTTAATGCATTCAATATATTATTAATAGCAATAAATTCTTCCTTGGTTATTATCATGTGAATAAAAAAAATAAAAAATAAAAAAAAACCCCGATCAAGGTTTTTTTTTTTTTTTTTTTTTTTTTTTTCACAAATAAACCTAAAATTATAATAGCAAAAAATTAGATAAATTTCACTCTTTACAAATTAATAATACTTATTATTTCGAGCTGATTTATTATATTTCTGTATGTTTTGTTTGTGAAATATCTCACTCATTATTTTTTTTTAATTAAGCAATTAAAAATTATATTCCCATTCTCTGTTACACACATTAAAAAAAAAAAAAAGGAAAAGAAAGAAAGAAAGAAAGAAAGAAAGAAAAAGAAAAAGAAAAAAAATCACACGGACTATTTATTTATTGAATATTTCTACTTCGAAATTCTATTAAAAGAAAAAAAAGTTAAATTAAAAAATTATATTCACCCCTCCCCCATCTAAAAAAAAAAAAAAAAAAAAAAAAACATACATTTCAATGTAAGTTTTAACTAGCTTCCGTAAGCTAATAATCAGAAGCAGAAAAATTATATTACACAACTTACGGACTTTTAAAGAGGATTGATCTATCTGCCAATATAAACAGGTAGAAAAGGAGAGAGGGAACTCTACCCGCGTCAATAAAGTTTTGTTTGAAAGCGGGTTGAATCCCTGTGGGCTATGCAAACGGGCCTATCAGGTAATCGTTCACAATACCTGCCCAAACATTAACAGAGAAACATTTTTAGAATGAATGTGGGCGTATAGCGTTTGAATTTTCTGTTGTTCACAGATGAGTATTGTGCACATTGAAAACGCCTTAATGTGTAAAAATTGCCTCGTGTGAGAACACAACAAAAGTTGGAAAAACCTGCTGATACGCACACTGTTGTAAGAACCTTTGGCAGAGTTCTACGTGCAGAGAGTTATCACTTCCAATGCTTGCACTTTCTGAATATGGAATGGATGTAGATGTTCTTCATGTAAGACTCTCCAAACAGTGGACAAACTCGCATGTACACGATGTGCAATATTGCTTGTACTTGTGTCAGGTGTTTCATCCACAATGTTTAGAAGGATTTCTTCCATGTCTGGATGTCGAGCTTTTCTTGTTCCAGTCCTTGCGTCAGAATTAGCAAGAAAAGTACCATTTTCACAAAGTATACGATGCAACCGTTCAAACATTTTGTGATTCGGCATGCGCCTGTTTGAAAATTGTTCCTGATACAGTCGTAGCGGTGCACTACTGTTCCCATTACCAGCACTTTACATTAGATGCATGTCTGCTTTTTAATTATTCGGAAAATCTCCCTTCACCGTCGAAAGACATAGTTTAAAATTATAACAGCAGATGCAGATAACGAATGACCAAGTCAACTAAAACTCTTTACCTTCAACATTACCAGCCAATCACCCAAATTTTGCTTAGTTGTATTACTGATGGTATTCGCAATTTTAAGCATTTATTGTCAATATTACTGCAAAGAAACACTTTGCGATGTATTTGAAACTCCGCCTACTGTGTAAATTTTACATTTCGTGCGCATTATAGTACACCTAATAAATTATTCACAATATAAGCATTTATTCGATCAGTGTGAAGTATTCGGAAATAACATTTTTATCATGTATTTTGTAAAATTAACAGTAAAAGACAGAACCTTTCGGTTAAAAAGTGAACCATTCACAAGCAATGAGAGTAGGCGGAGCTTCTGTTAAAACCCCCAGAAAACACATGCATACTTACCAACCATCTCATTAATAAACGTACAATTGTTAACGCCCCCTGAAAAAACGCCCCTTTTCTCACACTACTATATTTTTGAATTATTCTCTTCACATGTTGTTACGATATCATAAAACTAAAATTACTCTAAAAAGTTATTGGTGCGAAAAGAAAAGGCGGGTACTAAAAATTGTACGGTTCCTAATGAGATGGTTGGCAAGTATGCATATGGTACGTAAAGGGTTAAAATAACGTATGGGGACATGGGTTCTTATACAATTCCGAGTCCTAACTCCCCTCAATCTTTGTCCCATCATCGTTGAATCACCTTGTACATATAGGAGAGTTGTCACAGGGGTAAGAAGTAACAAGGAATTTATGAAATAGTTTGTAACATTTCTGATTAAATATTTTTATATACATAGTTTTTATGACTCGCTTTATAATTTAAGCACAATCGGTGCTCCACAAAAATGGTTAATAAGAAATTCTGTACACGTGCTTCCTTTTCGCTAGTTAGTGGGGGGGGGGGGGGGATATATCGTAAATTTTGATTAAAGATATGTTAGATTTTACTTTAAAGAAATGTTTATAGATATTTATTTAGTCTGTGTGTTGAGTTATAAAATGCATGTTCAATTTTTTGTAGAAATCGTTATATTTTTTTATAAATAAACAAAATGTCCAAAATCATACGATGTGGCAAGTTGTAACATGTTAGAGATGTGGCTTGGGGAGATGCCTACAGCCTCTAAGTCTCCGCCCATTTTCTGAAAACTTTCAGAAGTGAAAAATTTTGGCTTCTTTGCCATTAGAATATTTAAACGGAAATATTTTCTGTGTTTTTTTATTATAGTGCCGTGCTTATTTAATCACGAAATAGAAAATATTTGATAAAAATAATGGTAGAAAAAAAAGCTGAAATTTCTCATCAATGAGAGTGTCCTGATAAAAGGACGGAGAATTCGAGCTCTGCTGCTAAACCCTCTCTGTAGCAGAAGAATGGGTATAATGCTTAATTTGCAAAATGTGAGCACACATTAAATGCATGAGAGGAACAAAATATCATTTGAATTAATTTCAACTCTGATTAGGATTGACTGATATGTTAATTTTATCTTTAATTTTCTCTTTATTTTACTAAAATCCATTTGATATAATTCATTTTTAGTATACCAAGAAGATTATAATTAAATATTAGTTATTAATTGCCTTTTTTTATTAAATTAATAAATGATTGATGACACAAAAAAAAAAAAAAAAAAATTGAAATATTGTCGTTTTTATTGTTAGTGCTCACTTTGTATCCGTTACCAACTTGCCCCACGTGTGTTACAACTAGCCCCAAATCTGGGGCAAATTTTAACAGGCAAATAATTAAAAAAAATTATTTTTTGTACCAAACCTCAAAGATTAATAAAAGTTTTTTTTTTTTTTTTTTTTTTTTTTAATATGATAGATGATTATGTATGCTGTTGAAAACAGCAATTATAAACAGGAAAACGTAAATACACTTCACAATATATTTAATTTTCTAAAATCTGTTACAACCCGCCCCACGCTCCCCTGTATATACATAATAGATGATTGGCTGTCTCTCAAAGGGAATTCTAGAGTTGCCAACATTTTAATTTATTGTCATGTGTATTCAGTGGCGGACTTAAGGGGGGGGGGGGTTGGGGGCTGAAGGCCCCCCCCCCAAAAAAAAAAAACACTGACATTCACAATTCAATATTGCAACTGTAAGTTTTTTGTTGGTCTTGAATAACATTTTGAAAAGTCTTAGCCCCCACCCCCCTCCAAAAAAAAAAAAAAAAGTTCTGGATCCGCCACTGTGTGTATTTATTTATTTATTATTATTATTATTATTATTATTATTATTATTATTATTATTTCATATGTATACTTCTTTTAGTACAGTAGAGCCGCAACTATACGATTCCCAATTAACCAAATTCCGGGTAAACCGAGGTAGTCCCTAAGAGACAATGCCCCGAAGAAGCTGTGGCTTTTAACAACTGGCGCAGATCCCTCTGACAAATTTTGCTTTAGAGTACTGCATTTTGTGCTTTATACTAGTATCTATTGTCTTGCATTTTTATCTGACAACATTTAAATATGTAATACATGTATTAATTTACTTCACTGACTACGTTTACATCTATTTTAAACTTTGCCGTATGTTTCCCCCTCGATATCTGAAGTTTAGATTATCCGAGTTACCCTCGGTCCACGGATAGACGAAGTTCTACTGCATCATTTTTTTTTTCTTTTTAATTTGACATATATACATAATAGAGGATTTGCAGTCCTTCTAAGGTAATTCTAGAGTTGTCAACATTTTAATTTATTCCGGAGAATTTTTAGACCGGACACTATTCTTTAAAGAGTAAATTTTTCTTATTTCGTCGTAGTTATATATTGAAGATAAATATTCTAAAAATTAAGTGGATCGAAATAAAGGTGGGGCTAAAAATGCTCCGCAATGAATTAAAATGTTGGCAACTATGGAATTCATAGCATGAATTCCATGTGAAAGACACGTATTCATATTATAACTTTTAAAGTTTTAAGAAATTTCAGCAGTATGTCAAAAACAAAAAATAAATTTATAAATAAATAAAATGGAATAATTAATTTATTCACACCGTTTCGTTTTTTCTTGGATTTTTTTTATACATTTTCACTACGACGGATTTTTAAACACCTATAAAGATTTTAGACACATAATCAAGTCAAATCGTTTGCGTCTTTGCGGGCAGCAAGCGATTTGTGTGGATATAATTTATCGTGGAAACATGGGGTTGGCACTGATCGATTTGTAATAACATCTGATTTATAAATGTGTAGATCGATTTGGCTTACGGGGTGTCCATTTATTACGTGAGGTGTGAAAGGGGTCGAGATGAATCTCATATATTTTTTTTCTCGCAAAAAACTGTAAAATTGCGAGAAAGTTAAGTTAAATTTAAAATTATTTGGATTAAATCATCGCGAAAAATGGTATAGTTTATACTCAATTTTTCATAGAGTTGTAAGCTGTCAAAGTATGGGTATGCTAATGTTAAATGAATGTAACAAACATTAATTCATATCTACCTGAAAAAAAAAAAAAAAAAAAAAATATATATATATATATATATATATATATATATATATATATATTCAAGTTCTGTTCCTTAAGTGCCCCAAACATATTCCATGCATATTTATGATTATAAAAAAATTTTTTAACCATGAAAATTATTAATAAATTCATATTCGAAAAAAAAATATATATGATTTATGACCTATACTAATTTTTGACCTATACTAATTATGACCTATAACAGGCAACATAAAAAACATGAGTTTCCAAATTCACAGCTCATTCCAAACATTATTTTTGGAGTAACAGTGATATTTCATTTTTCATTGCTGTTAGGAGGCCGTCACATATTAACATATGTATTGTCTAAAGAAAATATCTGCATATAATCTGACGGAAAACTATTGTAATTTACTTTTATGTTAATCTTATAGTTTTATAAGCAACATTTCTATGTTTTTCTACAAATTCACTTATTTCTGTAAAATTACCGTAATGCAGACGAGAGATTGTAAAAGAAATTCAAAAGGAAACAAGCTCCGCCTTCTGCATTGCTGAAACAATATTAAAATAAAACTACTTTGCTTATTGGTATTTGACTCTATATGTGATGCTGGTATGCATAAACTTCAACGGAATTTACTGCATAAATTACTGAAGACAAAATTTAAATAATTTAATCGTGAATATGTAAAACCATTTTGTTTTTTAAAGTAATAGAAAAATGTGTAAAGGCGTGGCATACTTTACAAGACTTACATACTTTATATTTTTTTATCTTGACACACTGTGCCATTCTTCTTAAATATTACATAACTTTTCCTAGTTTTTCGACACTAAATTTTTGTTTTAACCTTGTTCAATATCGTAGGGTTCGTACATCTGAAGTTAAATGTGATGATTTAGAAAATGTGAATTATTATTTGAAATAGCAAAATACATTCGATAATTGTTTTATTAATATTATTATTTAACCCTTTAACGCGCGGTGTCCTCGCTGCGAGGACGCAAAATTTAACATCCAGCTGCAAATATTCATCCCGGAAAATTTTTAGCAAAAATTCACGTTCATAACATATCAGAAAAGGCCGGTTTTTTAAACCCTAAAATTTAAAATTTCTTTTAGTTTAATTTGGTTTATGAATTCCGGTGGCATTATAATTTAAATCTTCTAAATTGTCTTGCGCCGCAAAGGGTTAATAATTTTTATAAGATGTTTTTACCGCGAATTTTCTGCTTTAATCTTGTTGTCACATGTTTGCATTTGTTTACTGTATGGTTTGTGTACATTATGTTATTTAAATTTTATCGCATGATGTAACATAATAAAATATTTAATTTTTATTACATTTTTCTTAATGTAGAATCAAATGTTGGATATATATATATATATTTTTTTTTTTTTTTTTTTTTTTTTCAACTTATAAAATCTAATATTGAAACAAAGTGCAATGTTATTTATTTTGATTAATTCTAATCACGGCGTGAAATTCATATTTATTATGGATAAACAAAGTAATTGGGATATGTCTTATCACTTTTAAAGCTATAGATATTGATCTTACACTTTTCATAATTAAGAATTCAAGTACAATAGACTCCTGTATAACGTGGAAGAACCGCTCTGCGCAGTAGGAAAATCGTGTTATGTGGAATGTACATTATCAGACCAATTTATGCAAGTTCAGTCCAATAAAATAATAATAATAATAATAATATTAATAATAATTTATTTTATTTTATTTAGGGGAGTTTCGGACAAGTTGTAACAGTTTTTAGAAAATTAAACTTATTGTGAAATGTTACGTTTTCCTGTTTATAATTGCTGTTTTCAATATCATACATACTCATTTATCATATTCATTAAAAAAAAAAAATAATAATAATAATAATGTTACTAGATTTAGCACAAAAAATATTTTTTTTAAATATTTGCCTGTTACAATTTGCCCCGGTTTAAGGCTAGTTGTAACACACGTGGGGCAAATTGTAACAGATACAAAGCAATACCCTAGCAATAGAAACGATAATATTTCAATTTTTTTTTTTTTAAATAATCAATCATTTATCTATGTCTGCGCTCTGGTGCTCACACAACGGATCGCGGAGCTCATTGGCTTTTATGTTTCATTTTTCAGGAATTTATTCTTCGATTGTAATCGTCTGCGTATCTTAGCAACGGCTATATTATACAATTTATTTTTTATTTAATACATTCATTTGGAGGCGAATCTTTTTTCTCCTTTTAATTTATTATATTTATTGAAAGTAAAATGGTAATCTAGCAGAAAAAAATAAGTATATTAAATTTAAAATTTAAAAACGTAGTTATAACAGTTATGTTTATGTATAAATTTTGTAGTACAACAACAATTATTTTTCATTTGTTAATTTAATTTCTTTAATATATATATATATATATATATATATAGTATTTGTCATTAAATAATGTTAGTATACAGTAGAAAGGTTTAAACTGATTGAAATTTATTTGGTTTTTATGTATTTAATTCCTTTTAAAAGAAAATCTACTTTTCATTTCATTTCATTGTATTGGTAGGAATCAAATTGCAATATAGTGTAAATAGCGTGAGCTCTAAATCACATGGTTCAAAAACTGAAATATGTAATAGACGCTGAGATACAGTTTTCATTAAAATCGTAGTTCTTAAATAATAGCAGATCCACCTGTTGTCAATGAATTTCCATATTGAGATGTATAGGAAATAGATTTCTGCGGGCAGTGGGACCTGCTCCCCATACAGTGCGGTCAGAGAAAGAGCTGCCGTAGGCACGGGTACCCATCATCATCATCACGTGCTTATGAAGTACCTACGGCTGTCGAGACAGCCGCTTACCTTCACCTAAGGAAGACAAAAAACAGAAGGAGTGCTTGCATCATCTAGAGATTCGGAACAATATCTGAGTGGGTTCCAAAAGAACCTTGGCGTGATGAGTTGATGCATACAGCAGCATGACGGAAGAGAGAGGCAGAGCAGAGCCGATCTGAAAGCTATGAGATACATGGCAACAGAGCAAGGAGCACTGAACCTACATTTTTTTTTTGTTAAATAATAGTGATAGGCCTAACCAGACTGTTAAGCAGTTATAATACTATACAATTTAGAATAATTAAAAATAAAGAAAAATTTAAAAATTTTTAGCCTAGCAAAACTGTTAGGCAGTCAGAGAGAAAATATTTACATTATTTACAATTAATAAAATTCAATTACAATTTACAAATTACAGAAGAGAAATATACACTATTTACAGTTTCTTTTAAAAATATTAAAAACCCTACGTAAGGTAACTGGCTGGAAGATTGATCATCCGCGACTGTTAAACGGCACAGTAGGTTGCAGTTGTCAGGGGGATAGCCAAAAGTAGAAGAATAGGATGTATTCAATCTACGGGAAAAAGAATTTTGAGTGAGAATTCTGTGTTAAGTAACACCTGAAGGATCTCGCCTTCTACACTTGAAGACCGGGACAAACCCGTCCTCCCTGTAGAGGATGGCAAGTGGGCGTTTTTTGGCCCTCCCGATTTTGGAATCGTTCCTTCTTATGGCATTTAACACAGGATTCTGAACTTTTGGGATAGACCTGTGAAACTTCAACGCAAGTTTCTTAATTTCCGAATAGATTGGCCTAATTTTCAAGTCTTTGTGAATGACAACATTGCGAACGTTGCGATGGGCTTGAACAAACCTACGCAATTGCTTGTTTTGGAATACTTGAATTTTTTCTAGCACAGTCTTTGTGGCAGATCCGTACACCACGGACCCGAAAGTGAAGATGGGTCGGATCATTGACTTGTACAGTAACAATTTATTTTTAACAGACAGTCGGCTATTCCAAGCCAAAAGAGGAAGGAGGGGGGCGGTGGCAATATGCGCTTTATTCAGAGTCTCTGAGATGTGCTTATGCCACAATAATTTTGAATCTAGGTGAATTGATAGGTATTTATAAGTTTCCCAGGGAATAGGATCATTATTGAGAGTAAAGTTAACGTCGGCGGAATAGGATTCATTAGTGAAGAAGATGGCGGCACTTATAGAGCTATTAACTTTAATTTTCCATTTCCTAAGCCAAATAGCATACGAATGAAGGTAATCCTGGAGTTTTTCAAACACTGTGTGTGGTTGTTTATGTTTGTACATGATAGCAGTATCATCAGCAAATAAAGCTAAGTTGATGTCGGGCTTGCGCGGAATGTCGTTAATGTAAATGTTAAAAAGGCGTGGCCCGGCGAGAGAACCCTGAGGAACAGAACTGAGAACAGTGGTCGACTATGTTCTCGACAATTGGGTTAACAATGTCCGAATGAGGTGAAAACTGACTTCTAAGATTTTCGGGAATAGCCTCAGCCTTTTCAGTGTTACTATAAGCTATGCCGTTAGGGCTAACAATGGCAGGAATATGTGTTCGTGTCCTACGAATGCGGGAGGTAGCCCTCCAAATTGTGTTGTCCTCAGTCGAGAGAGACTCGACAAAATTATTGAAACTTGTTTTACTAAAATCCTTAATTGCAGCTATAGTACTACGAATAATAGCTTATTCCTGAAGTAAGGGGTCCTATGAACCTGCCATTGCCTGCGAGCATGATTTCGATCCCTGACCATTTCCCTGATGTTATCCGGCAGTCTGTAGTAGTCAAACGATCTTTTGCGAGGTTCAGAGCTCAGGGTGTAGGCCTCTCTGAGTGAGTCCCGAGCATGGCTACCGCTTGCTCTACTTCCTGTTTGGATTCTGTTATAAGAGATGGAACGTCACGTTCCGAAAGTATATCCGCGAACAGACTCCACCTTGTGGATAGACCCGTTCTCAGATCCAGATCGTAAGACCCCACATCAAACCTCAAGACAACAGGTAGGTGATCAGAGTCTAGATCATTCAGCGTTTGAATGCTGTAGGCAAACGGCAAATTGCGGGTGATAGCAAAATCCAAGATATTTTGAGATCTCACGAAGGTGGGTTCGGGGGGCGCTAAAATTTGCGCGAAATTTTGATCCACCCACCTTCTTAACTTACGGCCAGAAGTATTATAGCTTGGACAGTTCCAAGACGTATGAGTAGAATTAAAATCACCCGCAAGGATAAAATTTGGAAAAGAATTAGTGATACGGGCAAGATCTTGCTCCAGCAGGTTACTCCTTTGCCTAGTACTTTGAACATAGACGGCTGCAATTAACAAATTTGGAATAAGGGGGAAGTCCAGAACAATAGGCGTGGCTTCGGTACAATTTAGATTGGGAATTTTAATGAGAGAAGCGTTAAAACCATTTTTAACACAAATAGCAGTGCCGCCGAAAGCTTGCAGACTATGAGTCCTGTCGACATTGTAAATCTCATAGTTAGCAATACGAACAGTGCGTCCCTGGGAAAAGTGGGTCTCAGTGACCAAAATTAAGTCTAAATTATTACAAGTAACAAAGTCCCTAAAGTTATGTGCTTTATCCAGAAGTCCATTGGCATTCAGGATACCAATGGTGAAAGAATTCAAGCTCCGAGAAGACGGGAACATGGGTAGCCAAAAAAGAAATTACATGAGGGAGGGTAAAAACAATTAAGACATACTGCGGATTTGACCACTCAGAATGTGAATCCGGTCAACATCCGTGGATGCAGTGCGGAGTGCCGGAAGAGCATTCGTAAATGCTGAAAAGACCAAATCAGAGTCGAATTGATTTTGGAAAGCTAAAAGCATATGAATGAAGTCGGTGGCCGAATTTGCATCCTTGCTAAGAACCGACGAATTTTGAGAATTAATTTTGACAGGGGGAGGGGTAGCAGCCTCGCTGCGTCCTTGAGCAACGCCCGAAAAAGATTGGGCTGGATCAACCTTCCTGGAAATGAAAGTTCGATTTTCCACCCTATCGGTCGGAGATTTACTAACATTGTTTTTTTTCTTTTTACTTTTAGGGGGGGCGGTCTTAGGGAGCTTGGGGCAGCTACGAAAGTTCGCTGGATGCTCCCCTCCACAGCGCACACAACGGCAGGGCGTGTCAAATTCCTTCGTGCAGTCCTTTGACCTGTGATCCCCGGCGCATTTAACGCACCTTGGGGGCAGGGCGCAGGCCGCAGAGGAGTGAAAGAATCCCTGCCAGTTGAAGCACTGTGTGGGGCCTTTCCTACCACGATACTCTTCGATGCTGACTTGCATTCCCAAAAGAACAGAAATTTAAAAAATATTGTCCGAAATTTTGGACTTAGGAAGAGAAATTTGGAATAGGGGCAGGCAGTGTTTTTTGGACACAGGCCCTCTATACAGCTGAACGACAGTGGTGTCGTCAAAATCATAGGTATAGTGTAGGGCCTGCTGGATCCTCTCAACAGAAGTGTTGATAGGTAGGCCTCGAATGACAACTTTTAACGGTTTTTCAGAATCCAAGATAAAGGTCTTAAATTGAACTTTCATTTCCAATAACCTACCCTGAATAGTTCTAAAATGATCCTCAGCAGAGCAGTTACTTTTAAAAAATTTCCTGAAGTTTTAGTTTTTAGTTTATCATCAATCATTTTTAAGTCAGTCAGAAAAGCTTGCCAATCAGTAGGTGGCAGAATAAATAAAGGGGGGATTTGAATTTTCCTAACAGTTAAGTTTTGACTAGTTTTGCTAGACTCGACCTCCATATTGGAAGTGTGGTGATCCCTAGGGTTGCCTATCACAACCTTCTTCTTAGCCCTATGTTTGCTAACGACCGTGTAATCCTGGGTCTCAGTTAATACGGGTATCCAAAGCGAGGTACAGGGCGATTTCAATGTAATTATTTTAGTTTTTATTTATAATGTGATGTGAAAAATAATAATTGTCCAATCCTTTTGAAGATTCATTTAAATGTAGTGACCAGCAAAGCGGGCGTAGCCTGCTAGTTAATTTAATATATAAAAAAGGGCAATTAATAACTAATATTAAATTATAATCTTCTTTGTATAGTAAAAATGAATTATATCAAATGGCTTTTAGTAAAATAAAGAAAAAATTAAAGATAAAATTAACATAGAAGTCACTCTTAATCAGAGTTGAAATTAATTCAAGCAAATGATATTTTGTTCCTCACATGCATTTAATGTGTGCGCACATTTTGCAAATTAAGCATTATACAAATTCTTCTGCTACAGAGAGGGTTCAACAGAGCTCGAATTCTCCGCCCTTTTCTTAGGACACTCTCATTGATGAGAAATTTCTGCTTTTTTTTCTACCACAATTTTTCTGCAACATTCTCTAATTCGTGATTAAATCGTGATTATAATTCGTGATTAAATAATCACGGTACTATAATATAAGAACATAGAATATATTTCTGCATAAATATAGTAATCGCATAGAAGCCAAAACGTTTTCATTTCTGAAAGTCTCCTAAAAATGGGTGGAGACTTCGAGCTTTGACTGTAGGCATCGCCCCAAGCCACTCCTCTAACATGTTACAACTTGCCCCATCGCATGATTTTGGACATTTTGTTTATTTATAAAAAATATAACGATTTATACAAAAAAATATATATGCATTTTATAACTCAACACACAGACTAAATAAATATCTATAAACATTTCTTTAAAGTAAAAATTAACGTACCGTTAATCAAAATTTACGAAATATTTTTTTCCCCACTAACTGGCGAAAATAAAGCAGGTGTACAGAACCTCTCATTAACCATTTTTGTGAAGCATCGATTGTGCTTACATTGTAAAGCGCATCATAAGAATTATGTTTATAAAAATATTTAATCACAAATGTTACAAACTATTTCATAAATTGCGCGTTACTTCTTACCCTTGTGACAACTAGCACTACGCTAGCTTACTTATTTTTTTATCATTATTATTATTATTATTATTACTTTTTTATTGTCTTTTAAGTATGGTTTCGTTGTTTATTATACAAATTAACCAATTTTTGTAATATTAGCATATTGCAGGCGGAAAATTTTGATGGCATTCAAAAAAAAAAAAAAAAAAACCCTCAAATTCTGGCTTATTCTAAAAAAATATTTCGCTTTAAAAAGTTTTTTCTTTTCTTAATTTTTTTTTTTTTTTTACTCTATAAACAAATGAAATTTACCGTTTCGGTTGTTGATGAAAAAAATTCAGATATTTAATAATGAATATGTTAAATAATTTGATGTTTTAGAGACACATATAAAGGCGTGACTTATTCTCAAAATAGGAATGCTTTTTAACAGTATCTCTTTTCTTGAATATTAAATATCCTTTCCCAGATTTTTACCACTAATTGTTTGTTCAAATATTATTATCTTTATTTTTGTATGTTGTATATTGTAGGTTTTTACACCTCAAATCAAATGTAACACTTTAAAGAATTACTTTCATGCGGGGCTTGCTGTAAAAAATAAATATATACGCAACAGAGATAGATAATTTCTTTTTTCTTAGTTAGTAAACATTTTTCTGAATTTTTACTGCTATTATTATTATTATTATCACCATTAGTACCATAATAATTTATCTTACCACTTACATTTTTGTAACTGAATATTCTACAGTTCATATGACTCAAGCTATTTAAATTTTAACGCACACAGTGGCATAATAAATTATTCCCTTTTTTTTTTTTTTTTAAACTATCAAATATAAGTCATTTACGCCTTAGAGGAATCTAAAATTTGATTAACTGTGTCAAAATGTAAATTTGTCTTTCGCGTTGTACGGGACTGTTCATTGCCCTGTAACGAGTACTACTCGCAATTTTTTTGTCGTGTTTTATGGTAGATCGTTATGCTGGATTTAATCTTATACTATTAAGTGAGCAATATTTGTATATGTATATTTGACTGTTTTCGAAATCGGTAGCTCGGACAGTTACGTGAGTTAACACAAAGGTGCCCTCCAAAGCGTTATTGTGCACATAGAAGTCAGATTTTCGAATTTTTGATTAGTTTTCTTTTAATTAATAAAAATATGAAAATAAAACTTTCCATTTCTATAAGGACGCAAAATGAAGAATCTTAGGAGAGATTTGATTGGTTTATTTGATTTTCATTGAATTGAGCATATTTTACGTTGAACTAAAGCTACGTTTTGAGGAATTAGAAGAGGTTTGATTGGTTTATTTGATTTTCATTGATTTGAGGAAAGGATGTCCAGTGATGTCTTTTGGTTTTAACCCTTTGCGGCGCAAGACCATTTGGATCATTTAAATTATAGATACCACCAGAATTCATGAACTACATTAAACAAAAAGAAATTTTTAATTTTATAGTTAAAAAACCCGATCTTTTCTGCTATGTTATAAACACATATTTTTGCTAAAAAATTTCCGGGATGAATTTTTGCAGCTGGATCTTAAATTTTGCGTTTCACAACGAGGACAGCGCGCGTTAAGGGGTTAACATGCTTGACAGTGACTGCTGTGAAAACGAGTTTCGTGCGTTTTCAGATTCATGCATAGCGAGGTATGTGTGTCCAGTGATGTTTTGTTTTGTTTTTAACATGCGTAATAGTGCTTGCCGCGGAACCGAGTTACATGCGTTTTCAGATTCATGCACAGCGAGGTAGGTGTGTTCAGTGATGATTTTTCCTTTTTTCTTTCTTTCTTTCTTTCTTTCTTTTTCTTTTTTTTTTTTTTTTTTTTTTATCGTGCATGATAATGACTGCGGCCGAACCGAGTTTCGTGCATTTTCAGATTCATGCACAGTAAGTTTGGGAAGTCCAGTTTTTTTTTTTTTTTTTTTTTTTTTTTTTTTTAACATGCGTGATAGTGATTGCTGCGGAACCGAGTTTCGTGCGTTTTGAGATTCATGCACTGCGGAGTAGGGGTGTCCAGTGATGTTTTTTGTTTTAACGTGCGTGATAGTGATTGCTAAGGAACCGAGTTTCGTGTGTTCTGAGATTCATGCACAGCGTGGTAGGGGTGTCCAGTGATGTTTTTTTCCTTTTTTTTTTTTTTTTTTTTTTTGGTTTTCATGTGCGTGAAGCGTGCATACATGCGTTATAGTGATTGCTGCGAAAACGACTTAAGTACGTTCTTTGATTCGACCATTTATCGAATAGTGACTTTTACTGTACGAGTAACAGCTTCAACTGTTTCCAGAATATTCGAAGAATTAACATTTCTATTTGACTGTTTTCGAGAATATTCGTTTTAATAATAGTTTTGTAGCACAGGTTCGAGAAGTTCAAAAAATGTTCGATATTGTCAAGGATAACCCATACTGAAACTTTGAAGAAAATAGTCGCCAATCGAAATAAATTTGTTTAAACGTTTCAAGTATTCAATTAAAAAGAAATCCCTTAAATATAGAGCCCAGCGAAGCGGTCGAAGCCTGCTAGTTAAAGTTATATAGAGTTATATATAAGTTATATATAAGTTTCCAGGCAAACACATTTCTTTTTGTAGTTTAACTTACAAGCGGATAACCACTGAACGACTTCTTGTGTTAACTTAGAAAAAATTGAGTACGATTCGAGTGCGCCTTGCGCATGCATAGAAGGAAAACTGTGAAGGGATAAATAAGTGGTTTATCCCTATTTTGTTGTGTTTACATTTTTACATGTAAATAAACAAGCAAATTAAGTATGGATAGATTTGGAATAATTAATATTTAGTCATAATCAGAAATAGACAGTTTTAATAGTTATTTTTATTCTGTTAATCAGTTTTATAGATTTTTAAGGAGAAGAATACTTTTTAAATTATCTATCTTATTTAAATATTTAACAAAAAAAAAAAAAAAAAAAAAAAAAAAAAAAAGGAATAAAATTTCCAATTTTTTTTCCTTTTTAATAATAGCATTTTTCAGTTTATAATGTTAATTTTTTTTATTAATGAGGATATACTGAAGTTATCTATACACCCATCGCAATCTTTTGTCAATGAAAAATCATTTTCATAACCTTGTACTCTTGTATATATTTTACTTCCAGCTTCAGTGGTTATTTATTTATTTATTTATTTATTTTTTGCCCGTTTATTATTGTTATATATATATATATATATATATATATATATATATATATACATTACAAGAATTATTTATTTTCGCACAGTAAAACACGTCAATATTGATCATTGAAAAGAAATTTTACATAAACTACTTTCATTTTTAACATATCTCTGAAAACGTTGGGAATTTTAAGGGAAAGAGAAAGAAAAGTTATTTACTTAAACTAGAAATAGGAAAATTTGAACGATTAGCATTAACAGTTAGTTTGATGATAGAATGATTTTACAATAGATTTTCAATGACATATCAATATAATGACATATTAAATATGGATGGATTTGGAATAATTAATATTTAGACATAATCAGAAATAGACAGTTTTATTAGTTATTTTTATTCTGTTAATCAGTTTTATAGATTTTTAAGGAGATGAATACTTTTTAAATTATCTATCTTATTTAAATATTTAACAAAAAAATAAATAAATAAATAAAAATAAATAAATAAATAAGGAATAAAATTTCCAATTTTTTTTTTTTTTTTTCTTTTTAATAATAGCATTTTTCAGTTTATAATGTTAATTGTTTTGATGAAAATGACAAGTACTAAATAATCAATGCGGTTTTTTATTGACAAAAGATTGCGATGGGTGTATAGATAACTGCAGTCATAGTGTATTTGTGATTAGTTTCAGTTTCTTTGTGACATTTACACATTTAACTCCGTTTAAACTTTTGTTATGCTACATTTTACTACGAAATTCCAATTTTTAGCCTATAATATATATATATTTATTTATTTAGCTTTTATATATTTTGTGTCTTTTGGTTGCTGAGTTTTTTAAAACTTATTAATACTTTATCTTTTCTTAAAAAATCTTTTCAAATATTGTTTTAAATAATTTAAGAAAATACTGGATGCCAGTTTCTTTCTTCCATGTTAGAAAGGAATCGAATGATTCAAATTCTAGCTCACTTTTAATCAAATCTGTAGTATGCTGCGCACTCAAACGTTCTTCGTATTGTTTTTTAGTCTTATACTTTGAAGGACAAAGAGAGCAATTTATTTGGGAGGTTGGGAAAGAAGTTTCAATACCGTGAATATTTCGTAGATGTGTATATAAACTGGAAGATTTTGAGAAATTCTTTCCACGATCTGGACAATCATGCAGCGAATTTACTTCTGCATCCATTGCAGAAATAAATATAACTTTCTCCTTGCAATTTGATTTGTAAGTAAAATAATAAATTAATTCAACAAAAATAAATAGAAATTTTAAATCTAACAAATGTAAAGCAAACAAATTTAAATTATAACAATTAATTAAAATAATAACAAATTAAAAAATATAAATCAATGTATGAAAAAAAAATTGTCCTCGAGAATGAACAGAAAAAAAAAAAATGTTCTTTTTTCTGGTCAAAAGGAGGAGGGGGGGGGGGGGGAAGCAAAATCAAATCTGTCCTTACTTTAAATAATCAGAATATGATGGTACTTTATTCTAATCATGATTATTTAAAAATTACAGTGTTATTAGTAAGTATTGTTCAGCATGAAAAACAGAACACGTAAATGTATTATAATTAAGTATAAAAATATTTTGTTAAAACAGAACGATTTATATGTATATATATTATGCGTAATGGAATAATTAAAAAATTTATAATTCTGAATGAAAAATAAAAGTTGCTCCTACATAACTGAAAAATATTACAGGTTAATATACATTACATTTGAAAAAGATTATTAATAATAATTAAAATTTACAACTTATTCTTTAATTGGATTCCTGTATTACAATTACATTATTCAAAGTATGTGAAAAATATAATAGCTACATTAAATCCCTTATCACGTGTTACATTCGTGGTTAAATAAAAAAAGATAAATTTATTCTTGATCTTTGAGAAATAGAGATAAGTAAACTTACTGATTCGAAATCACAATAGCTAGAAGCAATCTCGCGAGGCAATCCTGCAAGTGTTTACATTAAAGCAAGAAAATAAATAAAACTTTTTGCTTTTAATGTAACACCAACTGGCTTAAAATCTCTGAAATAGACATAAGAGAGACAAAACATCCATATTCTACATTTGAATTGCGTCCCATACATACTTCCTAGAAACTTTTGATACCTTAGCGTATATTGTAATTACAAAATAATTCCGTCATTCAAGACTTCGCCATTTAACGTACAATAACGAATAAAACATTTTAAGTAATGCGATAAAATTTATATTGGTAATCAATTCCTTAAAACGAGTCAGAAAATTATCACAGTCATAAAATGCTAAAATTGTAAACAAACATAAATATACTTAGAGGGAAAATGTATTTAATTTCTCTCCATACGGTACTTTTTTCCCTTTTCAGCTTTCTCTTTACGCATGAGCAAGACACACGACATCAAGCTAATATTTTGTTTAAGTTTTAACACAAGAAGTCGTTGTGTGGTTATCCGCTTGTAGCTGGCCGTCAGGGCCAGGGGTTAGTCGATAGCTTACCATTAACATTACAACACCGTCGGGAGCTGCCGCGAAGGCGCTTCCAACATTACTAGATTAATGCCGTTCGGCTTAAAAAACGCAAGAGTAATGATCTAAAAGTAAAATGAATAAATAAAAATTTGAAAATATGAAATGGTGTGAATAACATTTTGTAAATTCTGTCTTTTTATTTACTATTTTTGCAAATTACTTAATTTTTAAAAATCTGTCTTCATATAAAAGTATTTAACAAAAGAATTCTTCAACTACAATTTGGAAAAAAATATTTTAAAAGAAAATTATTCTGGATAATTCACAAAATTTTAAGGTAATTCTCTTAAAATAATTAAAGAGAATTGGATTTGAAATATAATTCTTTATTTCATAAATTCAATTGCATATTTCATACTGGTCATTGCAATATGAAGGAAAATTTAGTAAGAAACAGTATTAACTACCAGCTTTATTCATACTAGATACACAATGTAATTTCATATTAAATAAAAGAAAGAAAATGTTCACGACATAGAGTTCGTAAGGGCCTGCCTGCCTCGTTTCAAAATTTATTCCTCCAGTATTTTTGAAAAAAATTTCTTTTTGAATTTAAAGACATTTGTTGTAACAAATATTTCTATAGAAAATTAATACTCCAGAGAATCAAGGAAAAAGAATAACTGTACTATAGCATTTATACTTCATACAATTTTTAGATAGACAGCGTATAAATTTTTTAAAAGGTATTATTAGTACTCGCCCTTTTCTCACATAACTTTTCTTTTAGGGTATTTATCTTTCTATCTAATTGAAATTACATATCGAAAAATTTTTCTCTACAAATAAAGAGATGAAAAATAAGAGAGGGGAGGGGTGATCCAGAATATATTAAAATGTTGGGTTGTCCAAATTTAATTCTATGGACTTAGGACAGAACATCAGGAAAGAAGGAGTGCAAAATCGCACTAGAACCTCATGGCTGAATTGTTCCAAAACTTAATCCGATAGTCTCTCGTAAATACCACCTTACTATGAAGTTTGAGAATATTATGCGCTAGAGAAGCTGTTATACATTGCAGTCCATGTAAAAGGAGCCCCGCATAATGAAAAACAAGGCGTGGTCATGAAAAAACGTACAGTATTTCTATCATGCTGGCCGCACCTTGTATTTTACACGACCTCTTTTATGTGGACCACCCGGTATAACCACTATTCTAAATTGGTAAGAAATGAAGCATAGCAGAATTATCAGCAAGACTGTTATTTGTCAAACTCTGATTAGTGTTAATTTATAACAAATTCGAACAAAATACAGAAAAGCACAGAAATATATATATATATATATATATTTACGTACATAAGAGTTATAAATGAGAAGATGTGCAAATGAATTTTTAACAACAACTCTAAATCTTGCTAATTAAATTGCGAATGAATGTAATTTTATATAAAAGCAATAGTTTTAAGTTTCTAAAGATAATAATAGTTCATTAATTCAAAATAGCTTTCTACTGAAGATAATAAATTAATTTAAAGAAAAAAAAAAACACAAAAGTGAAAAAGATAATTTTTTTATTACATTATTTAACTTTCAATAATAATTACTTCTTATTTTATAACAATATTTTTTTATTAAGAAGAAGAAAGAAAGAAATAGAACATAGAAATAAATAAATATATTTTTTAAGTAATGCATTTATCACAGTTGCCAATTTTTATAATTTATTCCAAAGCATTGTTAACCCTGCCTTTTGTCCGTACAATTTTTTTTTTTTTTTTTAAATTATACTTTTAATAATTTAATCTTAGTTATATATCGGAGACAGCTATTCTATAAGCATACCTGCAAACTTATTAATTAATATTCCAGAAGACTTTTAGGACCCACTTCTTTTTCCATACCACTTTATTTTTAAAGAATTTTTCTTTTAATTTAATTATGATTAAATAAGAAGAAAGAAAGAAAGAAAATAAGATCGGGTACTGACTGTTTCTGGATTGTTAGTTAGTGAATTGGCAAGTATGTGTAAGTAAAGCATAGTTGCCAACATTTTTCTAGAGTAATTTTTAATAATTTTATCATTGTTATATAACAGAGGCAGCTGTACTTTAAGTAAAACAAAGTTACAAACTTTATTTATTCCTAACCACGTCTTTATTTCACACTGAATAATTTTCTACAACATATAACTAGGATAAAATAAGAAAATATTACTCTTTAAAAAATATGGTCTTTAATGATTAAGGGCGGGGATAAAAATGGTCCGGAATAAATTAAAATATTGGAACTCTGCATTTATCAGAAAAGTGGGAAGAATTGCAAATTGATTGCAAAAATTAAGTATCCGTTATGATTAATTAAATCTGAATACATATGTAAGCTTCAGTAATAAAAGAATATTTCTTGCATATGTTAAGTATTATTAAATGTAGGATAAGTTGAGTACTATTAAACAATTTATTCTGATGCAAGTAGCCATTTAAATACAAAACAATTTTAACAATCCTCCGCAGTGACGATTTCCGCAAGTTCTCTCTTTAATGGTTTTTTTTTTTTTCGTCAGTATGGAAAGGGGAAAAAAAAGTTTCTAATGAAATTTATGAAAATTTATAACGAAAGAACAAAAAGAAAATAAGAATTACAATAGGTAGTTTGCAAATTCTAGTATTGTAAGGTGGGGGAAGGGGAAAAAGGAGTTTTACAGCAAACAAAAATATTATTTGTTTTAAAACTGTTTGGAATAAAACCCGAAGCCAATAAATCATATCTGCCAACATCTTAATTACTGTTCTGTAAAATTGTCAATACCGCTGCTTTTTATACGCACTTAATAATTAAGGGGATTCTTCACTTATTGTCTCTAAAAACCGAAGCCAATGCTATTCTACGGGAAATTTTGTCCCGTTATAACTCATTAACTAATACGTATTTTTAATTTCCGTTTTTCACTTTCAGAAAATTCACAATTGCTAAAAATTTAAACGTTTTGTAAAAATTGTTCTTTTTTTTTTTTTTTTTTTTTTTTTTTTTTTTTAAGATTTTATTTTTAAGCTAAAACATGAAAAATTTCACATTGTAAAATTTCGCATTTTACAACCTCAAAATAAAATATTAAAAATTATATATATGTGTGTGTGTGTGTGTGTGTGTATGTGTGTGTGTGTGTAGAAAACGTTTAATAGTTCTGAAGTTTCTGAATGTAAAAACGGAATTTAAAAATATGTATTAATTAATAAGTTATAATGGGGTGAAATTCTGCATAGGATGACATTGGCGTTGCAATTTCCTTAATTAAAAAAAAAAAAAAAAAATCTGACTTCATATAAAAAGATTTAAGAGAAGAATTGTTCAAGTACAATTTGGAAAAAACTTTTAAAATGAAAATTAGTCTGGAAAATTCACAAAATTTTAAGGAATTGCAGAAATTTAAGAGAATTGGACTGTAATTCTTTACCTCATGAATTCAATTGCGCATCTGCATATTTCAGATTGCATATTGCAATATGAAGGAAATTTTAGTAAAAATTAGTATTAACTACCAGCTTTATTCATACTAGGCACACAATGTAATTTCATTTAAAAAAAAAAATATTCGCGATATAGAGATTGGAATAATCCGCCTCTATTCAAATTTAATCCGCCAATATTTTTACAAAAATAATATATATATAATGTATTTAAATATTGATAAGTGATGACATGAAAGTGAAATGTAACAAACAACAAGAAAACTTATTCAACAATGTTAATAAACAAAAAAATTAGTTAAAGTTGAACTCTATTTAAGCTAGAAAATTAAATTATGCTGTGCCAATCTCCTCAGCAGGTGGGAACACAGCTATTAATAACTATTATGTAGTACTAGCGGGTTTCAAAAGATATGCAGGCTAGCATACTCCAAATATATTTCAAACTGAATTGTAATGAAAAACTTAAAATTGTAAAACAGAATTTTTATTTCTTTAAAATTAAATATTGAAATTTGAAAATCATAAAATTGTAAAAAAGTATTTCTATATCTTGAAAATTGAATATTGAAATTTGAAAATCATATGTTACAGCCAACTGAAACCAAAGAGCTGTATATAATAAAGCTTATTTATATAGATTTTTATATGAAAATGCTAGCCAAACATACCCCCAACCGAACCTGCCAGAAAAAGACAACTCACCTTAAAATTTTTGTCTAAATAATAATTATATTTTTGTCTAAATAATAATTACATCTTTTTTCATGATGAAATTTTCAAACAATCACATAATATTGGTATGGGAACTAATTACTCTTCCCGTGCGGCTATCTTTTCTTATTTTTCTTTGAATATAAGTTCACTGTAACTCATAATATTTGTTTACATACTTATCGATATATCGATGATTTAATTAATTTTAATATTGATTTTGATAATATATTTAATTTATCCAGATAATTTAAAATTAAATAAAGCCAACACTAATAATTTTGAAGCTGATTTTTTGGATACTTCATTTGTTTTAAAAAATAATAATTTATGTACTGATTTATTTGACAAAAGATAAAACTTCAACTTTGTTACTAACTGTATGCCGCATTGGTATTCTAATCTGAGCTACAGAATTTACATAAATATTGTTATCAATCAAATTTTAAGACTCAAAAGATTATGTAATTTGAAATTCAATTTTGATAAATAAGTACATAATTTTCAAGCTTTATTAAATTATAAAAATTTGTATAATTTAAGTTTCATTTCTCATTATACTAGTAATTTGAATTTTTAGTGTCAACACCGAAGCTTTTGGCTTTATTGATTGGTGATCCATATAGGTATCCAGTTTGATGCTCACGGTTTAAAGCCTTTTTTTGACGATCGTTTGCTGATGTTTGGAGTTATTTTGTTTCGTCAGACCTGGAAAGTTTTTTCGACATCTATGGATATGGAGAGAATTTCAATGTTTAAAAGGTTTTTCAGCTGGAATGGATTTTGCAGTTGTTGTTTCTTGCAGGTGGTGAGTTTTCTTCTTTTTTTTGGCAGGTTCAGGTGGGGGTGTGTTTGGTTAGCATTTTCATATAAAAATCTATATAAATAAGCTTTATTATATACAGCTCTTTGGTTTCAGTTGGCTGTAACATACGATTTTTAAATTTCAATATTCAATTTTCAAGATATAGAAATACTTTTTTTACAATTTTATGATTTTCAAATTTCAATATTTAATTTTCAAGAAATAAAAATACTGTTTTAAAGTTTTTCATTACTATTCATTTTGAAATATATTTGAAGTATGCTGGCCTGCATATCTTTTGAAACCTGCTAGTACTACATAGTTATTAATAGCTGTGTTCCCACCTGCTGAGGAGATTGGCACAGCATAATTTAATTTTCTAGCTTAAATAGAGTTTAACTTTAACTAATTTTCTTGTTTATTAACATAGTTGAATAAGTTTTCTTGTTGTTTGTTACATTTCACTTTCATGTCATCACTTATCATTATTTAAATATATTATTGTTTTTGTATACATTTTGTGCTGCTTTAAGCGCCTTTTTTATAAAAATTAATTTTTGTCAATTATATTGAATTTAATATATATATATATATATATATATATAATCATTTATTGTTACAAAAACATCTAACAAAACTAGTGCTCGGGAGAATTAAGGAAACAGAATAATTTTACGAGCCTTGTCATAGTTTCGGCTACCGAAAAATTTTAACAGAAAGAATTATTTTATTTAATGATGAAGTAAAATAAAACAATTTATTACAATATTTCGGTAGCCAAAAGGTAGTAAGTTGGAAACTATGCATGTGACGTTTTAAAGGAACGCCAAAAGGCGTGTCTTACGGAAAATATGCCGAGCGCTGAAGGTTAAAATTCTTCAGGAGTCTCATTTGTACCCGCCCTTTTTTCCACATCACTTTTCTTGAAGGATATTTATCAACCTATTTAATTGTAATTACATTGTAAATATAAAGTGATGAAAAATGAAGGGGGGGGGGGGTGAGGAGCGACCATTATCAGTGATCTAGAATATGTTAAAATATTGGGTTGTCTAAAATTAATTCTACGGATTTAGGACAGACCATCCGAAAAAAAAAAAAAAAAAAAAAAACAAGAAGTGCAAATTAGCATTAGCGCCTTTCGGCCGAATTGTTCAAAATCTTAATCCCATACTGTCCTGTAAATATCATCTTTCCCATAGAGTTTGGTAAAAGATGTTATGCATTGCAATCCATGTAAAAGGAACAAGGCGTGGTCATAAAAAACGCTCTGTATTTCTGTTATGCTAGCCGCCCCTTGTATTTTTACACGATCTCTTTTACACAGATCACCCATATAACCACATTATTTTAATTTATTCCGGAGTACTTTTAGCCCCGTCTTTATTTCGCACCACTTTATTTATAGAAAAATTTTCTTCAATACATAACTTCGATGAAATAAGAAAAGATTACTTTTAAAAAATAAGTGGTTCAAAATAGAGTTGGGGCTAAAATTGCTCCGGAATAAATTAAAATATTGGCAGCTATGCGTACGTAAGAGGAATAAATGAGCAGATATGCAATTTAATTTTTAACAATAACTCTAAAACTTGCTATTTAAGTTACGTACGAATGTAATTTTATATAAAAACAACATTTCTAAGTTCCAAAAGCTAATATTAGGTGATTAATTCAAATTAGCTTTCTGCTGAAAATAGTAAAATAACTTGAGGGGGAAATAAAACCGAAAAGTGATAATGATAATCATAGTATTTTTATTACATAATTAAAGTTTTAATAATAATTACTTATTATTTCCTAATATTATTTATATATTAATATAAGTTATTAATTTATTTATATATAATAACATTTATTTATTTCATGATAATATTTGTTTACAAATAAATATATTTTTTAAGTAATACATTTATGACAGTTGTCAACTTTTATAATTTATTCCAAAGCATTGTTAACCCTCTTTTTTTTTTTTTTACTTTTTTATTTATTTATTTGTTTTTATTTATATATATATGCATATATATATATATATATATATATATATTTTTTTTTATCTTTATTTTTTCATTATATATATATATATATTTTAAGAATAATGTTAATAATTTAATCTTAGTTATATATATTTTAAAGAAATTTTCTTTAAATTTAATTACGATTAAATAAGAAGAAAAGCACTCTGAATAATAATAATAAAAAAATTTTGTACTGACGGTTTTCTGGATGTTAGTTAGTGAATTGGCAGGTATGTGTAAGTAAAGCATAGTTGCCAACATGTTTTTAGAGTTATTTTTAATAATTTTATCTTAGTCTATCAGAGACAACTCTTCTATAAGTAAAAACACATTTGCCAACATTTAATTTATTCCGGAACATTTTAACCCCGTCTTTATTTCACATCTCTTTATTCACACAATAGTTTTCTACAATATATAAATACAAATAAGAAAATATTACTCTTTAAGAAATATGGTATGGAATGATTGAGGGCGGAGCTAAAAATGCTCCGGCATAAATTAAAATGTTGCGAACTCTACATTTATCAGAAGAGTGGGAAGAATTGCAACACGATTAAATAAATCAATTATCATTACTCAATTTAAATTTGAATACATATATAAGCTTGAGTAATAAAATATTTCTTACATATGTTAAGTATTATTACATGTTGAATATATTAAGTACTATTAAACAATTTATGCTGATGCAAGTAGCCATTTAAATACAAAACAATTTTAATAATTATCCGAAGTGAGGATTGCCTCATTTTTTTTACTTTATTTATTTATTTATCTTATTCTATTTAAATTTTTTTCCGTCAATGTGGAAAGGAAAAAAAAAAAAAAAGTTTCTAATGAAGTTTTAAAAGGAAGAGCAAAAAATAGGAACTGCAATAGATAGTTTGCGAATTCTAGTATTTTAAGGGAGGGGGAGGTGGGGGGGTCAGTCTTGCGGTAAACAGAAAACTCATTTGTTTTAAAATTATTAGGACTAAAACCCAAGACAAATAAATCATATCTGCCAACATCCTAATTACTGTTCCTTAAAATTGTCATCGCCGTTCCTTTTTATACACTCTTAATATTTAAGGCGAATCTCTACTTATTGTCTCCAAAGGCCGAAGTCAATGTTATTATATGGGAAATTTTGCCCCGTTATAACTCATTAACTAATACATATTTTTAAATTCCGTTTTCACTTTCAGAAAATTCACAATTGGCAAAAAAAATTATTGCTCTCTAATTTTTTTTTTTTTTTTTTTTTTTTTTGTAAGTTCAAACATAAAAAAATTCACATTGTAAAAATTCGCCTTTTATAACCTCAAAAAAAAAAAAAAAAAAAAAAAGAGAGAAAAAAAGAAAGCGATCGATTGTTTATTATTTATGAAGTTTCTGAATGTAATGACGGAATTTAAAAATATGTATTAATTAATAAGTTATAATGGGGTGAAATTCCCCATAGAATGACATTGGCTCTGTCTTCCAGAGACGATAATTAGAAAAGCCTCTTATAGCAATATAAATAAGAAGAAAAATACTTTTAAAAAAGACTAGCCTGAAAAAAAAAAAAAAAAAAAAAAAAAAGCGGTACTGAAGCATTTACAGAATATTAATTAGAATGTTGGCAAGTAAGCTGAATGAATATATAATGTTTGTAAAAGGCGTATACATTAAAAGTATAATTTGTGACTAGATATATATAAAATTAAATGAAACTCAGTGCATTTCTTGGCAGTATTTATCGCCAAGAAAATATCAGGGATGGAACACGGGCGCAGAATTCATACCACTATCAATGTAAGAAAATTTTCTACTTCTTAAATCAACGATATTCTAGGTAAAGAAATTTCTTGAACAGATTCCGGTATGAATTCTGCGCCCGTGTTCCATCCCTGAAATATCCATACTATACCCATACTGAAAGAGAGAGTATGTAACAAAAAACTTTTCCAAAACTTAGTGAAGCCATGTTCAGGACGTCTTAAAATGTTTTTAAATATATCGAAAATTGGAATTCAATAATTATGACAAAGCTAATACTTATTTTAATATAATTAGGAAAAACTCAAGATATTCTTTTCTATGCATGGAATTTCCTAAATATGAAACAGTTTAATATTCTTGAGTTTTTGGTTAATCTGAATCATTTCCTTATATTTCTAAATTAAATCTTTTAAATGCTAAATTAAATTCTGATTATTATCATTATTATTATCAATGTTAATAATGTTATTTTAAATCCTAAAACTATCTAAACAGTTTATAAAATTAAAGTAATATTTTCTGTATTCCTTATGTTTTTCATGAATCGGTCAATATTTTTATTGAATAACAATGAATTATTTGTAATTATTTCTTCATTTAATTTAATTCGATTTTTTTCTAATTATTCAAATAATACTTATATAATTATCACATTCAGTGTTTTCTCTACAAAAATATTTTTTGACATAATGGAGTTTCGTACATCTTTAATCTTAAGGACATAATTTATCTCTAATTGCATGACCTTTAAACGTTCATGTATGTAAATTCGATTAGATATCTTTTTATGTATCATAAGATCTGTAATTAGTGAATCTTTTAAAAATATATAAATAAGATTATACATTAATAAATAAATACATTATCTTTATATATTTAAGAAAACTCTCTTTTTGTGTGTGTATTTGTCTGTAGGATAGATTTTTTAAGGATCATTTTATTCGAAAACCTTCTTGAGGAAGCGTACAAATTCAAAGTCATGGGAAATCTGTTGATGCAGTTTGATTTAAAGATGCATACAACAATAAGGACGTAACAATAAAAAATTCTGGAAGGGACACAAAATTTTCATTTCGTAATGAATTAAAATTATTTTACGAAAATCAATTAATAATTAAGTTTTAATTAATAAATACTCATCATTAACACTTTCACGACCGCTGACTCATCATTAACACTTTCACGTCATTTGAAAATCTGTAACTCTGCTAGTGGGCGTTTCCTTCACAATTTGTATGTCATTTATTTCTTAAGAATATACCCAATGTTTATATGTATACAATCACAGGGATGGAACACTGGTGCAGAACTAATACAATAATCAATGCAACAAAATCTTCTGCTTTTTAAATCAACGATATTATAGGTAGAAAAATATCTTAAACAAATACCGGTATGAGATCCGGGCCAGTGTTTCATCCTTGCTATCCATACACTATGGGCACAAATACTTTGATTAAAAAGAGTATAATTAAAAGGTATATCCATTTGGGCATTATAAATGTGAATAGAAAAAATTTTGTTCTGAAATATTGTAACTTGGAAGATTGATGCGCCCAGAGGCGGACCTTACTGTCAAAAAGACAGAAACATGCGGTTGCGAAAATGTTAACTTTTTACGGCGCAAGGTAATTCGAATCATTAAAATTATACTGAGACCGAAATTCACAAACAGAATTAAAATGAAAGAAAATTTAAATTTTTAAAAAGAAAACGGCCTTTTTCTGTAAAGTTAATTAAGTAAATTTTTGCTAAAGAATTTCCGTGATGAGGTTTTGTAGCTGAAGCTTTATAATTGCGATCCCGCAGCGAGGGTAGTGCACCACAAAGGGTAATCTAGAAGAGTTTTTGCTCCGTGTTTATTTTGCACCACTTTGTTAATAGAAAAATTTTTCTCGATTAAATAACTTCGATAAAATAAGAAAAAATTACTCTTAACACTTTCGCTACCGCTGATGTAGATTCACTTCATTTGAAAATCTGTAACTCCACCACTGAGCGTTTCTAACGCAACTTGTATTTTACTTATTAATTGTTACATTGTTACAGTTTGCTGATTAAATGAAACAAATACAGTGTGTCCACAAAATCACTCCTCGATTTTTTTTTTTGGATATAATATGAAAACCTTGGAGAATATTGTGTTCATTTTTCGGGCAGAAGTGAAAAAATTCATAAAGTTTCATGTGACATATGTTCATTACAGGCACTCAATGTGTGCCACACCTGTTTCAAGGCAAACATCTAGGCGATAATAGAGTTCATTCCATACTCTAGAAAGCATATTCGGCGTGATTGTGTTTACAGCTTGTGTGATTCTGTCCTGCAGAATTTCCATGGATGCAGGTAGGAGAGGTACGTACACTATATCTTTGACATACCCCCACAAGAAAATATCACAAACAATAAGGTCCAGTGACCTACGAAGACAGTGAAGAAACACCTGGTCATTGAATCCAGCACGACCAATCCATCTGTTTGACAGGACATCATTGAAAAAGTTACGGACATTACGATGTCAATGCACTGGTGCTGCATCGTGTTGAAGAAGATAGTCACCTACCTCAGTAAGTTAAGGCATCATCCAATTCCATTACATATCCAAGTAATTGCCGTCGGACACAGTTCACCTTCAAAGAAAAAAAGGACCATAAACTCTCTGTTCTGATATGGCACAAAATAGTATTTGTTTACCTTATCATGCAGGTAGAAGGTTGCTTCATCACTAAAAATGATCTTCAACAGAAGATTGTCATAATTTTCCAGTAACTGCTGAAGACTCGAACAGAAGTGCTGTCGCTTTGGATTGCCTTCAGGTTTTAACTTCCGTACCAATTGCAGATTATATATATGAAATTGCCGTTTTCGTAACACCTTGCTAATCGTGCTTTTTGGGATTTGTAGTTTTCTGCTTGCTCTGTGCACTGACTCTTTGGAGCGTCGGAAAAAAGTTTCCCTCACACGATCAACAGCTTGCAGTAGTGTTGTTGGTCGGCCAGAGTGTCATTTCCGTTTGCCACAGATGCACCCTTCTTCGACAAAATCCTTGTACCACTTCAAAATTGAATGTTCGAAGGTGGTTCCACATCCAATTTGTGCCTGAACGCACATTGGACAGACACAACACTCTTCGTTGTGTGGAATTTTAACACACACCATTGCATTGCTGTTCGGTGAGCGCCATCTTGAATTCACTGTCATCTTAGTGTAAAAATGGGTAAATGTTACAACCCGTAGGGAACAAACAAAAATATTTTGAGTTACTACATCTTCTGACACCTTAGTTAAAAACACATTACAAAAAGGTTTCATTGTACAATCAGCTCACGTCAGGGAATGTTTCTATGGACACACTGTATTTTTATTAAGTTTTTCTGGTAGCCAAGAATACTAAGTTGGCGACTATGGATAGCGATTCCTTATTAGAAAAACGTTTTCCCAGGAAGCTATAAAAATTTGGACGTACAAATAGTTTTTCTGCAATTTTTAACAATCGAAAATATTAGCCGTATAATGTCATCATTGAAGATAACGGAGAATGCGAAAAGGAACATGTATTAAAATGAAACTTACATAGATGCCAACACTTTAATTTATTCCGGAGCATTTTTAGCCCCACCTCTAATTCGTACTTCTTTATTTTTAGAGTATTTTTCTGCAGTATATAATTACGATTAAATAAGCAAAATTTTCTCTTAAAAAAAGAGGTATAGAATAAAGGCGGGGCTAAAAATGCTCGGAATAAATTAAAATGTTGGCATCTCTGAACTTATACTACGAAAATGATTTAATTGAATATATCAAAAGTCATAGGTACTGGTTATTATTATTTAAATAAGTAATTATCGCTTGTAGGTTTAAAAAAAAAATGTTGTGAATGCTGAATAATTTTTGAAGTTATGACACATGTCTCCTTAATTTTATTTTTACTAAACTTAAATAGAATTAAAATCGTATAGCTGGAAAATAAATTTATATTTCAGATTTATATTCTCAGAAAAAAACGTAACTTTAAACATTTTCAGAAAACCAATTAATCTAAAGGAAAATATATATAGCACATTGGCTTCCAATGAATGTTATGTACGTAATATAGTAATTGAATGAATAAGAAGTAGAAAAAGAGAGGTCTGAAGAGACTCATAGTCCTACCCATTGAATTTTACAAAATAAAAATATTTATTTATACGTGAATGTTTTAATTGATATTAATAATGAGTAAATATTAATTAACATTTATTTACTAATTTATTTTCTTGAAAATAAATTTAATCCACTTTGATATGAAATTTTCGAGCCTCTTCAATGATTTTTGAACTGCTACGCTCCTATTGTACGATTGGTTAAATTAAAGTCTGTAACAGGTATAAAGAAATAAATGCTAAAAGGTTATTTATTTTTTAATATATAAAGATAAGGGGGGGAGGGGATAGAGAGAGAGAGACTATGATTGAAATAAATATAAAGGGTAATATTAATTAATTTAGTGAAGCATTAATTAATTAATTGTTTGTGGTGCTGCATTTTTTCACAAATATGAATTATTAAAAACTTGTGGTAGGCAGAAAGTTGTTGGTAGTGTTGCGAGATGATCTGGTGGATTTTTTATTCAATAATCGAATAAAGCACTCACCAGATTTGGCAGTATTGGTGACAGGATACTATGGAATGGGCTTCAAACAGGGGCAAGACAAGTATAGTGTAATTTATGGCTCCTCTATATGCAAGCTGGAGGGTAAGACTTTTTTTTCCCGTTGGGCTAGCATATATACACAGCGAATCCACTTACTAATATGCGGTAAATATGTCTCATTTACAATTATTACATTTGAGCAGACTTTTCAGCAGTCACTATTTTGAACATAGTCTCCTAAACTAGATGCCTTCTGCATGGCTCGGAAACTTCGTAACAGTATAAACGGTATAGAGCGCCACCTGGTACAGCTTGCGCGACTTTTTTATTCAACAGTCACCAAAAATTTTTAAAAGTGGTATTTTTTATACATAAAATTCGAATGGGATCGAAGACACGTCGATTGTATATATCATATATCACTTCTTAAAATTATTGGTGGCAGTTGAATAACAAAGTCGCTTTATCTGTACCAGCTGATGCTGCCTACCGCTTGAACTGTTGCCAAGTTTCTGAGCAAAGCGGAAGGCATCTAGTTTAGGCTATGATTTTGAATATCACTTCTTACATAAAGCAATCTTTGAATTACTCTTCCGAAGATGTGTATTGCCCACGATTAATGAAGATTATTAATATTATTTAAACGTAAAAAAAATATAAATAATAAGCAGTTACATTAAAAATAGTGACGGTTGAGAACCCTGCTTTCCAGATAGGTTTTTAGATATTTTCTAATTCTTTTTCTGAATAAACAGTAATGTCGCAGATTAATTAGCAAAAAACTGTTTGAATCACTTCAGGAAAGGATATAAAAATTCAGAATTTAACACATTTAGGCAGTGTTGGAAGACATTGCTACTACGTATACTTTATATCATACGTGCTAACATAATAATTAAAATTTTGTTTGTTGGTCACGTAAAATTTCATCTCTCATTAAAATGGATCCCCGCCTTCATGCGTTTCTCTAAAGCAAATACTTACTCTAAAAAAAAAAAAAAAAAAAAAAAAAAAAACGATTTTACGTATTCATGTTTAACACTTTATATGCTGCAGGTGTATATATATGCCAGAGAGATTTACAAAATAAATTACTAAGAATAAAATTTGAGTAATTTAACCATGGATACGTAAAATACTTTTACTAAATAATATAACGTTTTAGAGAAGCGCAAAAGGGAGGGGGTTTATGTTCGAAATAGGAAAAAATACCCTAATGAAAATGTGTTAATATTCCGTAGCATTAATAGCACCACCGTTTTTTTCACCCCACTTCATAAATAGAGTAATTTTCTTCAAATTTAATTAAGATTAAATAATAAGAAGGAGAATTTAAAAAAAGCACAGGTGTAGAAAAAGAAGGCAGGGACAACGGAATGTTAATTAGAATGTTAGCAGGTATGTTACTAACATCACATGGATAAAGCTCATATGGACGGACTTTGTCTAGGTGGTAGTGATTTTGGATTCGTATTCCCCGCCCTTTTTGCTGGTCACTTAAAACATTTATTACCAGTATATAAATATATATATATATTTCTGATAAAATAACAATAAAATTTGAATACATCTACCATAATACAAAATTCACGATAACGTGCTGAAAACAATCATCTGTCAGTGTTAGTATGGAATACCTGTAGAATATGCACTCATATCAATACTACGTAAATTTATTTTATAGGATCTTTTAAAAGTGTCCACGGGACTTATATGCCCCATTGGTAGCAAAAGGTTAAGATTGGTGAGAAATTTCCGTTTTATTTCTACCATTATATTTATAAAATAGTCTCTACCCTATTTAATCTCGGCATATTACCATAAAATACCATAAAGATATCTGCATAAAAATATTAGGGCAAAAAAGGTGAAATTTTCTCATCATTGAAAGTGACCTGGATAAAGGGCGGGACGTACAAATCACAGAGTTGCACATCTAATTCGGAGGATTGTTAGTTGCTCACCTTTTTCCACACACTTAATTTTTAGAGTAATTCTCTTTAAATGCATTAATGATGAATTAAGAAGAAAAATACAATAAAAGAAAAGGGGTGGTACTAACAATCCTCTGGATTAGGTTGGCAAATCTGGAATCCTGTGATTAGACAATGATAATTACAATACATACATAAATATTACTAAAATGTATGTGGAGAGGAAGATTTAACTGTTTTATTATTATTATTATTATTAGTTAGTATATGGATGTAATTTTCTTTCCAAAATTTTTAATTATTGAGTAAATTTTTTAAAGAATAGTTTAAGCATATCAAGAGGACTCTGTCCAAACGTAAAATACTTAAAAATGATAAATATAAACTTATTATTTCCTTCTAAGTTAGTATATCTGCAAAGATTCCAAATCGTTTTTGTTTCTATTAATGAAAGGAAAACTTTATTTTCGAACATTTAGCAAACTCCTACTCCTTTTCTGAAGCTCCTCCCTAACTTGTTTACATGGAACCAAATCTTATGAAGCGTAGATGCAGTCGTCAGTATAAGTTTTAAAATCCTATTTGAAATTGTTTGCCTGGATTCGTATGAATCCTGTTGATAGTTAATACTGTTTTTGCTGAAAATTTCTAGATATAAATTAGGCACTTGGAATTATATATAAAAAATTTATCATTCGAATTCAATATATTTTATCTTCTTCAAAAAATCCATTTTAAATATTTTCTATTAGTCGAAGGTAAAATGTTCGTCATAAAATACTTTCCTAATTTTTCCTTTATCCCTTTTCATTTTGCCTCTTTCAATTTCTTGCTAAACTTTTTTAAATTGTATTTAAGATTTCTTTTTAGTTTTGCATATAAAAGAAAATTTTTTAAGAAAGAGGCTGTCATTTACAAATGCATTGAAATTTCTATGTAATTCTTTTTTTAATTATTAAAAAAATGCTAATTTGGCATATATGTGTGTGTGTGTGTGTGTGTGTGTGTGTGTAGGGTGATTCTGAGGTCATAGGATGGAATTGGAGGGGAGGTAAAGAACTTCAAAAGGATTTAGAATTGTATAGGAATCCATGGGCGCAAATGTCATTTAAAACCCTTAAGAACTGTATGCTTTTGGCTACTGTGTGCTACTAACTCCACCTACTGTGTAAAGCTTAAAATCTTGTATGCTTCATTATTTCGCAAAATCATAGGCAATGTTCGCATTATTGAAAAAAAACAGGATTTATTTATGTATGTAAACATTAGCCTGTAAAAAAAAAAAAAAAAAAAAAAAAAAGCAATATTTGAGAGCCACGCCCATATGTACGAAAAAACATCTGGTTTTTAAAAAGTTTAAATGACGTTTGCGCTTATGGGTCCTTATACAATTTTGAACCTTTGTGATATAATTCTTTACCTCTCCTCCAAGTTCGTCCCACGACCTCAAACCATCCTGTGTATATATACATACACACATGATAATATTTTTCTTTTCTGACACCGTAATCTGCTTTCAGCATTATATTTATAAAATTTAACTAGAAAAGAATACTCCGCGATAAATTCAGCTTCCATCGTCTGGTAGTATTGTTTGCGCCCATTGAGGCAGCAAGCAATTGTTAAGAGAACGTGACGACAGTGATGCCAGGTTGGGGTTTTTGAGGCATATGGGAGTTCTTCAATGTTGGCAACATTATGATTTATCCTTAAGGTTAGGGACTTTCAATAGCTTTCTTGTTATTTGGGGATTTCTTTCAAAAATTACCTTCATTTGGGGGAAAATCGGAGCTTAAATCTGCTTGATATACATACATATATATATATTATTATTATTTTTTTTTTTAATTTTTTTTTTCCTTTTTAGTAGAAATCAAGTTGGGAATATTTTCGGAACCCCCCCCCCCCCCTGATTTGGGGAAATTTGAAGAACTATTTGGGGAAATAATTTTCGGCCATCTGGCATCACTGCGTATCGGTGACAAGACCTTAGATCGCGCCCCTTACAAACGCTCCAGTTTGTTCCTTATACTAATGAGCATACGCGGAGACTTGGTCATGTGCTAAACAACAAGGTCTCAGAAATTAAGGCACAGTTATGCTTCCCTCTTTTAACGTTTAATTTAAACAAACGTTTCATGAGAACTTTTTTTTCCCTTTTGAAATCTTTTGTAAAGCAATAAAAGTATCAGAATCGGAGTTACTTTATTTTATTTTAAAATCAATTTCCATCAATAAAAAAAGAGAGAAAAAAAAAAAAAGTAGGATTTAGAACAAAACAGATTCAAACAAATATTTCACAGGGTTCCCACGGCCCAATTTTTTTCAAGGACTCTTACACAAGTAATATCTAAAAATAAATTTATTCTGGTGGTAGAGTCTTTGAAAAAAGGCGTGGCCGTGGGAACCCTGTTTCAAAGTTTGCGAAGTCTTCATTTATAAAAATATTCATAGATTACCATTATTATTTATTATTATTATTTTGAGGAATTTTACTTCAACAATAGTTTTAAAAAGTTTAATTTGAATTTTTATTTATTTCCATAGCTGGCAATATTTTAATTTATTCCGGAGTCCTTTTAGCCCCGCCTTTATTTCCCACCACTTTAGTTATACAAAAATTTTCTTGAATACATAACTTAGATAAAATAATAAAAAATTACTTAAAAAAAAGTGGTACGAAATAGAGGCGAGGCTACAATTACTCCGGAATAAATTAAAATATTCGCAACTATGTATTTCATATAAAAAATTTTCTACAGACATTTGTATCATTATTTCAAGATATGAAATATAATAATTCAAAATCATATTTATTATTATTTTTTATTTCCTTTATATTCATTTTTCCCATTGATAAAAATTAAGTAGAAAAATGGTTTTAAATTAAACTATGCAATTTTATTTATCCTTCATATTCTTCTTATTATTTTGAATTAATTTATAACATTAAGAAAAGAATAAGTGATATATTTCACTTTTAAATTGAAAATCTCAACAAAAATAGCTTATATATTATATATATATATATATATATATATATATGTATTTAGTTATATTCATGCCTCTTAGTATTAAATAAATAAATTATCATAAATTATGCTTTATCATCAATAAAGTTTAAGGAACGTAAAATTGAAATAATTCAAATGCTATTTATTCAACTACACCCAATATACAGAGTGGGCGAAAATTAACTCCGTACTTGTAATAATTTTTTTCTCCTAAACGAATGTATGTATTAAGGCAATTTTTTGTGCGCATTTAGTTTATTGTGTGGCATGATAATTACAAGAGTTACAATTTAATGTGTGCTCCAATATTTTCTATACACTGTTTTAAATGAGCAGGTACGTTTGCTACGGCCTGCGCAAGAACTCAACAGGAACACCACTTATGACCTCACGGATTTTGTTGCGAAGGTCACCAAGAGTTTGAGGTTTGCTGCGGTACACTTCTTTCTTAGCCCACCCCCATAAAAAGTAATCTCATGAGGTGAAATCTGGACTACGCTCAAACCATTCTGTAGAGCCTCGGCATCCTATCCAGTGACCAGTGAATAACTGATCAAGCCACTGCCATATATTAGACATATGAAAAAGGGGGAAAAAAATATTACAAATAATGCCACACTACAGTCTACAAAACAAAGTCACTTTCACTGCAATCTACACATAACACTAGACCTGCTAACTATGCTAGTTTATCCGTAACGGTATTAAGCCCCGCCTTTTTTTCACACCAGAATAGTTTTAGAGCAAAAGTCTTCTTATTTAATCATGAGTACATATTGCTGAATATTACTCTACAACTATTCCGGTGTGAAAAAAGGGCGGGGCTTAATACCATTACGGATAAACTAGCATAGTTAGCAGGTCTACATAACACCAATATCTATTCCAAATTCAAAATAGGGAGTTACTTTCCGCCCACCCTGTATATTACGTCTGGAAATAAATAAATAAATAAATAAATAATAAATAAATAAAATAAAATAAATGTTTAAAAAATTTCTAACAAATATTTGAGATATTCCCTTTATTATTATGTTAGAATTTTATTGGATGTAAAAAAAAGTGCTTTAAAGAGGGCATCATAAAAACTCAGCAAATGAGAGGTAATGTTTATCATTAATAAACATTATCAAGATAAGTTAAGGTGTTTATCCTCTCCCCTTTATTACTGTTAATATTTACAATTTTATTATTGATATCTAATTTAGAAGTTGCCAGCTGTATAGAAATTTAATTCTACCTTAGTATTTTATATAAATATTGAAATATATAAATAAATATATATATATAAACTTACTATATAAGACTTAAAAATATATATATTTTATTTTATATATTTTTTAGTTATATTTATGCCTCCTACTGTTAAATAAATATATAAATAAATGTAAAATAAACAGAAAGAAATAATTTACTTCTAGGCATGGGTTTGATAAATTCTAATTATTATAGTGTTTATAAACAACACTATAACACATTTAAAAATTATTTAAGACTTCATAAAATACTGAAAATTTCATGCAGGGAAAAGTTTAATAATGAAATTTATTATTCGACAATTTTAAGGAGAAAAAAAAAATATATATCTCTTTTGATAGCTCCCTCCTCCCTCCTACTGTTTTGAATGAATTTCAGATATTTATTATTTGATTATAATATTACTTTTTTATTTATTTATTTATTTTATTTAATTATTTATTGCTTTTCTCATATAAAAATAAAGAAACGTTTTTGTTGCAGTCATAAACTATAACGTACAGTAATTAGAATATATTAAACTAATTCCTAGAAGTACATTAATGCTTTTTATTTATTTCTTTAACATTTGAAGGCATGAATATGACTTGAAAAACTATAAAATAAATAGATAAATAAAATGTTTTGAGACTATATAAGTACAATGCATTATTACAGTAGTGATATAAAATTAAATTCGCATACTTGGCAACTTCTAAAATAGATGTTAATAATGAAATAGTAAATATTGACTGGTAGGAAAGGGAGAGGCTAGAAAGATAAGTTGATCTTTTAATATTTATTAGGGATAAACATTAACTTTCATTTGCTCAATTTTTTAGGTGTCTAATTTTAAATACTTTTAAACCCAATAAAATTCTGATGTAATAATAACGAGACTATCGCAAATACTTGTCTGGAAAATTGTAACTAATTTTCTCTGTTATGCATAAAATATAATACGTATAGTTCAATATATAGACGTTAAATTAATTTAAATTTCCTTTCTTTAAAATTTTCTGATGATGATGTAATGTAATTTAAAACTGAAATATTTTATTTTTTCTTAATGTTGTAAATTAGATGGAAACAGTGATAAGCAGTACTATATGAAAGGTAGGAACGTGTACATAATTTAATATAAAATCAATCTCCTACTTAATTTTTATCAGTTTGAATTTTTCCTGCGAAGTATTTGATGTAAAAAATTAATAATATACAGAAAATCACAAAACGATCATGGACATGATTTTGGAATTATTATATCTCATACATGGTTCATATATCTAATTTGATATTGATAAAGTGTATCTGGTCTAAAGCATAAATCCTTTAACATTTCTACACCACTTCTCTTGAAAAGAATTTTTTGTTTATTAAATGACGAAAATTATGCAAATAAGCCATTGTACTAAAAAAAAAAAAAAAAAAAAAAAAAAAAATTATCAATCTCGTCATGGATATTATTGTGAAAATAGATGATGATGAACTGCACTCGCAAAAAATTATTAAATGTTATTATTATAATAATTATTATTTATATATTTATATATATATATATATCTTTTTTTTGGGGGGGGGGGGGAGAGGGAAGGTCTTTTGTAGCTTTCGTAGGAGCCTGAGTATTTTGAGCAGCCAATATCACATTGAGTTAAACTTTAAATCCACGTGCTAGATTATGTGGTGTCAAGAAAAACATAATCCTGAAACCACTAAAACTGGGAAAGTATAAAAGATATTTGTGAAGCTTTTAATTTTCTAATTGAATTAATGAAGTAATTCCTGTTTTTTATGATTTACGTCAGCTCTAATTTGTAAGCATAATTTTTAGGTGAAACATAATTGAATTTCATTTCAAATAATTAAAACTGTTAGTTTTAAAAATTGGATTACTTATTTCTCAAATTACTACAACTACTTTATATTTTTTTAATGGATTTATTACTATCTTCTGTATACATAAGAAGAAAATATATGATTCGGAAATTTTTTTGATTTCCGGCGTTTGAGACATTCACGTGTTTTGAGACTTCCTGAACACGATTCGATCAATTTTAGAGAATGATTTTCGATCAATTTTGAGCTAGTAAAGCTGTGCGAACCTCATGAAACAATGAATCTAATTTAATCAAATTTTACATTTGGATAGACCTTGGCTTGAACTGGTGCTTATAAGCAATTGGGCTATATGTTTCAACAGGGGGTGCGCCACGCTGCGATTTCCTCTCATTTCATGGGATTCTTAGCATCCATAATGCATCAAACTTAATATAAGAGATATACATTATGTAAAATTCGGCTGATTCAGTTTCAGGCATATTGACCACCAGGTGGCGCTGCTACATTGCAATTTAAGCTTCTATGTATAAATGCAAAGTCAGCAAAAAGAAATAAACACTACCTTGTCTCAAAAATATGCGGCTGGTGTCATTTGATTAGTAATAACGTCTAGTTTATTACGGTATAGTTAGATTTTTCTTAAGGTGTCGTCTACATATTGAAACTTGCATCAACTTCATTTTTTTTCAATGGCAGCCCCTGTTTTTGACCTCATATTGAAATTTCTGAGATCAAGGCGGTTCAGAAAAAGCCCTATTTTTATACTTTAAAACATGTAAACCAGGTGAAAACTTGATATCAAAACACTTCCATTACGTACGGAAGTCGAGAAATAAAAATAAAAACTGTTACATACAGAAATATCACATATAAGATCCGTATTCGTATCCGTATCCGCGGATCTAGATACAAAAGATCCGTATTCCTATCAGTATCCGCGGATACAAAATAAAAAAAAACTTATATCCGTATTTATATCCGTATCTGCAGATCACATTTTCTGATGATCAGTCTCATCCCTAATATGCAGTAGTGCGTAATGAAAGTAGTGTGATTGAAACAAACAATATTTTTTCATTAATTTTATACGTGCATCGTCTTGTTATAAGATATAATGTAAAGTAATGATGAAAATATTTTTGATCCAATCTCGGGAGGAATATTACATCGGGAAAATTTAGCGCTACTTCCTATATGGAGCACACATCAAACATAAGGGCCCATCAGGGGCCAAGTTGTTCTACGCTCACAACTAATAGATGGGAAGTGCCGGGTTCAATCCCAGGTCGCGCTCATCAACCTAGTCGTTCAGAATTTTCCGTGGCTTTCTCGGAAACGCACGTAAATACGGGGTTGGATCCCTTAGAAAGACCCCCATCGGAGGGCATTCCACTTGTAGGATTACAACCCTAGCGTAGTCAATCGGCCTAAAACCATACAAACAACCATGAAACATGAGTACATTCTTCATACCTATAAAATACATCTCAAAAAGTCAAAAGTCAAGTGTATTTAGAAATAAATGTTGTTAAGATTTAATGATTAAAAAAAAAAATAAATAAATAATAAAATAAAATATAAATACAGCTTTTCTTAAAATTTACAGACTCTGAGATAATGCATTATCAGTCTTATAAAAATCAGAGTCTTGGTTCATACATAAGGGTTTTAATTTTACGGCTAAAATATGTTTTATGCCTTCCGTACAGTTTCTCTAGACTTCGAGACTTTTTTATTCAAAAGTCACCATTAATTTTGAGAAGTGATATTTGATATACATAATTGACAATTTTTCTGGTCGATTTCTTTTATTACGTATATCAAATATCACTTTTTAAAATTATGGGTGAACATTAAATTAGAAAGTCTCTAAGTTTGGAAACACTGTTTCCGTATGTTTTCTCTCTTATTGTGCCTTTCCTACAATCTTCAATAAACATTTTCTAAATAAAGATTTCTTTCAAACTCAATTCATTATTTTGGCAAACAATTTTTCTTTTTTCTATATATATAATAAGAAAATATAACATTTGTTAAAATTTCCGGTTTTGCATATTTTAAAGTGTTCTGAACACGATTTTGCCAGTTTTACACGATTTTGCCAGAAAATAATAATTTTCTCCAATCACAGAGAGTTTCTTGCAGCTGGTAATAGTTATTTTTTTACAGTGAACACTGAATATTTATCTCTCCCTCGTGTATGATTGATTCACATGATGCTGGTTTTAATCGGGGAAGAAAGGTTACCAGGCAATCAGCCTTTATTAGTATTAACTATTAGTTCTAGAAAAAAAAAATAATATAGCTTGATTGCCGAAACGGCAATAGAAAATCTGTTCATTTAAAAATGAGTCAGAAAAAAGTCTAGTTTGCGGAACAATTCGGAACAGAGGAACTGTTCCTGAACAGGAGGGGATGAACAGCCCGTAAGATGATCCGGAGCAATTCGGAACAGTGGAATTGTTGGGAGCAGGTGAACAGTTCTGAACAGAAAAAGACTGTGAATATGGATATCATGAAAAACGGCAGTTTTTCTAGTGACGCAAGCGAAAAAACAAATGAACGCGGCGACACTCAGCGGAAAATACGAACGAAAACTGCGACACTCATATATACAGCTAATCTGAGATCAAAGAAACCGTTGAAAGCCGACACTTAATATCTCAGGAAATATGGGATGTTTTTCTCTGATATTTTCAAAATAGTCTTTCACTTTCTGTCTGATCCTACCCTGAAATCGCTACATTTCTGCGTGCAATATATTTTGAGATATGAATTGGCTTATATAAGTTGTAAATGGACGGTCTATAGGGGTGGTTAAATTTTTCTCGAATATGGCTCGACCGAATGTCGTTTAATTGATATATGATATTAATCGCTTTTATCTGATGTGCCTGACATCCCCCTTTTTCCTATGAAAACTCTTGTTTTTTTTATAACTCAGTTTAAAAATCGAACTATTTTTTACTTCGAAAATACCGTGATGCGGCAGTTTCGCGGACGAATACAGTCTTCTTTTCTATCTGAAATACTCAATATCAAATAATCGTTTTGGCTCCCTCTATCGGGAACCGGCGTCAAAAATAAACACAAAATATAAAAGAAATATTTTTCTTTTTTTAATATATATATTAAATGAGTTATTTATTTAGGTACTTGTATTTTATATGACATTTGTTTATCAAAAATATTCATTTTATTTACATTGTTTTCATGCTGATACGTTGTTAACTTTCAAAATTGGTTTTATTTTAAAAAGTGATTGCAACAACAATTTTTTTTTTTTTTTTTTCATAAAAATGACAAATAATATGATAATCATATGCAAATATTTGTAATTTTTTTAAAATTAGGTGATAAATCACTTAAACTACGGATTGAAAAAATTCTTAAAACAGAATTTGAAAATAATTAATTTGCTCATTAAGTTTCTAGTATATATATATAAATTACAAAATGTTAAGCTATAATAAAATTTTGAATAGATTAAGATTTTTTAAAATTAAATTCATAACAAACTATACTACTTAAATATTTACCAGTATAAAAATTTCACTTTTTAAAGATTTTTCTATTATTATTTATTTTTCTCTTTTAAATCAAATCGATACCTAAAAAATTATTCGCGTTTCTTTCTTTCTTTCTTAAATTTAACAGTAGGGAGGTGGCATGAATATAACAATAAAAACTACTCCAGAAAAAAAAAAAAAAAAAAAAAAAAAAAAAAAAAAAAATCCTCCTTAACTCGTATATACTTATTTCTTAGATATAATAGTGATATAAAATAAAATTGAAATTACCATGCATCTGCAACTTTTAAATTAGAAATTAATAATAACATTGTAAATATTGTACACACTATTCTAAAAAATATGGCATAAAACTTTGAGGATTTCTTTTTTTTTTTTTCTTTTTTTTTTTTGTGAATGATATCATTCAAATTATTAAATGACACAGAGGTTCAAATAGGATTCAAGGATGTTTATTTCCATTACAAAGGATTTTTTTTTTTTTTTACTATCACATATTTTTTTAAAAACCTCTGTTATTCATTATTTAGTACAACATATTGTTCTGAAATTTGTGTAAGTACTTGTTTATTTTTTAATATAGCTTTCCTATACAATATTCATAAAATCTTAAAAGTCTTATAAGGTAAACTGAGGCAATTTTAAGCTTTTAATTAAACACAAAAAATTAAGTAAAATTATAATATGTAACTGTTTTCACTTTGTAAAACTAATCTATTAATCAGTTTAAAAACTTAAAAGTCGTGGCCAAACTAACAATAATAACGATTAAAACTTATACTAAATTAAATGATTTTCCGTAGCTTAATAATTATTGTTAACACAAACATTGTCACAGTAACTTGTGTTTGCATTGCATTATAAAAATCGTAAAGGCAAATTCTTTACGAAAACAACTTTAAATTAAACTGATTTAAACTCATTTTGTATTATATAAAAAACTAATCAAGTTGTTCTGTAGAATTTTTATATGAATTTAATTTCATCGATTTTAGAAAAGTGTGTTTCCAAAGTTCATACAAAATCTCGCCAAACAGTGTCGAATACGAATTATTCAATTTGTTTTTATCTAGTAATTTTCGGAATTTCTAAAAACTATGAAACACGTCTACGAGAATTTTTACGGAATTTTTTTTAGTTAAGAATAAAACAAATGTGTATAGTAGGGGAAGGGAGGGGGGCATAAGTACTCAGTGATGAGCAAATTTAAATTTTATAAATGTGAAATTTGGGTGGAGGGAGGGGAAATCTCTGTTAGTTTGATGGAAAGACCTTTTCTAAACAACATTTTAACACAAAATGTTTTTCTCTATAACTATTTGTTAGGAAAATAAGAAAGAAAATTTTTCTTTTAAGGTCGACCCCGTGTCTCGAGAACACCTTAAAAAATTTAAAATCTGTAAAAAAAAAAAAAAAAAAAAAAAAGGAGGCGGGGGGGGGGAGCTTAATCAGTTTGAAGGATCATTGTTTTGTTTGGAAATTCGAACTGTAAAAACAGGGGGGGGGGGCGAAAGGCACATCTTTGAAATTTTAAACAAATGAAGATCTTTTTGTAGTTTGTCGGAAATGTCTTCTACAAACAAAAATTTTTTAAATATTTTTGTTTGCCTCTTTTTTTTTTTTTTATTAAATATACTGAAAATAGTCTCCATTATGTTCCTATTTCAGGATCACGTGGTTTGATCTCGTTTGGTTTATTTAAAAAGAAGAAAGAGAAAAGAAAGGAAAAGAAAAAAAGAATTTGAAGCTGAATTGAGATAGAAGAAACCTTAGGAGGCAAACATTAAAATTTCGAATAGGAGGGGGATTAGGAGCTCATTTAAAGTTCTACTTAGACTCATATTTAATATGCACGCTTTTTACGTTTTCAATACTTTCAAGGCGTTTCCTATAGATTTGGGAAGAAAAATGGGACTTTTAGAATATATATATATATATATATATATATATATATATATATATATAAGCTTCTTTAAAAAATGCCCCCCGAGCGGTTCTGCGCTGAAAAGCTGGTGGATGGGAAGTGCCGGATTCGATCCCATCCCGCACTCTTCGACCAAGCCGTTCCTTCAGTGTTTTTTCTCTGAAACTTGCATAAATACGGGCTACGACCCCTTAGAAAGACCTCACGGGGGGCAATGTACTTATAGACCTAGGACCCTAGCGCAGTCAATTGGCCTTAAAACCTACAAACAAACAACCTTAAAAAAGTATCGCAGGAAACATTTTAAGTGATTATATTTAGAAGATTTCTCAAAGTGCTAAAAATTCCTTATCAATTAAAATTTTAAAGTTAGATCTCTCATATACACTTTATACCCCCATAACCCAATTTTCGAAAATGTGGCAAGTCCAAAATCCCTACACTGCGTTTCAGAAAATTTTTAGAAATTCTAAAGTGATTCCGAAATACTAGGAAGAATGTGGGGACTATGTACAGTATGTTTAATCAGATAGAACAAAACTAGATGCATAACATTTTAATGGATGTTTTTTAGAAATTTTTTTCTGAAAAGCGACTTCCCTATTAAAATTTCTAAGTGATCTAACTGGTAACCCCTCCTATTTTCCCCAGCTGAATTAATTTTAAACCAAACAAATCTCTCTCAAATTGATTAAGCATCTTTTTTAGAATTATCAGAGTTTCCAAGAGAGGATCTGAACCTCATCCCAATGGTGCTAGGTATTTTGGAAAATTACTGTCATATCCTTAAACAGTTTTACTTTATGCATCTACAATTTAAAAATAACAAAATATTTATCTTTTGTTCAGTCGATTGACCATTTAAAAATTTTGTTAAGTTTTTATCTAACTAAAATCAATGTGGTGAAAACTCTTTAGAAACTTATTCGTAACACTTTTTTACAAAAACTTTCGTACACAAATTATTTTTTTAAACATTTATTTTGAATTTTCTGTTGGACTATTTAAGAAATAGTTGAACCAATGAGCTATACAAGAAATTGAATATTGAATAAAATAAAAAATCTTTTTTATTTATTTTTTTATTTGTAGAAATTTTTGTCATTTTTAAAATGTACTATATTATGCCTTTGTAATGTTGCATGTTTCCATTCCTCAAAAAATATTCTTTCTTAAAGTTTTTTTTTTTTTTTTTTATCACTTTTTATAAAATTTTGAAATTTTATTTAGTTTGTTATTTTGTTCGAGTATGACCTATAAAACAACACTTTTTATACAGTGTTATAACTCATTACCATGCTCCTTTAATTTTACGTTTTGATCATTAACCCCTGAAAAGTAATGATATCAATACAAAAAAACCCTTAACGGGTTAAAAGTTTGTGACGCAGCACTGCACTTTATGGCTATAAGAATTAGAAATACGGGTCTTAAAAATAATGATATTAAATTTTCAGTGATGCTTTGATATTAATTAAATTATACATATATTTTCTTATTTGAATTTGCTTTTCCCTTTCATTTATATTTACAGTAAAAACGTTATTTTCAAGATAAAATAATATGTGGCATTTACTCATTGATACCTTTCCATTCACATCTCTTACACTATGAAAGCATGTGCTTTAAAAGAAATTATATGAAATTCCAGTAACGCAGTGGTGTTACATTAAATGATTTGTTTTTAAATTTCACTGGAATTATTTTGTTTTGCATATTAAAGTATGTGCGCACATTGAAATATTGCTTTTAATTTTCAAATACGCTGTCAAATATATCACTTTCATTAAGCTTATATTATGTACTGAAATATATTTATTTCAATGAATTATTCTATCTTTTGCGTCACGCCATCCAAAACTGAAAAAAATTTCACAATTTTTTTCTTTGCAGCACAATATCTATTTGCATGCATTTTCAATTTATTTGGATGAAATGACACAAAGTAAACATTTCCATATATTCTACTTACAGCGGAGCAACTCGGAACAGTGGAATTGTTGGGAGCAGGTGAACAGTTCTGAACAGAAAAAGACTGTGAATATGGATATGATATATACATGAGAATAGTGTTTTCTTCTGGAGGGGTTGAACGAGAACGCGTGAAGCGTCGCATCGGTAATTAAAGGAATATTTTTGCACTTATCCGCGCGACAATCAAAGCAGATGGCTTCCAATAAATACTGGTTTACTTTTGTATTATGCGGTGAATTATTTATTTGTTTTGGGAATTCGTTCTGAAATTTTGGTGTAAGAAAAACATATCATGAGAAAAGGGTTCTATTAATGAAATAAGATTTAAAATATCTGTTGGGAGGAAACAAGTCAATTTAAACTACCCTTCCGTCCGTGGCCTTAAGGTGAGTTCTAGGAAGTAGTACACTTCGAATATCAAATTGATATTCGGACATGCGCAGTGAAATGCCCAAAAACAATTAAATAAATTATTTAAAACCTGAAAAGGAATATGAGGATTAATAAGTAAAACTAACTTACTCTTATCAAATAATTTAAATTCATTTCTTTATTACTTCTCCATGTTCGGATATTTGCTAACATGAAAATTTTCATCATCCAAACAATACCATAACTTATATGGGTCAGCAATTATTTTTAGTTACAATTATATTAATTGCATTTAGATTAATTACATCGAAAATAGAATGATGATAAATAGGATGAAGATGATGAGTGCATAGAGTCAGGTCTATATTAAAATGCGTTTCTCAAAATTATAAAACTACTGACCAATGAATTAAATTAAAATCTCTCACCAGATTATCAGATGATATGGAATAATGCAGGCAGGGCAGGACTAGTTGGTTATCCATTGAACTATTCTTTATATTGGTGTTTTTTGTGACTTATATACATCATGGCCAGAGTTAGTCCTCGTTAGTGGTATATGCTCATAATGGCGAGCAGATTCTTATAAAATCAAGAGTGGGTGACTTAAAAAGTCAAACGATGATGCATTGGGCAGAATTATTTTACATGCTGACCGGATGCAGATATACGACAAAATCCGTCAGAGATTTCTTTTATCATTTTTCCTGAGCGCTCATATTATAATTTTTTAGAAGAGGTCTCTTCATGTATTATTATTATTATTATTATTTTATTGGATGCTTAGGTCTCATTTTGTAATTTCTTCATTGGGTTTCTCTCCGATTGGACCAAGCTTGCACCAATCTGCTTACTTCTGGACTTCTTAGGGCTTCATGGCGGCCGCCTGAGGGTTCTGTTTGTGTGGTCCCTTCTTTAGTTTACCAAGTACTGGCCATAAATATGCATCGTAATTCTGTCAGAAGCTTTTACGTGTCTTTTTAAATAGTGCCCTTTTATGATTTCTTATTTTATTTTTAACAGAAGGTTGAACTCTGCCAAGCAACATCGTTATCATTATATTAAAGAAATGTCAACATTTTATGATATATTGATATTTAATGCCCTAATATCCAGCCCTTTTCTGGAAACTAAATTTTCAACTGCGTAGGTTTGGAGGGGAATATTATTTTGTTATTTGTTTTATTTTGCATAAAAATTGAAATCCTAATTTGATTTGAAGCTCGAATTTTATTTTATTTAATTTCTCGTTTTTTTGTCGGGCAGTGGACCAAAATGAATATACCGGGTGATCCAAAAGTCAGGACAAACTTTAAAAATGTATAATTCGAAAACGAATCAAGATACAAAGGTACGGTTTGCACCAAACGGATGAAAAAGAAGCCGGGTTTTGTGTGGCTACGAAAAAAAAAATAGTTCTGTTGGCGACCAACAGATGGCGCTGTCGGATTTCTGATGTAGGATTATGCAAAGCAACAAACGATATAAAAAGAAACAACTACAGCAGGTAATGGTAGTCGAAGCTTATATGCATCGAAATATCGCATTCTCAGTCCCTACTTTAATCACGCATGGCCTCCAAGATCTCCAGATCTGACACCCTGTGACTTTTACCTGTGGGGATTCTTAAAGTCAAAAGTGTATCGCGACCAACCGGCATCACTTGCAGCACTGAAAGATGCCATCCGCCAAAATGTGTCTGCCATAATGCAAGGGATGCTACTGAATGCTGTGAACGATGTAGTGAATCGTCTCGCACCTGTACTTCTGAATGATGGACATTGAACAGTTACTGTAGTATTACTAATTAACTGTAGTTAAGCTGACTTGTAAGTTGGCAACATTTTTTTTTCATTTGTAAATCATCTTTTGATGAAACAAAACACTATAGCACTATTTGTTGGTCGCCAACAGAACTATTTTTTTTTCTTTGCCACACAAAACTCGGTTTCTTTTTCATCCGTTTGGTGCAAACCGTACCTTTGTATCTTGATTCGTTTTCGAATTATTCATTTTTAAAGTTTGTCCTGACTTTTGGATCACCCGGTATATAAATATTTTTCTAAATTTAATTTTGAGGTTTTTGAATTTTCCACATTTAAAGAAATTTAATTTGTCAATTATTATACAAATTACATTAATATTATTATTGTCATAAACAAAAAGTTATCTGAACAAAAATGTTTAATCTAGTGAAAATAGATTCAATTGATTGTTTACAATATAATTTGATGCGATGAAAATATTTCAATACATGTTGTTTGTTTAACTTTAAATGAAGAAGCTATATTTAATGTATCGAAACACTCTTCATTTTATTTTAATCTGATGAAGTGAGTTTTTAAGCAACGAAATGCGTTTCAATTTTGTTTTATCTGATGATGACAGATTTATTATATTAAAACGTTTTTCAATTTCATTCGGTGATGATGATACATTGAATCTATAGTTTTAGGTTTATACGATAAATAGAGGATGCATCCCTTTAATTTTATCTGGAGAGAGAGAGACAGAGGAAAAAAAAAAAAAAATAATAATGAAAATGCATCTCAGCTCGATCAGATTATAATAGATTAAGTCTATTGTAATAATTTTATCTATCGAAATATCGTTGTAATTTTATAATCGATTTTATATATTTCTTATCTGATGAAGATCTATTTAATACTCTGAAACGCATTTCATTTCATGCTTATTTGATGAGTACATATCTTATTGCATCGGAACAAGTTTCAATTTTATTTGATGAAAAAGTTTAATCTATCGTTTCAGTTTTTATATGTTGAAGATAAATTTAATGCACCGTTTTCGCTTGATGTGACGAAGGTTATTATCATTTTAAATTTCGACAGTGTAAAAAAATCATGCCGATTTTAAAATTTGGAATATAAATAAATAAAGAATTCTTTATGAATTAAAACTTAATTTAGGGACCCTTTTTCTTTTTCATTAATGTCTATTGACCTAAATAAAAACATACGGTAACTGTGTTGCGTTCCCTAGCAACGATTACTATATTCATTTCTTTAAATTTTTTTTGCAGTTTACTTTGAACCATAGTTTTAATATATTTTTTAACTTGTTGCCAATTATTTTGAATATATAATTAATTTTCAATGTTAAGTAATGGGAAAAATTCATTTTTCCATTTCTCTTGCTCGTTTTCACTTAATTTTATTTTTAATATTTATTTTTTATTTTTGTATATTTTTTTCGTGTTGCCAAGTTAAAAAAAAAAACCGCTTTTAAGTAGTCTCTTTTTCTGACAATAATAATACAGCTCACATATCAAGTTTGACGCTTATATGTTTTAGATGCCTTTCCGTACACGGAGGAAATTATAGTTTAAATGATTCACCTGCCAGCCGATATATACCTATTTTGACATACATAGTTTTTCATAAGAGCGCTTTCAAGTATTAAGTTTTGTGAAATTTTATACTGTAGAAGCTGACAAAATTTTTCCGGAAATGAGGCAATCACATCATATCAACGTTGCTTGTTGGGTGATATAAAAGAGAGTTTGATTGTCACCAATTTATGTCAAGATGAAACTAAATATAATTTTTTAAGTTATGTGTATTAGTTCTTGATCTAGAGCTGCCATAAACTTTTTGTCACTCACACAAATGAACGGAGATTTTATTTATTTATGTATTTATTTTTGTGGTCAAATCGTGTTCAAGACATTTTAAAACGTGTAAATACGCCGGAAGTCGAAATTTGTTATGAATCCAACGCATTCATATATGAATATAACTGAAAGTAAACATTCCTGATACACTCTGTTGTATAAATATGTATATAGGTATTTAGCTTGCTAAAATAAAAAATAAATAAATAAAATAAAATAAATGTTTTAATGGTTTATTTAATTAAATAAAAAAAAAAAAAAAAAAGAGAGAGAGAGAGAGATTTTCGAACGGTCATTTTTGTTTATGCCCATATGTATAGATAAATAGATAGACGACCGATTGAATTTAAGGGCATTACACTACTGTATTTTCATGATGGATCATTTCCATACTCAAACGTTATGCTATGTTTAATATTATGATTATAGTCAAGTTTATAATATCTTATTGTTTATAAATCTTAATGCACATGCTTATTTATTTTTTAAAACAAAAGTTACATGCGTTTTTGTTTCCATTTTTCCTCAGAAATTAAAAATAGATTTTAGAAAATTTTAAATTAATTATCAATTTAAACAACAATATATACTGAAAAATCAATTTCCTTACTCTGTGTTTGAATTCTATATATCAAATGTTTAAAATATGTTTTAGCCTTCTGTAAAACGAAATAAAATAAAATCTACATATTTCCAGTTAAATTTGAACCACATGTTTTACAAGTGCAATTAGAAAGGGCGGGTTCAGGCTCTCGACCGATCCAGGATCGATCCAATTGGTCGTGGAACAATGCGTCCAGTCTCATCGACCGGTCTAGATCAAAGTCGTCCAGTGTAATGTGTTCCATTCACCGGTCGTGGATCAAATCGTCCAAGGAATTTTTCCGAATCATTTGATCCATTTACAAATCCATTGCTATGATTGAACATTGGTTATTGCTCTAGTTACGCCATCTATCGGTCCTTACAAACGCGAATATGCATACAAGAATTTTTTTTTTTTTTTTTTTTTTTTGGTAAATAACTGCGTAATTGTTTTAGAATTATAAATATATGCATGCAGTGGATTGAAATATACAATAATGCAAATTAAAATTCATCTAATATCATTTAAATTTAATAAAATAAAATTTTAAAATACTCCCTGCTAACAATTTATCGATCAGTTAATTTTTATCAGTTAATTTAACATTTTTTAAAAATGTTTCAAAAGTATTCAAACATAAAAATGATTTTTATGTTTGAATAATAAGTATTTGCATTAAATTTCAGCATTCAAACATAAAAATAATTAACAATATTTAAAAATCAACATTTAATTTGTATTTAAATAATAATAATCATAAATCATAAATATATTAAGCATTTAAAATATTATTGATTAAAATCAGAATTAATTGAATTTAACAAACCAATTTAACGAAGATTTGAATCAAATGAATGATAATTTAAAAAACTGTTAATATCTTTTTTTTTTTGTGTGTGTGTAATCATTGATTTAAATTTAAATTTTATAATTTTTTGCAATGTGTAATAGTTTTATATTTCTTACCTTAGATCATAATAAAACTTGAACCTACTTCTTATTTACATCGAATATTTGAATGCGAAATATCCGTTTTAAATTTCAGCATTACAACTTAAAAATATTTATCAAAAATTAGCTTCATAATAAATCCATAAAATAAAACTTATAATTGTTTACAGTTTATCATTAAAATACAATAATGCATAATTGAGGGAAATAATTAAAAAAAAATTTTGCTGGAAAATTTTTTAAAATTAAAATTTTATTGTTATTATTCTTTTATTTAAATAATTTTCAAAAAATAATTATACAATTAATATTATTGTATTTCAGTGTATATGTACTCAACTATGGAGAATTAAAAAAAAAAATAATAATGATAATAAATAAATGTTATGCATCTATCTTTTTTATTATTCATAGTTAAATTACATTTTTAAATAATGAATTAATTTTTTTTAAAATTAATTTAACTTTATAATATTCTATAGCTAATCTCAAACTAAGCCTACAGATGGCAGCACTGATTTTGGCCCAATAAAAGGATCGGAGTCGTCCAGCCTCTGATTTCGACCGGTCGTGGATCAAATGACTCAGGGCCCAGTTGGATCGGTCGAAGTGTTTCAGAGGCTGGACTCACCCAAAGAAAAAAAATCTCGATGTTTCACATATTTTTTAAGGACATCTGTGTTTTCTCATAGCAGAAGTGCTGAATTAAGGAATACAAACAGCTCATTTCGAAAAGAACGATCTCTTCTAGTGAAAGACAAATGCCAATGCCCACTTTATCGGCAGAACAGAACACAGCGAACAGTTCAGGGAGGGTACCGGAAACCGTTCATTCTGAATTTCCGGTTGGTTTTCTCCATTAGACCCGTTCAGAACAGTTCTGCGGAACATGCGGAACCGTTCCGAGTTTTCAAAGAACTGTTCATTCTTGTTCTTGAAAAAGAACGGGAATGCCCATGCATCTCTAATCTCAAGTCATGGCTCCCTGTGATTCAGTAGAATAGCGGCTGTTCAGACGCGAACTTGAACCAAGACCCCCTTATCATATATCAGACCTGTTCATTCGGCGAAATTCTACGGGAGAAAATGTCCGCGCTAATCATGCACTTACGCAGCTAGCGCTCACTAGGTGGCGGCACAAGCCGGAGATAGTATATCAACTGTTTCATATAAAACGAATGTAAAACATCCCGCTTTTAAAAATCAATAAAAATGATTAATTTATACTGTAGTTTGAAAAAAAAAATCATTTTCAGAATTCTAAGAATCCATTGCTTATTTTAAATTGCTTTTTGACTTCTGAAATAAAAGAAAAATATTTTTTCTTTCTTTCTTTTGTACACGAATCACAAGTTGACGGATTGCTATCATTGTCTCGTTATGATGTAAATATACAATGATACCTGTTAATTTCATTGTATTTTTTATTGATTTTTTTTCATAACATTGGCAATAATAACCACAAAAAAAGGGGAGTGGGAGAATATCGTTGAAACTTCTGTAAATAAATCTTTTTTATCAATAACAGTTGACTGTAAACACATAAATAAAAAAAAGGAAAATTAACTAGTATCGCAAAATACATTGCCTTTTTTAATTTATTATTATTTTTTTAATAATCCTGCCAAACATCATATTGTTAACAGGCGTTTTATTATGAACCATGTATTACAATTTTAATATTTTGCATTTCACTTTAACTTTGTAACTGAAATGAAAAAAAAGTATTTGTTTACTATACTGAACTGAAAAAGTTAACTCTTATCCTCTAAAGTCAACATTGTATAAAATAAGAAAAAACATTGAGTGTGATTTTCCCATTCATGTTTTTTAAATTTAAATGAGATATTACATTATGCAGATTTCTTTTTCAAGAATTACAAATATACGAATAAAAAAAAAAAAAAAAAAAAAAAAATGTAAAAAATCAAATAAATAGAAGTTACATAATTTTTTTTTTCTTTTGCATTTGTGGCTAAGGAGCTATGCTGCTTCAATATTTAGAATCTAAATTTTATCAGAAATGCAGAAGGAATTGTAATTATTTTCTGCATTTCAATGTTTCAAAATTTATTTTAATCTGATTTTGAGTACTGAAAAAGTGCTCGACAAAGTGCACTAATTGAAATAATAAAATTTTGTTATATATAAATGCAATTTTTAGCACTGTTTGTAAATAAAATATACACTTCTTGATATATTCTATTAACAAAACTTTAGAATTACGAATTGTTTTAAAATAATTACTCAATTTGTTTCTTTTCTTTTTTTTTTTTTTTTTTTTTTTTTTTTAATTCAAAAATTTTTTACAGAAGTCAGAACAGAAACAGAGGATCATAGGCTTTAAAGCAATGAAATTTAATGAATATTACCCAATGCAATTAAAAAAATCGCAAAATATTCTAACTATGTGGAATTTTTTTTTGGATTTGGGGGGAGGGGGGGGGGACCTCTTGCGATATATTTTTGAGTGAGATGTTTTAAGATATAGTGGGATTCTTGCAAACTTATTCTCTAATGTCAACATTGTATACATTATAGCTATTTGATATTAAAGTAATATAAAAGTTGTTTACATTTGGTGTTTATTTCACTAATTTATATCAGAATATGGCCACAGAAACTGTTTTCAGCATGTTAGTACCAACTGAAATACTTATAAATAAGAAAAAATAAATAAAATAAAAAATCTGAAATAAATTTAGTTTGTTAAATAAACCCCAGCTTTCACTTTCAATAAAATCATGTTCAGAAGCAAATATAAATATTAATTTATTAATAATTGCTAATTTTCTTTCTTTTCTCTTAAGAAAGATGAATATAATATATGTACATTCTATGTACATGGTCATTTGCTTAAAAGAGCATTTAAAAATTTCTTTACTTTAGATGGCTATTTCGTTACAAATTTCTGTGGATTATTTCTGAATATGGCCAATGTCAACTGTTTTCAGAATGTTAACACATTTCAATATATATGATGTGTTTTTTAAAGATATTTATGATAAAGAGCAAATATTTTAACTAATTCATTATTAGTTTATTATATCCATGGGTTTTATTATTATTAATATTAAAAGAAGGTTCAACATATTCATTCTATGTATAAATAACCATTAAGAATGAAGGTAATTTGTAAATCATTAATTTTATTTGAAAGGACAAATGAGCTCATATTAATTTAATAAGAAGAATTTCATGAAAGAATAAAATGCTCAGAAATTATTGTAATTTTCTATATTTTTTTGATAAATCATAAACTTGTCTGTTAGGAATAGATTTAGGGGCTAATGCATCTGTTTTTGTTTGGCAGTAATTTTTTATGTATGGTTTTATAAATTTTGTTAATATTAAATTACATAACTTTGTAGCATGATCTTCAGAATTAAGATTGCAGTAGAACATTTGATTTTTTGTCATGTATGGCAATATAATATTTGTTAATGTTGAAACAGTTTTATAGCAGTAAATAGTATGCGGCATCACATCTTGAATTATTTTTTCTAAAAATGATAAAAATCCAATCAAAAATGGTTTGGGATAACAATATTTGCCTCTATCTAAATTTTTTATTATTCCTAATACTAGGCATTCACTAAGGGGGGTAATTAAAAGCTCCTTACAGTAATGACAATTAATACCTGTTGAATCCTGTATGCATCGAACAATAAAACCAGCTAATATTGCTATTGTTGCAGATTTTAATCCTCTAATTGGAGTGAAAGAAAAAATTTGCAAATTATTAAGATTATCTTTTATTAATTCATTTAAATTTATTGTTTCTGTTAATGTTTTGTTTTCAAGGCTTATTTTGTGTGTTTGTTTAATTAATTCACCCCTGTCTCCAAAATTATCATTTTTAACTGCTGCATATTCGGATGACATTATTCTACCAGTTACTAATATTTTTTGCAACGATTTGATGCAGTTCTCTGCATTTGTTTGGTCATTTCCTCCATTTAACTGTCTAATAGCACTAAATAAAGATTCTATGTCATCCGTGGAAAACTTACGAGTCAAAATATAATTAAATCCTTCATTTAATAGGTATCTGATGCATTCGACTGTGGCCTTTGTGGTTAACATTAGTGCTTTATATGTTCTTTCAGTTAAAAAATTCAGTGGGCTAGCATTTTTTTTCCAATCTTCAAAATAGTTAATAAAATCACTCTCTAGCCACTGCAACCGTTCATCATCAACAGAAAAGATTTAACATTCATTTTTTGCATATTAGTTGGCTTTAAAGGTTTTTCATTAAGGTGGCGTACTGGTTTCATGACCCAGTTTTCTTGCAGTTTAGCAATTTGTTCCAGTGGGTAACTATTAATTGAACTGCCATCTTTTATCAGAGCTCTTTTTTTGCAAATAAACTGATTTCTTATATTTTTCAAAACATGGCAAAAATCATAAGATAAAAATAAAATTCTGTTGTTATCAAAAGGATGGGTGACTTTAGGTTGTATATCAACTGATTTTAATTTTTTACACTCATTATTTTTTTTAGAATTTTGATCATTAAAACTAAAATGTTGAAACAGGGATACATTGGTTTGAAAATTATCAGCCACTATTCTTATTACAAGAAATCCCACCTCCTCAACTTCCTTAATTATATTTAAAGTGAGCTCATATAATTGCTTTCCTGTTAAGCCATTTGTAAAGTAATACCCCACTGGTATTCTGTAATGGGATGTTAACCCTGATAATACAAAGCCAAGTAACTGAGTGGCTAATTTATCTTGCTCATTTTCATTTTTATTATTTGTAGTTACAGCCCCAACAACACTATCAGAAAATGGAACATACGTTAATTTAGGTTTTATTTTCATTTCATCTAGGAGGAGGGAACCATATATTTCTTTATCATTTAATTGTTTCATTTCAGATATAAACCTCTCTTTTATTAATGACTGCATGTTTTGAGTACTGCATGAACCAACATACCTTTTCAAAGTTGAGGGTGAAGGTAAAGATATTATATTCATGCTGCGAAGCATTCTATAAGTTGCTGGGGACTTATGAGATAAAAGTATGGCATATTTTATGGTAACTTCAGACCATGTAATTTTTTTTTTATTATAGGCTTTCAACTGATCTTTCAAAAAGACAGCTTTATTATCTTTACCCTCCTGTAAGTTTGTGATGCCTGTTTTTTCAACCATTGATTTATAATAATCACATTTATCATTAATTTTTTTATTTTCATTTTCTAATTTTAAAATTTTTGCTTTTAAACGCCTGACTTGGCGTTGAGTTGATTGTAATTTTCTCATTAAATCTCTAGAATGCTTCATAGAATACAAAGAATTATTAGCACTAGTTAAGGGTGCTTTTAATGGACTCGATGCAGCAGCTGTTGTGGCCAATATGTCTAAATTATTTACTGATATATTATAATCATTAGAGGTTGCAGGGATAGATTCAGAACTAGAGCTTTGAGTGATTTCTGAGATATTAAAATTATTACATGATATTTCAGGAAATGACGGAGATACATTTTCATTGCATAATTTGTTATTGTTATTTTGTTTTATTAAGCCACTAAAGGTACGCTTAAGGGGTGCAGATACAGGTATCATATATTTAGGGTAACTAGGGAAAATACTGGGTATGCTTCCGGGGATAAGCTTTTTAATTTTCAGATCTGTTCTAAAACAATTTTCCTCAAAGTGTATACTGCAAACAACAGATGAGTCTTTTGGCTGCCATAAGTTATTACTGCCTGGGTCTAAAAAAAAAAAAAAGTTGAAGGACAAATAATTAAAAATATTTGAAAGTTATGAGAAGGAAAAAAAAAAAATAATAAAAAATCCTCCATGCTTTTAAAATAGAAAATTATTTTACATTTTTTTTTTCATGCCAGTCAGAGAGTTGTAGAAGAACAGAGAATAATAATAAATTATTATTATTCTATGGTTAAAATGTTAGAGTGAAATAAAATAAAAACACCTTTTGCTATTGTAATAAAGTTTAAGTAAAAAGTACTCCTAACATATAATTTAAAAAGAAATAGTGAAAACCCTACCTCAAGAATATTTGTTTCATAAATACATGAATTCTTTTCACGGAAATCAGAAAGGTTAAGAATGTATTACATATTATATTAATTATAGTAAGTTTTTAAAAAATAATTTTATAAACTACGATTTACTTTTCAACTTTTATTTAAAAAATATTCATCTTACACATTTTAAATTTTGTATTTCGATATTAATAATCATTAAACAATTAACTATTAATGATTTTAAAAAAAAGTATAAAAGTTTAACAGTATAAAAGAGTATAATTTAGTACGGTAATCTAACTAAATTTTATAGATCTAGTTCATTTATATGCGATAAATACCTTTTCTGGAAATTTTTTTTATCCATTTTTCGCGAACTGACTGATCAGTAGGAAATTCATGGAAAGAAATTTTCTTTCCGGTTGAATCAACAGGTTTTTTTTTTTTTATTCGATGTAGTACAGTGAGGTACACAACAGTAACTCATTATGTAAAATGCTGATTAAAAAAAACAAAAAACAATAAATAAAATATTAGATAATATAAAAATTAACTAATAATATGAACGCAGATGTAAAGCTAGCTAAGACGCTAATCACAGATATCGGAAACGTTGGAATGGCTGGAATGCCGGGCCGGCTGCCTGAAGCTATTATTTTTTCAAAACAAACCGCCCGTCAGGCAGCGCCACCTACGAATTTCAGCGGACCGGGAAGCAGTTCCAATGGACAGGTCTTATATATGACAAGGCTGAACTGGATCCGACGCTCCACCGCAGCGCGGATACAAGGCTATAACAATTCTGAAAATAACAAAAGAATTCAAAAGACACAAATCTACGTAAGATTTCTCACCAGATGGCGCTGCGTACGTAGGTCTTTACGCGGTTTATTTACATGGAAATATTAGGACGATGTTGAGTATTTATTTTGTTTTCTTTTCTATAGATTGTGAAATTATCGAATATATGTTATATTAGGATTCTGATTAAATGTTGTTTTAAATAGTAACTTAAGTTCTGGCAATAACTTGATTTCAGTCAATGATGAGATAGATTATAAACTTCGTGAATATGGCATACTACTATGTTCCATTTTGCAAATCGAATTCCAGAAAAGATAAAGACTATCGTTTGATGAATTTTCTTCGGATAATGATGGTTAAAAGCCTGGTTAAAAATTATCTCTCGTAAGGAATATTATGCAATCGATAAAGCCAATTCGTCACGTGTTTTATAGCGAACATTTTAAAAATGAAGATTGCATACAGAATTAAGAAAGACGACGGCTGAAGCCTATGTCTGTGCCTTCTGTTTTTCCAGTATATCCTTTGTATAAATTATCTTCTGAGGATAAACTTAGACGAATTTTAAAGCGGCAATTAAGGGAACCTAATTCTAATGCATAAGCAAAACAAAACGTAAGCATGAAGAAACCCCAATTGTAAAAGTAGAAACTAGAAAGTACAAGATGCAGAGCTATTGTTGAATTTTTCTCATAACTCTGAACTAAACATGCCACCTGTAAATACTCTTAAAGATCAAGGAATTTTGAATAATACTTAAAATGTATAAAATTTGAAGGTGGATACCTTAAATTAAATGCTTCAATCGCCTCTATCTTAAAATAAAATAAATTATAATAAAGGAGATGATGATTCTGCAGTTGAAAGATTATCTAAACAGCTTGCTAAAAGATTGACATGTATGTCATGTTTTGAAAATGGATTCTGTAAAAACATTTTTAGCAATTATCAAATTTGCTTTTTTAGAAAAGAGTTAAATTAAAAGTTTATTAAAATGATATTATAGTAATATATTTTGCTTAAATCATTACATTGAGATTTACTGTTTAATGAAGAATTAGTATCAAAAAACAATTGTGTATCTATTTTTTTTTCTCTAACACTTGAAACATATGTAAAAATAAAATGTGTTTTCAACTTTGCTGGATTAAAAAACATTCCAGGATCATCTCGTAAGTAATTGAATAATTCATTATTTTTTCAAGAATTTAAAAAGATTGTTTCAAAATTCTCCTTTTCGAAATTGTATTTGTACGAATTTGTGTTAGACTACTATATTGTTAAATAACTTTTTTCTAAACTACTTTATTTAACTTTTTTCCAAAACCATACTGTATATAGATATATGTGTGTATACAGTGGCGTATCCAGAGGTATGTGTGTGTGTGTGGGGGGGGGGGGGCTGATAGACAACAGCCCCTCTTGAAATTTGTAGAATGTTTTAAAAAATAAAGATTAAGAGTAATATTTATGATTTCTGTATGCTATGAAAAATTATCGAACTTAACTCATCCCTCCTCGAAATAAAATCCTGGATACGCCACTGCAAGGTTTTAAGAATTTTTTTTTTTTTTTTTTAAGCCCAACCCGGGTGGAGTATTTTTTTTTTTAGGTTTAATTGGATTTTTTTATGTTAAATGTAGAATAACACAATTGGGTTTGAATTTTAAGTTTATTTAAAAAGAGAACAGTTTTAGACTAAAAGAAAACTTATTACAAAATAATAGTAATACTAATTTATTATAATTAATTAAAAGTTAAATGACCTTCATATTCTTAATATTTATGTAAAATGAATTATATCTTTCTATACAGTATTTCAGGGTTGGCAAAAACCAGATTTTTTTTTTTTTTAAAGCCAGGTTTTATTAGTATATATGTTTTCCAGTCATATTATACCTATTCGTAAATAAATTTGCCACTTTAAGAAGTAATTAATATTCCAACATTAATTATTGCTTCATCTAAAAATAATTTAAATTATTAATAATAAACAGGGATGAGATTTTTCAGTTTTTTTTTTTTTTTTAAGGTTGTGGTGATTTTCATTCTGTAATTATGTATACAAGATGTAAAGTTTGTACTTTCAGACATGGAATTCTCTTTTATCTCATCGAATAAAAAAGTTTTCACATAGCCATGTTAATAAAATATTTTTTATTTTTATATTTAAAAATAAAACAATCAAATCATTTAAAACAGGAATAAACTACTACGTCAGAAACGCCAAAGAAAAATTATTGAGGTGCATACAGCTGTTTCGGTAGCCTAACGCGTACCGTCTTCAGTGCAAAAAGAATTCTGAATCAGTGCCTAATCTTGATTCAGAATTCTTTTTGCGCTGAAGACGGTACGCTTTAGGCTACCGAAACAGCTGTATGTACCTCAATATTTTTTCTTTGGCGTTTCTGACGTAGTAGTTTATTCCTGTTTTAATATTCCAACGCCAAGTCTCCTGCTATTAATCAAATCATTTATTTCTGTAACACAGGCTTTTTCCACCTAAATTCTTATATTTTGCTTTAATATTTATCCTTTACATAGTGTTTTTTTTTTTTTTTTTTTTACACTTTTGTCGATATCATCAATGAATTAAAGAACTGTTATATAAAAAATGATTAAATTTTTTAATATTCAGAACTTTTAAAAATATTCCAAAATTGTAGTATTGAGTGCTCATTAAAACGATGTAAATGGTAATAACAGGGTGACTGTGAGTTGACAATTTTTTTTTTTTTTTTTTATAGTGAATGTTAAACCTAACATGCCTTTCCTATAATTTAATGATAACAAATTAACTTAATAACAATAAAGTTCTTAATTTAATGAATTAGGTAAAAATTAAAAAAACTTCAATACAATAAAAAAAGAGTTATAGGAAGAAATTTAAGAAAAAAATATACTTTTGGATTATGTAATGGAATATTGCAATCCATTTGAAATTACTATATTGAATAGAATTTGCATTTAATATTTTAAATAAAATTAGAAGTTTTATAGCTTTTATTGAAACTAAATTTTCTATTTCAAGAAAACACTCTTCATCGGATGTAGAACCTTTTGCGATTAGAATTATTTCAACATTTTTCAATACTTGGATATTAAAATTTTTAATATCATTTTCTTAATTCTAGAGCTATTACATTTTAATAAAATAATTTTCAAAATGTCCTTGAATGGAGAACTTTTCGCATGAAATTTTAAAATCAAAGGTTTTTTTTTTTTTTTTTTTTTTTTTAACTGGCTGGACAAATTCTAATGCAGCTTCTTTTTTTATTTGATAATTTAAAAGCAGTATATCTTGCTTTTGGATTTAGTATATAGATAAGAAAATGGGTTGCTATTAATTACCATATTATAACAAATACCACATACATAATTTTTTTAAAGACTACTTTGTTCAGTTTTGCATGAGAGCAATATTTTTAATTATACAATTTTCACTTTATATCTTGTACAAAATAAATGTACGTCCATTAATATTTATTTTATTTTACTTTACTGCGTTTAGCGTTAGTCCCTTTAATTTATAATTTTTTAAGATAATTAATATAGACATTTTTCTTCTACAATTTCTAGATTCCCCCCCTCCCATACATAATAACTTTTAATAAAGCCTGCTAATCACATATAAAACACATAACTGAAACCTTCTCTAAAGCAAAAGTACAAATGAAATAATCTGAATCAAAAGTCATTTACATAAAAATGACACAAGTCATAAAAGAGCAAATTTGAATTTGTCATTGAAAAATGTGTATGTAGTACCCCAACATGCATGAAAAGCAAAATAACAAATAGCTTAAAAATGAAATTTAATTTAATTTTGTAATTGGTTATTCATTACATAAAATTTAAAATCAAAACAAACAGTCAGTCTCATTTTCTGATAAAAGATCAAATAACCCTTTAAGACCCAGATCATACGATCGTGCAGGTTAGACATCCACTTACATTTTTGCATTTGGAACAGTCGTATATAATAAAATCAGAAAATGAACGATCGAGCTTTTTTTATGTCACGTTTAAAAAATAATATTGGTAATGAAATTTAAAAAAAAAATTCATTAATGGTTTGTCGCTTAATTACTTGGATTATCACTACATTTCATGTTTAGTAATTTACAAGATTTTATCTTTTAGCCTTAAAGAATTAATTTTATTTTAATACCTACAACTAAATAAATTTAATTATTTCTTTAATCAATCCGATTATTTTATTAAAAGCAAAATTTTAAAAAATTCTAAATTTCCACATAAATTAATATTTATACAGAGCACACTTTTCAAAATTGCCTGTTTATTATAGCTTCTATAAGAATATTCTCGATTATTCTCTTCAAGGAGGTTATTCTCGAGAATTTTACAACTTTAATTATGTATAATAATGTGAAGTAAGAAAATATATATGTAAAAAAACAATAAATTATTTTTAAAAAGTGAAAAATTTTATTAGATTAAAAAAAAAAAAAAAAAAAAAAAAAAAAACTTGAGAGTGGGTTTTATTGTTTTTTTTTAAGTGGGTAACCCCCCCCTCCCCCCCTAAAAAAAAGGCCATTTTTTTTAAGAGGGGGGGAGTTTGTGGGCGGGTTCAAAACCCTGTGCCACTGTGTGTATATATACATGTGTGTGGAAATAAGGATTCTACATAGTCCTTAAAAAAAAACTTCTGCAAACCCTTAAAAAGTCCAAAAAAGGAAGAAAGGGACAATTTGACTGATGTGCAGCCTTAAATAATATCTAATCCTGCAGACACTGAAGGCCTATATTATTTTATGGGAAAATTTATTTTCACAATTACTCATTACCTGATGTATCTTTTAAATTCCGTTTTCATATTTAAAAAATTTGTAACTATTAAATTAGTATCAATTAAAAAAAAAAAAAGTTTATTTTGAATTTATATTTTTAGTTCAAAAATGCATATTTGCATTTTCCTCAATTTTTAGATGCAAATTGAAATAAAAAAAATCAATTTTTGAAAAATAAGTGCCAATTTAATGATTATGAATTTTCTAAATGTGTAAACTTAATTAAATATATATATTTCATAATGAATAACTATGGAAACAAATTTCCCCATAGAATAACATGGGCTGTTGGTGAGGTTAGATATTATCTGCTCTTAAGATGAGTTAGCTGTTTCACTTCAAACTAGTGAGAGCTAATACGTAAATACCGAATTGGTATGTATTTTGCATTATATTTGGGATAGGTTTATGAGTTTTTTATATTAATACAATAAAATACAGACCTTAGTAATACAAAAAAAAAAAAATTCCAATGTTAAATTTTTTTTTATCAACATAAAGTTTAATTAAAATAATTTGGTGGTTAAAAATGGCCAAATAAAACATGAAAAGAAATCATTCTGCAGTTTTGGCGAGTCGTATTAATCCTCGACGATATATTTAACGCCCCAGCCCCCCCGTTCCCGCTGTTCAATGTCTTTTTCTAGTGAATTTTGTCCTTTTATTACTTCCGGTGTGAGCCTGTTTTTTTTTTTTTTTTTTTTTTTTTCTTTTTTTTAACACACCTGACATTGTGCGTTTTTTTTTTTTTTTTGTTTTCGTCCCATTCTATTTCTATGGAGTTTTTTCTTTTTTTCTCCTCTTTTTTTACATTCTAAAGTAGCGGCATCTGTCATATTTCTGCACTAATAAGGGTATGCTTAACACTACCGAAGCAGAAGTATGCTTAATTTTTGTTCTTAACTTCGTAGGAAATTTGCCTTGATATTACTTCAAAGATAAAATATAAGATTAAGGGGCAAGGCAAAAGCCAAATTATACCAATGAAAAGGGGTTTAAAAAAAAAGGGGGGGGTTAAAGATAAGAGTTTCTACCTACTACATTATAATTAGAAGTGCACACAAAGTTGCATTTATTTAAGATAATAAGAGAGGAAGGAATATATATATATTTTATTTAATAGAAATCATTTAAATACATTTCTGTACTAGAAACCATTTAGACAAAATAAGCTGCACGAATTCAAATTAGAAGAGAAATTACTTTGAACTTCGTTTTGAATAGGAGACTTGAGAATATTGTTTATTTTAGAAAATGAAATAAAAATAATTTGACAAAATATACTAAATCTTTAGCTTTAAGCAGTACGAGTAGAAGTTTTTATTTATCTATTTATTGTTAAAAAAAATATTGTCAAATATTAAAATAACTATTTATATTGGTAAGCAACACACACACACACACACACACACACACGCATGTATATATACATTCGTAAATAAAAAAGCTGCAATATATTATATGTTGATGGTCAAAACATATTTTTATGAGAAATTGCAAATGTGTCAAAGTATATTTTTATGAGAAATTTCAACAAATAACATGTTGTAGACGAAGAAAGAACAAAAATTTTAATGATCCAGCGCAGCGCCGATAAAAGATCGCGTCTTATGTTTACGTTTGTAATTCAGCTTTAGCCGCTTGGTGCGCTTTTACGTTGCAGGTTAAATCCGAAACTTGTCTGGTGAAAATGGGGGAAATGTTAAAGCCTTGAATCGGCGCGAAGGAGCGTCGGATCCAGCCTTGTCAGTGCGCAACCGCTGTGGATGAAATCTTGGGTTGCTTGCGTGAGCAACGTGTGGGGTTGATTCTTTCTAGATATAAGCTTTATCTTACGTTGGCGAGAAAACGCTTCTGGTTAACATTTACTTTTCTGGCGGGATATTTAATTTTCTTAGAAGTAAAAAAGACTTGATTTATTCTTTAATTGCCAAATTTATAAAAGAAAAAAAAAATTGCTCTTAGAAACACAAGTTTACGACTTAACAATTTATTTTATAATTATTTTTATTTTTTCAGTGAGTAAATTTTCGATTTATTATTATTATTAAACCATTATTTATAGGTTAGAACTTTAAAAACAAAAAACGTTATGCTGAACTAAAGAATTTTTTTGTTTATAGTGAGGTAAAGGAAATATTTGATTTAAGAATTTATAATGCATCCCGTTTTAATTTCATTATTTTTCATTTTGTAGCACAAAATTTTTTTAAAATAAACTTTAATATTTTTTCCTTATTAAATTTAATTTTTTGAAATAATAAGAATTTCAGAATAAATTGGTAATTTCTAATTCTTTAGATTTTTTTTTTTTACATTTTGATATTATGTTTACAATTTAACAGGGAGGGGGGGGGGGAGGAGAAAGATTTCGAAAATCAACAATAAGTAAGATAGAAAAGATTTTGCAATTACAACAAATTTAAATTGGGGATGTATTTTTACATGGAAAGCACTTTAAATAAAATTTACGTTTATTATTATTATTATTATTACTATATATATATATATATATATATATATATATAAATTTACACAGTAACAAATGACAAATAATAATAATAATGATGATAATTTAAATGCTCAGATTAAGTTATTGTTCAGTGTAATTCAGTCCCCTTTAGTAGCTGTCATATCATTCTATTAGTTATCAAGCTGTATTTTTTTTTTCTTCCTTACTGTGTGTGTATATTTATCAATACGCAATCTTTCTAACAAATTTTTAAAAGTTAGGTTAAATCGATTTATTTCAAAAGAACAGCATTTTTTTTTTTTTTTTTTTTTTTTTTTTTTTAAGGTAATAATAAATATTCATTTAAATAATCATAGTATATTATAATTCATAAAGTACTACTTCTTTTAATAATATCAATGGAAAAAATTTCTGCAGTGAATCCACTTGATTTTCCGAACATTTAGTAGTTACAAACTATTAAAATAAATGTGAATCATTAAATATTTCAGCAAATAAACAAAAGTAATGGGTGAATGGAGGGTTTAAGTCGAATGAGTACGCTGGAATCCAAGACTTATAGGTGGAATGCCCTCCGCAGGAGTCTTTCTAAGGGTTTTTTGCCCGTATTTAGTAAACAAATGTGAAAATCATAATAAAATATTTGAGTATTCTGGCCCAAGCTCCTATGCTTGAAAAACGCACCGTAGTATTTGTGTGTGTGTGTGTGTGTGTGTGTGTGTTGTGTGTGTGTAAAAGAATTTAAATGGTAAATACATTATTTCAAGCAACTGTCATTCTCTAGAAAAATCCTTTGCTCTCTTTTTATTAAATTTCGGACAGTTATCTATATTAGGACGTTATATGCGTAAAATATTTTGTACGCCCTCCCCCCCCTGTCAAAAAAAAGAAAAAAAAAAAAAAAAAACTATAAATAATACGCACATTATTTTCTATAATGAAGATACGTATTAAAATACAGTGGCGGCTCGTGCACCGAAGAGGCACATGAATTTTACGCTGTATTTATTTATAGAATATAAATTTACATTTAAATAAGTATTTTTAGTTATCTTTAGTTAAGACAATGCTTAATAAAAATTATGATTAAAAATACTTAAATATTATTTTTGAGCTCTTCACCTATTTCCGGTTCACGAGCCGCCACTACAGCATGATTTTTAACATTACAAAAACGAGTAAGTACAGTAAGCTATACCAATAAATCTAATAAACTAATAATACGTTTTGTTTTAATATACGCAAGTGTATAAAAAAATAATTTTTAAATGTATAAAATAAATAATTTAAATTTATACTAACTGTCAAATTTTTCATGTACATATTTTGAATAAATGTCCTTAATGGATCTCCGAGCTAGGCCAGAAGATAATAATAAGCACATTTATCAATAAAATTTAAAACAATAGCATTTTTTTTTCTTTCTGTATTTCCTTTTGTCTTTTGTCTTTTTTTTTTTCTTTCTTTCTTTAGATTTAAATATATTTAATCAATCATTCACTTATTTTACATATTAACCATCTTAACTATCATGTTTGATACATTTATACATTATAGAAGTCGAGATCTAACGTTCCTAAAAAATTAGGAATTTCAGCACAGCAGCACCATTTGTCAAGTAATATGCACCAAAAGTTGAAAGACACCAGTTTATGCTACAATGAGGCAAAATAAAAACTTTCGGAAAATACTATGCATTAGATCTTGATCTCGAGCTGCCACTTTTTTAACATACATATATACAGAGAAAGAAAGAGAAATTTTCAAAATTAGTCTTGATTTTTTTTTTTTTTTTTTTTTTTATGTTACGCACTACAGTTAAACGGGGGGGGGGGTAGGATTATGGCAGCTCCCCTCACATAGAATTTAATTTTACGCCAAATGAAACTATGCCCTACACCTTTTGTAGATTAATTTTAAAGTAAATTGAACTATATTATTTTGCCTTACTGAACTTAAGACTTAATATGCCATCTGTCTTCATAACATTTAAATGCAGTGTAAGAAAATGTCGTGTGAGTGACACACTAGGTAATTTAATCTAAAATCATATCATCATTTTTTTTCTAATTAAAGATATCACAGATTTAATTCACACCCTATGTAAACATTTCTAGGGGAGAAATAATGTGCCCTTAGCATATTAATTCCCACTACAAAATAAATGTTTTAACAAACAATTAGAAAGGAACAACTTTTGTAAAATATTTAAATATATTTATAAATTTTAATACTTTCAAAACTCAATATTTTCAGAAAAACAAAACTAATGAATTAATTTTTATTTATTTTATTTTTATCTTTATTTTCAAAATAGTAAATAACTATTAATTTTATTGAAGAAAATTAAACATTAATTCGTAATTAGTCAGACGTGATAAATAAGAAACAATTAGTTTATATATTGCTTAGTACATACTCTTTCACATAACACACACAGACACAGAGGTACATACTTTTAAAGTTTTTATCTTTCTCTAAGAAAAGATGCCAAAACACTGGCGAAGAATCTCTCGCCAAGTACCATGTTAAATATCGCCAAAAGTTTCTCCTTTCATTTATTAATAAAATCATAATTTTTTTTTGTTTAAAATAGCACAAAAATAGGACAAAAGTAATATATTTAATAAATAAGATGATTACAGATCAGTTATGACAATAATCATAGAGTTTTTTCTCTATTTATATCAATTTATAAGCTATGAAACAGGCTAATAAAAGAATCTGCCTATCGCGTCCATCAATAAAGTCAATAAAACAGATTAATAATTAACATTATTCAGTAAAAAAGGTTTTGATATATTACAATTAATCTTTCTTAATGTATTTCTGAAAAAAAGAAAAATCAAACATATTTAATATCAAGAGATAAAAATGCTTTTTTCGACATATCCGAAACTCTCAATGTAAAACTATGGAGCATCATCCAACAATCGCCCCGGGCGGCTGATGGTGAGTCTTGTCCAATGAGAATCTGTCACAGATCTGTCGCCACTCTTATCTTATCGAGGCACCCTACGTAAATCCATTTAGACCAGTAACTAAGTTAATTAACTTGTTGTAACACCTTTATGCAATTAAATTAAATGAAAACATTTTAAAATTTCAAATTATAATCCATAAACATTCCACAAGAACAAGCTATTATTTATTGCTAGATCAGTTAATGTAACAGTTACACTAAAACATACAAAAATCGATTCTTACAGGCGAAAATAAATAAACACATAAAGTGTTTTTTTTAATTATTAAATTTACAAATACAATTATTCTACTGTTTACAAATGCACAATATTACTTTTATTTTATTTTATATTAAATATTAAAACTTTTGTTCTTAAGAACAATATTTAATTGAATTCGATTATCCGTTTTCCTCTATCAGGTGATTGAGCAGAGGACGGTGGGAAGAGCCCATAGCACTATAAATGTAATATTTATTAATTTTATATGAATATGCTTATAATTTAATAAAAGTATACATAATTTTTCCTGAATTTTGTAATGATCGATAGATGGCGCTTTCTCAACTGCAGTTGTTAGTAAATTTTGCCACGTGTATTTATTATTGTGCTTTCTTGTTCTATCATTGTTTCAGCGTGAAAGCTATCAGTGGTATGATAATTTTACCTTAGCCCACCAGAGGGCGAGCATTTCATTACAATCGCGGATCGATAAAATATTTATTTTTACCACTAGTGACATTATGAAATGTTTCTAAACATTATTTTCAACACAGATATATGCATAAAACAAACGTTAAAAAAAATATTTTTACTTCTAGTTAAGAGGTTATTTTCACAGTTTACTTCAAACAAACTCACTTAATATCTTGAAATTGTCCTTACATCTATAAAATAAATTAAAATGTTAATATATATATATATATATATATATATATATATATATATTATGAAATTTTATGCACATGAATATAAAAAGTAATGGGTGTGTTCAGCTGTGCTCCCCGAAAAGGACGCCGCGTATTTTACCCGGGAAGTTGAATGGAAAGAATCGTGGTTCACTGCTAGAGATGCAAGGCTTTCAAAACACCCGATTTTTTCCCGGATAAAAACCGATTTTTTTCCCTGGGAATTTAAGACAAAATTGGGAAATTTGAAATTTCCCCAAAACTGGGAATTTTGAAATAATGAATACTTTTATAACTTTTGTCAATTATTACAAGTTACAGTTACATTCAAACGGTTGGTTGGTTGATTGGTTGGTTGCCTTTTATTGGCACAAGGTCCACAATGGGACATGCTGCGCCAAACTGTGTACATTCAAACGGAACACTTCCGGTTGCAAAGCCAATTGCAATGAGTATTTCAATTCAAACGGAAAGTTTCAATTGCAAAGCGGCTGCAAACTTGTCTGCAAAGTGGATAATATTTGAAACGCAGTGGTTAGAGAACCGGCAGCCGGGTGTCTATTATATTCCCGGCAGTTCTGACGCTTGCGCAGTATGATTGCCGGGGGATTTATTATTCATCTGCCGGTAAAGTGAACGATTTTTATCAATACGTGCTTTTGATAATTCATATTGCTGCTTTAATTCGCATTCATTTGTACTGACCACGTTTTATATTTTAACTCTCTCTTGATTTATCTCGTTAAATATTTGTTTCATAATTCAGTTTTATTTTCTCTTATATTCCTTGCTTTATCTGCTATGCTGTCTTACGTTAAATAAGTTAATATAATTAAGCTAAATAAATCTCTCAAATGCTACAGATATTTCTGAGATTTTATATTACTTCACAATGCAAATTAAAAATAAAAATGTAAGAAAATTGTTAATGCATATGATTGAAATATGCGTGTATAAAATGGGGGTGGGGGATTTTACATTATATAAAAACCATCAAATTACTAACGTATTATTATATTTGGATTTTAAAAACTAAATATATATATTTTTTAAATTAATCAATATAGTAAAAGAATTTTAATTTTTGAGCTTTGCTTGATTTCTTGAAAAATTACTCTATTTTCTCTAAAATTATTATATTCTTATTTATTTATTTATTTATTTATTTTTAATTGAATATAATTTTAAAATATTTAATTTAATCAGTATAGTGCAAAAAAAAAAAAAAAAAAAAAATTAATTTTTCAATTTTTCGTGGTTTCTCCAAAGATCATTCTAATTCATTGTTATATTTGGATTTTCAAAAACTAAATATATTTTTTAAATCTTCAATGTAATAAACATAGTGCAAGAAGTTTAATTTTTAAACTTTGCGAAATTTCTCCAAAGATTTTTCTAATTATATTTAGATTATTAAGAACTAAATATATTTTTAAAAATTTTAGTTAAATCAGTAGGGTACAAAAAAATTAATTTTTAAACTTTGCATGATTTCTTGAAAGATTATTTTAATATATTATTATATTTTGGTTTTTAACAAGTAAATATATTTTTAAAAATTTATATTAAACAGTATAGTAAATAAATAAATAAATAATTTTTGAACTTTGCATAGATTTATTAATCAATAATCATTAATTATTGATATTTGTTATTATACAATTAATTACATTAATTATTATTATACAATTATTGTTTGTATAATAATCAATAATTATTATACAAACTTATTATTATATTTGGATTTTTTAGAAACAAAATGTATTTTTTAAAACTTTAATTTAATCAATACTGTACAATAAATTTAATTTTTAAACTTTACATGATTTCTCGAAAGATTATTGTATAATTTTATTTTATTAAGTTTTGATTTTTAAAAACTAGATATATTAAAAAAAAATAATAATAATAAAAAATATATAATAATTATCAATATAGTAAAAAAATCAATATAGTAAAAAAATCAATATAGTACAACATTGCATGACATATTCAGTGATTATCGAATATATTATATTTGAATTTTTAAAAACTAGATATATTAATATTAATAATAATAATAATAATAATTCAATCAGTATAGTAAAAAAAAATTAATTTCAACTTTGAATGGTTTCGCCAAAATAGTTTCTATTATACATTATGTTATGATTGTTAAAAACTAAACTATTTAAAGAAAATTAATCTAAATTTTAAATTTAATCAGCATAGTATAAGAAATTTCATTTTTCAAATTTGCGTTTTTTCTCCAAAGATGTTTAGAAAACCTGTGGTTTCAAATCATTTCGAAAGAGGGCAGCACCAGCTGGATTGATCACAATATTGACTGATTAAAAAACCGCTACCGGCGCTATTTATTCATTTGCTTGTTTGTTAATTGTAAAAATACACATCAAACTTATATGCTTGACTGACACTATTTATTGTTTACTTTTATGTATTTACCTGTTAGGAATAAGATTCATTCAAATAATATTTTCTCTCTGTTTCACCCGACACTTCAGCTACAGATCAAGTATGCCATACCCGGATGCGCAGATTCTAATGCGCAAGCGCAGAAGACTGCCGGGTCAATAATACTTATCCGGCTGCCGGTTCTCTAACCACGGCCTATTTGCAAGTGATGGAAACCTCTTGCAAACAGATAACAATCGCTTAAGACTTAAGATGGCCGTCGATGCACATGTTTTTAATTAATATGTTACTTCGAAATCATCAAAAATTATAATTACGAGGATCTTTAAAAGTATTATAATCATCTATTGGAAAGAAAAAATATACATAAATAAAAAGTACACACTATCGAAAGTAAGTTTTTCTTTCTTTTTTTTTTCATTCATTCATTTTTGTAAGGTGTATGAGTTGAAACGCAAAAAATATTATGTATGTTTATTATATATATTACTACAGTTCATTCTAGTAGTTATCAGAATTTAGATATTCTTTTCCGACTCTAAGTGAAGTATCTGTTTAGAATATTTTATCTAATGATCTTTAATTAGAAGTAATTAACTTTTTTTTAATATTGTTTACCTATAGCTTGCCCGTAAAGCTATAATGTATTTTATTGTTTTCGTTTTTCTATATGTATAATATCGGTGTATCTGTTTATGAAGAATTTTTATACTTGAATCACCACGGAAATGTTTATAACCAACATCATATATATTTATTTATTTTATTCTATTTAATTCGTAGAACAGCTAACACAATAAACTTCAATTTTTTATGATTTCTTTATCATATGCTGAAGAATAAACGTTGCATTAAATGCCAAATATGTCTGTTATTTGTAATGTTTGTTCAATTTGCATTTAAACATTTATTAATTTGTTAATCTTATTAGTTTGTACATGGTTAGAAAATATCCTTTAAATTATTATAAAGAGAGAGTGGAAGAGTAAAATTGCAAAGAAAAGAAAAGGGAAGAGTTAATGCTGCTTTATTAAATGTGTGCACATACATATATTGAAAATATAGCAATTGTTAAATACTAGTATTTTCCGTACTAATAAAAATGCTAATAAGTGCATATAAAAAAAAACAAAGTTTAAAAAAAAAATCGAAATTTGATTAAATTCTAAATATTTTGTTTTAATAACAAACATGTTAAGCAGATTTAATATACTGTGTATTAGATTCGATACTTCTTAAAATATTTCATCCGCAGTTATTTTTCCATTTTTAACTGATATATAAATTGTTTAAAGTGCTGCTAAAATTTGCATTCATAAAACTGGCTGTAATGTAATTATTTTCTTAATCACTATTTACTTAAAAAAATGATATTAATAAATATATAGAACATTGATTTATAGCTGTAAATAATATCAATATTTTCTGCTTCAATTTGCTCATTAGGTATTTTATTTTATTTTATTTTAGATTTTATCTGTATTGAAAGCCTGACCACATGAAGAATGAAGTGAATTTCTAATTTATAAAATGGGATTTGCCTGAATGAGAACCGATTTGTTATGTTAGTTTTGATGTTTTAACGTAACAAATTAGATTCTTTTTCGGATTCATATAATATGTTTGCTTTACCCCAAAATATTTTTTCAAGAATTGTGGGAAAACGACTGAAGAAAATCATTCACTATATAGCCGGATAGTTTTCAAAAAAATCTCAAGCTGAATGAGGGCTGTGCTTAAGAAGAAAAGGATTTGAAAAAAACTTTAAGGATTATCATATTTATTTTTGTAAGTACTTTACTTTTCAAGTTATAGGGTTTTTCTTTACTCGCATATTTAGTAGTTCTACTGTCTACTAAGGAATCAACTGAATATTTTGAAAATTGAATTAATTTGACAATTTAAATATGAATTTGTCTGTTTTTGTTTAAATTTTTCCTTCATGGACTCTGTTAAATGTAATTTTTTTTTATATTCAGTTAATGGAACTTGCACTTTTTTGTGTCAAATAAAATGTAACATGCTAGCTACCTGTTGCTAAGATACAGAAATGTTTTATTGCTGATCAAAACATTTATATTTTAATCACAATTGCTGAAATACGGTTTTTCTGCTAACCAAGGTTGAAATAAACAATTATTTCATCTCTAATAGACAAAAATCACCCTTTTTTCAAAGCTGTTTATTGAAATACATAAATCTTTCTCTGAAAATCAAAGTTCAGTGTTAGAGGGTATAGTATTTTCAGAAATTAGTATGTTTAAGCATACAAATAAAAGATAGGTGTATATAAAGATGATTTAACATACTAATGCTATATAATACTATAATGAACTTTTTTAAAATTATAAATGCCAAATAAAATATATATAAAGTTTTTCTTTTTTAATTTTTAAGTAAAATAGATTATTAATTTTAATTTTTTTTTTTTCATATTTTTATTGTTAATTTTAGGTCATACATAAGTATATGATTTTAAATTTTATTCTAGAAAAAAAATTTCTTTTTGTTTACTTTGTATAAAGACCATACAGTTTGTTTCATAGTGAATATCAAAAAGTAAGTTGTAATTTTATCCTAGTTACAGTTTTGTACTGCTCTATTTAAGTTGTCTTGATCAAATATATCACACCCCGATAAGGAAAGTAAATAAAAAATGCAGTATTTGAAAAAAATCAGCACCAGGATAACAATAAAGCATTGACTTGTATTATATTAAAACTGACATAACTATCTCTCATGCGGATAATTTTCGAAATAGAGATGAGCTTTTTGTATACGTTAAGACACTTCATACACATTTTCAATTACATAAATTCAAAATTGCCATTTTTTGATTTGTCAGGGTGTGATATCTAAAATAGAATATGTGATGTCTATATATGATAGCAATTATTTAGAAACTCACTCTTTTTTTAAATTCGATTCAATATTATAGACAGTGAGTCAATAAAACAAATTTTTAAATCCAGTGTTATCTCCAACTGTGTGGTCTCAACTTGAAATAAAGTAAAGGGATTTCTATAGTAATGTTCTACTGATATCTTGTGTTACACACTCTTAATATTTTGAATAGTGAAAGGCAGAGTTGCGATAAATAGGGTAGAACCTCTACAGGCATTGATAAATAGAGCCCCTAATTGCTTAAAAAATTTCTATTTGCAATAAATAACAAAGCTATTTCACTTAAAAAAAATTTTCTCTCGTATGAAAAAGGGAAAAATTATTCTACTTACATGAGTTTAATGACCATCCTTAAAATGTGACAAAAAATAATTATAAAAACATGAAGTCTATTTTTGTTTCCTGAGTGTTAATAGATATAAATTTCTGTACAAAACAGAATTTAATTTAGTACAATGGGACTTTTTATTAAATCCCTTTCCATATAAATGCATAAGGTATCTCTGTTTCGTTCTTTAGCAACAGTTACTTGTAGAGCTTTAGTATACTGATTTTTTGGGGGAAGGGGGATTTTATTGTGCATAAAGAGTACAAACGTGCATGATAGTGATTGCAGCGGAATCATGCTTTGTGCATTTTGAGATTGATGCACAGTGAAGTTACAGTACCCAATGACGTTTTTATTTTTGTTTTTATGTACACAAAGCATGCATACGTGTATGATAGTATTTGCTAGCGAAATAAGTTTTTTGTATTTTGAGATCCGTGCACAGCGAGGTAAGAGCATCCGAGGGATTTTTTTTTATTATTATTTTTTTTTTTTAAATATACATACATATTTGTGCATATATGCGTGATAGTGGTTGTTGCGGAACTGAGTTGAGATTCACGCACACTAAGGCAGCGGTATCCAGTAGACTTTTTAAAAATGTATTTATTACTTTCTTCTATATTCAATAGAAGAAAGTATTGGATTCATAAAAATTTTCGACTTCGGGTTTTTGATAGATTTACATGTTTTGAGAACACAATTTAATCATTTTTAGAAAATGTCTGTGCGTGTGTGAAAAATTTTTGTGGCAACTGTATCTCAGGTACTACTATACAGAATTTCATACATATTGGTATGTAGTTACACATTGACATAAATTAGTGTCTATCAACTTTTGGTAAAAATTGTCCAGAAGCTTCCGTTACCATCCTGCTTTTTCTAAATTTTTAGCTTCGTGGTGTAGGACAAAATTTTGTATAAATGTGCATAAAGAGAATTATTTTTTAATAATCATTATGAAATTAAAAAAAAAATTGTGTATGTAGGAGCAACGTCTCATCATCTGGGAGGGGAGGAAATTTTCTTGATGGGTATCTTTCAAAAGATCTCGCCAATACCTTTAAAATGAATGGTTGAACCATTGATCTGCAATAATTTAAAATAAGGTTATATATATTTTTTTTTTCATTTTTAACAAAAATAATTTTTTTTTTTTTTTTTTTTTTTTTTTTTTGTTGTTGTTTAAGTGTAATATTCAGAACAAAATTGACTCTTTTTGAATATTAAGTGTTATACTACTTCTCTAATACAGATTTTTTAAAATTATTTTTATAAATTATTTTTACTGAGTGAATTTGTATAGGAAAATATAGAAGAAAGTAATGTGGTGGCCACAACATACTAGTTTTTATTTATTTTTGTTTGTTGTGAGCAAAGTGTATCATTAGCTCTTACTAAATATGCAATGATAGTTATTGCTGCGGAATCAAGCTTTGTGCATTTTGAGATTCATGCACAGCGAAGTCGCAACACCCAATGATGTTTTTACTTTTGCTTTCATATACACAAAGCATACATACTTATATAATTAATAGCATTTGCTAATGAAATAAGTTTTTTACACTTTGAGATTTGTGCACAACAAGGTAACAGCATCTGAGTGTTTTTTTTTTTTTTTTTTTTTTTTTTTTTTTTTTTTTTTAATATATGGTTGTGCACATATGCCTGTTAGTGATTGCTGCGGAACTGAGTTGAGATTCATGCTTAATAAGGCAGCGACTTTCAGTGAGGTTTTTTTTTTTTTTTTTGTGAACAAAGTGTACATATGCGATGATAGTGATTGCTGCGGTATCAATAGACTTGAATACGAAAATAAAATTTTCTGCGATTTTGGATTTTTCTATTTTTAAGGGGGAGGATGGAGAAAAATTTTTCAGAGGCGAATTTTTTTGAAATTCCGGATTTTTTGAGTAGATACCAAAAGTGGTATAAAGTTATTAAAAACAGCCATGCGTCTTCTTCAGCATATTTCAAGAAACCCGTTTTTTATTTCTTTTAACTTTCAATTTTTTTTTTTTTTGGGGGGGGGAGCGAGGGGACGTTATAAGGAGGCAAATTCGAGATCCCTTTTTAGCGCTAAATTTGTCCTGGGAAATCTATGGAAGCTGCAGTCACAAATTTTAGTGCATGGATGCTTTATGAGCATTCTTAGGTTTTATGAAAATCCCCTCCTTTTCCTCAAAGGGATGGGTGGATGGGAATAAACACATATTTAAATTATATCAGATTAATTTTTATGTGTGGTTTAATTATGCGTACCGAACACGTACAACAAATAGATTTTCTGAAATTCCCCTCCCCCCCCCCCCGCTTTTTAAAGGCGGGGGAAGCGCCTTTTCAAGAGTAACTCTGCTCTAAATTATTTCAGATAAACGATATTTTGATGTGTCGATTAGTTATAGTTCCCAATGCACACACCACAAAGGGATTTTTCAAAATTACTTTCTAACTTACCGTAGAGGAGGGGGGGGGGACAAAAAACACGCTTTTAAGCTTAAATATGCTCCAAATTATCTTACAATGGTGAATTTTGGTGTGCGGTTGTTGTTTAAGTGTACGCAATATGCATTTTGTTGGAATTTCGTGAAACTTCTAACTTACCCGCGAGAGAGAGAGAAGGTGAATTGCGGGTAAATCGCTGCCGATGGCAATGGAAAACCGAATCCTCATGTTGCGAGCGGAAAAGTCCCTACCTAACGCAGTGAGAATTTTATTTGAAATTCCGTCTAATTTCAGTGATTTTTTTTCTTTTCATTTTTTTTGAGATTCTGTTAGTAATAATATGGAAATTTGAGAATTCACTTAAATGTAGCGACCAGTGAAGCGGCAAAGTCTGCTAGTATATATATTCACTGTATTTCTTGCTGCTCCTAAATACCAAATGCGGCAATGCTCTCAGAGCTGGTACATCAGAGGTGCCAAGTTTGAACAGAGCGTTTCGGCCGCCTAGCTGTTTGAAGCCTTCTTTCTCCCCACCCCCAATCCAAAAAAAAAAAAAAAATGCGTGAATATAAGCTAGGAACCTTGATAATCCCCTCTCCGTGAGGAACACTTCACCCAAGCCAAGACACAATCGTAGCAAGAACTCACAATCGTATTTAATCACAATCTCATGGAACTATGATACTGCATATTTTTCACTGAGATTGGACAAATGGGACCTGTTTATAAGAATGTACAAAAGAAAATTCAAATATTTTATTGTTTGTTGATGGAACTTCTCATTGGTTAATTTAATTTTATATTTTAAGTTTTCTGAATGTATATTATAAGCGGAGGGAACTTGAAATGATAATTGAAGACGGTAAGCTTCAAAAAGTGGTGTGGATAAAAGTTCTCTGAATTTTTTAAAAAATGTTTTTACTTTAATTACAGTCTAAAACGTTCTAAGAATATAGTTATATTCGTTAAATGAAGAGTTTTGCTGGGTGCAGTAAAACACCACCCTTCCGAAAAATATATGCTCCCCCCCCCCAAAAAAAAAAAAAAAAAAAAACTACCCCAAAAACGTTGTAATGCAGCACATCTTCCTTACTTTTAAGTGAATGTAAATTGCGTTTCTTTTAAGCTTATCGAAAAATTTGACGAAAACTACTCACAACGGCTACACTGACGGGCTTGATCTGAATTTGATCCCGGCACCACCCGTCTATCAGCTTCAAAAGCAGAACCCCTCATTCACTTATTGTGCCTGGCAAATGTGTTACCTTATGGTGATTTTCTGGGCAATTTTACTTTAATGAGTTTCTTTTGTTATTTCCTTGCTATTTTAATGCCATTTTTCCTGCACTTCTGATACATGGTGGTCATTTGGCATTCTGCTCAACTGTCATTCCACACCTTTTCTCTGCTTCGATACATTAACTTTACTTTGTGTTTATTTTCTGTGGGATTTTGTTGGTGTGAGTTCCTTTCGTTGCTTTCCTCCAATTCTATGCAATTTTTATGAAATATGTGCGATTATCATTTGGCAATACGTTCAACTGATGGTCAGAGACCAATCGGAGACAGTATTGCTCCATCTGCGTTCATAACCTTCCCTGCCTTCGATAATATCACCTTATGAGCTTATTTATTACGATTTTCTTAAAGTTTTCATATTATAGTCTAGTCACCACAGTTTACCACAATATAATTATATTCTAGTAAGATTCACATATAACCATCTGAAACACGAGTAAGATCTGGCTCACACTGATCCCTCATTATGTAAAGAAAAAATAATTTCCATTTGCAAATCAGATGGAAATTTCCATTTGATGATTGGTTAGTGTTGGTCGTATATCAACCGTATAGCTCAGTTTGTCGAGCACTGACGAGTTATATCAAATATCTCAAGTTCCATTTTTGACCTCGTCCTTTCCATTTTGTTAAATTAAATTCTGCTTTTCCATCAAAAATGTGTGCAAAACTCTTTATTTTTCAACTTATTTTTGACATTATATATATATGTATAAATCTATATCTGTTTATGAATCAGTTTGGATTTCTTAGTTTTCGATGAAGAACTACACTGTTCGTTCAACCTATCACTATTGAAAATTTTACACTAATTAATCAAGACAAAATCTAGCTAATGCTATATTTTTTAATAAATTAATTAAAAACACTTTAAAAACACGTTAAAAATACATTTATTAAAATATAAAAAACTTCCAAAGCTTTTTGCTTACATACAAGAAGGCATCATCAGGGAATTTAGTTTGACACATACTTCAAAGCAGTTATATGTACTTTTGAATCACATGGTTAACCGTTAAGTCCTTACATAAAATATATTCAACTGGAAGTCAGATAGAGGCTGGAGCTATTTCAGGAAGAGGAGGTGCTACAGTTGGACGCTGGAGTTATTTCAGGAAGAGGAGGTGCTACACTTGAACGCTGGAGCTATTTCAAGGAAGATGAGGTGCTACACTTGGAGATTGGAACTATTGCAGGAAGAGAAGGTGCTACACTTGGAGATTGGAACTATTGTAGGAAGAGAAGGTGCTACACTGGAGGTTGGAACTATTGCAGGAAGAGAAGGTGCTACACTTGGAGGTTGGAACTATTGCAGGAAGAGAAGGTGCTACACTTGGAGGTTGGAACTATTGCAGGAAGAGAAGGTGCTACACTTGGGGGTTGGAACTATTGCAGGGTGACAAAGTGCTACACTTGGAGGATGGGGAGACTGTAGAAACATCAGAGTGCAAATGTAGGAAATGAAAATTGCACTCTGATGTTTCTACAGTCTCCCCATCCTCCAAATGTAGCACTTCGTCACCCTGCAATAGTTCCAACCTCCAAGTGTAGCACTTCGTCAACCTGCAATAGTTCCAACCTCCAAGTGTAGCACCTTCTCTTCCTGCAATAGTTCCAACCTCCAAGTGTAGCACTTCGTCAACCTGCAGTAGTTCCAACCTCCAAGTGTAGCACTTCGTCAACCTGCAATAGTTCCAACCTCCAAGTGTAGCACCTTCTCTTCCTGCAATAGTTCCAACCTCCAAGTGTAGCACTTCGTCATCCTGCAATAGTTCCAACCTCCAAGTGTAGCACTTCGTCATCCTGCAATAGTTCCAACCTCCAAGTGTAGCACCTTCTCTTCCTGCAATAGTTCCAACCTCCAGTGTAGCACCTTCGCTTCCTATAATAGTTCCAACCTCCAAGTGTAGCACCTTCTCTTCCTGCAATAGTTCCAACCTCCAAGTGTAGCACCTCCTCTTCCTTGAAATAGCTCCAGCGTTCAAGTGTAGCACCTCCTCTTCCTGAAATAACTCCAGCGTCCAACTGTAGCACCTCCTCTTCCTGAAATAGCTCCAGCCTCTATCTGACTTCCATTGAATATATTTTATGTAAGGACTTAACTGTTAACCATGTGATTCAAAAGTACATATAACTGCTCTGAAGTATGTGTCAAACTAAATTCCCTGATGATGCCTTCTTGTATGTAGGCGAAAAGCTTTGGAAGTTTTTTTATATTTTAATAAATGTATTTTAACGTGTTTTTAATTAATTTATTACAATATGACACGTGTTTTTAATTCAACTCTTAACTGGAGTTTGTTTATATTTTTTACTTCAACCGGATTAGTTTAAACAATATTAATAAAAAAAAAAAACCTTATGTTATTTTTAACATTATAAACAAATACGGAGCTGATTCAAAGAAAAAAAAAATGCATGTCCTTTATTTATTATAATTATAATAATAATTATCATTATTGTACAAAAAAAATGAGGATTTTTTTACGCGTGAAAAATAAAATGAAAATAAAATAAAATTGATGTCATTATAGCTTCACAATATTAAACATTTGTTTTTATTTATTTATTTATTTTTAACATTGACTTTGTATTTTTATTTAATAATTTTAGGTTTTGAATTCAGTACTTACATTAAAATAAAAATTTTTAATTTTTATTGATTGTTTGGGATTCACTTTCAATTCAAATGACTCTAATATCGATTTTATTAAGATGGTTTAATTAGTTTTTTTTTCTTTTTTTTCTAAATATCAACATTTTATTCTAAAACCCCAGTTATATAAATAGTTAAAATTTACGTTTAGTACCTATTAAAAAAAAAAAAAAAAACGAATTTGTTATATCTCCAAAAAAAAGTTTTTCTACGGAAAGACTTCTAATGTGAAGAGAGCGAATTCATTTTCAATTCAAATGACTCTAATATCAATTTTATTAAGATGGTTTAATTAGTTTTTCTTTCTTTTTTTTTTTTTTTTTTTTTTTTCTAAATATCAACATTTTATTCTAAAACCCCAGTCACATAAATAGTTAAAACTTACGTTTAGTACATATTAAAAAAAAAAAAAAAAAACGAATTTGTTATATCTCCAAAAAAAGTTTTTTCTACGGAAAGACTTCTACTGTGAAGAGAGCGAATATGACAGAGGGAGAAGCAGCAAGAAATTATTTAATAGCCACATCTTATATTAATTCAAGAAATATTTGAGGAATGACTAAATAAAAGGAAAGCTGTAAGAGACTAGAAAGTACTACTGTATTTCGACTAGGCAGGTATCGTGCAGATGCTCAACAGACAGAGGTGAGAAAACAAGAAGAAACTGAAGAGTAACGACATATTTGAATTCAGGCTGATGGCAAAACGTCATAAATGATACAATTTATCAAGCACTGGATGCTGCTAATTAGTTTTTAGTGTACATTTAACTATGATTCTACTTTTGATTATGCGTCTCAAAGTATTGTCAGCGTCAGCGCAGAAAAATTGGTAAATATTTGTGGAAATTGTAGATCTAAAAATTGTCTCAGAGCCTCACCTGCAATGTTTTATTACACTGGAAAATTTCATTTACCTCAAACTTCTGAACAATCAGAATCTTTGTAAATTTCTCTTAGATTCTTTAAACACTACTTCAACCCGAACATCGTTGGGTAGTTCTGCTAGTTGAATTATATCATTATTCTTTATATATATATATATATATATGTTTGTACACACAATGACATAATTCCTTTATTATGTACATTTACCGATATATGTATGAATACACGTATATTAAAATACTCATACACACGCTTACGTATATACATATGCGTACTATGTATGTATATCTATGCTGAAAATTTCAAATTAAAATTTGGGCACCCCCCCCCCCCCCCCGCATGAAAAGCTGGCTACGCCTATGGGTGGTCAGAATTGCATGCAATTTGGGAATTAGGAGAGTGTATATATTGATAATTCTCTTAATCATTTTACTTAGTATATTCTTACCTCTCTAACCATTTTGTTGGAGTATCTATAATGATAAGTACTACTATAGGAAAATACAATAGAAAAAATCACAATACAATTGAACTCTTTTTTTAAATACCAGTCATTTGTACATTATTACTTATTCGATTTTCTAAAATCTCAATGTTTATTTGATTCTTGAAAGTTGCTTAGAAGAAATTTTTTAATGTTTTTCATTCTGTACAATAGAAAATAATAATAATAAGAAGAAGAAGAATTCTTAAATTTAATCTGTTTTAGGGAAATATATAAGTAATTAGAAAAATTTCCCCACTTGTTGTGCTAGAAATGCAGAAACTTTTTTTTTTTTTTTTTTTTTTTTTTATGCATTAAAATCAGGAAAACGATATGTGTATAAATTTTCATCAAAAAATTTTCATTGTAGGAAATTTAACATCAATTTTTTTAAAACTCTAATTAGAAATATTTATTAAATTAAATTGTAAAAGAAACTATACTACTGTAGTAATTGCATAAAATGTCATCCCTTCGTTTTAAAGAACACTTCATTATTTTAAATAATTCTTTAAAAATAGAAATTTTTAAATAAGTTTTCAAACCTTAATTATTTCTCTTCTCAAACTATTACAGGATTATGTACATTGGTTTCCTTAATTTTTCAGCTTGTATATTATGGAAATTGTATCCAACATTGTACGGATACATTTATCTTAAGTGCTAATTTAATAAAAGAAAGCTTAAATTTCTTTTCAAATTATGATTTGGCTGCATAAATTGATAAATTGAAAATAAAATGATAAATTAAAATAATGTTATAAGCTTATCAGTATATCAAAGTCCTTAAAATTTCTATTTATATTAAGTAAACAACTTATTATTTGCTTTAGAGATTTCTAATTCGTTTTTTCCCCGCAAAATTCCAAGGCCCACCAGCGGCCGAGCGGTTCTGCGCTCAAAGCTGGTAGATGGGAGGTGCCGGGTTCGATCCCAGGTCGCGCTCATCGACCTAGCCGTTCGGAGTTTTCCGTGGTTTCCTCCGAAACTCGCGTAAATACGGGCTAGGACCCCTTAGAAAGACCCCCACGGAGGGCATTCCCCCTATAGGCCTAGGACACATAAGGAGTCAATCGGCCTTAATCCTCCAACCAACCAACCCCGCAAAATTCCCAAATTTCCCAGTTTATTCCCCAAAACTCCCGGGTTTTTTCCCTTGGTTTTAAATTCCCGGGTTTTTTGCATCTCTAGTTTCAATAAACACCATTAGGCCTTAACGATATAATCCTATAAAAATCCTATTAATTAAAAAAAAAAAAAAAAAAAACATGAAGTAAATTTTAAATAAATTGTCAGTAATTACTTTAAACTATGTAAGTTCTGTAGTTTTATATCATATTATACACTGCCGGCTGACTTAGCCTAAATGGAAAGATCAGTGTCAGCCACCGATGGCTGACACAGCTCTAAAAAGACTGATGTGAAAAAAAATGTACGGAAAGGGGCGGGACCAGTAATCTTCCGGGATAGGTTGACAAGAATATATATACATAGAGCAATGCCAGAAAATGATCTTTATTTTTCATGAACCAGATGAATGGTACTTTTTTTCTGAATAGTCTATGTACTGTCCAACATCGCTTTCTGTGGAATATTGGCACGCAGCCAAAAAAGACGAGTCTAAATGGAGCGATCTAGTAGGGAGGAGGAACTAATAGCGGAGGGGTTTTTCTTGACGCGTTTTTCGTTCTCCTTCATTTCCACGTTATAGTGACTGCGCTTCATACTCTTTCTTTTTAAAGTATTATTTTCGTTCTAGAATTTGTGAATTCGACTTGCGTTTGAAAAAAATTGTTTTTAAATTAGATAGAATGGCTGGAACATCTAAGTCTAAAGGATTTCGAAGTAATTCGAAAGAAATTATTTATAATGTTATTAAAGTGTGTGATGAAGAAGCACGTTTAGGGAGAGTAAAAATTCCTATAACCCAGTCTTCGAAACGCGCGAGCATGCTTACAGGAATTTCTTTATCAAGTGTGTATAACATTAGAAAACAAGCAAACGATGAGGAAAATCCTGAATTCTGCTCTCCACAAAAAAAGCAGAAAAGAGAATCTACATCTCATTTGAAAATCGATTCCTTTGATATTGATGTGATAAGAAGAACAGTGCGGGATTTTTATATAACAGAGAAAAAAGTTCCAACAATATCGAAACTGCTTCCCGTGATCAAAGAAAAAATAAATTTTGCTTGGGGAAGAGAAACTTTGAGAAAAATTCTCCACGAGATCGGATTTAGTTGGAAGAAAACTCAGAATAAAAGAAAAATTCTTATGGAAAGATCCGACATAGTTTTATTAAGAACAAAATTCTTAAGGAGCATCAAGCAATATAGAGATGAGAAAAGGCCTATCGTTTACATAGATGAGACATGGGTGGACAGCAATCTCACATTTGGAAAATGTTGGCAGTCTTCCGAAATTTTTGGAGTTGTAGAAACAGGAAATGCATCTCGCCGTGTTATTGTTTTATGTGCAGGTGGAGAAATGGGTTTTTTACCCAATACCAATTTAATTTATAAAGCGAATGCTTCAACGGGAGATTATCACGGGCAAATGAATTCTGCGATTTTTGAGAAATGGGCCCGAGAGAAATTAATCCCAAATCTCCCTCCTAAATCAGTTCTAATCATTGATAATGCTCCTTATCACTCTATACAATTGAACAAGCCTCCCAATTCATCCCAGAGGAAAGAAGAGATAATGGATTGGCTTGCAAAAAATAATATTTCTTTTTGTTCTTCTAGCAGAAAAATCGAACTACTAGATATTGTAAAACGAAACTCACCAGCAGTTAAAACATATAAATTTGATTCTTTGATGGAAGAGCATGGACATTCGGTTTTGCGCCTCCCACCATATCATTGTGATTTGAATGCTATTGAATATGCATGGGCCGAGTTAAAAAATTATGTGCGAAATCACAATGCTACTGGAGATCTAGCGATGTCCAATTTATTAAAAATTTCCGAAGAAGCCATCAGCAGTATATCAGAAAAGAACTGGCAAAATTACTGCAAACACGTACTTAATTTAGAAAAAGAATATTGGGATAAAGACGGAATTATCGAAGAATTATGTGATCCTATTTGTTTCTCTGTTAATTCCGATACAGAAACGGAAAGTGACTCGGAATATTCCTCTAATGAATAATTAACATATAAATAAGAATAAAAGATGTAAGTTGTTACATTAATTTTCAAATTAAATTTGTATTTATTTATTTTCCAAATTCTAATATATGTTTTTCTATACAAGGAATATAAATATTTCCGTGTCATTTCTTTTTCTTTTTTTTATTCACATCATATTTTTATTTATATATTTTGAAATCTTTACTTTTCATTTGTTCATTAATTTAGTTGCTTTTAATTGTTACAAATTGAAAATGTATTTATTTATTTTAATGATTAAACGCATTTATTTTTTAATTGCGTAAAATCAAAAGATTCCAAATTATACTAGGAAATGTTTTTATACTTTTTAATTTAAATTATCTCAGATTAGAATGGAGAGAGACAGAATTTACATATTTTGATGATTCATATGTATGTGTTTCTTAATTTAATTGCATATGTATATTACAAACTGAATATGATTGATTCATGTTTTTTATATGAATAAAATATATATACTTAATCTTTCATTAAAATAATTAAACGAATATTAAATTTTATTTAATAAAATAAATATTTAATTATTTTTAAAAAATGCACAAAATCAAAAGAATAATAAATTTTTGAAAACTAATTATATCGAAAATGAACAAATTATTCTTGAATATCTGCATCTGAATGATTCAGTGGCAAGCATCAGCTTGAACCCCTTCCAACAAATCGACTCGTCGGTTTCCGCCTGTAAACCGGAAGTTTACCTTTCCACCTAATCGGTGGTTAGACAGTATTAAATATAATGCTGCTTTAAATACCCTTTAAATGAAAAGTTTTATTACATAAAATAATTTTCTGGCACTCTACAGGTCCCAAATGACACACAATATGAAACCCCGCCTTTATTCAGTGTTTAAAGGGTATTAACGTTTAATATGCTTTATATTCGTTTTGATCTTTCCTTCTCCTCCTTATCTTTTTTTTTTCCTTAAAAAAAAAAAAAAAAGAGTTATGTAACATTTTGACCTTTTCAAGTGAAGATTTAGATTAAGGGTTGTCAGCCTTTCTACACCCACCGTCCACTTCGGTATCTGTGTTAAAGTGTAGAATTTTAGAACATCCCATTAAGTAGTAGGATTTATTATTTTGCATATTAATTTGTTACACATTATAAAATATAAAAGCAAAAGAATATCGTGGAGATTTATGTAAAAGTTTTTAAAAATGTCATGAAAAAAAAAATAATAATTAATTAAAAAAATAAATAAATAAAAATATTTTTTTTTTTTTAATATTTTAAAAAAGTCAATTAAAGAAAATGAAAGTACTGCAGTATCAGAACAAACTCCCATTGCCACTGTGAAACGGCCGTGGAAACCAGGTTGAGTGCCGCCGTATCAGACAATTATACGGCAGCTTGAGTTAAAATAATTTTGAATTTTCAAACAAATTTAAAACCATTCATCTTTTTTTTTTTTTTTTTTTTTCTTTTGATAGATATTTTAATATGTATTCAAGCTATTTAATTTTCTTCGTATGAAGTGAACTATCTGATGTTTAATCAATAGAAACCAATAAAAATCTTTTAATTCATAAACTAGCTCAGAAAGTTCTGTGAATTAGTCATTTTTTTTATTTTATAATTAACATTTCTGAATGTTTTTTCCGGTGTGAAACTTAATAAATAATGTATACTGGGTGGTAGATCGTGATTTATATTTTCTAAATGTATAGACGGATCCCTAATACATTTTCACGTGTAACTCTATTTAAAATTGATTTAAGGTATATAAATAGGTATGTTTTCGAATCGCCTTGATCTCAGAAATCTGAATATGAAGTCAAAAATAGGGGTTGCCATTGAAGAAAATGAAGTTAATGCCAGTTTTAATATGTAGACGAACCCTTAGGCAAAATTTAACTATACCGTTATAAACTAGACGTTATTACAAATCGATCGGTACCAGTCAAATGATCGATAATTTACGGTGAAATTAGGTGGGGGGTGGCGTTTTTTTTTTGGGTGACTGTACATTGGCTTCATCATAAGTTACACTTTTTTGTTTATTGATTTTTTATCCTATAATATATAAAATACAATTTTTTTTTTTTTTTTTTTTTACTAATTGTGAATATTTCCATTGTGTGCGCTATGGAAATTGATCATTGTTTGTATTATTTCGAACAATATATACTTTGCCGTAAAATGATAGTATGTTAAGTTATCAGTTATTTAAATATAGATAATCAGTGTTTAATCATTTAGTAAACTGTATAATCATGTGCAGAAAAAAATCTTTACCTTTAAAATATTTCCTCTGTATAGATTAATAGAATAGAGGATTATAAATATTAAAGTTTCAGAAGAAAGGGCCCATTAAACATGAGTGCCCTAGGCCTCCGCAGGAATAAATCGGTCCTGCTGAAGCCTCCAAATTTTTTTTTAAAAACTCCATAACCATTAAATTTAATTATGAATAATCAGTTACATACAGTTCAAGGCAGCTGTCACTGCTTGTTTAATGAATTGTACCGACTCAATATAGAAAAGTTATAAGAATAAGTGAAAGTATTAAGATGGTAATGAAAATGTGAATTTTGTTAATGGGTCAAGAAAAAATTTCTTGATTCAAATTATATTAGTTTAGCCTAAATATAAGTTTTTTAGGATATCCTACTTTTTTTTTTTTCTTAACTCCTTATTCTCTTTATTTTGTTTGAGAAGTGTGAGTAAAAGTTTCCTCTTAATACATTGTTTCAGTTATGATGTCATTTTTCCTAATAAATTACCCTTTTCCAAAATTATTTTTTTCGTTCCATAGCATGGATAAGATTTTAGTGTGGGCGAGGGTAATTCTCGATCAAAAAACACAAACATCAAAATAACTCTAAAAATATCACAATTGATGTTAACCAAATTTAGCATGGTTAAAGCTTTATCATGTGTTTATTCAATAAAATATAGACTTTGATTAAAATGTTTTAAAAGTTTGTTTAATTGGAAAAATTCATTGATTTGTAATTGCCCCAGCAACCGGGTAAATATCGATCGCACCCCGACTCCGGGGCAATTACGGATCAGGACATGTTTTGTTCAAATGATAGCTATATTGATTAATTTGGACTACAAATTATATCATTTTTAACAAAAACCTGATTTTAATTACATATTTTCAGGAGTCAATCCATGTTTTAATTTTTGGGTCCCTTTTTTGTGAAAAACAAAATATTTTTGTGAAACATAAAATATTTTTGTGAAAAAGTAAAATATTGTGTAAAATCTTCAGTTTTTACAATCACTTTATGTAATGTTTAATATCAAGTTAATAGAGTTTCGTTGAGCCAAATTAAGGCATAAATTAAAAATAATACTGAAAATATGAAAACATTTATTAAAAGGATCATTTTTATAAAACAAAAAATCTTGTGAAGGGACTCAATTTATAAATTTGAATTTTGTGAAGGGTCCCTTTGTATGGATTTGAATTTTGTGAAGGGTCCCTTTTTTTGAATTTGAATCTTCTGAAGGGCCCCTTTTTACTGTGTGGAATTTTGTGAAGGAGCCGCAAAAGGGAACGAAATTTAATTTTAAGCAAAATACATATTATGATTTTTTGATGTGCATTAATGAATATATATTATAGATGCACACTACATATATGCACATTGATAAATATGTCTAAAATAATTTTAAACATATGTAAAAAAAGAATCTGTTGTATAAATCAATATAGTTGTATAACCAGTATACTAAATTACAGAAACATTATTAACGTAATTTAAAAGCTTATATTATGTATAGTTGAAAAATAACATTTAAAAAAAAAAAAAAAAAAAGAAATGTTGTGCCACTAAGAATCTAAGTAAAATGTATGATTTTCAGAAACAATCTTTTTTCAAGATGCATTTGTAGCAGTTTAATATATATATTTATTAATTAATTTTCAGCAAAAATGGCGACTTTTTTTAATTTTATACATTAAACTACAATGTTCTTGAATTGTTAACAATACTTTTTAATTTTTGTTTAAGCATACTATTATAAGGTGGGTGAACACATTGATCGAGAATTATCGCAGTCCACCCGACTTTCTTTATTTCAATACATTATTGTACTACAAATTCTCAGGTTGAGTGGCTCGTACTACAGCATTTGTGACTATTATAAGATTATTTCTTATATTATAATAATACTAATTTAAATAGAAATATTGGTAATAAATGCCTACATGGATTTTTTCTATCGGAATAGAATATTATTTATAATTTAAGTAAAATGATTGATAGTGTAAATATTTACATATATATACATAAAAATACACAGAATAAAATACAAGTGTTGCACAATAATGTATGAATAGTTTTAAAAAATCATTAAAATCAAATAAATCTTGATTAAAAAAAAAAAAAGAACTGTCTTGCAATGATTGTTGAACACATGATTATTTATCAGATTTTAAAAAAAAAATGTAGGAACGCAGCAATGTACAAAAGTAAGGCTAATTATAATAATAAATAAATAAAACATTTTGATCTATCTCTACGTGAATGGCTAAAAACAATCTGTTATACTAGTAAAAAGCCCATTATCTGATTGAGTGTTGAAATTCATCAATAAAAGAAAAAAATGTTCAGTTTTATGTATTGTTATTAGCCACCAATATAAAGAGAGCCCAAAATGTCATTTTCAAGACAACACTGAGAATCGTGAATTAAAAAAGAATAGTACTCAGTTATATGCAGAAAGTCTTACGTATTAATTTGCAATTTAAACTGAAGGGCTGCTAGGAGACTGCAGGCCAAAGCTAGATTCCTTACATATTCGTTAACTTCTTAAATAAATAATCTGGAAAGAAAAATACAAAAGGCCAAAATAATAATTAAAAAAAAAAAAAAAAAATAGCTTATAAATATTGTATACAGGAAGAAAAAAAAAAAAAAACATTTCAGAGTTTATATTCCAACTGTAGGGGGAAAAAACATATCATGAGTAATAGTTTACATTTAATAATTACCTCCAAGAAAAATCTAATTTTTAAAAACAAAATTTAAGCCTAATCAAAAAATACCATCAACACGAAGTTACAATTTTCATAGTTTACATAATGTTAAGTGTAATTTTGAACTTTATATAAATTACGTATACACATGTGCACAGGAAGAATTTTTTATCTATCTACAATAAAACAAAATTCTGCAATCAGAGAATCTGAGATCAGGTCTGGTATAATAAAAAGAAATAATATAATTCATAAAATGTGCAAAATTTGCATTTACAAAGGAGAAAGTATAACTCTTTAGCTACGGCATTGATTTATTATTAAGTGTATCTCATTTATGGATTGTTAAATTAACTTGCAGTGTTGGCTGAACTGTTTCTGCTATTGGTATTAACACATAAATAGCAGAAGACTGAAAATACCAATTTAAAATCATTAAATAAAATGTGAGAGAATGAGAAATTAATGGTTTGGCTTCTCTTCTAATTGTAAATTGCACATATATATTTAATATATATAAATATAATATTTAGAACATTTAGAAAAAAAAATTACTCTAGAGAAAAACATAACTAAATTTAATAAGTTAAAGAGTATACATATTGTAGATAAGAGATTCAAAACAGAGAAAGAGAAATTAATGGTTTGGCTTTTAATTGTAAATTGCACATATATAATATTTAATATATATAAATATATAATATTTACAATATTTAGGAAAAAAATTACTCGTGAAAAACAAGTTAAAGTGTATACATATTCTAGATAAGAAAATCCAAACCAGTACAAGCAGTTCATGAGAAATCTTTGTTTATTCTCATTTTCTATGGTTCGTTCGAAAATTTTACAGTTGTTATTGACATAAGTTAACTTCAGAATAACTGAATTTCTCATACTTAAACAACAACTTTCATTAATGAAATCAATCTTTTTTTTTTTTTTTTTTTTTTTTTTTTATAATTTGAGAGAGTTAGATAAAACTACAACAGTTTTAAAATAAATTTAAGCTTTCATGAACACATTTTTGCATTGTTTATCAAAGTTAATCAACTGATAAAGGCATGCTTGAATGGTTAAAAAGGAATGGAAATTCCGATTAAGTTTACAAGAAAATACTTGTACAGATATTTTCATTTCTGCTTAAAATAAAAGAAAGGTCCATTAGGCCATGTAATAATATTTATGGATCGATAAATCAATGGATAAGAAATTATACACAACAAACAAAAACTAAAACCACCCATGAAATTAAATTTTACAAATAATAAACCTTTTCAGGGATAATAAGCATTATTACATTAAAGTCAAATATCAGAAATGAAAATAAAATTAAATGATTTTAGATACTTACATGACAATTATTTTCAGATCGCATTCTGTATAGAACAAGAATGTAAAATCGTTGTCACAAGCTTGGCGACGGTGGCCAATACAGCATATATGACGATTTCGTCGAAATCTACAATCATAACATTAATTATACAAAGCAATTATTTATCCTTTCGCATTTTCACATAATCAAAATGATAACATGGCGGCGGGCGAAAGCGAAGCCACGGACGAGACGAGAGGAAAAGTGGAATGGTTGGTTGAATGCGCATGCCCAGTTGCTCGTTCCGTTTCAGTAAAAAGTACGCTGCATGCTTGTTGAATTCAACGTAAAAGGACACTTCATTGGGATGAATTCGCTCAATTGTGGAACACATTACTTCCAAGATATTTTTTCTACTAATGTATGTCCAAATTTGGTTACTGTTGAATCCCGAACTAATAACTTTCATTGGAATTCGAATAACTCAGAAGAAAATAGATACTTCATATCTGACTAAAAGGTTTAACTCTCATATTATTTAACTCTCAACATAAATTGACGCATTACTAAAATAACTCAAAAGAAGAATACGCCAAAACATAATGACACTAATAACACAGCAACTTTTTTCCAAAACCAAAACACAAAGACAATATCTAGCTGTTGCCAGATTACTAAATCATAACTAAAAGTTTATATCAGTCCTTTCCTAACATCCTCCCACCTTGAGTTGTGGGGGAGGCACGACTCAAAACAAATTAAACACTACAAGTCCAATCTCAGAGGAACATTAATTGTCCGTCCACATCTTGTTCTTTTAATTTCTCGTTCAGACACTACAGGGGTTGTTACACGTTGTTCAGACATCTTTGGTCTTGGCGCATGATTTCTTACCACTTGTTTCTGAATAATTTTGGCTTCAGACGCTGTTATTTCTAGCGGATATAGACGCTGAATAGGCCTAATTAATAGGGTGGTTCGAAAAAAACTTTTTTTTAAATTTCAGATCGCTATAGTGCACAAAAGTTGCCATTGGTATAGACATGAAAAAAGCACTAATTATTATTTTTTTATTAATTTGTCTTCCGGTCGCGCAATGCCATCGAAGTTAGCAAAAAAATGTGAAAAACCTTAATTTTCCATAATTTTTTTAAGCACGCCAGATAATTTTAATTGCGTTCCTATCCCATGAATTAACTACTAAAAGTACGTAAAATCAATATATATGCACTTATTATACATTTGTTTCATATCTTCCGGTCGCGCAATATAGTACAAAATGAGTAAAATGAGTAGTTTTTGCAAAATTTCGAAGTTTAACTGTTTAGTACATTTTAATCATACGACTTTTAGAGATGTTATAGTTTAATTATATTACAATAATATATTTCAAATCCAAGCATATAAGATAAACATGGCTATAAGATAGACGTGGCGTACGTGACGAATGCCAGCGATGAGCGCGCAGCGCAGCCGGTCGCAGCCATTATCGTTTCCCGCTATTTCCTTCAGTCTGCTCATGCTGCTAGCTCGAATCAGTACTAGATTGTGTTGTACTTAAGTCCTTATTTTTCTGTCTACTTTTGCGTTCAGTGTTTGTACTTGAATACGGCAGTTATTGATACAATGGACGTGCCAAAGAAAGTTGGTACAGGTACAATAACTATAAAAGATTTTAAGTGCCCTATTTTTGGTCACCCTCGAGACTTGTTACACAACAATCTTCCTACTCATGAAGATGTCCTTTGCTGCTGCTTTCAACAGAGATTCAACCTAGTTGTGACAATAAATAACAAGAGTGTATCTTTTAAAGAGAATCCTCAACAGTGACAAAGAAAATTATCGGTTTATATGACAAAGCCTCGATCCCAACAGTTACGGAGTACAGAGTCATCCAGCTAATTAGTTCTAACTACGAATCATACAGTAAACTCAGAAAGTCGTTTCATCATGACAAAGATAAACCAGCATTCAAACTTAAACTTGACTATTTCAAGAAGAAAGGATGCTCTCTTTTTGATATCGCGGCGTGTAAATTTGTAATTGTTGCTAATGACTGTTCATGTAAGAAATCTCCAGATACATGAGTATGTCCTCTAAGTATGAACTGCATTTGTGAAAGAAGAAAAAAATTCCACCTTTGGAATTAAGGTTTATGTACTTGCACATTCACATGCCGCGACATCAAAAAGAGAGCATCCTTTCTCCTTGAAATTGTCAAGTTACGATGAAACGATTTTTTGAGTTTACTGTATGATTCGTAGTAAGAACTAATTAGCTAGATGACTCTGTACACCGTAACAGTTGGGATCGAGGCTTTGTCATATAAACCTATAATTTCCTTTGCTACTGTTGAGGCTACTCTTGAAAAAGATACACTCTTGTTGTGTATTGTCACAGCTAGGTTGAATCTCTGTTGAAAGCAGCAGCGAAGAACATTTTCATGAGTAGGAAGCTTGTTGCGCAACAAGTCTCATGGGCGATCAAAAATAGGGCACTCAAATTCTTTTCTAGTTATTGTACCTATACCAACTTTCATTGGTACATCCATTGTATCAATAACTGCCGTATTCAAGTACAAACACTGAACGCAAAAGTAGACAGAAAAATAAGGACTTAAGTACAACACAATCTAGTACTGATTCGAGCTAGCAGCATGAGCAGACTGAAGGAAATAGCGGGAAACGATAATGGCTGCGACTGGCTGCGCTGCGCGCTCATCGCTGGCATTCGTCACGTACGCCACCATGGCTATCTTATAGCCATGTTTATCTTATATGCTTGGATTTTAAATATATTATTGTAATAGAATTAAACTATAACATCTCTAAAAGTCGTATGATTAAAATGTACTAAACAGTTAAACTTCGAAATTTTGCAAAAAATACTCATTTTACTCATTTTGTACTATATTGCGCGACCGGAAGATATGAAACAAATGTATAATAAGTGCATATATATTGATTTTACGTACTTTTAGTAGTTAATTCATGGGATAGGAATGCAATTAAAATTATCTGGCGTGCTTAAAAAAATTATGGAAAATTAAGGTTTTTCACATTTTTTTGCTAACTTCGATGGCATTGCGCGACCGGAAGACAAATTAATAAAAAAATAATAATTAGTGCTTTTTTCATGTCTATACCAATGGCAACTTTTGTGCACTATAGCGATCTGAAATTAAAAAAAAAGTTTTTTTCGAACCACCCTACTAATTAACTCTCTGTCTGCCGTCTGGAGCTTCACCAATCTCACGACTCCTTCGGCTCCAGGAAGGAGTTCTGTGACCCGTCCAAGAGGCCATTCAACACGTCTTCTGTTGTCACATCCAATAATAACCACATCACCTACGGCTATAGTTGACCACCTTTTAGACTTGGGTTTTTGAACAAGTGCACCTAAATATTCTGATCTGAATCTCTTCCTCAGTTCTTTTTGTAGAGCCAGTCTGTACTTTACCCTTTTGTTAAGGCTGTTGTGATCCGCAGCATCACAATCTGGAACACCAAATTCCTTTATGTCCTGCAGAAATAATGATGGAGTCAGAGGAACAAGTTCAGAATCCCTTTCTGAGACATATGTGAGAGGTCGGGAATTTATGATGGACTCACAATCACATAATACTGTGATCAGCTCTTCATATTTTAAACATACTCGACCTAAGATTCTTTTCAATAGATCTTTCATTATTCTTATCAATCTTTCCCACCAGCCACCCCACCACGAGGCAGTTGGAGGGTTGAATTTCCATTGAATACGATTAACTGCACTATATTTGCTTATGCGATTCCAGTCTAAGGACTGCAGCACGTTTGCAGCTCCAACGAAGTTGGTTCCATTGTCGCAATAAATTACAGAGCATCTTCCTCTTCTTGCTATGAATCTACGCAATGCTAACAAAAAAGCATCAGTTGTCATTTCTGAAACCAATTCTAGGTGGACGGCCCTATAAATTGCACAAGTAAAAAGACAAACCCAAACCTTCTCATGTCCTTTTAAAATTAAAGGTCCAGCACAGTCAACACCGGTGATTTCAAATACTGCAGCATCTCGAACACGATTTTCTGGAAGAGGAGCTGTAATGGCATCTAGATTCCTACCAGCATACCTTTTGCACCTAACGCATTTAGAAATAACGGATCTCACCGTTCTTCTGCCGTTTAGTATCCAAAAATGCTCTCTCAAAATATTTAATAAAATCTGAGTACCTGCATGGCCATTTTTTACATGATGATGAAATATCAAAAGCCTCACTACTTCGTGTTGTGAAGGAAGAATTGCAGGTTTCCTAAAATCCTCACAGTCTTCTCTATAAACAATCTTAGTTCTAAGTCTGAGAATGCCCTCTGGATCATTAAATACTTCTAAGGACTTTAGTTTTTCATCTTTTTCGTTTATAAATGTCTCCCTTTGTATCATCATCAATATTCTTTTTTCAGCTTCCACAAACTCTTCAGAATCAAGGCTGCCACGTTTTCTTACTTCCTCTGAAAGACGACAGTTTCTTACGAATCTCAATATCCATCCAATCAAATAAACAATCTTCTCGTATTGGGAAAAATAGCGATAATACCAATCAGTTTCAAGATTTTCATTATTGGCGATCAGGACAATATCCGAGGAGGAACGAATACTCTTTTTCCGTTCTTTAAGAACTTCATTTTCATCAGCAACATACTCAGTAGAGGGCCACATATCAGGTTCTAAATACAGCCATTTGGGTCCCTCCCACCATTTCGTCTTCAGTAGTTGATGACCAGAACAACCTCTACTAGGCAGGTCAGCAGGATTAAAAGGTCCAGGCACATGCCTCCATTTTTCCTTGGAAGTCAAAACTCTAATTTCTTGGACTCTGTTGTTTACGAAAGTGTTCCAGGGTTCTTCTCTTTTTATCCAGGTGAGCACAGTGGTAGAATCTGTCCAAAAGTAAATTTCTTCATGCGGAATCTCACTCAATATTGTAGGTGCAAGTCGAGATGAAATAGTGGCCGCAAGCAATTCTAATCTCGCAATTGTTGTTGCCCTCTTGCCACTAGGAGAAACTCTAGTTCGTGCTTGTAATAATTGTACTCTGACAGATTCACTAGTTTCTACTCTGATAAAAACTGCAGCAGCATAAGCATATTTGCTTGCGTCGGAGAAAAAATGCAAAGAACATTTCTCATTGATGTCACCACTTCTTAAATATCGAGGAATACGAACATTTTCTAAGGGTGAAATATTCTTTAGCCACTTTAAAAATTCATTCTTGATTAATGAGTCTACTTCTTCTTCCCAGTTTACCTTCATGCTCCAAAGTTTCTGCAAAAGCAGTTTAGGGAATAATGAAACTGGACAAGCCGCTCCAATTGGATCAAAAATCCTATGGGCTGCAGACAATATAACTTTCTTTGTAACTTTCTCGAAACATAGCTCTTTGAAGCTAGCTAAATTAATACCCAATGTATCTGCCTCTTTATTCCATAATATCCCTAGCACATTTGTTTCAGGTTTAGCTTCATCGGTGAGGTTCTAGTATTCCCATCCTCTCAATTCAAACTTCCTTTGGGCCATAACATTTGTGGCCATTTTCATGAATAACTCCAATTCGTCTTTGTTTCGCACACTTGTAACACAGTTATCAACATAGAAACTGTTCATAAGTAATTTAATCATATTCTCAGGATATCCATCATTATTACTTTTCAAAACATTTTGAAGATGATATTGTATCACAATACCCAAAAGAAAAGGGCTGCATGATATCCCAAAAACCACACGACAGTGACGATAGTGCTTCAGCTCGCCGTTTTCTCCAAACCACAAAAAACGTAAATAATTCTTGTCAGAGGGCGAGATACTGATTTGTAGAAAAGCCTTTCTTATGTCCGCTATTACACCTATTCTTTCTAGCCGAAAACGATATAACACAGTCGGTATCAGTTCCATGAGGTTTATGCCACTCTCTAAGCAATCGTTGAGACTAGGTGAGCCCTTCTGCTTTGCTGAAGCATCGAAGACTGGTCGGACTCTGGTAGTGCTGTTTTCCTTTATCACAGGGCGGTGAGGTAAATAGTGTGCAGGTAGTTCCAATTCATCTTGAGGCACTAACTCGATTATTCCTTCATCTAACCAATCTTTAAATACGTTTCCATAGAGCTCATAAAGTCCTTCCTTTCTCAAATTATTCTTGACTCTGTCAAGCCTTTTCAGACACAACTCAAAATTGTCGGGAAGTGGAAGGTGGGATTCTATCCAAGGCATATGTACTACAAAACGATCATTCTCAACTTTAACTGTATTTAAAAAATGTTGCTTTGCTGCCTCTTGTAATTCAATAGCTGTTTTCTTTTCCGATGGGTCAGTTATGCCCAATGAATCAAGAGCCCACAATTGAGAAATGCAAGCATTAGTAGTAAGCATAGAAGTAACTGTCACAGCTATGCTATCATTGTTAGTACGCCCAATAATTGTCCAACCTAATTTTGTTTCCAGAGCAGTGACTCCAGACTTTAATTGTTTACAGTTTCCAGTAGATAGCTTACCCGCAATATCTGCTCCTATAAGTACCTCAATGGGTCCATCAATATCATCTGTAAGGCATATACCATATTTGGAAAGTTCTTGGATGTATGGTTCCCGTGTCACAGCGGAAATTGTTTCACAAATTACTGATTGACTCAAAGCATTAAAGTGACAGTTATAAGTTTCTGACGAATTGGATAAATACACTGTAAAAACATCGTGTTGGCAAACTGCTGTATTAGAACCTCCAAACAGTGAATGTTGTAGGTACTCTTTTCCATTAGACTGGTACTTCATTTCTTCAGCAGTAGACCGTAAAACATATGACCTTTGTGATCCAGTATCTATGATGGCCCTAACCTTACGTTTCATTCCTTGTCCTCTCATGACTACCGCAAATGTCTGTAAAATAACATTCGGAGTTTTAGACAAACTTGCCAAAGCTTCATCTTGTTGTATCATCTTTGTTTCCGCTTCGTTCTTTTGAGACGTTGGAGTAGATTCCCCGGAAATACTTTTACATAATAGCAAGTTGTGCTTTTTTCCACATAGTTGGCAGTTGAACTTTGACTTACAATTCTTAACAGCATGTCCTTCTTTCAAGCAAAGGAAACAACAACGTGCATGTTCTACAGCTGTCTGTTTTTCTTCCTAGGTCCTTTTTTGAGCTTTTCCGCAATTCCATGATTTGTGATCAGCAGAACAAAATATGCAAAATTTCTTGTTATTCTGTGAAGAATATAAAAGCTCAGTTGTTGTGGAAATACGGAGTTGGCCCTTTCTTTGGCGAGTCTCTTGGCGATCCTCAAAGTTGGTTACTTTTACCGAACGATTAAAGCTTTGTGCTGCTATCAAAATTCTCTCTTCACTCTCTACTTCATCTTGTAAAAAGGTAAGAAGACGGTCTAAATTACTTATGGCCTTTGTTGAACCATCGGACTGCCCTTCCTGTGACAACTCTTCTTTAGATCGACGGTTAGCAGATCTAAATCTCTCCCATGCCCGCAATGTTTCATTAGGGATAGCGGATTCAACAAGCGGATAAAGCATAGCAGCATACTTATCTTTTGTTACTCCCAAAGTCTCTAAAGCTCTTAATTTTGATTCTAATTGATCATACAACTTGCGTAGAACAATTTTCTCTGACTTTTGTCTTGACATGATTATTGACAGCAGATCTCGCACGTAGACTTCTATCAGCAGTTCATCCCTGCCATAGCGAACCTGTAACTGCTTCAAAGCTTTCTCGTAACTTTCTCCACCAGGCGGGAAACTTTTTATTAACTCTTCAGCCGACGAGTTTTTCTCCATGGCTTGTGCTAAATATGCAAATTTATCATGATTATCCAAATTTGGATCCTTATCTATTTTTTGAAATTGTCCCCAAAAGCCTAGCCAGTTCTTTATATCACCATCAAATGAGGGTAGTTTAATTTTCGGATAATGCAGTAAAGTATTTGGCGAATTATTAAAACTATTGGCAACTAAAACTTCCTGTTTCTCATTCAAAAGGTCATTTAATTTATTTTCTAAAATTCTCCATTTATCAATATAACATTCTGATTCATCAATTTCTTTATCGATTTGATCATCTTTTTCCTTAGAATCTAATAAAGCCTCTCTATATTCATATTCACATGCTAGCATCAGTTTAGCTTTTGATTCTATTAATTTTAACTTTGAAATTTTCTCATCATTAGGTATTGTATTTTCACTTTCACAAAAGTCATTGCACGCAATGGTAAATAATCGTCTATTCTGCTTACGAGATGCTTTTAATTTATCCATATTACACAATAAAGTTAAACCAGCTTACTTGCAGATGTCTTTATCCTGTCGCGGACGCCAGATGTTGAATCCCGAACTAATAACTTTCATTGGAATTCGAATAACTCAGAAGAAAATAGATACTTCATATCTGACTAAAAGGTTTAACTCTCATATTATTTAACTCTCAACATAAATTGACGCATTACTAAAATAACTCAAAAGAAGAATACGCCAAAACATAATGACACTAATAACACAGCAACTTTATTCCAAAACCAAAACACAAAGACAATATCTAGCTGTTGCCAGATTACTAAATCATAACTAAAAGTTTATATCAGTCCTTTCCTAACAGTTACTCCCGACACATACTTTCAACATGATGGTTGAATTTATGTGAGCATGTGACAAAAATGGGATGTCAGTTCTCAGGGCTTCTAGAACGAACCCATCGGAATGAACTCGACGCGGAAAGTTTTCATTATCGGAAAGTCAGATTTCACTAAAATCATCCCGATATGCGTTTTATACCCTAGCACCAACTCCTCGTAAAGGTGAGTCGAAACTTCTCCCAGAGAGAAAGGGCTGTTTTCGAAATCGGATTAAGTTGACCAATCACAGACAAGGATAATTTCACCATCGCCGCGAGATTTCATTTGGATATTTTAGATAAACAAAGATGGCTGCCTCTGCTTATGTGGTTGTGAATGTGCGTTTTAGCTTTATTTAATAAGAAAAGAGTATTTATCCCCATTTATTTTTTGTAAATACCGTATGCATTTTCTAAATATCAAACCCGTGTTACTACCGAACTTCACCTTTTGCCAGTTGCTAGCATTTTAAGGCAATAAATGTAAATGATTTTTTGCCTTGAAGTGTTAGCTGCTAGCATTTGTTATTTAGTGAACGACGAATTCACTATGGATGTAAGAGCTTTGGATGTATATAGGTAATATATATATATTTTTCTGTCTAATCTGTATTAACTTTATAGTTATGGTAATGTTTCTTTATTACATATATGCACAAATATTAACATTTTCGTTTAAATTTCCTTAATTAAAATTTTTGTGTACATATATTAGTATAATTGATTTATTGTATTTACATGTGTTAAAGCAAACCTAATAGTATTTTATTATTATTATTATTTTTAATTTGCATGTTTGTATGTACTGTTTCTAAAATTTCTTTTAGAATTTACAATATACAATAAAATATGCTGTGTAATTTTAAATCTTTAAGCATAGTAAAAAATTATCTTTCGTCAAAGTAAGAAAAGTAAAACCGTCTTAAAATTAATTTTCATTTTGTAAGTGAATTTACATAATATGTCTAATTTAGATTGTAAAAATCAACTATTAAATTTAAAAAATTACATTCACTTACTTTTCCCTTTCTAAGATGTGAGAGATAGATACTATTATATAGCTACAAATGAGGTTTTGCAAGTGAATGTAGAATTGACGTGCTGTGTCTCAAACTTACTTAATTCAATTATAATAAAATGTAAAAGGAAAAATTTTAGTTCCAGGGAAAATAAATATTTATCATAATTTCCTTTAAGCTTTATTCATGTTTTATGTACAGGGACTTGTATCATTCATAAACATACTTTAAATAAGATTTTTAGTTTATATATACATATATATAATTGCAGTTTTCATTAAACTCAATTAATCTTTAATAACTTTAAATGTTAATACTCGTTATTCTTAATAGATATGCTATTAATATTAGACATGATTAATAAGAATTTTAATTACAAAATATATATATATATGGGTATTTATATTTTTTTATAATATTTAATTAATTTTCAATAACTTTAAATATTAAGACATGTTATTCTTCATACTTTTTAAATAAGAAGTTTAGTTCCCAATATATATATATTACAATTTTCATTTAACTTAATTATTTTTTAAGATTTAAATATATTTCATTTTCTTGAATAACACCTAATGCCAAGATGGACGCCATTGGAACCGTGATTTGTTTATCTCACGACGATTTCACTCGGAAAAGACCAGTCGAAATTTCAGAAAACGATTCCGCCTGACAATTCCGATAATGAAAGCAATTCGATGAGTTCGTTCTAGCGAAATAAGAAAGGCTATCGGAATGTGACGTCACATCGGAGAAATTCCGATAACGAGTGCATTTCGATGAGCTCGTTCTAGAGCCCCTGGAGGGACGTGTTTTGGACGTACGAGACGAGAAATGAACAAAATTTGGACGTATGTGCTGTGTGGGCTTCATACTTCGTACCTTCTTCGTGAAAATAACAGCATGCAGATGAAAAATATTTTGATGGAGAAAATTAATTATCACTAATATTTTCGTTAAGAAAATGATTATTCAGAAAATCACTTTCGCTTTTTTCTCAAATCGTACTTAGACATGCAGCGATGCAGTCCCCCTGAAAAGGAATCTCACGAGCGGTCACTGGTTTTTAAACAGAATTTCTACAAAATAATGGATAAGTTCAACACTTTTACAAAAGTGTTGAAAAAAAAAATCTTCAAAATATTTTTTTTTTTTTTTTGAACATTTTATCATACATTTTTTATTGTAAGAAAAAATTTTAAGTTACTAAAATTTACTTTTTATGTAGCTTTTGCTAAACTGTAAATTTTTTTTCCATAAGAAAAAGGCCAAATTTTTAATTTAAAATACTAATTATAATTACTACTGAGAATGCAGGAAGTGCAATTTCTTGTACTTTTAAGTTTAGGACAGTTTTATGCAGTTTAGGACACTTTTGATCGGTCGGTAAAAGTCACCTGTCCTTGTTCTGTCCAAAACCAGTTTCGGACGTCCTAAATCCCAACCCTGTTTGTAACAAACACTCATCCGAAAAAATAACTTGGAATCAGCTCACAAATCTAATGCCTGATTTCCCATATGTATTCCCATATGATTTCCCATAAGTTCTCTTCGTCATAATTCATAGATGAGTATTTAAAAAGAGTCTTTAAATGGAAAAACACCCAGGGCCAGCTCTAGTAACATCGAAGGTGATTAGCAGTGTGTTGATATAACCACTCAACCATGGAGGGCCGAGCTGTCAGTTTAGAACATTTTTCGGAGATAATCGTTTTCATAGTACATATTTTACACACATAACTATCTTTGTGTGTGAATTGAATACGTAAATGATTATTGCGGTACCTGTTTTGAGAAAAAACTTCGAAACAAAATTCTACACATACATGGCATTTCTCTTGTATGAATATACGAATGTCTATTTAGATAACACTTCTTAGAAAAGTCTTTGCCGCACATTTCATGAACACAGTTTTTTTTCTCCTCCTATGTACATATCTATTTAGACCTCTTTTTTCATGAATATCCTTCAGAACACAACTTTTCCCGTGTGTGAGTACGTAAATGTATATTCAGATTAATCTTCTGGGTGTTAGATTTTTTTGAGAAAATTATTCCTAATGCACTCTATACACATAGCTTTTCTCCTGTATGAGTTTGGAAATGTCTATTCAAACTGCTCCTTACGGAAAACTTTCTAGAACATATTTCACAAACGTAAGGCTTTTCTCCTGTGTGAATGCGTAAATGTCTATTTAGAGTACCCTTTTCAAGGAAATCTTTAGAACATATTTCACACACATACAGCTTTTCGCCTATGTGACTGCGTAAATGAACATTTAACTGTCTCTTCTGAGAGAATCCTTTAGAACACATTTCACACACGTACGGCTTTTCACCTGTATGTATGCGTAAATGCACATTTAATACCCTCTTCTGAAAAAATCTTTTAGAGCATATTTCACACACATATCGCTTTTCGCCTGTGTGAATTCGTACATGGTTATTTAGAGCCTGCCTTGTAGAAAGGTCTCTCGAACAGATTTTACAAACAAACGGCTTTTCGCCTGTGTGAGAGCGTGAATGCTGATTTAAGTCATCCTTCCGAGAGAATCCTTTAGAACACACTTCACACACATACGGCTTTTCCCCTGTGTGATTGCGTAAATGAACATTTAACGCACTCTTCTGAGAGAATTTTTTAGAACAAATTTCACACATGTATGGCTTTTCAGCTGTGTGAGTGCGTAAATGGCTATTTAAATGACACTTTTGAGAAAATACTTTAAGGCACATTTTACACACGTACGGCTTTTCGCCTGTATGTAAGCGGGAATGCACATTTAAATAACTCTTGTGAGAGAATCCTTTAGAACATAATTTACACACGAATGGCTTTTCGCCTGTATGTATGCGTGAATGCACATCTAATTCCCTCCTCTGAAAAAATCTTTCAGAGCATATTTCACACACATATCGCTTTTCGTATCTGTGAATTCGTAAATGGTAATTTAGAGTTTTCTTCCAAGAAAACCTTCTGTAACAGACTTCACACAAGTATGGCTTTTCACCAGTGTGACTGCGTGAATGTATTTCTAAACTCTTGTTTTCGGTGAATCCTTTAGAACATACTTTACACACATATGGCTTTTCCTTTGTGTGAGTGCGTAAATGCCCATTTAAATTGCATTTATGAGAGAATCTTTTAGAACACATTTCACACACGTACGGCTTTTCGCCTGTATGTATGCGGGAATGTACATTTAAATCACCTTTCCGCGCGAATCCTTTAGAACATATTTCACACACATGTGTCTTGTCACCTGTGTGAGTAAGTGAATGCCGATTTAAAGTACATTTCTGAATAAATCCTTTCAAACATATATCACACACATATGGCTTTTCGCCTGTGTGAGTGCGTAAATGCGCATTTAATACGCTCTTCTGAAAAAATCTTTTAGAGCATATTTCACACACATATCGCTTTTCGCCTGTGTGAATTCGTAAATGGTTATTCAGAGCCTGCCTTGTAGAATGGTCTCTAGAACAGATTTCACAAGCAAACGGCTTTTCGCCTGTGTGACTGCGTAAATGAACATTTAACTGAGTCTTCTTGTGGAATCTTTTAGAAGAGATTTCACACACGTACGGCTTTTCGCCTGTATGTATGTGTGAATGCACATTTAAATCACACTTCCGCGAAAATCCTTTAGAACATATTTTACACACGTATGGCTTTCTGCCCATGTGAGTGAGTAAATGCTCATCATAATGAATACTTTTAGAAAATCCTTTAGAACACATTTCACACACGTATGGCTTTTCTTCTATGTCAGTGCATTCATGTACATTTATAGGTTCCATTTTTGACCTTCCTTTAGAACATAATACAGTTACTTATTGCTCGAGAACAAAGCGGGTTCAAGTTAAGCTATAGTGCTATACGGATGGGTAAAAGAAAGAAGAGCGGTTCATCAGAACTCTTCTCGACGAAAAACCGAAAGAACTGTTCACTTTTGCCATTTCCTGTTCACTTTCGCCAATGCAACGCTGAATATTTATCTCTCACTTGTGTATGATACTATGATTGCTTCACATGATGCTTGTTTTAATCGAAGAAAGGTTACCAGGCAATCAGCCTTTATTAGTATTTAGTATGGTGTTCTAAGAAAAAAAAAAATATCGCTTGATTGACGAGACGGCGATAAAAAAAGTCGGAACAGGAGAACTGTTTTTGAACAGAAGAGCAGATGAACAGATCGTAAATGATCCGGAGCAACTGAGAGCTGTGGGAACCTCGGAACAGTGGAGTTGTTGGGAGCAGGTGAACAGTTCTGAAAAGGAGGGTAGTATTTACTGTTTGAGGGATAGAACGACAACGTGCGAAACGTCGCGTCGGTAATTAAAGGAAAATTTTTGCACGTATTCGAATCTACTTCAAGGCGTTTCTTTAACTCCGTGCAAATTGACACACGAGTATCCTTCTGTTCGTCTTTCAAAAGTCTGGGAACAAATTTCGCACTGAATCATTTCATTTGTAAATCATCGTCAAAGTGCCTTGCACGGACCCATACGAGATGTCCAGGTCCTCGGCAAACTCTCTAATTGTCAATCGTCGGATTATACGAATCATTTTTGCCCCTTTTTATACGTTTTCATCTGTTTTTTACCGTTGCTCATCTTTAATCGACCCATTCCCGCTTTTTAATCGCTGATACCACTTACAAACAGTCTTCAGAGTAATCATATTATCGCCATACACTGATTTTAGCATTTCATGAGCTTCTTTGGTACTTTTTTGCAACTTAAAACAAAATTCAATGTTAGCGCGTTCTTTAAAATTCATGATGTGCGACAAATATCGTAAACACAACCTCACTATTACTTCGGAAGCCGACAGAAAAGTTACAACTTGTTACAAATTTGGCTCAGATTATCTCATCTATTCAGACTATTGAACGTATTACTTCAAATGGATGTAGCATCAGCTGTTGCTAGCATAAAAAAAATTCCCACCGTATTTTTCGATCAGACCTCGTATATCGTCCATAAAGTGTTCATTTCTGGGCATTTTTCCACCCTTTCCAGGTGATCAATTCGTTGTGGAATTAGTGAGTGTGATAGCTGCTAAGGTAGTTTTTGTTTTATAATTTCCGAAAACATTTTTTTATGTCGCTGTTCGGCAATCGAAATATTTCGATATGTTTGAAACATTCCGATATGTTCCCTAAGTTACGCTAACCCGAGGGTGGTGGTTTTCAGCGAGATATTCTCGGACAACGAGAGAGGGTCGTTTTAGAGTGTAGGGTGGGGGATATATCATCTTTCCTCTATGAATCGATTATTTGCCCCCTGTTCGTGCAAATTACAGATTACACTCGTCGTAATTCCACCCATTGTTTAAGTTAACCCAGTGTCGTGAAAGTAAATAAATAAATAAGCAAGATAATCGTCAAACGGTCTGACTTTTTTTTTTTTTTTTTTCATGAAACTACCAATTTAAAAAAAGAAACATATTTTCACGATTTAGAAAAATTTATTTCTTTTGCAGCGAGATACTGATTGTTACGTGTGTGTGACAAAAATTTTGTGGCGACCTGTATCTATTGCTCAGAATTGTACATAAATTTATATGTAGATGCACCTTGACCTAAATTAGTGCCTATCAACTTTTAGTGACAACCTCTTACAGTTGGCGCTGCTACACAGCTATTTCTGCAATTTAAGGGAAGGCTATATCCCAGGTTCCACTGCGTATCATCAAACAAAACTTGATATGTGAGAAAGCCATTATGAGATATTATGCTGATTCAATTTGGATGATTATAAGTCAATAGGTGACGCTGCTATACTGCAAATTTCCTTGAGAACGAGAAGGCTATATCTCAACTTCTATGGCATATGTATATCTGCACGAAACTTGATATGTGAGATAACCGTTAAAAAAACGCATTTTTTACGATGTTATTTATAAAAAATAAAACTGTCTTTCTTTGCATATTCAGTGTTAGTTTTTTCTAACATTAAAACCATTTGCATTCATCATGTTTGATAATTTTGATAAATAAGAGTTTTAATAAATTATTCGATTGTTTCGATTTGTTAGTGCATTACATTTTTAGTGTGTTAGTTTGTGTGTATGGAAATACGTTATCTCAAGAACAAATGATAGCAATCAATCAGCCCAGTTATAAAAAACTAATTATGATACTAATAAACTGAATTATAGGTAAAAGAATTTCAGATATATTTAAAAAAAATTATTTATACCAGTAGATTATACATTTCTAACAATAATAATTATAAAAAAAAGGAAAAAAAAAACATTAAAAATCTTAAACTATATTTTATTATTATGAGTTGTATTGATAAAAATCACACTTTCGTCCTGTGTTAAAGTTATGGTAGCTCTAGGATCGTTCCTCTCGGGCGGTAAAACGGAACTTAAAGCTATAAATTTCTAATGCAAAACTGGATTATATAAACTGCGGATTATGTACCGGAAATTACAGAAAGTGTAACAATTTTTTGTAGCGATCGTTTGAATGGTGTAGTTTTCCATGCTCTCAGCTTTATATATTGTTAATTATAAAAAAAAAAAAGTTTGCACGTTTATTGTAGGTGATGACCGCAAGATGTAATATAAAATCTCTGTCTGAAAGAAATAGTACGATCTGTCGTTCTAAACAGAGAATACATTTGTGTATTGTTACTCGTAAATATGTGCATTTGTTTTGTTTTACTATTACTAAAATATCACACAATACAAATTTATCATTCAAACAAAGTTTATTGAAACTCAAATACCATGACAGTTTTGAACATTTGCATTTTACATTTGAAGGTTACTTTACTACTTAAAAATAGATTTTACGAATTCGAATTAGAAAACAGATGGTCGAAAACATTTTTCATGTATTTATTTTTAATTTCTTGACGCAATATATGTTGACATATTTTATGATTTCTATTCAATATGTTTCATTTAACATCTAAATACATAGTTTTAGGATATTTAGTACTAATCGGAGCTTAAACTGCCTTTAGTTTTTTTTTTTTTTTTTTTAGCATTTTACTAAAATATATTATATTTTACTGAAATATATTGGTAAGAATTTCGTTAAAAGCGAAACACGGAAAATTTCCTAAAATATCTCTCAATAATAACTTTTAATTCTTATTCAACTATTCACGATTAAAAATTATGAATCCGCTGTAAATATTTATTTATAATCTTTATTAATCTTTACTTATTTATTATTATTTTTATTTCGAATCTTTATTTATTTAGTATATTTGGATTTATTTTAATTTGTAACAGTTAATATATTTAAAAGTGTGTCAGAATTCAGAATCAGGTGTCAAAATTCACGGGACTGTCTAATTATCGTCTCCGAAAGCCGAAACCAATAATATTCTATGAAAAATTTTACCCAGTAACAACTTATTAATTATTACATATTTTTAAATTCAGTTTCATCATTCAGAAAATTCACAACTGCAGAAAAGGTTTTCGATTTTTAAAAATTGATATATATATATATATGTATATATATATATATATATATATATATATATATATATATAAAGCGCAAAATTGAAAGTTTTACATTGTGAAAATTCGCATTTTCAAACCTCAAAATAAAATATTAAAAACTAAGAAAAAAAAATATTAGAAAGCTATAAACTGTTTTATAGTTGTGACTTTTCTTAATGTGAAAACGGTATTTAAAAATATGCATTATTTAACGAGTTATAATATGGGGGGGGGGAGGATTCTCCGTACAATAAAATATGCTTTGGCATCCGGAGACAGTAACTAGAGAGATCTCTTTAAAAAAATAATAATAATAATGCTATGTAAAATATTAAATTGACTTTTAAAAAATATAAAATATTGCTTGTGCATTTTAACTATAATGCTTTTTGCCAGGTAAAACCCTGCTACCAATGTATAGCAAAGTTTTTCACGGTTTTCGTAATATTTTGTAGTGAAAGCATAGGGGTTTATATATTTATTTATCAGTTTTAAAGCTTAATATATTTTTCAATTGCTTTGATACGTTCGCTAAAACACATGAACACATGAACATCTTTGCTATAACTCTGCTTTACATACATACGTGCTTATACAGGAACTGGCACAATATATATATGTATATATATATATATATAATTGTGAACCTGTAGGTATCTCTAAAGTCTGATACCAGTCATCACTTTTAGGATGTGCACTTTATTTTGCTTTATAACTTGTCTCCACGATAATACCTTTTTACTATCTCCAAAGTTCAGAAATTGTTTTGTTTCTAAATTAAATTTTAAAAATGTAAGGGAAATCCACGACTGTTTGTAAACTTTTTCTTCTTCCTTTTTTACGTATCACCAATACTGTTATAAGAACATTTTTGCAGATTTCTAAATGGCTGTGCAGGAGCTTCTATTGGTAAAAATTACACTAAATTTCATACATAAATTGTTTATATTAAAAATAATAATAAGAACTATACATTTACCCGATATATACGCAAGATCAATCAGCAATCTCCTTATATTATTAAAATCTGTACGCGTGTGTGTGTGTGTGTGTGTGTCTGTGAGAAACGGCTTGACGCAGCAAAAGCTCGGCCGCTAACGGTCGCACGGACTTCGAACAGGTACCGATGGACAGAGAATTTATCGCAAATCTGGGTTATCTAATTTGCTAAACGATGCGACCCTAATTAGCGGAGATATTAATTAAAATGGTGACCCATGTCAAATCAAAAAACGATTCGAAATCGGAGGTGACCGCCATTTTGTTACGGAACAGCCTACCTCGAAAGAAAAAGCAAAGAGAGAAAATTTCGGGGGTTTTTGTAAAGCGATCCTGTTTGAACGGTTCGACGTATCGAAAATACACTTGTACCAAAAGAAAGAGCATTTATTACCGATTCTTACGGTACAATTTTTTTAAAAAAATACGGTTTTTTTATATTTTTAAAAAAAGTTTTAAAAAAGGTCGAAAATTTCTCTTTTTCGCGGTCGTTTCTTTTTAAACGACCTGTACGACCCAGTATTCCTTCCATTTCTTAACAGCTGGTATATAAAGAAAGGCCATTAAATCCTCTTTCGAACCATATAAACATTTTTACAAAATACGGATTAGCGATCCATATTTTTAGATTTTACGAAACATCGATTTTTTCGTAAAACATTTTATAACTCAAAAGCGTTTAGAGATAAATCATTTCTTTTTTTTTTGTACATAGATCTCGCATTCATAATTTAATTCCTAAAAGATTGAGAGAAAATTTTAAAAACTGAATGAGTTATAAATTTTTTAATTTCACGCTTTAAACCCATTGAAACAGAATACCGACCTTCCTTCCGTCAAATGAAGCATTGCAAAATGAAATAATGCAGACGTCCATTGCGTCACCATAGACACCCGTTCAATTTCTCGACGAAAGCGAAAAAAAAAAAAAAATAATAATAATAACAATAACAGCTGGCACTGATTGAGAATCGGAGGTATTTTGAGTAAGATAAAAAGTACATTTTAATTGCAAATTAAAATGTCGCTTTAATATTTTAAAATTTCAATATTTCAGTTTCTAATTAAGATTAAATTATTTTTAATACATCATTTGAAAGATATTTTAATGTTCTTTCTTATTATCGAAAGTTTTCACCTGATTTACACGTTTTGAGGTCTCCTGATTAGGTTTCCTTTTGCATCTCAGCTAATTGAGTTAGAACGTTCAAAATTGGTATACGTAGGTTAATTAGGAGGGGCTGAAAGGGTGGAGAAGAAATAGGCATGCACCGCGCGTATCCCTTAACTTGTGCGCGCGCAGAAGGCACGGAACTGCGATGCCGAAGGCAGTGGGGACCCGGTGCGAGTATTTACCCGATCAGAAATGATTTTTTTAGGGGGCACGAAGGGTCAGGGAAGGAATACGCGCGCGCAGCGCGCACGCGATTGCGCTGCCGAAGGCAGTTGGGACCCGGTGCGAGTTTTTACCCGATGAGAAAGGATTTTTTTTTTATGGGGCACGAAGGGTCAGGGAAGGGATACGCGCGCGCAGCGCGTGTACTCTGAAGTTGTGCGCGCGCAGCGCGCACGGGATTGCGCTGCCGAAGGCAGTGGGGACCCGGTGCGAGTTTTTACCCGATCAGAAATGATTTTTTTTAGGGGGCACAAAGGGTCAGGGAAGGAATACGCGCGCGCAGCGCGTGTATCCCTTAAGTTGTGCACGCGCAGCGCGCACGGGACTGCGCTGCCGAAGGCAGTGGGGACCCGGGTCGACTTTTTACCCAATCACAAATGATTTTTTTTAAATTTATTTTCTTAACACTAAAAGTTACTGTTACTGATTCATTAATTATAGTGATTCATTAATTATAGTGATTCATTAATTATAGTGATTCATTTGAAAATACTGACCCGCTAGCGGGCGAAGCCCGCTAGTATTTTAATAATTTCTGTCTCCCGTAACAAGTTTGGTGAATTTTCATAACATAGAATCTAAGCTATAGCGCTCCCGTGAATAGGATTATATTTGAACACAACAGAGCCACCTGTAATTTGATATGCACTTAAATGGAATCAGAAGTTTCATATATCCATTTCAGTTACCATGTTTTGGTTCATTTTTGCGCCATAGAGGCAAAGATATGACTTTCCTTTAAATGGAGGAAATCGCAGCATAGAAGCATCAAAAGTTGGGTGATAGTTTCTTCTTAAAAGCTTATCTGCACCAATATTAAGTAAAGGTGTTAGCAGATATCAAATTTTGATAAAATTATGTTCATTGGTCCAGTAGTTATAGCATCCACAATATTTTACTTATACGTACACAGACAGACACACATATATACCCTAACAGCACAGTTAGGCTTAACGTATCTACAGTACATCTTAAGGACGTTTCTGGGATGTCTTTTCATCCAAAAGACATCTTGAAGATATCCTGGGGAGGCGATGTGCTGTGTGAGTGTATATATATATATATATATATATATATATATACTAGCAGGCTTTGCCCGCTTCGCTGGTCACTATATTTAAAGGGAACTCTTTTCTATATAGTTTTATGAAAAAAAGAGAAAATAATAATACTGAAATCGCTCAAAAGTTCGCTTTGGGTTCCCGCTACCTTCGGCAGCGCCTTGTTCGTCCTCGCATTCTGAAATACCTGTCCCTATTGCCTGCGACAATGACTTAGCCATGGCCTTCCATTTAGGTGCTTATCATATATGACAATTTCGATACGCACAGTATCGAAAATTTTGAAGTAGCCCTTTATATTTGAATCCTAGTTATATATGAGCAACATTATACGTGATGTACATAATATTTGCTTTCAAGTTATTCTCTATATTTATTTGATTTAATCGATCAACCATAGAATGACAGCAATTTAAAGCCAAATATAATATTACAATATGCTATGATCGGCTACTTCTATCGCATGAGACAATTATTATTATTTTGTGGTTATATATACTTTATGCTTAGTTAATAGTAGGTGGAATATAGAAAAATAAATAAATTAATATGTAAACTTGATCATGGTACAGCCTTAATGCCCTTGGCGACTTTTAAATTTTTGTTGCCGTTTTAGATCAAAATATAATTTATGCGATTATTGTTCCTACGCAAGCGAAGTGTGACGTCACTGACCGTCCGTGGATGCAAGAAATGATTTCCTAAGTTAATCGCCCATTGGATTTTTTGTAAAAAATGATTAAAAATCGAAGAAAATTATTTCCCGATTTTAATCCCCATATTTGGGTACATATATGTTTTAGTTATCATGCGCATGTGTTAGATTGAGTTATTTTGCTGTCAAATTGACAAAATTTTAATTTTAAATTTCAAAACTCTGTCGTTCTTGTCGCTTATTGTATTTGGTGATCAAAAACGTAATACGAAAATATACATGCCAGATGTATATTTTCGTAATATGCATTGTACGAAATATTGTTTCATATTATTCATGGAACAACTATAGTATTTCCCCTCAGCTAGATTTGGCGATTTTTCGTTGGCGATTATGGCTAAATCATAAAACTAAAAATCATAAGTCATATAGCATAAATGATAAAATCGTAAGCTAAATTATAAATCATAAATCATAAAATCATAAATCCAAAATAAATAGCATGCAGGCTGCCATATTATATCGCAAACAATCCAGAACGACATCGTTATCGTTCAAATCGGCGCCAAAGAAAAATCGCCAAATTCAGCTGAGGGGAAATACTATAGTTGTACCTTATTCATTACTGTCTTAAAATAAGTTGTTAAAATAACCATGATTTTTGAAAGGAATTTAATTATGTTCGCCAAATAATTTGGCGATATTTTATTTTTCTACCAAGCATGACCGATATCAAATCTATTCCGCTACAACATATTAGTATCTTATATTAGATACTTTATTTAGACATTTGAAAACAAATTTGATTTCAAATTATGATAGAATATTTATCATTTCCCTTTCAATCAGTATATTAGTTGGATATTGTGTAAATATCATCCTTTGAAATGAAATGTTTGTGTTTTCAATCAAATATGGAAGTTTGACATTTTTTTTTTCTAGAGTTTTGACAATTTTGCTACAAAAATAACTTAATCTAATGCATGGACATGATAACTAATACATATCTATACCTAAATACGGGGATTAAAATCGGGAAATATTTTTCCTCGATTTTTAATAATTTTTTACAAAAAATCCAATGGGCGTTTAACACAGGAAATATTTTTCTTGCATCCACGAACGGCCAGTGACGTCATCACTTCGCTTGCGTATTTCTTTCTATCTTTTCCTTGGCGAAAAATGTCCGATCTACTTCAGCATCAAAATTATAAAAAATTGTCAAGAATTATCAATAAGAAAATACCTTTAATATATTGCTGAATTAGCGTTTATGCCAAGCGTGTTTCATCCGCCATACTACAAAAGAAAAAAAAAAAAAAAAAAATCTGAAGTTGAGGTATATAAAAAAATGCTGTGAAATAAAATTCAGAAGAAATATGTTAGATTTGTAATATTACTATTTTATTTTAAAATTATAATGTGTCATTTTCTCATCGACCAATTTAACATTTAGTAATTTCTTATTTTTCGCATGAAAGCATCTTTCATTTTATGCTGAAAACAATAAGTAAATATATCTCGTAAACTTTTTTTGGCAACAATTAAAATTTAAATGGCTTATATATTAAGTCAATATAAGTCAATAAGTTTATTATTTTCATATTTTAATTAATTTTAAAGATTTTTTCAATTTTTTTTTTTCCTAAACCATCCCTGACCTATAAGGAAAAAAACAAAAAAAGAATGATCGAAATCGGTCAAGCCGTTTACGATTTTATAAATAACATACAGACAAACATTCATTTTTATATATATAGATATAATGTTGATTCGTGTTCAGAACACCGAAAAACGCATAAATTTATAGAAAACTATAAGGTGAAAATTTTCAGGTATCGGTTTTTTTTTTCCCAACCTTCTTCTATCATTTGCTTTTTGGTAAGAGAAGTGAGCATATTTTATATGAATAATATAATTAAATGTGTATAGTGAAATAAACAGAAGAATTTTGATCGGTCGAATTGAGAGGCAAATAAGTACAGAAGTTTACAGGGATATGCGTCGTTGCGTAAGTAAAGATGTTGATAGTGATTTTTTTTATTAATTCGTTTGTTTTAATTAATTTGTTTTCTTCTTCTTTAACTTGATTTATATTTTCTTTAAATTTATTTTCTTTCATTCATTTGTTTGAAGATTAGAGTAATTACTAAGACCATTGTTTTCACGTAAATTTTTAATTTTTCAATTTATTTATTATATGCTTACATACACAAATTGGTCGAGTTCGGACCACTGGATAGTGCTAGTTATTATTATTACTTTGATATTTCTATAAAATTACGCAATATTCTAGTAATTTTACTCTTTTCAAAATAGTTACTTTTGCCGTGTAAAAGAATTAAAAAAAAAAAAAAAAAAAAAAAAAACTCCAAATCAATAGTAAGTTGAATAGTCTAGTTAATATTTGAAAGTTGCGTATTATATTATTTAATTTTTCCGCTCCCAATGAAACGATTTTTATAACTCTTTAACTGTCACTGATTTCGCTCTGAAACCCAACATTTACATTTATTTTATCAAACAATTTTTCATTATTTCTTCCAATCTTTTTGTCGACTTTTAAACTTTTGCTTCCTCTCTGATTTATAGAAAGCAGCACTACTCCAAAATTTAACAAACGATGATGCAGAGAAAGCAAAATTAATATATTTATTTATTAAGTTTTCTTGTTTTTAATTATATCTTTATTTATTTAGTTTTTTTGTCCTCTTTATCTATTTTGTTGTCTTGTATTTAAAGAAACGATATCTATAACTCTTTAACTGTCACTGATTTCGCTCTGAAACCCAACATTTACAATTATTTTATCAAACAATTTATCTTTATTTCTTTCAAGCTTTTTGCCGACTTTTAAACTTTTGCTTCCTCTCTGATTGATAGTAAGCAGCACAACTCCAAAATTTAACAAACGGTAATGTAGAGAAAGCAGAATGGAATAGTCACTTTTCTTTTTATTTATAGACGCTAGTGAATAGTTCCTACTTTAATAATACACTAGTGCATAGTTCTTACACTTGATAATGGACATGATATATATATATTTTTTTTAACTGAAACAATTTTTGACAGATTTTTCCTTTTTCCTTTTTTTTTTTTTTTTCAATTTGTGTCATTTACTTATAAAAATATTTATTTGTTAAACTAGTTATTACTTGATTTTAAGAAGAAAAAATTTCCGAAAACCAAAAAAGCTAATTTTTTCTTTATGCATAATTATAATGAGCTATGTTTCTAAAAGCAGTTTTCGAAATTAGTTTAGAAATTTCAAAAGAAAATATGGAGTAAATGTTGAAGAGTTGGTATTTTCTATTCTGTTATAGGTACACTGAAGTAAAGAAAAAAGTACCTGTTACTGACATCTAGAAACTGATCTGTTGCTATAGTAAAAATAGTTCCATGTCGTTCGTATCAATTGAAGTTCCCTTTACCTGCCTGTTCTAAAATACCTTATTGGAATTCTAGAGCGTTTTCCGAGATTATTGTAGTCAATCTGATTTAAATGTTTTTTCTAATAAAGGCGAACACAAGAGGCGAGTTTTAGTAACTACAGTTTTGTTTCATGGCCCATATCCAGGAAATCAAGAGACATTATCTCGCAATACAAAGGTTTCATGATATTGCCAACATTCATAATACTGTTACACCATCTAGAAAACTGCAGACTAGACATTATCGAACATTTCGTCCGTCCAGATTATTTATGTATTTTATGCGCAAAACTCGGAAATCTATATTTGCCGTTTAGGTATTCTGAAAATGACTACTTATTCGTCTTAGATGAAAGCAGATGTTATTTTTTTCTTGGTGCAATACAAATTTAATCAGACATCTTCGGAGTCTCACGATCACGAAAAAATGATTTGTTATGCTTAGAAAAATTGAATCAAACAAACTAGAGAGCATTTTTGTTTTGGGTCTCTGCGTAGACAACAAAGTATCAGTTTTGTGATCTGTGAAATTTTATGCACAAGAAATAACTGTAAGCACGTGAATTGTAACTGCAATAACTATCAATTGTGACGTCACGTGAAGCAATTGCAAAAATTAATTGTGGTACCTTCAGTAACATGTAATTTTAGACAGAATTGAATCTAGACGAAAGTTACACATTAAAGTAAATTAAAAAACTATCTCTAAAAATCATAGAGCAAAAGTTTTCCGTACATTTCTTCTATTTTTATTCTGGGATTTCTTGAGCTTTTTTTTTTTTTTTTTTTTTTTTTTTTTTTGCGACCGAAATACAATTCAGCGAGAAAAACCAGAAACGACATAAAGTAGCCACACAAGAGGAATATGAATGCTGGAGCAACGTCTGTGAGAGTTAATATTCGGTTAGTGGTATCGGATTCTGAGTTATATGGTAACATCGCTACATGGGACACAAACAGAGAATCGCGAAAATATTTAAAATAAAGACCTGAAGCCATCATTCTATGCACGAACGTATCAATCACCTCTTTGCAACAAAAACCTTTTCTGATCGGCATTGCAGACAAATATTTAAAAAAAAATGATCTTTTGAAATAAAGTATTCTTTATCGAAAACTTCGGCAAATTGAGTATTCATAAAGAAAGCAAGATTTTGCTTCTTGCCCTCTAGCACAAAATTGTTAGAGACAGGTCCGTAACTCAAACTATTGTTCAAGATGTCTCTTGCAATCACTCTTAAATGTCTCTACTTTGAATTCCACAAATATGCAGCAATACCGTGATGAATGTATGACATACAATGGAAATCTCCTTTCTCTACGGCCAAGGCCAAATCTGACAAATCTTTTACTTTAGTAACTGGTGGAAATGAGAGGAATGAGAGGAACACCGAATCGTAAGCCAGACAAAGGATCATGGCTCCGATCACCCATGAGTACACGAGGATATATTCTGCAACCGAGGACGGTGCTATCAGAGCACTCTGCTTCATCAGTATCGCAAAAACGTGAAACAAAATATGGCTTCTGTTATGTTTCAATTTCAAGAGGAAATAATGAATTACAATCATTGCCATTAGTACTGATACGATTGTTATCCAAACCGACACCGAAAACGTTTCAAAGATACCAAACAGTCGTGGTTTGTATTGTGGTTTTCGTGTTATAAATGTGACATCAGTCATTGTATAGGGGTAGCAGAAATCAAATACTTCTAAACTTTTTTTGTTCATAATCAATGGTTGAAAAATTATGTCAATTTCAGAAAGTTTTACTTTTTCCCCAAGTTCTGAATAAAAAAAATTAAAATCTTTCCCGAAAGTAATATCGACTCCATCAAACATGTTTGTGTATTGTTCGAGGTACATTTTGAGTGCAAGTAGTAATCGACCTTGCGTATTTCCTATATGAGATAAGTCGCTAATCAGTTCTTCATTACTTACATTTGCAATATCATCGCCATAATTCGGAAAAGCAAGTTTTATATTTTTCTTTATTTCCATATTAGTCATATGTTAAAATAATCTTTTAGTCTATGAAGGTATCACAAATAAAAGGTGCAGATTTAAAATTTTAATTAAAATGGTGTATCTACTTTTTAAAGTTTTACTGATTAAGGATATTCTTATATTTTTACTTCTCAGGTATCAAAGAGTATCAAGTATATTTTAGAGTTTTTATATTCCTTTATTTTTATAAAAATAATGAAAAAGATTTAGTTTCAACTCCCACATAGAAATATCCTCTCAAGATATAACATAAAATTATTCGCACAAAATTTAATTTTTCAAAAGCCTACTAGAGCAGCTTTAACTAAATTTGTTAGATATTGCTTTTTTAGGTGCAAATACTAAAAATACAAGGATGTGTTTTAATATTATTGAAATGAATGAAAAATAAATAATCATCACTCATTAAAAAAATTAAAATTGAAATATCTTTTAAAATATTTTTAAAAACAAATAATGCATATATATATATATTATTTTTTTTCCTGAATTTACTAACAAAACAGCTTTACTCTGTTCCTATATTATCTACTTGTAAATTCTCTTGTATTCAGTTATTGAGAAAAATTATATGTAGTATTATTACCATTCAAACGAGAAAAATTATCTTCACAATTATACCCAAAATGATCGATTTGTAGTTGATTTCTTTAAATTAAATGTCCTTATCTTGAAATGTACATATTCATTAATTTATATGTTTGAAAAGAGAAAAGACAAACAAATCAGTACCTTTCGAGTCTATGTTTTTCTTTCGTAGCACAATGCAGGAACATTTAATTATTGCAGGATAATTTTTATCTCAAGAAAAGAGGCAAATATATATTAGTCTTCCTTCCGAAGTTAAAGCGAGATTTCTATGTATACTAGTAATGTGCCAAATGTAAAATATTTTTTATATTTTCACAAACACTCCTGTCAGTTTCTCCAAAGATGCAGTCATAATTCAAACGCGAGTCTATCTCTCTGAACGCTTTTCAACAATTTAGTTACTTTTTATAAACTGCATATTACGACTACAACCACAGTGATTAGATTAATGTATCTTGAAGACAAGATGTATGCCGTTACATAATTAGACAAACGTCCATCAAAAATTTTGGCGAACATTTCCTTCTCTCCTATTCAGAGAGTAGAGAAAAAGTGTACTGGCTTAAGAGTGTCTCCTTCATCCCTCCAAATAATGCAGATTGCATTAATTTTAATTACAGATAATTGTTTGAAACCAAGTTTCGATTTTTTGAAAGTCTGTATCTATGCAATCACAATATTAACAATGGATCTTTTGTCCCATCGTGAAGTTTTCCCCTTTGTTAAACTTTTGCAGTAAATCTCTTGAAAGTTATTTAAAATAAATATTACTCATTGTTTCAGAAATATAAATATTGATCGCAGTATTGAAAAGCATTATTTACTCTAATTTGAAATTTATAACTGTTGCAATTATTTTGCAAATAAACCCTCTCTAAAAGATAATATTGGATATTTCGAATTTTCTTTTTTAAAAAGCATTGAAATAAAATATTTGAATAAGTTATGTACCTAGCTCAATTTGCAAATTGCATGTTGTTTACTTAAATATATTTCAGATTTAAAGAAAAGAGAAATCAAGCATATAATTATTTGAGAAATAAATAAATAATTCAGCGAAATGATCAAAATGTTGTTGAGCAATGGTGGACGTCATTATCGAAATTGCACATTGCCACCCAATAATTATAAAGTTAAATAAAAATATAATCATTAGGAAAGGGCCTGTATGCTCCGAGCAAATGTAATAAAAGCAACAAATCACGCATTTCGCATAGATTACTAACATTTTCCAACTGAACGTTACTTGTTGCATTTAAACTTTGAACGTACTTTGTTTACATCATTTTACGACGGACAGAGAAGTTGACTAATTGAATGAATAATCGCTTTTATATATTTTTGGAAAGTGTAAATAATAAACTCTTATCACAAAAAAGATGAATTTCCAGCAATTTTCAATTATAGCCCTTTATGTATCTGAATGTTTCAGTTTAGCCCTGTAAATCTTCATGCTAATCATACTTTATAATATCATACTTTATATTATCAACTTTTGTTGCATATTTCTCAACTTTTGAACTGAATTTCCTTTTATTTTCATAATCTTTAGTGTACAAGGAAATATTTTTTTTTTTCGTTTTATTGTACATAATGAGGACTATTTTCAGTCAATCAGATAAATCAGATAAAGGATTCAGGTACATCAGATTCAGTGAAGTATTTTTTCTTTATAATAGTAGTAGTTATTTTGGAAGTATAAAACTTTCATATAAGTAATTTTCATTTTATTTATTTTTGTTTAAATATGAAATATGAAATATAATTATAAATTTAAAAAAAAAAAACTATATGTTTTAGTTAACATAATTATTAATTATCAGGGTTTTTTCCCAGTTCTTATAATAGGTTTTAACAATTACATCATGCGGTTAAAAACAGGCGGGTAATGACAATGCTGCGAAATATATGTTGGCAGCCATGCTGGAATATAAATGACTGCTAAATTATTTATATATTAATAGGCAGACAAAAAAAAAAAAAAAAAAAAATCACACGTTTTATACTTCTTTTTAGGAAGAGAAGTGGCTTGAAAGTAGGATCAGTTAAAAGGTAAGTATAATCATAGCCTCTTAAACTAGATGCCTGTCGCGAGGCTCAGAAACGTAGCAACAGTTCAAGTGGTAGACAGCGCCACCTGGTACAGATTGTGCGACTTTTTTATTCAACTGTCACCAATAATTTTAGGAAGTGCTAAATGATATATATAATCGACGTTTCTTCGATTCTATTCTCCTTTTATGTATATCAAATCCCACTTTTAAAAAATTTTCGTGGCTGTTTGAATAAAAAAGTCGCGCAATCTGTACCAGGGGGCGCTGTCTACCGTTTGAACTGTTGCCAAGTTTCCGAACCATGCGACAGGCATCTAGTTTAGGAGGCTATGGTATAGTATGCGTTGTAGAAAAAAAGAATCTTTTATTATGTCTAAGAGGCATACAAAAATACCCCCTTTTTTACACTATTTTTTATTTTATACACGTACTCTTTCGTTTTTAAAAATACCTATGGAAAAAGTTTATTAAAAATGCACTTGTAACTCTATAGATTTCAATACAACTACTCATGATTTAGTTTATTTTATGGACTTCGTATCTATTTTGCTTAAAACACCAGCATAATGCAGAATAAGGGAATCACTCTTTGCTTTATTCTAACGTTATTTTGTCATCTGTCTTTTGGCAACAATAGTCAGCATATTTTATTGATATTTAATTTTATTTTAATTTGTCTAGCAGCAGAAGTAGGTACATTTTATTTATATGCACAATTATTCTGTATTTGACTGGCAACAGAATTGGACACGATTAATTTTTTTAATTTGTAAAAGAATGCTTTGATATAGACAGTTTTATTTTATGTTAAAATACCCAAAAGAACTCTAATCAGCTGCATTGAAAGGTACAGAGAAGGAGAAACTCATAGTGATACATATTACATACCCACAATTACATTTCTTCTACATACACATTTTTTTCTATAATTGACTATTATTATAAAAATTACACACACACACACACACACACACACACAGACACACACACGACCATATCATAAAAAACGGCAGTTTTTTGAGTGACGCAGCAAAGCTCAAACAAAGCTTAGCAGCGACACTCTATTATACAGCTAGTTTTATATCAAAGGAATTTGGAAACGCCGACATTTAATATCTCAGTAAATAGGAGATATTTTGATCTGATGTTTTCAGAATAATCTTTTATCTTCTGCCTGATGCTATCCTGAAAGTTTCACACTTCAACATTGTATATATTTTGAGATCTGGAGTTGCAATTTAAGACTTCAAAGGAAAAATGTGTTATCGTGTGAGTTTTTTTTTTTTTTTTTTTTTTTTTTTTTTTTTTTTCTCGAAAACGGCTCGAAGAAATTTTATGAAATTGATATATGATATTAATTTATTTTGTCTGAGAAGCGTGACGTGGCCTGTTTTTCCCAAAAAACTCTTGTATCTTAAATAATTTAGTTTAAAAATCGAACAATTTTTTCCTCCGCCATGCATGGATTTGAACTGCATATTCTCAGAATTCAGAACAGGCGTCATTCGGTTTTCTGAGGCTGTGATTGGTTGGTTTAATCTGAATGCAATCAATAAAATATTTAGATTTTTTTTTATTAAATGCAAAAAAGAAACTTCATTGTTTGTTTTAAATATTTATTATATATTTAAAATAAAAGAAGTAGTTTTTAATTATAGATATTCTATTTTATCGTTATTCATAATAATAATTTAAAAAAATTTAAAGCAAAAAAGTTTAAATCACTCATGCACACGAATTTATACTATGATCCATGGTCTTTGGAGTGCATGCGTAATTTATCCAGATCCAAAAGTCTTGGCGCTCTCTAAAGACTAGGGCTAGCTAGTTTGGTTTGTTTGCACACTGCATCCCTCCGCTTGAAGCTTGTTATAAATATGATACGTGTTTTTTTTTTTTTTTTTTTTTTCAAAATCAATACAATTTTTTATTGAGAAGCATTGTGGTTTAAATTTTTAACGGTTTAACGGGTCTTTGATGATTAACTAGACTGAAAAATTATTGTTTCACGTATGTGTTTATTAAATATTTTGTCACATACTAAGACAATATTATTTCAGTCAATTATTATAAAATCCGACATTCGGGAGTCACACTGTAAGTTAAAATATATATTTTTTGCACTACCCTTCTTTTTTTCAGTAAGTGTTTGTTTATATATATCATAAAATATAAAATAAAGTTACATTTGTTTACAGAAACTAACGGCTATATTAATCACTTTCGAAAATATCCTCATTTGACTTGCAGGTCTCTAAAACCTAACTGTACCAATTTTGAACGGTCTAACTGTGTTTCTATTTTTTCGCTTATGCATTACATTTTATATTTATTTATTTTTATTTTACATTCTTTGAGTCATATAGTTTTCTTTACATTGACAAACAACTGTTTTTTCTTGCTTATGTATATAAATTTTATTTTAATTGCTTTCTCTGAATTTCATGTTAAATTATTTTGCATTTGCAGAAATTCCTCATTTTTAATGTTTAATTAAAATGTAGTTGTTTCCTTAAAATGTATTAAGAACTGTTCAAATATCACTTATAATAAGTAGCCATGTAATATATCACTAATAAGTGTGCCCTATCTGCATGCATGTATTAGTTTTCAGGGTTTTTGTGGCCATTGCCATTTGGACCATCAGTGCAATTAGTGTGGAGGCTATTCAGACCGCTTCCTTGTTGTGTTGGTCATAATAATGATTTTGCTTGTTTGATCTTGAATTATCTCTGTAATATACTAATGCAGGGCCTAAAATTTCAACTCCGATTACACTCACCTCAAAAAAAGTTATACTCGCTGCAAAATAGGGTTGTCTTTTTTTTTTTTTTTTTTTTTCTGTTTTACGCATTTTGGGTTTTTTATTTTTTCTAACTATCTGAAATGCTTTGACAAATATGTCTAAAATTAGATATATTAAAAGTGTATCGTATGTATCATCATGTCTCATAATCATTTATAATCAAAAATCATTATTTGAGATCTGAAAAAAAAGGTTAAAATATCTATCAATGCGAAGAGTCATTAAAAAAAAAAAAAAGAAGAGGGAAAAAAAAAAAAAAAACTTTGTCAATCAACACCCTGTGAAAATCTCATTATGCAAGATTAAGCTTCCTTATTTACCTATTTAACTTTTTATATCAGAAATGTCTTTTTCGTCCATTTTATTTTTATGATCAGACGGAATGTCGATGTGTATAACTTGTTCATTGTTGTCATTTGAAATAGCCATTTCGGAATTACATATTCGATAAAATTGTTGCTTACAAATCATAACAAGCGTAAATGTTGGTGTTTCAGCAAAAACTGGTAAATGTTAACTGTTTTTTGATCATTATTCAACAAAATAAACATAAGCAGTATCTTTAAAAGGGCTCGGGATCATTTTCATGCGCCAATATCGCATAGGCAAACTTTCGCATTTTTTTCTCTTGGATTGTGGGCGCCTAGCAAAGAGGCTCTCTGCTTGTCCATTCTCACTCTGCTTAAAGAAATCACAGTGGGAGAAACGAAACTGCCTAGAGATTAAAACTTTTATGCATGTACTTTTATGCATTTTTCCTTTCTCAGGCTGGGACGATTGTCGGGCAACACGCACACTGACTCGACAATCAAAGAAGAGAAAAAGGGGAGGTTAAATATGAGGTTATAAGATGGCAAGATTTTGCCATATTTAAACCTATAAAAAGAATGTTTTCTGTCACTTTATCATGTAAGAAATCTATCTATAACTAGACTAAATATTTACTCGCTACAGTAAAAATTCCACTCACCAATGGCGAGAGGAAATTTCGCGCCCTGTACTAATGGTTTTGCTGGTTTCAACTACAAATTCAAACTTTCAACATTTTGAAAGTGTATAATGCGATTGATCTACAATCCATGTTTATTTCAACATTGTTGTTTGTTCAACAATTTCAGAAAATCATACATATATTTGTATAGAAAATTGGGTTCGGTTTAGAGCTGTACCGAGTACTCAGTACTCGGCTAATTTGCTGAGTACTCGTTACTCGGGCGAATTTGGACTAAGTATTCGGCCAATACCGAGTAGTTGTAAGAATTTCATTAGTTTTATATATTATTGAAAGAAATGTAACATTCATAAGAGTTGTTTATTAATAACAAAACTAAAAAATTATGAAAATATAAATATAAAGTCATTAAACTTTTGCTGCAAACAGTTTTCACAGTTAAAATGGGCCGGTATGCCACCAAACTCGGTATAGCGACAATTCATGGTATGAGCTTATCCCTTTTAGTTACAAGTATTTAAGTATAACCATCTTGTATGTGTCTAATATGCAATTTTTTTAATAAAAACTTAGTACATAAAATTGTATCTGTAAAACAGGCAAAAATAAAATATTTTAGAAAAAAGAACCCTTATATAATACTAAAATGGTAGATAAAACATTAGTTATATATTTGTGCAAATAAAAGTAAGACACTTTTAAAACTGTAAGAAAAGATTGATTTCTAATTTAAAAAATAATAATTATGAAAAAGGTAAATACACTGAAATGTTATTAAAAATATATTTTAATAATCAAATTTGTTGTTTTGCAAATTATGGCCCAAAACCACCTATATTTTTTACTCTTCTAGAATTTGAAGATTAATGAAGTCTATCATGTTTGAAATGATAAAATATTTATTTTAATGTTCTCATTTCATATGTAAATTTTCATGCATCTTAAATTAAGCCTGAGTGTATAGGAAATTCTATATTCTCTAAGAATTATCTAATAATGTTTCGCATCTGAGAAAGACTATATAATAAAGAATGAAATTAATCAATTATTATGGTTTTAATAATCCACTAAGCTGGACATATCAAATATAACAATGAACCTAACTGTATATACTATACACTACAAAAGTTCTGAAACATTTCATGAAAACATGCTGTTTGCCATTTAACTTAATTTTGTGTTCAAAAAGCCTTTTTTTAATTTTAACATCTGAAAAATTTTTCATATATACATCAATTATTCATTCTTTCTTGCAAATATTCGGTACTCGGTTACTCGGCCAAAGTGCTACTCGGTGCAGTACTAGTTTGGTTTGCATCGAATTATATTGGAACGGTTTATTTTTATTTTATTTAATTTTTTTTTAAGAAGGAAAAGAAATAAAAAACCAAATGACATCTATGTAGTATTATATTGTAGTATTAGATTTATTCATAGGTTATAAATTTATTCATATTCATAAACAAACATATTGCAAAGATTTTTTCAAAGATTAAAAATACTCAAATTTACTTAAGATCTGTTTTCATGTTACATTTTTTATTTTTATTATTCAATTTTCAAACTCTTTATTATTGCCCTTTTTTGAAGAAATTTAGCATCATTTAGAGTACAAAATTTCTGTGAAAATAATTAATCTCTACCCCACTCCCTCACTCAAAAAAAAAAAAAAAAAAAGTAAAAAAGATAATTTTTCATGCACGGGGATGAGACACATTATATTATTTCTAAATTTTACTCTTATCAGTGCTAACTTATTCTCCTTCGAAAAAATGGCCTGAATAGCCTGTACACTAATCGCACCGACTGTCCGATTAGCCACTTTGTGGTTTTTGCAGGTTTTGTTTGGTAGTTTCATCCCTGTTTATTAAATTTTTCACATTTAATAATTTTCATATTAAATGTAATTAAAAATATTCATAATTATCGTCTCACTACAATGATTACAGTGTTGCATTGTTAAAGTTTTCATAAATTTTTAGCATTTTATTTTTATTTATTTATATTTTACATTCCTTGACTCATGTTTTTTTTTTTTTTTTTTTTTTTTACTTTGGCAAACAACCGTTTTTTCTTGCTTATGTAGAAAGTGACGCAGCTTTGCTTGCTTATGTGTTTTTTCTTGCTTATTTTGTGTTACATCCATAAGTGCTTTAGTTCATCCTAACACTTTAGCGGTAACATCCATAAAATCACAATCATCACTTTACGCCTAACTTTTGGCAAGATTTAAAAAAATCAGTTTTGTCAGTTTTTTTATTTACAAACTGCTCTTTTAAAATATATATATATATATATCATATTAAAAAAAAATCTAACTTTGTCAGTTTCAACATATATACTTAAAATAAAAAAAATCCAGCAAGTACAAAAATACATAAATGCTGTTTGCAGAAAAATTTTCCAAATTATGAAAAATTTCAAATATTAAAAAAAAAAAAAAAAAAAAAAACTTATAGCTATTACTTAGTTTGTATACAACCAAAAATTTGCCATCATGATAATTTATGAAATACTGAATTAATTTGAACCAAATTTTTGCTTATGGAACCTGAAAATATATGAATAGTTTAAATGGATATTTTATGGTAGTTCTCATTTTGCTTGAAGATGTAATACATGGTATTTGACTTATTTTAAAAATCAGATGACCAGCAGATAATTAAAAATTTTCTTCTACTGTTTGTTCTAAGTAAGTTTTTAATATTTTAATTCATGATAGTTCAGCATCATTAAGATGAAATATTTAATAATACTGAGATTTTCAAAGGAATTTAATAAAACAGCATTTTTTTTTCAACGCCAATATCCTGTAGCTTGCAAACATTCATTTTTAGCCGTTAGTGAGAAATCTTTCAGTTAAAAATAGATTTTGTTACTCATTTTTAAAATAAACAACATATAAAAATTTTCTTTTTTGGAAAATTTTGAATGTGAGCAAATTTCTTGTAGAAATATATTAAAAATATTCATTTCACGTATAATTCATGATTGTTTAGCATCATTAAGATGAAATATGCAATAATAGGTATAGTGATTTTCATAAGAATTTCAAAAATAATACTTTGTTTTCAGCACCGATATTTCTGGATCAACAAAATTCTGTTAATTTTGAGCCATGTTGTTATACTATTATAAGAAAAGTTTTTTTTTCAAAGTTTTGTACTAATTACTTACAATATTATTACTGTATTTATTATAACTGCAGTGAAAACTTTTTATTTTTAATTAACAAATCACAAAACAAAGACGTATGTAGGTTTAAATAAAATTAATATATAGGAAAAAAGTTACCAATGCAAATTACGAATATTCCACGAAACTTTGAGTGTATATCAGCCAGGCCGGCTAAAGCTTTGACCTTACCAAGGCTTCATTCCATCTCTAATTTTTACTGTATATTTACCAAAAAATCTGATCAACGTTCAAAATTTTTCAAAACGTAAAAATTGTTAAGTATCTGTTTACTTTTTTCCCCACAAAAAACTGAAAATTCATTAATAAAACTGTATTTTAATCCTTAATAATACTGTTATATGTTATTTGTTTAAAAAGTTAGTAATAAAATCTATTTTTAACTAAATGTTTTCATACTAATGGCTGAAATCAAAGTTTGGAAGGGGTTGGTTATTGGTGTTGAAAACGCCAAGTACTATTTATTGAAATTCCTATAAAAATCCCTGTATTATTCCATATGTGATCTTAGTGATGCTAAACAATCATGAATTATACTTCAAATTAATCTATTATGAATATTTTTGTTATATTTTTACAAGAAATTTGCTCAATATTCAATATTTTCCAAAATTTAAAAATCGTAAAGTTTCCTGTTTATTTTTGTGCACAAAAAAAAAAAAAAAAAAAAAAAAAAACTGAAAATTCATGAATAAAACTGAATTTTAATCCTTTATAAAATTTTTATATGATTATATATTTCAAAAATGAGTAACAAAATCTTTTTTAACTAAAAGATTTCTCACTAATGGCTAAAAATCAATTTTTGCAAGATACCCAATATCGGCGTTGAAAACAATTTATTATTTTTGAAATTCCAATGAAAATACCTGTGTTATTGCATATTTCATCTTAATGATGCTAAACTATCATGAATTATACCTCAGATAAGTCTCTTATAAATATTTTTACTATATATTTACAAAACAATTGCTCAAAAGTTTTCAAAACGTTAAATCTGCGAAGAATTTGTTTACTTTTTTTTCACAAAAAGCTGAAAATTCATTAATAAAATTGAATTTTAATCTTTCATAATACTACTATGTTGTATTCATTAAAAAACAACAACAAATTAACTAAAAGATTTCTTAATATTGTGTAAAACCAATTTTTGGAAGCTACCAGATACATTAGAAAAAATTGTTTTTTGTGAAATTCTCAATGGCAGCTATGCGATAGAAAAAAAAGAATCAACCTACCCTTCCTATGAGGTGGAAGGACTTGTTTTAATTTTTAGATCAGTTGATCATTAACCCCTAAAAAGTAATGATATCAGAACAAAAACCCTTAACGGGTTAAAAGCTTGTGACGCAGCATTTTATTTCGATATGAATTGGAAATATGGGTATTAAAAGTAATGATATCAAATTTGAATGACACTTTGCTATTAATTGAAATATATTACATAGATTTTCTTATTTCATCATTTCTTTTTTTTTTCTTCTATTTACGTCACGGTGTATACACAATATTTCCAACTTCAGCACGAAAAAATATATAGAATTTACTCCCTGATACTTTTTCATCTGCACCTCGTGAATTCAAAATATGAGTTTTAAAAGAAATGATATAAATTCTGTGACGCCTCAGTGTTACTTTAAATGATTTATTTTTAGATTTCATTACAATTACTTTTGTTTTGTTGAATAAAGTATATTTACACATTGAAATAATGTTTTTAATTTTCAAACATACTCTCAAATAATCATACTTTTACTGAATTTATATTATAAATTGAAATTATCTAGTTCAATAAATCGATTTTGTCTATTGCTTCACGCTATCCAAAACTGTAAGTAAAAATTTTGTAAATGTTACTTTGTTTCATAGTACTAAGTGAAAATGTGTGCAAAGAGATTGTGTGATGCAAAGAAAACATTTACATAATTTTTGTTTACAGTTTTAGATAGCGTGACGCAATAGACAAATCAATTTATTGAACTAGATAATTTCAATTTATAATATAAATTCAGTAAAAGTGTGATTATTTGACAGTATATTTGAAAATTAAAAGCATTATTTCAATGTGTAAATATACTTTATTCGACAAAAAAAAAAAAAAAAAAAAGTAATTGTAATGAAATCTAAAAATAAATCTTTTAAAGTAACACTAAGGCGTCACAGAATTTATATCATCTATATATTAATAGGCAAGCATAAAATTTGTAGTCCCTTTTTAACATATTAATTATGGGAGTAGAGGGTTGAAAATGGTATCATTCGAAAGGTATGGTTAGCCGGAAGGTGCGAATACAAATATTATTTTCTTACGATGTCAAGAAGGTATTTAAAAATACATTTATTTTTTATGCATTTTCCCCCATTTTTCCCTTTTATACACGTATTCCTTTACATTAAAAAATACCTAAAAGTAGAAAGTTGTTAAATCTGGCAATTTCATAAAGCTCAAATAAAACCATAGACACAGTAATTTGTAAAATATAGCATCACTATACGCAAGCGAAGTGATAACGTCACTGTCTGTCCATGGAGCCATGAAAAAGATTTTCTATGTTAATCGTCCATTGGATTTTTTGTAAAAAATTATTAAAAAATAACGAAAATTATCTGCCGATTTTAATTCCGATATTTGGGTATAGTCGTATATAAGTTACTGTATACATGTGTTTGATTGAGTTATTTTTTCTGCAAAATTGATAAAATTTTAATTTAAAATCACAAAACTCCAGAAAAAAAAAAAAAAAAAAAAAAAGGCAAACTTCCAGTTTCGAATGTAAACATAAACATTTCATTTCAAAGGGTGATATTTCAACTAATATACTAAATAAAAGGAAAATGGATTTGTTAATAACTGCTGCATGTATAAGTAGTCGATACGGAAAAAATTCCGATTTCCGTTTTTTGCTGAATTTACATGTTTTGAGCTTTCTTTACGTTTCAATTAACTGAAATTGGCTACTTATTTTTTTTTTTTAAGTGTCTTTATTGCTAGCTTTTGTGGGTAGAAGAAGCAAGTAGAAGATACATAAAAACTTTTGATTTCCGGTTTTCGATGAATTTACACGTTTTGAGATTTCCTTGCATTTTAATTAAGTGAAATTGACTACTTATTTTTATTTTTTAAAAGTGGATTTATTATTCTTTCCTCTGCATATATAAGTAGAAAATATAAGATTCAGAAAAGTTTTAGATTTTCGGTTTTCGATAAAGTTACACGTTTTGAAATTTCCCGAACTCAATTCGACCATTTTTGAAAAATATCTTTTTTTTTTTTTTTTTTTTTTTTTTTTTTTCTATTGTTCAAACTCTGTACTTTATGAACCAATCGAATTAATTTAACAGAATTTGATACTTGGTTGGCCCTTGGTTAGACATGGTACCTATTAGCTTCTGGGCTGTATCACACAACAAGGAGCGTTTTCACGTTGCGATTTTCTCTCATTTCAGGAAAGGCTAACATCTACAGAGAGAAATAGTTATATTAAGTAAAACTCTGCTGATTCAGTTAGAGTGAATATCGGCAAACATTTGCCGCAGCTGTGTTGCAATTGCATTCCGTTTAGGACAAGGCAATAACTTTGCTTTGCCTCGCTTTGCAAAAAAAAAAATGGTCGAGTTTCGACCACTGGGCGATACTAGTTTCTTTTAAAACTCATATTTTGAATTCACGAGGTGCAGATGAAAAAGTATCAGTGAGTAAATTCTATATATTTTTTCGTGCTGAAGTTGAAAATATTATGTATACACTGTGATGTAAATAGAAGAAAAAAAAATGATGAAATAAGAAAATCTATGTAATATATTTCAATTAATAGCAAAGCGTCGCTCAAATTTGATATCATTACTTTTAAGACCGATATTTCCAATTCATATCGAAATAAAATGCTGCGTCGTAAACTTTTAACCCGTTAAGGTTTTTTGTTCTGATATAAATTACATAAAGCATGCTTTTTTGGAAAACTTTTTAATTGTCAGTTTCATGAAACTGGTGCCTATTTACTTTTTGTAGGAAATTTTAAATAAAGAAATGTGTAAGTAGTGATGTAATTCAGAGATAGTAACATATAAAACGTTCTCAGGTTACTTCCGAAAAACTTAATATCCAAAACAAAAGTAATTGAAATTTATAGCAGAGTTACAAGACAAAAAAAAAAAAAAAATAAATAAATAAATAAATAAATAAATAAAATAAAGCTTAAAAGAAACTAAACTAATAACAATACATTTTTTTTGAAACTATATTGAATGTTTGATAAAGATTAAATATGTAAAATAAAAATATATTCTTTCAAAGTCAATATTAAGTACATGAGATTCTAGAACTTTCTAAATTTTTATTAAAAAAAGATGCAGTAACATTATATATTAACAAAATACATTTCTCCTGCAATAAAATAAAAATGAGGCTTTTTCACAAATTATTAAACTATCAGATAGATATTAACAAAAGCAATTAAGCAATAGAAAAGTAAGTTTAAAGTGTAGGGTTCTCCGTAATGAAGAACTTAAATGACACATTAATTCATTTACATTGGGTTTTGATCCCACATCAATTTTCCATGCCTATTGCAATTTTCAGAGACTGTCATCAGTTTTTTTTGCCACCTGAAAATGAAAAATATATAATTAAAATAGTAATAACAATTTATTTTAATAATAATAAAATAATAATAATAATAATAATTTTAGAGGTTTTTTTTAAATATATATATTTTTTTTTATGTGTGTGAGGGGGGAGGGGGGGGGAGAGTTGGTTAATCTTGATCGACTTCCCGAAGGTCCTAGGTGTGGGGTGGTGTGCTCACTGTGAGGGCCTTTAGAAAGGTCCTAACCCGTATTTATGCGAGTTTCTGAGAAAACCACGGAAAACTCCGATCGACCACGTCGATAAGCTCTAACGTGGAAATGAACCAGAAATTTCCCATCTACAAGCTTTTAGCAGAGAATCGAAAAGCTACTGGTGGGGGCATTAATTTTTAAGAAGTTTTAACTCTGTACCCGAGATTTGAAAATATCTACTCAACAGATGGTTACTAAATAAAATATTGATGCAACTTAAAACAACACACCACATTTTTTATTCTCCTACAATCTTCAATAGTATAAACTAAATCCCTGAATGTTCCATACATATATATTTTTGTAAGCTAAAAGTTATATTTATAATTTACTTTACTTTACATTTAAATTTTTATTATAATTAATAATAGTAGTTCAGTTTTTTAAGTAAGTGAAAAATTTAAAAACACGACAGTGATATATATATATATATTAATGGGAGGGGAGGGGATGGAATTAGTAAAAGTACCATATATTTTTTACAGTTTTTTCCAACCGCTGTTACCCTCAGTCCAGCTTTTCCAGTTCGCAGTGGTTAGAGAATCGGCAGCCGGGTGTCTATTATATTCCCGGCAGTTCTGACGCTTGTGCAGTATGACTGCCGGGGGATTTATTATTCATCTGCCGATAAAGTGAACGACTTTCATCAATACATGCTTTTGATAATTCATATTGCTGCTTTAATTCGCATTCATTTGTACTGACCATGTTTTATATTTTAACTCTCTCTCTTGATTTATCTCGTTAAATATTTGTTTCATTATTCAGTTTTATTTTCTCTTATATTCCTTGCTTTATCTACTATGTTGTCTTTCGTTAAATAAGTTAATATAATTAGGCTAAATAAATCTCTCAAATGCTACAGATATTTCTGAGATCTTATATTACTTCACAATGCAAATTAAAAATAAAAATTTAAGAAAATTGTTAATGCATATGATTGAAATATACGTGTATAAAATGGGGGGGGGGGAGGATTTTACATTACACAAGAACAATCACATTACTAACGTATTATTATATTTGGATTTTAAAAACTAATATATATATATATATATATATATATATATATATATATATATATATATTAATTAATCAATATAATAAAAGAAATTTAATTTTTGAGCTTTGCTTGATTTCTTGAAAAATTATTGTAATGTATTACTATATTCTTATTTTTTTAAATTAAATATATTTTTTAAATATTCAATTTAATCAGTATAGTGCAAAATAAATAAATAAATAAATAAATAAATAAATAAAAAAATAGCAAAAATAATAATTTTCCAATTTTCGTGGTTTCTCCAAAGATCATTCTAATTCATTGTTATATTTGGATTTTCAAAAACTAAATATATTTTTTAAATCTTCAATGTAATAAACATAGTGCAAGAAGTTTAATTTTTAAACTTTGCGAAATTTCTCCAAAGATTTTTCTAATACATTATTTTTAGATTATTAAGAACTGAATATATTTTTAAAAAATTTAGTTAAATCAGTATGGTACAAAAAAAAATAATAATAATAATAATAATAATAAATAAATAAATAAATTTTACGCTTTGTTGATTTTTTGAAAGGTTATTTTAATATATTATTATATTTTGATTTTTAATAAGCAAATATATTTTTAAAAATTTATATTAATCAGTATAGTAAATAAATAAATAAGTAATTTTTGAACTTTGCATAGTTTTTACATATATTATACAAATTTATTATTATATTTGGATTTTTTAGAAACAAAATGTATTTTTTGAAACTTTAATTTAATCAATACAATACAAGAAATTTAATTTTTAAACTTTACATGATTTCACGAAAGATTATTCTATAATTTTATTTTATTAAGTTTTGATTTTTAAAAACTAGATATATTAAAATAATAATAATAATAATCAATATAGTACAAAAATCAATATAGTACAACTTTGCATGATCTCTCCGATGATTATTCTAATATATTATATTTGAATTTTTAAAAACTGTATATATTAATAATGATAATAATAATAATAATAATAATATTTCAATCAGAATAGTACAAAAATTTTAATTTTCAATTTTGCATGGTTTCGCCAAAATAGTTTCTATTATATATTATATTAGGATTTTTAAAAACTAAATTATTTAAAGAAAATTAATCTAAATTTTAATTCAATCAGCATAGTATAAGAAATTTCCTGTTTCAAATTTGCGTTTTTTCTCCAAAGATGTTTAAAAAATCTGTAGTTTCAAATCATTTCGAAAGAGGGCAGAACCAGCTGGATTGATCACAATATTGACTGATTAAAAAACCGCTACCGGCGCTATTTATTCGTTTGCTTGTTTGTTAATTGTTAAAATACACATGAAACTTATATGCTTGACTGACACTATTTATTGTTTACTTTTATGTATTTACCTGTTAGGAATGAGATTCAGTCAAAAAATATTTCCTCTCTGTTTCACCCCGGCACTTCAGCTACAGATCAAGTATGCCATACCCAGGAGTTCTAATGCGCAAGCGCAGATGACTGCTGGGTTTATAATACGTACCTGGCTGCCAGTTCTCTAACCACGGCCTTTCCAGTTACCATCCACTCACCTTATTCAAGCAAGTTCATTTATAGTTCCGGATATCAAATGTTACTTCCTTGTAAACCAAAAACAGCTCCCACTGACAGACTCCAGAATTTTTGAACTAAACTCACGTTTTATGAAGCTTAACTGCATTTGTCGCCTAATAGTGTTATATATATATATATATATATATACTCGAACGCATAGCTGCACATTATGCGAATCTAAATTATGTTAATTTCCCGATGATGCCCTGTTGATCAGGGCGAAAAGCTTTAAAATGTATTTTATTATAAATGTCTCTTTTAATTAAATATATTTTTAAAACTTTTAAGGGTTTTTAAAAGTGCCTTTTATCATAAATTTAGAATGATACACGTGTTTAAAAAATATCTCTATATGAGATATGTTCTCTCTTAGAAAATTATTTTATTGCAGATTATTATTATTTTTTTAATTTAAGCGTACTTTATCACAGCGCCCATAAAATTTCAAAAAGTATTTCAGGTATAAACTTAAAATTTTTCTCAACCATACATTTTGATATAATGAATAAAATGAACTAAAAATAAGAAATTCTGTTCAATTGAAGATATATATATATATATCTATATATATATATATGATTGTGGGAATATGAAAATTTTTAAAGTAATTTCATATTTCAAATTTAATTGTTAATTAAATACCATACTATTAAAATAATTAAAACCTTTTAGTTCAGATTCTTAATCTGAATGTTTATTTTTTTTCTCATTTAATATGAAAATTATAAGGATAAAGGGAATTGTAATATGGATATCCTATGCACTGTGAGAAAGCGCCCTTCAAAGTAATCTGCAATAATATAATATTTAAAAAATTCTCTTTTTAAAGTAAACCAAAATATTTTTTTTTTACTCAATAGTGTAATGTCCTACTATTTAACAAAAAGAAAAAAAAAGTGTGTACAAACATTCATTCTTTTATTTATTTATTTATTTATTTTTTTTTTAATTATGAAAGTTGATCGAAAACTTCTTCATTTTCACATTTTTAAAAGTAGTGTCCCTAACAACACATTTTCACCCAAAGGCATCCTCAAGATGTCCTGTGGATAAAAAGGAAATCCTGTGGATCTCCTCGGGATGTTCTGTGGAAAAGTGTGTTTTTAGGGCTGTCTCCTTAAGCGAAGAGAGACATTAACAAGAAAATAGTTTTTAACGTACACCAACAAGATGAGGAATTATTTATAAGTTCAATTTCTCTCTATTTTTCTACTTTTTTGAATTTGTAGAATCTCTTTTTTGCGATATAGAATAATCATCATGCTGTCCTTATTTGCAGATAAGTATAGTTAATAAAAAAAAAAAAAAAAAAAGGAAAGAAAAAGAAAAAATAAACTTATTCCACGTTTAATTTTTTTTTTTTATTTATTAAATAATTTAATTACTTTCTCGCATTTACTATATGAAAATTAACTATGTAATGTGAAAAACTGCTATTATTTAATTTTATTATTAATTGTGAGTTGATATTTAATTTGTGAATCAATATTTTTTTTTTATTTCTTTATTTAATTATGCTTTTTATAATGTTTAATCTTTAGTTAAATGTATGTTAGTAATTATTTATATATTTTTCATAATGTCCAGTGATTTTTTGTCCCCTTGCTTTTAATCATTATAATATTCAAATATTATACATTTTTAATATTATTTAATGAATTATTTTTATATACAAGTGAATATAAACAGTGAGTCAAAGTGAAAACTGACCATTAAAGTAATGAAAATAAAATTTATTTACATATATGCAAAATAAATGAATTAATTAATTAAAAATTCTGTCAAAGATAGAACTTAGTTTAGTATGGAGGACTATTAATTTCAATCGGTAAAATTTTTATTTTTAATTTTTAATTTATTTTTAATCTCTCACTTTTTTTTTTTTTTTACCGTAAAACTGGGCCACGTACTTTTTAAAATGACTGAAATGAATTAAAATGTAGTGTTGCCACCTAAATTTAATACTTTAATTAATTTTAAAAAAATCTAATTGTCATGTCGAACAACTGTTTACACCCCTGGATTCAGAAAAATCGCCCCTTTTATTTGATACCGAATTTGTAACGAGCCACGTACTTTTTAAAATAACTGAAATGAATTAAAATGTAGTGTTGTCACCTAAATTTCATACTTTAGTTAATTTTTAAAAAATCTAATTGTCATGTCGAAAAAACGTTTGCACCCCAGCATTCCGAAAAATTGCCCTGTTTATTTGGTACCAAATATGAAACATTAGGACTGATATTTCTAATTTTTTTTTTTATTTATTTTATTTTATTTTATTTTATTTTTTTTACTTTCTTCTTATTTTTCAGGCTGCGGTAGCCTTTGGGTAATGCACCGATCTTGAAGATTACGATTTCGATTCCCGAGTCGGCCAAAGACCAGCATGTACAGTCGGGGGGGGGGGCACAACATTCGACGTAACTTCATTGCTATTCCATGCATAAAAATGCAATAGGTACCATTCAACAGGGAATTGTGAGTAGTTTCAGAAAATTAAGTAAAATTTTGAATTGGGGGTAGTCTACATGTTAAAACGCGCAACAACTTTGATTTTTTCAATGGTAATGCCCCATTTTTGTTTTATATTTGAATTCCTACAATCGCGACAACGCGAAAAAGTATATTGGTTGTATATTTTACTTATTTTTTCACAGAGTTGTAAGCTTTCAAAGTTTGAAGGTGCTAATGTTAAATTCATATTTCAATCTTTTATTAGTATCTTCACACAAAAAAAAAAAAAAAAACTTTATATATATATATATATTACGAGACACAGTGAAGAAACCCAAACATAATCCATCATTTCTTTTGATTGTGGAAAATATTTTTAATTATGAAAAATATTAATAAATTCATATTCATAAAAATTATGATCTATGACCTATATTAATTTTTACATAAAATGAATATTACTGCTGAAAAATATGGGTGTGCAAATTTGCAGCTCATTCTAGTTATTAGCTTTCGAGATATAAATAAATCTTTCTTTTGGAGTGGTTTAGGGGACCGTCTCTTATAAAGTTTTCCATGAGATAATGAAGCAAATCTTAAAAAAATAACAGAGAAGATTAAACAAAATATTTTTATTTTTTATTTACTGGTGAAATTATACAACAACAACGTCAAACGCAAAGAAATGAAAGAAAAATGATGATATTTAGACATTAGTGTTAGTATCAAGAATTCCGGTTTCTAAAGAAGCTTTTCATCGTTCTTCAAAACAAAAGAATACAGAAAAGAAAAGTAAATGTGACTTTGATTGTTCGTGTTAAACTCCTTATTTTACGTTGACAAAAATATACACAAGTGGTATTTACACTAGAAGAAAAAAAATTGACTAAATAGGCGAGGAGGGGATTACTGTTTAAAATAGAAAAATAGGTTCAATGTAAAAATTGTCAATTTAAAAAAAAAAAAAAAAAAAAAAAAAAAGGATGGAATTGGTATGCAAGACAGACTTGTAAAATCATTTCTTAACTACCGTCATAGTTAGAGACTTTTTTTTGTAGGGGGAGGATTATTACTTTAAGGATACTTTAGTCTTTAAAATTTTATAAATATATTTTAACTTTATAATTTTTTAAAATATATTTTAACACTTTTGCTAGCGCAGGGTTTTGTCTTTTTGACAGTAAGTTCCGCCTACGGACGTTTCTCTCAAAATAAAGTGTTTCAGAACAAATTTTCTTTTTTTTTTTTTTTTTTGCAATTATATTACAAATGGATATTCATTATAATTATATTCTTTCTAATCAATATATTTCTATCCATAGTATATTTTATTGCAAAAATATGAACACTGGGTACATACTTAAGAAATAAGTAACACACAAATTACAAAAGAAACGCCCACTGACAGAGTTACAGATTTTCGAATGACGTGAATCTAAGTCAGCAGTCGCGAAAGCGTTAATTAAGAAATTATATTTTCATAGGAATTATAAAACAAATCGTACAGCTTCAAAAGTGATACGGTTTTTATTAATTTTTATAACCCTTTTTTCCTTGGAACATTTCCGTTCTGAAACAGTAAAATTTTGTCTATTTCTTGAAGGATATGAAATTTATTTTTCTAAATTTACAGATAAGCCCCTAACACATTTTTGATTATAACTCTATCAATACTGAAAATAAAGTATGCAAACAGTATACTTTTACGCACTGCCAGAGTCTCAGAAATTCGAATATGAAGTCAAAATTTGGTGATGCTATTGAAAAACTCAAAGTTGGCGCTCACTTCAATATGTCGATAACCCCTAATTGAAAACTGAACAACACTTGCAGAAAATGCATTTAATTTCCTGTTGAATTATGTCTATTAAATGTTACTGCGTCAATTAATAACGAAATTACAGCGGATGTTGTTGTTGTTGTTGTTCTTGTTTTTCCCGACTGTACATTAATGTTAACTGGTGTACGCAATTCCTCCCCGGCAATTGCCCTCTATAACTTTGTGGGGTTATCTTAGTGAAGGAGCTACACTTTAAAACATTTTACAGATCAATGTTCATAGTTCGAAACATAAAATTAAAAGTTATTTAAAGATTAAGCTGCACCAATATTGACTTGAAAAAATTAGCTGACATATATAAAAATTGACTTGATTTTTTAAAATAGAAGCAACATTCCTATCACTAGTTGGTAACTGTACAAAAAATCTTTAAAGTGATTATTATTATTATTTTTTTTAATACAAAGTACAACTAAAAAAAAGGCATAAAAATTTGAAAGTATCCGATGCTTCTAAAACTCAGTTGGTATATTTTAAGCAGCTCTTATTATCGAAAAGGACATCAAATTTGATAATATTAATCGGATGACATTAATAATTTATAATATTAATCTTAATAATATAATAATATTAATAACTATTATTAGTGATAATTAATATTTATGCATGTTTTTTTTTTTTTTTTTTTTTTTTTTTTTTCATTTAAATGATTAATATCTCTTAACTAAAGCATTATAAGGTAAAATATAAAAAAACTAATAAAAAATGTATCTGGATCTAAACTCGACCTGTAAAAGATTTTAACGGAGGATGAAAATTTTATGGCGTATCTCCGCACCAGATCTAGTGTTCAATCCCAAGCTTACGCTAACACCAGGACTAGAGAATCTCTTTCTTTAGTCCTGCGCTAACACCTTATTAGACAGCATTGCGTTACTTAATTTGTCTTTTTTTTTTTTTTAATTTTTTTTTTTATCTTTAACCTTTTAGCTGTTGTGTCATTCTTCGCAAAAGAATTTAATTAAAATATATTAAATTAGAGTATATTTAAAAAAAAAAAAAAAAAAAAAAAAAAAAATATTTATCTTAATTGAAGCTTACTTTGAAGATAGAGAATGGATTATTATAGTTAGTAAGCACAATTTGTAAATTTTCACTCATATTTCTGTGTGTATATATGTACAGGGTGATTATAATTACCGGTCAGAATGACTTGAGATTTTACCAGAAAAAATCATCAAGTAATGCAGTTTTGTTTGTTGGAGGAAAAAGGCAGCTCTAAAATGTCCCTAAGGATGGCACTGTCTGTGTAATGCCGGGAAACACCTAAATGGATTTATTAAACACAAGGAATTTTATTATAGAAATTCAATAGAAGAACATTCTGGAACTTTTTTCCCCTTTACCGATTAAAATACCATCGCCTCATGATTGTTTTAGTAAAATATCAAATCATCCTAACCGGTAGTTTTAAAGTTATAAACATTTGACATCGTAAATTTAATCATTATCACCCTGATATCTTTTAATTTGCATAATTGTTTGTGCATTGATTTGTACATATATTTTCTCAACGTTCAAACAACATAATTTCTAGTGCCACTTATGTTCCGGAAAACATGTACAGAAGTATTGTACCCGTATGTACAATACGGATTGTTATACGGTTGTTATAATTAAAGTTCGCCTATTCACAAGGCTCTAGAACCTGTTCTATGGCTCCAATTGAGACACAATTTTACTATACTCGAGGCAAACCTAACTTGAGAACACTGGGGAAGCTACAGGAGCCAGTTCACTCCCTTTTCCATGTATTCATACAAATAAGAGGTAGTAGCATTACTAGATTTGGCTGTTTATATTTATTTTCTGGGAGGAAAATTGTGCATTGTGTTTAAATTAATGAAAATTTTTTTATTAAAGGTATTGGTGTTGAATTAAAAAAGAAAGAAAAGAAAAGAATTACATGATGATAAATACGTTATTATTTCAAAGAATAGTATGTATGCACGTTTATATAAGTACAGAATTGTTTTAAGTTATATTGAATGGACTCAAAATAACTTAACACAATTTTTTAAACTTATAAATTTACAATCATAATTTAATCTACCCAAATATTAATTTTACTTTTATATATTTTCAGAAGTCTGAATTTAATGAAAAGATTTTTCTACTGATATTTTTGTAACTAAAAAAAAATAAAAATAAATAAATAAAGTGTTCATTTAGTAATACAAGTATTTTAAATTGTGTACATACAGTTACATTTACAGCAGACGCAAAAGCCATATTCAGAGCTTGAAGCATCGATCTTGAACACTTACCTGATCTGGTTCCTCTATCCAATGATGCACTAAGGGTAAAACTAATATCACCTTCTGCTGAAGAATCTCCCTGCTGACCCAAAGCCCCCATGAAACTGTCCTGGATCCCTGTATTGTCCAGTGGTGTATTGGCCTGCCCATGAAAGAGAGCAGCCAGTACTAGTAGCATTAAAGGATTCGCGAAGTAAGATGAAGAACCCATGTTTCTCAGCTAGGATACTCCGAACTTGTATACTTTCTGGCTAAAACTTCCGTTCTTTTATACTTAATTTGTCTTGACATTCCCTCAGCTTGACCAATATTTGCGGTTACATGTACACATCATATACGCAGAAAAGTCATGCGTTGCGATTTCCCTGCATTGTCGTCATGTGATTGCAAAACTTCATCTGATCTAAATCAACACCACGTGCCTTACGTTCCGCTTACCTGTGACCTTAATTCGTCTTTCAAATGTACTCCATTTCTTTTTACTTTTCCCCCTAATCTCTAAAGTAATTTTCATTACTATTACCATATTTTCTTTTAATTTGATAGTGATAGATTTTAACGGTGCATCTAATTCACACATTGATAGACAAATAAAAGAGAATGAATCTTAAATTAAATTGAAATTGAAAGTTTGTAATAAAGAAGCATCTTTTGAAAAAAAAAAAAAAAAAAAAAAAAAAACATGTTTTAATGATTCTGTAGGTCCTCGCATTCGGCGATTACTTATGTACAACCCGCAGCATGTCAGATATATAACCAACATTAATGTGAAAGTTCATTTTAAAGCCATCACAAAAGAGAGCCTTTACGGAACAAGGTAATTCGGATCATTTAAATTACACTGCCACCGAAATTCTAGAATGAAATTAAAATACAAGAATTTTTTAATTTTAAGGTTTAAAAAAAAAAAAAAAAAAGGCCTTTTCTGCTGTGCTACAAACTTAAATTTTTGCTAAAAATTTCCGGGGTGAGTTTTTGCATCTGGGGCTCAATAATGGCGTCCTCGCAGCGAGGACAGAGTGCCACAAAGGGTTAAAACTCTTCTTTGACAGTTTACTAACAACATATATTTCGATAAAATATTTTTGTCCGACAAAACCTATTTCAAAATTACTCCTGACTTGGAATAGTTAGATTAACTAGAACATTGGGGCCACATCGCAAAAACTTTCTTCTATTTCATTCTGTATAAAAGTGACACATTAAGTTTAGCATGAACAAATATTTAACCCTAGTTTTTCTACACATTCAGTTTGGTACAATTTTAACCAACAGATGATAAATTATTGTCTAATGGAAAATCACAGGCAATAAGAAGTAGCAGCAGCGACGCCTCAGGTCCGATTTACACTAAAATATAGTTAGAAATCTTTTTCATAATAACTGTCTTACGTATCACGTTTAGTGCATTTATACGCTATAGAAGACGAGATGTAGCACATGGGGATATTTACACCATAACATAAATATTTATTGTATGATATACACCTAAATTAATTAAAATCATAGTAATCAATATGTCTCATTGCGAAATTAAATATAAATTTGTGTAAAAGATTGTGCAAAAGTTCTTGATCTAGAGCTGACACAAAATGTTTATCACACGCAGACAGAATTACAGTTTGTTAAAACATCTGAAAATATGTAAATTCTTTGATAACACTATGCGGCATGAAAATTGCCCCAACACCATTTTTGCAAATTTTTATGTAAAAAGACTTCCTGAATCTGAATATGACGGCCCTTTTTCCCTATCCCACATCGTTTTTGTTGACGCCCCCCTTTTTTTTTAAACTTTTTGGTAATTTTATGGCTATAAATTTTATTTATTTTGAAGAAAAGAAATATTTTAACAGTTAAATATCTTCTGAGGTCTTAAAGAGATGAAAAATTCTATAACATGAACATTTGCAGAAAAGGAAAGACTTAGTGCGTGTGTGTGTGGAGGGGGGGGGGATTTGCCACTGAAATTATAAGTTACATTTATTATACTTTATTATGGTGTGTGTGTGTGTGTGTGTGTGTGTGTGTGTCATCGAGTCTGTATGTCGCTATTTTTGTCTGTATGTCGCTATTCAACGGCACTTGGTAGGAATTTAGGTCTTCACTAGGGCTGGATTATTTATCAATATATCCCCAAGTATCGATATTTTTTTTCTATCGCGATAACAGTATTTAAGTTCTTGCTCTACCAATATATCCCTCTAACGATATTTCCTAGTGCGCACAGCGCGATCGATCCATATGCCGATAAACAGCGTCCAACGCCAACCACCATATCTTCAAATTCTGCTTCCCCGCCTCACCGTACCACCCCGTAAACACCCAACAAACAGACCGCCGAATATCTTATACAAATACACCTTCACTTCCTTCTATTTACTCACTGACTAAACTCGAAAAAATAACCCCAACCGCAAACGATCCAAACACACTTTCTCTTCCTTATTCCTGCGATCAGTCCATTTGCTTCATTTGTGCGAGCTCTCAAATCGAAACCACTACTTAAAAAGTATGACCTTGAACGATAACATATAAAATGTTTCATTCCTTATTCATCAAGTTATCGCAGTAGTATATTATTTCCCAGCTTCTTACATTCGATAATATCCCCACACCAATAATATCGAAGCTGCTCATCGCTCGCAGGTGAAAAGTGAAAACACTGCAAACAGTATATCGCGTTTAGTTCATCGCAGTAGTATATTATTTTCCAGCTTCTCACATTCGATAATATCCCCACAGCAATAATATCGAAGCTGCTCATCACTCGCAGGTGAAAAGTGAAAACACTGCAAACAGTATATCGCGTTTAGTTCTTGCTATCGGTTCGTTGATATATTGTTCGGAATTGCATGGATTGTTCGAAATATCGTCAAGTGTTTTTTTTTTCCTTCTTTAAGCAAAGAATTAACTGAAATTGATTCTTATTTTTTAAAAATTGGATTTATTATTCTATCTTCAGCATATATAAGAAGAAAATATAAGATTTGGAAAAACGTTTTTCCGGTTTTCGATGAATTTACACGTTTTGAGATTTACTTGCATTTTAATTAACTGAAATTGTCTACTCATTTTTAAAAAGTGGATTTATTACTAGTTTCTGCGTACATAAGAAGAAAGAAGATACGAAATAAATTTCGATTTCCGTTTTTTGATATATTTACATGTTTTGGGATTTCTTTGCATTTCAATTAAGTGAAACTGATTACTTATTTTTTTAAAAGTTGGTTTATTATTATATCTTCTGCATATACAAGAAGAAAGTATAAGATTTGGATAAATTTTGATTTCCAGTTTTCGATGAATTTACACGTTTTGAGATTTCCTTGCTTTTCAATTAACTGAAACTGACTACTTATTATTTAAAATGTGAATTTATTACTGGCTTCTGCATGCATAAGAAGAAAGTAGAAGACACGGGGAAATTTTGATTTCTGGTTTTCGATGAATTTGCACGTTTTGAGATTTCCTTGCATTTCAATTAACTGAAATTGACTACTTATTCTTAAAAAAGTGGATCTATTATTTTATCTTCTGCATATATAAGAAGAAAGTATAAGATTCAGAAAAAATTTAGATTTCCAGTTTTCGATGATGTTACAAGTTTTGAGATTCCTTGAACTCTAAATGACCATTTTTAAGATTTCCTTTCTTTCTTTCTTTCTTTCTTTTTTTTTTTTTTTTTAGTTCGAACGCTCTATTTCATGGACGACTCATGCCTATCGGCCAACAGGGGTCGCTGCTGTGCTACAATTTAATTCCGTTAATGAGAAGGCAGTTGTTTTGCTTTGCTTTGCAAAAAGGGATTGATCTTCAACCACTGGGCGGTACTAGTATATAAATATAATACAATTTCCAAATGTTATAAAAACATTACAAAATATGAATTCAATATATATATCTTAATAAAAAAAAAAAAAAAAAAAAAAAAATCATGATATGGTAAGTAGATAAAAAATAAAATAAAAATGGCAGGTAATTGACCTTTAGAATACCTATGAATTATAGGGTCTCAAATTAATATTACTCTACAACCGAGAAAGTTTATTCGGTGGCAATTCTATAGAAAGTTTATGAACAGTATTTCTACTGTGCATTTCTTATTCACTGAAATTAATTTAATTACAACCATATCGCTATTAATGACTGACAGGACTATTAGTAAATGAACTTTCTTTATGCTCAGGGATGGGAATTAGGCGCAAAACTCATACTAATATTTATTTTTAAAATTTCCGTATGTAAGTGAATCATTGATATATATAGAGAGATAGATAGATAGTTAAGTTACGACTTCTGCGCAAAATTTTATTAATCATCTACATTCTAATTAGAACTTCATTTTTCTTAAGCTTATATTTTTATTTTAATTATGTATCTTGATGATATACCTTGTGTAAATAAAACACATATCACCCATTAGCTCTCTTAAAATGTGATTTTGAAATAATTAAATCTTAAAATAGAAAGAATGGAGGACAAACTATTCAGAAATATACTTAAAAGTAATGGTATAAATTAAAAGAAACACAAAACATTGTGTTGCTATTTATGCATTTTCTTTCTTTCTTTTTCTTTTTTTTTTTTTTTTTTTTTTTCTTTTTAATAAAAAAGATTTGGAAGTAATATACCAGAAAATATAAATATACATATAGAAAACACTCCCCACTTGTATACATTAAAATTGGTGTTCATTTGTCCTTAAAAAGTAGCAAATATCTATTTTCCTTCTCTTGCAATAAATATCACCAATATCGATATTAACTTGATGATATATCGCGATATTTAATTTCCGATATCGTCCAGCCTAGTCTTCACCCAACTTAAAATTATATCTATTAACTTTTCAGAAATTTCCCCCTCGTTCACCCCCTGGGGGACAAAAGACAAAAAATAAGTTTGTCCGGGTATCACTCGAGAACGGCTGGACAGAATTCAACGGCGCTTCGCAGGAATTTAAGTTTTTACCCACATTAAAATTATATCTATCAACTTTTCAGAGATTCCCCCACGTCCCCCTCCCCTAGGTGGCAAAAGAAAAAACACGTTTGTCCAAGTATTACTTGAGAACAGCTGGACATAATTCAACGGCGCTTCGTAGGAATTTAGGTCTTTACTCAACTTAAAATTATGTCTATCAGCTTTTCAGAAATTTACCCACGTTCCCTCCCCGGGGGGGCAAAAGACAAAAACGCGTTTGTCCGGGTATCACTTGAGAACGGCATGACGGAATTCAACGGCGCTTCGCAGGAATTTAGGTCCATATAAATTAGGGTACATATAAACAATTTACGCACCAAATTTCGTGACCGCAGATTCCATAGATTTCTCAGGACAAATTTAGAGCTAAAAGGGGTGTCTCGTGTTTGCCCCCTCGTAACCCCCACCCCACCAAAAAAAAAAAAAGTGCAAACCCCAAAAAAGAACAAAAATGTGTTTTTGGAAATTTCCCAAGGAAGTCGCATAGCTTTTTTTTCAATACATTTGTTTCATTTTTGTTAGAAGTTTACTCAAAAATCTGGAATTTTCAATATTTATCCCCTCCCTTCTCTTAAAAATCGAAAATTCATAAATGCAGATAATGTATTATTTGTACTCATGTTTAGTCTCCCCATGTCCAATTTCTTTACTATGAAGTAATTAGGAGCCAAGTTATGCTTACAAACTTGTTTTTGTCTTTTACCTTCCCCAGGGGGAGGATGGGGAGTAATTTCGGAAAAGTTGATGGACATAATTTTAAGTTGGGTAAAGACCTAAATTTCTGCGAAGCGTCGTTGAATTCCGTCCAGCCGTTCTCAAGTGATACCCGGACAAACGTGTTTTTGTCTTTTGCCCCCAAGGGGGGGGACGTGTGTAAATTTATGAAAAGTTGATAGACATATTTATAAGTTGAGTAATGACCTAAATTCCTGCGAAGCGCCGTTGAATTATGTCCCGTTGTTCTCAAGTAATACTTGGACAAACGTGTTTTTGTCTTTTGCCAACTGGGGGGGGGGACGTGGAGGAATTTCTGAAAAGTTGATAGATGTAATTTTAATGTGGGTAAAGACCTAAATTCCTGCGAAGTGCCGTGGAATTCTGTACAGCCGTTCTCAAGTGATACCCGGACAAACTTTTTTTTTTGTCTTTTGTCTCCAGGGGGTGAACGAGGGGGAAATTTCTGAAAAGTTAATAGATATAATTTTAAGTTGGATGAAGACCTAAATTCCTACCAAGTGCCGTTGAATTCCGTCTAGCCGTTCTCGCGTGATGCCCGGACAAAAATAGCGACATACAGACACGATGATACACACAGGCAAAATTTTCTGAAGTCATTTCCGGTTTTCATGGTGTGTGAAACGTGAAGATATAGCAAAATTTTTCGATTCTGACAAATTTACTGACAATAGTCTGATTTTATTAATATAGATAAACCATTTAGTTTTTAAACATTTGATAAGATTCAGCCTGATTTTTTTTTTTTTTTTTTTTTTTTTTTTTGTTAGAAATTTTTGCTTTTAAAACTTAACGGGATAAGAAATTATTTATTTATTTTCTTTTTCTTCAAACTTTCACTAATTTTGGTGGCTGTTGATATTAAAAGTGTATAATTATTTTAAGCTATAAAGGCTTAAAATATTTTCGATTTCTCCTTTACTTTAGAATATGCCTTGTATAGCAGTTTTCAACTATATACAGAGCTGCACATATTTTCCAATACATCAAGTTTGGTTGTTCATAATTGCTCATACCGCATTTAAATAAAGATGTATTTTCATACACATTCTTAGTTTGAAATGTATTTTTTAATCCCAAAAGACCAATCCTTTTTCTTCTCGGAAACATCTTACAAAGGAGGTGCAAATAATTATATATTTTAATGTTACTGTGTTTATTGTATTTCAAATTAAACAAGAGCAAAAAATCATGCAATACGCACTAATTATTACCACTTTCACATTGTACGTACTTATTGTATCGTATAATTTCAAATGTTCTTTGCTTACATTATCACGCAACGGACATGTAAAAGGACTGAAAGGCATACAAATAGACTAATCCCTTAATCACTTTTAATCGCTCTCAAACATCTATGGGAAGTGTTAAAATGCTTAACACAAAAGTAAATGCAGCTCTGAGATTCTAATTGCAGCCTTTAACGTATCTGAATATTTTAGTATAGCCCTGTAAACCTCAAGGTGAACCATATTATATTCTATGCAAAACATTATTTTATCATATAAATAAAAAAGTCTATTTCTTTGAGATTTTTACAGTAACAAGTTATTTAAATGTGATTTATAAAATTGTCTGTCCTAAAATGCACTGGATGTCCCTGTGCACAAACTAGTTGTACATGACCTCTTAATGTCATTTTAAATAGGAAACATTCCATAGTGAACTTGAACATCATGTATCACTTTTTAAGTATTTTGAAAATATTTACTGAAGCTGGAGGCGGGCAGACAAACAGATAGATAGATGGAATGTGGGACAGACAGATAAAGAGAAATTGAAGTTATATTCACAGTTAAAAATTGTTAGTAAGTGTTAAAACGTTTAATATAAAGGAAAGACTAATTCCAGCAAATTTCCAATAATAACCCTTAACTGAATATTTTCGTGTAGCCCTGTAAATCTAATGCTAATTATTCTATATCGCATAGAAAACATTCTTTTGTGCATATGTATAACATATTTCCATTTCATTAAGATTTCTGCAAAGTAAAGTTATTAAAATCTGGTTTATAGAAGTACCTTTCATAGAACGCAATGCTTTGGAATACTTTCGGGTGACACAAACCAGTACATAACCTGTACACAAACCAGTGATGGTATTTACTACATTTTCAGTTAGGAACATTTTATAGTGATCTTGAATATCATATTTCAATTTCATTAGGATTTGTGGAAAGTAAAGTTATTAAAATCTGGTTTATAGAAGTACTTCTCATAGTATAATTACTACATTTTCAATTAGGAACATCTAACAGTGATCTTCAGTATTATATTTCAATTTCATTAAGATTTCTGTAAAGTAATTAAAATCTGGTTTATAGAAATACCTCTCATAGTACACAATGCTTTGGAATATTTTTGGGTGACTTTGTACACAAACCAGTGACAGTATTTACTACATTTTCAGTTAGGAACATCTGATAGTGATCTTGAATATCACATTTCCATTTCATTAAGATTTGTGCAAAGTAAAGTTATCAAAATCTAGTTTATAGAAATACCTCTCATCGTAAGCAATGCTTTTGAATACTTTCGGGTGACCCTGTATACAAACCAATGATGGTACTTACTACATTTTCAATTAGGAACATCTAATAGTGATCTTGATTATCATATTTCAATTTCATTAACATTTGTGTAAAGTTATTAAAAACTGGTTTATAGAAATACCTTTTATGGAACGCAGTGCTTTGGAATACTTTCGGGTGACCCTGTACACAAACCAGTGATGGTACATACAACATTTTCAATTAAAAATATATATACTTATAATACATATACTTATATTAGTAATAGTCAATCAATGTGAATAGTATAATAGTCAAAGTCAGTCGCTCCATCAGCAGTAGAGCTGTTCTGCGTTGAAATCTGGTAGACGTGAAGGGCCGCGTACGATCCCAGGTCGTGCTCGTCGACCTAGCCATTCACAGTTTTCTGTATTACCTCCAATATTCGCGTAAATGAATTTGGTAGATAAACAACTGTGCCTATACACGACATAGGAAAAAAATGCTTTTCTTTTCTTTCGTTCTTTCTTTCTTCTTTTTTTTTTCTTCGTTAAAAAAAAAAAAAAAAAAAAAAAAAAAAAAGTTTTAAATTGCACCAGATTTGGGATCCAATCTTTCGTTTTAAAATGTCGATGAATTAAGGTGTCGACGAGTTATTTTGAAAAATACTGATATTAGAAATTTGCATCCCTATGAGAAAGAACCAGTGCACGTACAGTTTTCCTTCTTTTTTGTCTAGTTAGGTATTAGTATTATAAATGCTTTATTTTAATATCATAATTATTTGTTATAAATAATTCTAATTATGTGCATTTATGCGAAAGTTTTTTTTTACTATCATATTAAGGAAAGAAAACGAAATGGTAACCTATTGGATGGTTTTCATTAAAAAATTTAGAAAAAAAAAGTCTCAGTCACTCATTTTTGCCAAGGTGCAACTACGCATAAGTTTATATGAAAATCTGTTCCTGAGTTAGAGCTACCACAAAATTTTTGTATCGCACACACAGACATACAGATATAAAGTCAGACAGACGTTCTCTAAACATGGTCAAAATGTTTTTTTTTTTTTTTTTTTTTTTTTTCTCAAAAATTTCGCAATTGATTTATATTTGTAACAACGGATGTGTAAACAGATGCATTTAAAACCAAACATGAGTGTCGAATTTAATATCTTGTGCGAAAAACGTTTTAAAACCTTTTTTATTTCAACAGTTTTACGCATTTTTAATCATTGACAGTTTTTTTTTTTTTTTTTTTTTTTTAAATAATTAATATACACACCATTTTAATCAGCTAAATAACAGAGAGAAAAAAATACTGTTTCCGAGTTAATTTTTTAGAACATCGTATCTTTTCGCTAAATATGATAAATATAAAAAGAAATCTCATTTTCTCCCCCATTTTTTTTTTTTTTTTTTTTTTTCGAATGAAAAATGTCAGTGTTAGTATAATAAACGATTTAGAATGTATGACAGAGAATCTAGTCTAAATACCTTAAAATGTTTTTGTTATAAACATTGTTATACAAATTATCTTTTCACATATATACAGGGTGTTCCAAAAGTTCCCCCCCCTCCCCCACTTAACTCGAAAATGAGTCGGAATTGTGAAAAATGGGGAAAATTCATTAAACACATGTTTAATGAATTCGAGAGGGACTTCTTTTGGTGAAAAAAGTTTGGGCCTAGGGTACTAGGGGGTTGCTAGGGAGGGCAACTTTAAAATTTCAAAATTTTGTGATACATCCCTGGAAACGTCTTTCAAAACAATGAATTTGATCTAAATAGTTTCGCCCTACGATGATTATTAAAGAAGATACATTAGTTTTTAGACTTTTGAAATGTGGGCTTTATACTTACTTGTACATCCTATAATAATCATCGCACGACAAAACTATTTAAATCAAATTCATTGTCTTGAAGAGTTGTTTCCTGGGATGTATCACAATACATACTTTCCTGTTTGAAATTTTAAAATTACCCTCCCTAGTGGAACTCCTACCATCCCCATGCCCGGGCCCAAACTTTTTTGGGAAAAGTATGTCTTGTCATACATCCCTGGAAACATCTCTTCAAGAAAATGAATTTGATATAAATAGTTTTGTCCTGCAATGATTATTAAAGAGGATACTTAAGTATAAAATCCACATTTCAGACGTTTCCTGGGATTATCACAAGACATACTTTCCTGTTTGAAATTTTAAAGTTGCCCTCCCTAGTGGAACTCCTACCACCCCCATACCCGGATCCAAACTTTTTTTGGGAAAAGTATGTCTTGTCATACATCCCTGGAAACATCTCTTCAAGACAATGAATTTTATATAAATAGTTTTGTCCTGAAATGATTATTAAAGGGGATACTTAAGTATAAAATCCACATTTCAAAAGTCTAAAAACTAATGTATATGATTTAATAATCATCGCAGGGCAAAACTGCTTATAACAAATTCATTGTTTTTAAAAGACGTTTCCAGGGATGTATTACGAGACATACCTTCTAGTCTGTAATTTTAAAGCTGCCCTCCCTAGACCCTCTAGGACCAAACTTTTTTCACTCAAAGAGATCCCTCTTGAAATCATTCAATACATGTTTCACCATTTTTCCCAATTCCAACTCATTTTCGAGTTAGGAGGGGGGGGGACACCCTGTATACATAAAAGAGTACTTCCATTCACTCACTCTGTCAGTCACTGACTCATCATCGCACAACAAAATCTGCTAGAGCCACTGACGTGAAACTGGGTCAAATTATAGAATATACAGTGTAAGCAACCCCTAAGAAGCAATTTTAAAAAATTCGCTTCCCAAAGGGGGCAAGGAGGACAGAACGTGATTTCACAAGAATCACCATATCTCAAAAAAAAAAAAAAAAAAAAAAAAAACAGATATCAGTAAAATTTTTACTTTAAAATATAGTTAACCAAATACCTAATTTTTGGAATTTTAGAAATTCGGTCTCCAAGACAGTGTATGGGGCAAAACGTGACTTCACAAAAAACCGTCATATCTCAAAGAAAAAGAAAAATGATTCCATAAAATTTTTGTTTCAAAATATAACTAACATAAATACCAAAAGACTAATTTTTGCAATTTTAGAAATTCGGTCTTCAAGGGAGGGAGGAGGGTCAAAACGTAATTTCACATAACAACTCATATCTCAAACAAAAAACAGTTATACGTAAGATTTTTGCATCAAAATATAACAAACACAGATATCTAAAACACAATTTTTGGAATTTTAGAAATGCATTCCCCAAGTAAGGGGTGGGGGCTGGGGGGAGGAGCAAAACTTAATTTCACATGGGCAAAATGTGATTTCATATAATCCTACATAACTCCGGAAAAAAAAGAAAGAAAGAAAAATCATGCAGCACGCATTGATTAGCAACACTTTCCAACTGTACGTAATTGTTGCATCGAATAACTTTTAATCTGGAAAAGTTAATCATATCATATTCTATACAAAACATTATTTTAGAATATTAAAAATGCATGTCAATGTTTTTATGATTTTTACAATAGAAAGATTTTAAATATAGCTTTTAAAAAATTCTGTCCTGAAACTTAATTCATTGACATTTTTTTTTTTTTTTTTTTGTTATTGTTGTGTTTGTAAACAAACTAGTTGCACAGGATCTATTAATGTCATTTTAAATAGGGAATATTCCATAGTGAACTTGATTGTATCATTTAAAAAAAAAAAAAAATCTAAAAATATTTACCGACGCTAGGAGCCGGAAACAAACAGATAGAAAGGTAGACAATCGGACAGGCAGATAGACAAATTGAAATCATATTCCCACTAAAAATATAAGAAAGTGCAATTCTAGTAAATTTTTATTAATATCTCTTAATGTAACTGAATATTTTTGTGTGGTCCCGTAAATCTAATGCTAACCATACTATATTATATAAAAGGCACTCTTCTGTGCACACAAATGATTTATTTCAATTGCATTAAGCTTTGTGCAAAGTAAAATTATTAAAATTTGGTTTATAAAAATAACTCTCACAGAACGCAATGCTTTGGAATACTTTTAAGTGCCCCTGTACACAAATTAGTTAGAAATGTACTCGATTTTACATAGGAAACATCCGAAAGGGAACTTGAATAACATATTAACATCTCATTAAAGTTTCTATACAGTAAAGGTATTAAAATATGTTTTATAGAAACTCCTCTCATAGAACACAAAGCTTTAGAATATTTTTGGGTGCCCCTGTACACAAACCAGTAGAGGTATAAACTCCATTTTCAATAGGGAACACCCGATAGTGAAATTGAATAACATATATCAGTTTCAAAAAATTCATATATATTTACGGGAGTTAAAGCACGAGCAGACAGACGGACAGACGGACATATACACAATTTGAAATCATATTCACACTAGAAATTGTTAAAAACGCTTAATGTAAACGAAAGTACAATTCTAGCAAATTTTTATTAATAGCATTCAATATAGAGGAATATTTTTGTGTCACCCTGTAAATCTAATGCCAATCATGCTATATTCTATTCAAAGCATTCTTTTGTGCACACATTAATATATTTCAATTTCATAAAATTTCGTAGAAAGTAAAGTTATTAAAATCTGATTTACAGAAATATCTCTCATAGAACGCAATGCTTTGAAATACTTTTATGTGTCCCTGTACACAAACCAGTAGAGGTATAAACTTCATTTTCAATAGGGAACACCCGATAGTGAACTTGAATAACATATATCAGTTAAAAAAAAATCCATAAATATTTACGGGAGTTAAAGCACGGGCAGACAGACAGACAGACGGACAGATGGACAAAAGGACATATACACAATTTGAAATCATACTCACACTTGACAAATGTTAGAAAGTGTTAAAAACTCTTAATGTAAACTAAAGTACAATTTTAGCAAATTTTTATTAATAGCATTTAATATAAAGGAATATTTTTGTGTCACCCTCTAAATCTAATGCTAATCATGCTATATTCTATGCAAAGCATTCTTTTGTGCACACATTAATATATTTCAATTTCATAAAACTTCGTAGAAAGTAAAGTTATTAAAATTTGATTTACAGAAATATCTCTCATAGAACGCCAATGCTTTGGCGTTTGAACTCTATTTTCAATAGGGAACATGCGATAGTGAACTTGAATAACATATATCAGTTTCAAGAAATTCCATAAATATTTACGGGGGTTAGAGCGCGGACAGACAGACAGACAAACAAACCGAAGTCATTAACACTTTTCAACCTTGTTGGAAAGTGTTAAAAACAGATATCCGTGATATTTTAGTTTTAAAATATAGTGAACACAAATACTAAATCTCAGCTTCTGGAATTTTAGAAATTCCATACCCAAGAGGGAGAGGTGGGAGCAGCACGTGATTTCCCCCCACTGAATCAATATTACCGCTGCTATTCTGTGTGGGACTGGGTCACAAATTTTGTTGTGTGTTCAATACTGTCATCAAACGTTATCTGTGATGACATTTTGTTAAATTCTCCATGGTGGTGGCAGAGGAAGTGGGTTAAAAAAAAAAAAAAAAAGCATAACTTAGTTCTAAATTATCTCAGGACCAATTTTTCGGTATGTAGGTTTTCTTTGTGTACCCAACCCCCATAAAAAAGGGATTTTGTGAAATGCCCTTCCCTCCTTTTGGGGACGAGAAGAAAAAACACGTTTCTAGTTGAAACTCTCAAATAAATTATTTCAAAAATGCGACTTCTTGGTGCGTGAATTGGTTATGTGTTCCTAAAACACACTAAAAGCAAATTTTGCGAAATATCCCCTTTTCCTTTTGGAGGGGAACGGGGGCACGAAACACATATCCAAATGTAATTCTGTTCCAGATTATCTCAGGAACGTGTTTTTTGTGTGCGTGTGTGTGTGTGCGCGCGTCTCTCTCTCCAGGACGTCTCTCTCTCTATTTTTTTTGTTGTTGTTTTGTTTTGTTTTGTTATGAGACTGTGTATACAACATGCACTATACAGGGATTTTAGAAAAGATCCCCTTTCACCCCTTGGGGGTCTGGTGGGTAAAAAAACACGTTTCCAATTGTAACTCTGTTCTAAATTATCTAAGAAACGTGATTTTTTTGGTGTGTGTGTTGATCATGTGTACCCAACACACATAATAATGAAATTTTCCGAAATTTCCACCCTTTGCCAAGAAAAGCGAAAAAACTGAGGTTTTGACTGATTTCAATATATATATATATATATATCTTATGATATTTTTGTTTGTAATTTTCAAACTATTTAAATATAGTGACCTGCGAAGCGGGTAATGCCTGATAGTGTTATATATTCCCTTTCCGTTTTTCATATACGTCCCTATGTTCAGCATTCAAGTTTCAATTAGGTATAAGTCACCCATATTTAAACATACAAGTATGAATTTTTTACTTTCTTCTGTATTCAACAGAAAAATGCATTGGATTCGTAAAAATTTTCGACCTCGATTTTTCGATTGATTTACACGTTTTGAGGGGTTTAGAGCACAATTTGACTATATTTTGAAAATGGCTGTCTGTGTGTAATAAAATTTTGTGGCAACTGTATCTCAGGAATTACTGCTCAAAAATTCATAAAATTTCACATGTAACGGCATCTTGACATAAGTTAGTGCCTATCAACTTTTTCTGTAAATCGTCTGATAGATGGCGTTGCCATCCTGCTTTTTCTAAATTTTTAACATGGCGATATATGTCAAGATCGTATATAAATGTACATAAGGGGAATTATTTTTTTTAATTTATTATGAAATTGAAAAGAATTATTTAAAATAGTGATAGTCAATGGAAAAAAAAAGGTATGTGTAGGAGCAATGCTTCCCTTCCCTCCGGACGGGGGGGGGGGGGGCAAATTTTCATTGTGGATATTTTTCAAAAGAGCTCGTCAATACCTTTAAAACGAATGGTCGAACCATCAATATGCGATAATTTAAAATAAAGTCATCCATTTTTTTCATTTTCAACAAAAAAAAAAAAAAAAAAAAAAAAAAATCCTAGGGGAAAAAAAATTGCATTTTACAAAGATGTCATATAGAGAATACAGGGATGGAAAGAGGCGCAGAACTCATAACACTATGAATGTAACAGAATTTTCTACTTCTTAAATGAACGATACTATAAGTAGAGAAATTTCTTAAACAGATTCTGGTATGAATTGTGCACCCATGTTATATCCCAGAGAATAAAATTGACTTTCTTTAGATATACTTGGTGCTATACTATGTCACAACAATAGAAATCATCTGCTCTCATCATGGAAGATAATTCAATAAATTATTTTTACTGAGTGAATTTGGATGAGGAGTTTTATACAGAAGAAAGTCATATTGTGGCTACAGGATATTAGTTTGTAATGGTATTGATGGATTAAAAGCAAAATCTTTCTAATTAAATAATTTTTTTAAAGGATCACATAAAAAGGTACAGTGTGTAAAGTTTTGAAAATTAACAGGCAGAAATTTTTATTAATATGGTTTTTTATCATACTTTTTTTTTTTTTTATCACTTTCGCAAATTACGTAGCCCACTTATTATTTGAACTACCCGACTACCATAGGTACTCGAGTATTGTATTCGGTCAAAAAACTGGATGTCGAGATTTCACCTGATTTACATGTTTTAAGGTCTCCTGAGTCCAAAAAAGTGGTTTTTGGCAATTGGTCAATGTGTGTCTTTGGAGGAAGGGGGGGGGGGGATCTTCTGACTATCATATCTCTGAATCTAATGAAGATTTAGCTACGATGCTTCAGAATTAAGACTGAACTCGTGTACAGATGAATTTTCCAAATTTTGGTGAAAATTGGAAAACCGGAAGTGGGACCGTAAGTCCGTATCTCAGAAACGGTTCCAACGATTTTCTTCAAATTTTCTACATAAACACTCTATTAGATGTCCTTTTTGAATGAAATAGTTGGTTAGTTCAGGAAAATTGATAAGTACAAATAGCTCAATTTCAGGTCTCGCAAGTGCGTTTTTTTTTAAACACAGCAGTACGGATTTTTTCAAACTCGCCATATTAACTTTCTTTTAAATATCCTTTGGTATGTAATTATTTTTTTCTGGTTAATAATTGAATATGCCAAGTTCTGGTAAAAGTTGTTACCTCAAAAATGGATTTAACGATTTTTTTGAAAATTGTTACATAAATCCATTTTAGATATCCTTTCTCATGCTTTACGTGGTTATTACAGGAAAATTAATAGCCACTCTTATCAGATAGATCAGTTTTAGACCTCGGAAAAAGCTGTTTGAAAAAAAAAAAAAAAAAAAAAAAGAAAGAAAGAAAACTCTTTTTTTTTTCTTTTTTTTTTTTTTTTTTATCGCTATGTAAACTCTGTTTTATATGTCTTTACGCATGCATTAACTTTCTCTTACCAAAAAATTTTTAGTTGTCTATTTCATTAGGCCAATTCTATGTCTCCTGATCACATTATCTTCAAAAGTGCATATAATACTTGTAATAATGGGTAATGGAAGTCGTGTGGTTGTTTCACACCATATTTTTTTTTTTTTTTTTATAGGTAAAGAACGAAATCCCGTTTCAAACTTTTACTTAAATAATAATTAAGGAAATTTTTACACACTAAAATTCTTTTAAGATCATACCTTAAAAAATTAGAACTTATAAAAACGAAAAGTTCTTTTACTTTAAAATTAATTAAAATTTTTGTATGTTACATGATTTCGGCAACTTCTAAAAGAATGTTCCTCTCTTTTTTCTTTAGAACGGAGAACTATTATTTTCAATCTGGATTTTTTGTTGACCAGTTTCGTGTTAGACATAAATAAATTAGAAATATCAGTCCTATCGTTACAAATTCGGTACCAAATGAAAGGGGCGATTTTTTTTTTTTTTTTTTTTTTTTTTTTTTTATCCAGCGGTGCAAATAGTTTTTCGACGTGACAATTAGATTTTTAAAATAAACTAAGGTATGAAAATTAGGTGAGAACATTTCATTTTAATTCATTTAATTCATTTGAAAAAGTATGTGGCCAGTTTTTCTTTCTTTCCCTTGTCGCATCAAATTAAAATTTTAAGTACAGTTAAAGAAACATGGTATAAAAGAAGTTTTAATAAATAAATGTATAAACCGTTGCTAAGGAACGCAACAAAATTACCGCATGATTTGATGTGAAAGAATAGGCTGAAAGACACATTTCTGTCGTCCTAAATTTAATTCTGTTCTGTATAGAGTTTCCTACTACTTAAATAGAAAAAAAGTTCATATCCTTAACTATTTTAATGATTTCTCTTTTTATTTTATTTATTTATTTATTTATTTATTTATTTATTTATTTTTTAGCATATAACTTTTAAACTTTCTTAATTAACATTATCTCTCATTAAATTTAAATCCAATTAGTTTAATATCGTAAAATGCTATACAGAATGCAATAATAATAATAATAAGAAGAAGAAGAAGAAAATGCAGCTGATATATGTAAACATATTTTTCTGAAGACGTATATTCCAGAAGATTATTTATACAGTTTAAGATGTTGGTTATGAAATAGATCCTCATTCTTATTGCGTAATTGAAATCGCACGTTTTCCGATATTTACCCTCACCTGAAAGCATCATTGTTGATTTAGACTTGTTTTTATGCGCTTCTTTATGAACCGCAATGCAATTATCGTGACACCTTCTGTGTGATTTTCCACACCTCGATCAATATCTTGGACGGCATTTGTTGACATTTCGTGGAAGAATTCGCGGTTGTTGGGAAAAACATGCCACCTCCTTGGTTGGACAGCTGAACTGGGATGGAAAACAAAATGCTAATGTGACACGTGTAGAGAAATTCGATGACGCGACATATTTGCATTGATGAGATGCAGCCATTTTGAAAAATAATCGGCTGCTAAAAGGATCTCGGTAATTTTACTTTCAGTAATCTTTACGATTTCAAATGTTTTTCTTAGAATTTTGAAGTGTAAACTTCTTTATGAACATTGCACAAATTTCATCCATCAGAGTACATTAATCTCATTGTTGCCATGTATTACGACTTTTGGTTAATCATAATTTATATTTTTAATAACATTTATATATTAAAAAAATATTGTAACATTTTTCTATGATTAAATAAAGAGAGAATTTCTATTAAAAATAAAGAAATAAAGATGTCCCAAATTCGGAACACTTGGCAGCTATGCACCTAATCTTTTGTAAAGATGATTTTACGTTTAGAGTCGCGTTTATTTGAGCAACAAAACCTGTAAACGAGCATTTTTTCCCAGATATTTATTTATTTACACTGGAATAATAATATTAGCAAGAAGTCGAAAATCGGTATTCTAAATTACATGAAATATTTTTTCTTTAAATTCAGCAAATAGTTCGAGTACACAGGCGATCTTTTTTTTATTTCTTTTCTTTTCTTTTCTTTTCTTTTTTCTGTACCACCAGTTCCATAGCACAAAATTTATAGTAAATTTATGCAGGCAAAGTGCAGATTCACCTGTTAAAATATTATATATATATATATATATATATATATATTAATAATAATAATAATAATAATAAAATGTCGCCTGTTTCAACCTTGAACATTAGAGACGTTCAAGATAATTTAAATATATTAAGTCTATGAATAAAATTTTTAGTAGATACAATTTAACATTATTAGAATGCCCTAAACAAAATAAAATGGGCATGTATTTTTAATTTCCGAACATACATATGTAAGGATAGTACTGTAATCAGGACAAAAATTTGACTTTGAGATTTCGGGGCATTTATACGTCTTGAGTCCCCTGAGTTCATTTTTGATATATTTACGGTGATGTATGTATGTGTGTATGTGTATGTATGTGTGCGAGTGAACACAAGAATGTATAAATGCTTTGTTCAAATGTGCTGAAAGTTGTTACGTTAAGTATTAAGTCATCATAGCATGAACCTTATCCATTTTGGTGACTCTAGCCGTTATATATTTTTTAAAAGACAGAAAGACAAATTCTTTATCATTATGGCTTTTGAGCTGAAAAACTTTAAAGTAGATTAGGGTCTAAATGCTTTAATCGTTAGAAATGAATAATTGTGTATATGTTATCGGTCACTATCACTAGGAGTGTATAGATTTCGGGGAATCTAGCACTTATAAACTTTTACAGGGATACAAAGAATACGTTATCATGATGGCCTATGAGCTCAAATTATTTTATGTGCGATAGCATCTATTCGTCTTATTCGAATTAGCTAAAAATGCATATATATGTTGTAAATTACTTTGCCCGAGCGATATAGATTTTGGTGAATTTAGTACTTATAGATTTTTACAGGGACACAACAAAAAATTCTTTATTATTATGACTATAAGCACAAATCAGAGTATATGCCAATAAGTATATGGACGCTTTTGAATTTTAACGTTTTGTCAACTATCTAGAAAAATTCTTTAGGAATTATCATGAAACTTTGGAAGTATGAAGAATATAATATACCTCATACATTTCCGAAAAATATTTTGTACTGAAGTGGAAAGGGGGACCATTAAAAAGTTAAACAAAAATCAAAATGTTTTCGATAAATCTTTAAAAGGCATTACTTGAAGTGTATTTTGGCTTTCACTTATGATTATGAGGATTGTTCTAATTACCAGTATGAAATTTTACGAGGCTGTCACAGATATTCTAGGAATAACAATTTCTTTAAAAAATTGCGAAAAGTATTATCACTTTTTACTTACCGAACGCTCTAGTGAGAAAAGTATTGTAATCAATTCAAAAATTCAAGTTTGAAATTTTCGAGTTTCTATACGTTTTGAGGTCCCTTGAATTCATATTTACTGTTTTTACGATGATGTATGTGAGGGGGGATCACGATAACGCCTAAACGCTTTGTTCGAATGAGCTGAATGTCTGTACGTATGTTACAGGTCACTACAGCACGAACCCTATTGATTTTGGTGATCTAGCACTTTTAGTTCTTTACAGGGACTTAAAGAAATATTCATTATCATCGAGGCTTACGGGGACCAAATTTTTTAAAGTGCGATAGCGTCAAAACGCTTTATTTGTCTCAGCTGAAAATTTATACACATGTAAGAAATTACTGTCGCACGAACTGTATACATTTTGATGAATCTAGCATTTATATATATATATATATTAAGGGACACAAGGAATAATTCTTTAAGACTCTACTCTATATGAGCCTAATATTTTAAACTGCGATAGCGTCTAAACGCTTTTTTCAAATGAGTTGAAAATTTACACACATGTTATAGGTTATTGTTGCACGAAGTGCATAAATTTTGATGAATCTAACACGTATAGGTTTTGTACAGGGACACAACGAAAAATTCTTTATCATCATGGCCTACGGGCTGAAATCATTCGACTTGCGATCGCGTCTATCAGAATGTGCTGAAAATCTATATACGTGTTAAAGGTCACCGTAGCTCGAACTGTATAGCTCTTGGTGAATCTAATACGCATAGTTTTTCTTTAAAGGGAAACTACAAAAAATTCTTTATCATTATGGTCTATGGGTTGAGATCATTACTTTAATTTATTTATACAGCTGTTAATTACTTAATATTCGGAAAGTCGAGTAATGTCACTCCAGATTTTTTAAAGTGTGATAGCGTCTAAACGCCTTATTCATCTGACCTGAAGATTAATACACATGTTTTAAATCATCGTTGTATGAATTGTATAGATATTGGGAAATGTAGCTCTTAGAGAGTTTTACAGGGACACAAAGAAAAATTCTTTATCATTATGATTTATAGTCCAGAATTCTTTAAATTACGATAGCGTTTAAACGATTTATTAGATTGAGTTGAAATTTTATACACAAATTAAAGGTCACAATCACGCGAAATGCATAAATTTTGGTGAATATAACTCTTATAGTTTTTTACAGGGACACAGAGAAATATTTTTTATCATTATGGCCTATGGGTCAAAATTTGTTAAAGTGCAATCGCGTCTAGTCGCCTTTTTCATTTGAATTGAAAATTTATACTCGTGTAATATATATCATATTGCAGAATTGCACACATTTTGGTGAATCTAGCCCTTATAGAGTTTTACAAGGACACAACGAAACCTTTTTATCATTATGATCTACGGGATCACGTTATTTAAAGAGCAATAGCTTAAAATTAAGCAATGAGGAAAAGTACTCAAACCGCTATTAAAATTTTCAGTTTAGTTTATTTAACGACTTGTCTTACTTTCATTTATTTATACAACCGTTAATTGCTCAATGTTCGGAAAGTCGAGTGGAGCCACTCCAGATTTTTTAACTACAACACGCAGGGTATTAAGCCCAATGAATAGTCATTTTTAAGAAACTTCGCACACTACATTAGACACAGCATACTGCAATTGGAATGCACAAATGTTAAATATCTTACAAAATATGAGTAATTTTTAACCGACTTCAAAAAAGAAGAAAGGTTCTCAATTCAAACCGTATGTTTTTTTTATGTTTGTTAGCTCATAACTTCTGAACGGAAGCTCCGATTTTGATACTTTTTGTTTTTTTGAAAAGTTCTTGGTCTGCAATAGGCCCCATTGTAATATCTTTACGATCTAAACAAAATACCGGGTGCCCAAAAAAATCAGTCCCAACTCTTTTAACTGCTAAACGGCTTCAGCTATAGTGATAAAAAGGGTATGTAAGTATAAAAAAGTGGCCATGCAATGCAAGGTTAAACCGCTTGCAGCGCCACCTGGTGGAAAACAGCGGAGTTAGTGTTCCTATCTCAAAAACGGTTCTAGAGAAAAAAGTTAATTACAAAGGTGAAGAGTATCATCGATTTAGTACAAAAAGACAGTTTAGACATTCATGCTAGCGTTCCTATCTCGGAAACTGTTCAAAACAGGGGGGAAAGTGAATTATAAAACTGCAGAGCATCATCGATTTAGTGCGAAAGGTAGTTTAGACATTGATGCTAAAAATACAATGCTAAAAACGTGTATTTGTTTGTTCGCAATTTCTTACACTATGCACACTTGAGGTACATTGCGCACATTGTAGCGTAGCTGATGAGACATACGCTATATAGTTCAAAATACGGTTACTTGATACTTTTTGTTTTGTTGTAAAGATCTTGGTCTGAAGTACGTCCCATTGTAATATCTTTACAATCTAAAGAAAATAAAACGCCATCTGGTAAAAAACAGAGGTATTAGCGCTCCTATCTCAAAAACATCTCAAGATGGAAGAAAAGTTAATTACGAAGTTGTAGAGCATCATCAATTTACTACGAAAAGACAGTTTTTAGACATTATTGCTAAAAATAGAACGCTTAAAACATGCAGTTGTTTGTTCGCCAATTTTCTACACTGTGCATACTTGAACTACGTTGCACAATTTGCAGCGTAACTGATGACACGTATACTCTGTGGTTCAAAGTACTGTTACTGTAAGCGGTCACATCGATTAGCGCAAAGTCGTTTTCAACCAACTTCAGAAAAAAGGGTGTTCTTAATTCGAGCTATGCGTTGTTGGTGTTTGTAAGCTTATAACTTCGCAAGAGATGCTCTAATTAACCGACTTTAAAAAGGAGGAGGTTCTTAATTCAAAGCGAATGTTTTTTTGTTTTTGTTTGTTAGCTCATAACTTCTGAATGGATGATCCGATTTTGATACTTTTTGTTTTATTGTAAAGGTATTGGTCTGAAAAAGGTCCCATTGTAATATCTTTACGATCGAAAGAAAATACAGGGTGCCCAAAAAAGTCAGTCCCGACTCTTAACTGTTGAACAGCTGCAGCTATAGTCATAAAAGTAGTATGTAGGTATAGTAAAGTGGACATGTGCTACGGGATTCAACCACCTACAGTGCCAGCTGGTGGAAAACAATGGAGTTAGCGTTCCTATCTCGGAAACGGTTCAAGACAGGGAGAAAAAGAGAATTATAAAATTGCAGAGCATAGTCGATTTAGTACGAAATCCTAATGAAAAGATAGTTTAGACATTAATGCTAAAAACAGAACGCTTAAACCGTACATTTGTTTGTTCACAATTTCCTATTTTGCGCACACTTGAACGATATTGCATATGTTGTAGCGTAGCGGGTGACATTTATGCTATGTAAAATTCAAAGTATGGTTATTTTAGACGGTCACATCGATTAACGCATAAACTTTTTAAACCGACTTCATAAAGGAAGAGGTTCTCAATACAAACCATGTTTCTCATTGTTGTTTTGTTGTTGAAATTTGTTAGTTTTTAACATCGTAAGAGAGGATTTAATTTTAATACTTTTTTTGTTGTAATGATCTTTGCCTGAAATAGGTTTCATTATGATTTCATTAAGATATAAACAAATTACAGGATACTCACAAAAGTCTGTTCTCATTCTAACTGCTGAACGCATGCAGCTACACTGGTAAAAGCAGTATGTAAGTATCGATGTTGAAACTTCTGTCCGTCAGCTGCAATGCATATTTTGCTCTTTGTTTGAAATTTACGCTGTGCAATTTCCAGCGCAGCGGGTGACACATATTCACTGAAAAGTTCAATATATATGCCCAACAGAATTTGTTATTATGAATACAGCGTATCCGTTTTTTATATTTCTAAAGACTTCTTAACTTAACGTATGTTCATTCAATAGATAGTTTTTTGCTCATATCCGATAAAGGCAAGAAAAGTGACACAACTTAAAAATGCAGCATTTGAGAAAAATCAACTTAAATATAACTTGACTAGAATAAAACTGGCACAACTGTCTCTCGAGTGGATAACTTTCTAGATGGAGATGTAACTTTTTTGTCCACATTCGGTGCATTTCATGTATTTTTAAGTGACATAAACCATTTTTTGAGTTATGTCAATTTTCTTGGAAGTTATGATTTGTGAAGCTGCCATCGAACGTCTTTTGATGTTCTGCTATATGAATAAATTTTCACTGAAAAGAGAAAAATAAAATATTTTTGTAAAAAAATAGAACCGACTCCAAGAAGCAACTACTATTCAAACAACTAAAAAAAAAAAAAGTATGAAATGAAACTGTAAATTGCGCCAAAAAGTATAAAATAATTTCCTTCGCCAAACAACCTATAACACTACAATTAATCATAACTTTTGAAGTCGGCGCTAAATTAAATAAAAATTGATAACTTCATTTAATACAAAAATCAAATCCTATTCAATATACACATCTCACATTGTCACCTACAAAACGCAGCCGAAAACTACTTTGATTCAAGAAAACAAATAAGATTTCGTAAGCAGAAAAAGTTGGCGAAGATGCTGGTATCTGACATCCTTGGTGAAAGCAAAATCGCAAAATTATCTGGCAAACATATTTAATTTCTTTGGGATATCATGATTGTTTTGATAAGGTATATTAAGAGAGTAATCTAGAATATGAAACAATACATAGTACAATATATATTATGAAAATATACATCTTGCGTGTATATTTTTGCATTACGTTTTGATCGCCAAATCTAAAAGCCACCAAGGATGATAGGTATCAAAGTTATACCAAATTTGCAAAGGAAACTCTAACTTCGTAGAAACATAAATACCACATTGTAAAGAATGTTCACTGTTCTATGTACATGCTACTAATGGACCAATTGTATACAGTGATAAAATAATAAAAGAAACATGAAAATGGATCAATCGAGACAACAGCATTTGTTGCTACCGATCTAAAAACAAACCTTTAAAAACCAATTAAATTTTGTTTAATTTTGCGCCGACTTCAAAAGTTATGATTAATTGTAGTGTTATAGGTTGTTTGGCGAAGGAAATTATTTTATACTTTTTGGCGCAATTTACAGTTTCATTTCATACTTTTTTTTTTTTTAGTTGTTTGAATAGTAGTTGCTTTTTGGAGTCGGTTCTATTTTTTTACAAAAATATTTTATACTAAATAATTTTTATCTAAGCATGTGCAAGTTTTTAAAAAATTTCATTTTCGTAATTTAATAACGAAAAGTGTTGAGCAACTCATGTGAAAACCCCAAACAAATACCGTTTAAATTAAACAGTTCCTCTCAAAATGAAAGCTAAACTTTGGGGATTTACTTACATTTTTATTTTTATTCAGTGTATTCCCAATGGTAATGGAGCGTTTAGCTGATTGTAAATAAACACTGATAAAAAAACCCTATCATCATCATCATTTATTTATTTATTTATTTATTAGGACTGAGGACTATTAGTCTCAATCTGGGATTTTTGCGGTGTCATTTTTCGATAGTTGGACATTTATCGAAATCTAAAATTTATCGAAAATATAATTGAATAATTTGAAAGCGATGTTATAATTTGAAAAGAAAAAGAAAACTAATAGTCCTCCGTCCTAAACTAAATTCTGCTTTTGCCAGAATTTCATTAAAATCCTTTTTATTTATTTATTTTTATTTTATTTTATTTATTTATTTATTTATTTATTTTTGAGAGAGAGAGAGGGGGGGGCTGAAATACAAGACCTTAGTTCGCGCCCCTCACAAACGCTCCAGCTCCAAGCTCCGACGGCTCCAACTTGCTCCTTCTAATGCGCATGCGCGAGATAGCATGCATTTGCAATCTGCATTCTGAATTCTTCATATCATTTGCGCTATCCGCAGCGATTAATTTAAATAAACATTTCTATAAGCTAAAACCTTTTTTTTCTTTCTTTCTTTTATTTATTTATTATTTTTGTTTGAAAGTTTTTATTCAAAGTTCATTTTTATAAAGTTAACTTTCATTAATTAAAAAAAGGGGAAGGGGTTTCCAGATCTGTTTAACAATTTTAAAGATATATTTTTAAAATAACAGAAGTTGATAAGACAGGAAGATGAGCTTGAGCTTATAACTTTAAATCAGGTTTATTAACATTTGTGTTTTTCTTTATATTATTTTTGCACATGACATATTTAATATGTAGTTTTAAAATTGATAGGAAATAATTAATGAAATAAATCCAAATTACACATGTACATTTTTTTTTTATTATTATTATTAATATTGTTTGTTATTGTTACCAGTTTATTTTTACATTAAAAAAAAATAGTTAATTTTAAAATTATGCTACATTAACTTTGTAAATTTTAAAGAAAAATAAATTTAAATATTCAGCTATGCATAAATGCATTTTCCTTAGACACAGAAAAATTTAGTATTGCCATAATTTTAATATACTGGTATTTAATTTTACGGAGAATTAATTCACATACTCGTACCAATATTTATCAAATATTTATTAGATTTGGAAAGTACTTAAGGTTGTGGGGATTGAGGCCGATTAACTGCTCTGGGGTCTTAGGCCTATGAATAGAATGCCCTCCGTGGGGGTCTTTCTAAATGGTTCTAACCTATACAAGTTTTAGAGAAAACTCTGAACGACTAGGACGATGAGCGCGACCTGGGATCTGACCCGGCACCTCACGTTTACCAGCTTCGAGCGCAGAACCACTCGGCCGCTATAGGCTTGGAAAGTACTTAAGGAAATACTTCACATTATTTAACAAATAACCTAACCAAATGTTATTCTGTGGAGAAATTAGTCTTGTGAGCTACTCATTGACAAATGTATTTTTTTACGTTTAAAAAATTCACAATTACAAAATACATAACCGTTCAAATGTTCTTATTTTTACAAAAGTTGATTTTTTAATAATTCATTTAGATGCTATGAAGTGCAAAAAAGGCTTTTAATTTATTTTTTGCATTTTACAGCTTACACAATCTCTAATATATATATATATATATATATTTTTTTTTTTTTTTTTTTTTTTTTTTTTTTTTGAAAAATTATAAACATTTTATCAGTTGTAAATTTTTTAAATGTGAAAATGGAATTAAAAATTGTTACGATTTGTAAATATTAACTCTTTTTATGTAATTTCATTCATAGAGCTTTAGTCATTTTATAAAATGTTATTTTTCTGCATTTTTCTAGCTTGTTTTCACATTAAAAGAGCTTATTTTTCTGTAAAAATCCGTTTAAAAGTTTCACCAGGGCAGGTAATGTCCTTGGTGCTAAATTTGGTAACTTTATCAATCCTTGGTGACCTTCGCTAGAAAAATCCCTTATTATCGATATACCGAATTATCTAAGCTCTATCTCAATTAGTACAAAAGTTACTAGAAAATTCTCATGTTCTACAGATGTATGAGGAAATTGCATCGAGGCCATAGTCAATTTTTCTCCAAGCAGTTTACTGGGATTGGAAAGAACTCCCCGAGTCTGCGCGCATGCGCATTAGCAGGAGCAAGAAGGAGCCTCCGGAGCTTGGAGCTGGAGCAATTGTGAGGGGCGCGAACTAAGGTCTTGTATGATTTGTAATGGTTTATCTTTGGAATGATCACATAGAGTCGTTTGCGTTCTTCCAGGCAGCAAGCGATTTGTGTATTCGTAGATGCGCGAATTGTGAGCTATTTGAGATTCCTTGCGCATTACGTCATATGGCGAAAAGTGCAAATCTTGTTTACATTTGAAATAAATGTGTTTAAATTGCGTTTTTATGATTTAATTTTTTGTTTCTCTTATTTTAATAGAATTTTTTTTAATGTGCCATATGATATTATTTATCTTCGTCTTTTTTTGATTATTCGATCGTTCCGTATCAGAGCACACATTTTTTCAAAAGAATAGATTATTAAAAGTGATAGAAGTACCTTGGTGAAAAACTGTGGTGTATATAAATACAAGTAATAGTATTACATAGATTGCTCATAAAATCAAATCATGTAAGTAATATATCATCATATATTATATCATACATTTTCAAGAATAGAAATAATAAATCAAAGGGATATTAAATTAGCAATGATCATGTAATAAGTTTGCTTGTTAAATGTTTATGCAGTTTCCCTTCCATTTTCAAGTTTACTCTTTAACTTTTAACTCTGAAACTTTTGTTAATAACTTCTTTAAAGTGTCAGTAGTAGCACAGATATTTTCAATGAAAATAAATTTAAAAGTATATGTGTATTTTTATTATCATTTTCAGGGTTATTAAATACTATGAATGCATACATTTCAGAGGTGCCAATGAATTAAGCCATTATTGCCTCTTGATCTTTTATTTATTATTCTTTATATTACTTATAAATTTCATAATTAAGTACAAAATGTTTTCAATGAAAATGCAACTCATTATTCAAATATAAACTAATTCATAATATGCTTCCCACCCCCATTTTACTTCCAACATGCCGACTTAAACAAAATGTTTTGAACTATTTTTCATACGATATTTAAACTAAGGGTGCACCGAACATTCGGTTTAGCAGAATGTAAAACTATTCAGCTATTCGAATATCAAACTATTCGGATAGTTAAACACACATATTTTTTTTTTTTTTTTTTTAATTCTGTTATTTTTAATTATCATTAAATTGAGACTTTTTTAGAGAAATTAAAAAATAGATAGTATTTATCTAAAAACAATTGTTTTATCTATCTTCAAGTAACATTAAAGAAAATTAATTATTAGTTAAATTAATCATAACAATTAAAAATATCTAACAAAATTGCCTTTATCAATAACAGTATAATGATGTATGTTTCTAAAGTTGCGTTAAGAAAAAGCGTACATAATTCACACAATGTTGCCATCTAAGAAACTTCAAGAGATCAAACAAAGGTCACATCTAAATCTGACAAGATAAGTGACACAAGTGATAAAACAGCAATTTTGAGTTTGTCATTGAAAAGTGCATATTAAGTGCCTCAACGTGCACGAAAAGCATCCAATCTCTATTCTACAATTTATCCACACGAGAGTGAGAGGCATTTGCATCAGTTTTAATATAGGTTAGTCAATACGTTGTTACTTTTAAATTTATTTTTCTCAAATGCTGCATTTCTGGGTTGCATTATTTATTTATTATTATTATTATTTGGAGTGGGCACGACAAGATATTGTTATTTAAGAAATTTTATATGTTTATTAAGAAGCCTTAATAAATAATTTTATTTGACTTTGAATTCAGCATTACACCACTACTTATGTGTGGTGATATTTCTCAAGATTTTTCTACATTTATATAAACCACTGTTTCTGAATAGTAGTTTCTAATAATGCTTTTTCATAATTAAAAGAATAAAATATCACTAAATGTAAATGATATTACTGAAAAAGTTTGCAAAAAATTAGGCGACTGACATCTGGATATAAGAGCAAATCAACCAGCTGACTATTCGGTATTCGGCCAAAACTGCTATTCGATGCATCGCTAATTTAAAGAATGAATATAATTTTTCATCTGTAAAAAATTGCAGTTCAATTTCCATATATATATATACATATATATATTTATTATTATTATTATTGTCGATCACATTTACAAATATTTCATTTCACTATTATTTAGTTTATTTTTAATATTAATATTCATGACAATATATTGAAATTTATAAAAGGTAAACAAACATATCATAATCTAACAGTAAACTTCATACATTTTGTATTTCTTTTTAAATTGAAAAATATTAGTGTTTTATTTTGAACAAAATATTTTAAAGAATATATTTTTATTTCATTTTTACTCATAATATTAAAATTCATAATTTTACTAAAATATCTGAAATGTAAACAGATATATCGAGATCGTACAGCAAAATTTATATATTTAGATTTTTTTTTTTTTAACTGAAATATATATGTCCGTTCTTTTAAGCAAATTATTTAAATAACTGCGTCTCATTTTAATATAATTGAAAATCTACGTTTTATTAAAATATAAATGTAAACAAACGTACAGCAATGTTGCCGAAACGTGAAAGCTTTATCTCTTTTTATGAACTTGTATGTACAGTCGAGGAAAAAAAAAACCGCAACACTCAACATAACGTCCTTGCTAATCGATGTAGAAAAATGTAATAGGTATCATTCGACGGGGAATTGTGAGTAGTTTCAGAAAATAAAGTGAAATTTTGAATTGGGGTCGTCTACATATTAAAACGCGCACCAACTTTGATTTTTTAAATGGTAATGCCCCATTTTTATTTCATATTTGAATTCCTGGGATCACGAAAACGCGAAAAAGTATATTGGTTGTATATTTTACTTATTTTTTGACAGAGTTATAAGCGTTCAAAGTTTGAAGGTGCTAATGTTAAATTCATATTTCAAACTTTTATTAATATCTTCACAAAAAATAACTTGATTGATATAATTTTTTTTTCCTCGATAAAGTGAAGAAACCCAAACATAATCCATCATTACATTTGATTCTGAAAAATATTTTTCATTCTGAAAAATATTAATAAATTCATATTTATAAAAATTATGAATTATGACCTGTATTAATTTTTACATAAAATGAATCCTAATGCTGAAAAATATGGGTGTGCAAATTTGCAGCTCATTCCAGATATTAGTTTTCGAGATATAAAGAAATCTTTCTTTTCGAGTGGTTTAGGGGGCCGTCTCTTATAAAGGTTTGCTTGAGATAACGAATCAAATCTTAAAAAATAACACAGAAAATTAAACAAAATATTTTTATTTCTTACCTACGGGTCAAATTATATAACAACAACGTCAAACACAAAGAAATGAAACAAAAATGATGATTTTTAGTCATTAGTCATCAAGAATTCCTGTTTTCTAAAGAAGACAAGCCCCGCCTTCATCGTTCTTCAAAACAAAACAATACAAAAAAGAAAAGAAAAATAAATGTGACATCGAGTATTCTTGTTAAACCCCTTATTTTATGTTGACAAAAATATGCACAAGTGGTATTTACTTCATCGATTACTGGTGATAAATTTTGAATCGTTTAAACGAACACTAGAAGATAAAATTAACTAAATAGGCGGGGTTTACTGTTTTAAATAGAAAAATAGGCTTAATAATTTCAGAACAAAAATTCTGTATTCACAATTATATTACAAATGGATATACATTATAATTATATTCTTTCTAATCAATATATTTCTATCCATAGTATATTTTTTTGCAAAAATATAAACAATTGGTTCACACTTAAGAAATAAGTAACACACAAATTACGAAAGAAACGCCCACTTACAGAGTTAAAGATTTTCAAATGGCGTGAATCTATGTCAGCAGTCGCAAAAGGATTAATTAAGAAATTATATTTTCATAGAAATTATAAAACGAATCGTACAGTTCCAAAGAGTTCAACTGACCCAAAACTGGTAAATGCGATTAAAATTGTTTAGTATTTACTTCATGAACCCTTATAATAATTTATCCGAAAAGATTTTGCTTAGCGTTGTTGTATATATATATCTATATTATTTCATTTCATGTATTATGTTACACCTACAAAAGAAAATTTAAGCTTTATTGGTGACCAGTATAGCCATAATAGACACTTTTACTTGAAAAATATTGCACTGTTTTCAAAGAGTACTGTCTGGACCAGTCGCAAGTGTAATGTATTTATATAAACCTAAAATTATCCAAAAAAAGTACTGAAGTATATACATATCTAAAAAACTAAATTCTGGTTAATTAAGAAACTAGAAAGTGTAAATATTTTTATTAATTTATATCATTCTTTTTTTCCTGAAAGATTTCCGGTGTAAAACTTTACAATTTTTTCTATTTCTCATAGGATCTTAATTTCATTTTTCTACATTTAGAGATAACCCCCTAACACATTTTTAATTATAACTCTGTAAATATTAAAGATAAAGTATACAAACAGCATACTTTTCCGCACTGCCAGACTCTCAGAAATTTGAATATGAAGTCAAAATTGGGTGTTGCTATTGAAATAATCAAATTTGGCGTTCATTTCAACATGTAGATGACCCCTAATTCAAACTTCGATGACATTTTCAGAAAGTGCATTTAATTTCCTGTTGAATTATGTCTATTAGATGTTCCTGCGTCAATAAATAACGAAATTACAGCGGGTGTTGCGGTTTTTTTTCCCCCGACTGTACTTAAAATAAATATTTTTACTAATAACTTTTATTTTATATAATACCGCACATAATTTTCGTTTTTGAGTAATATTTATGTCAGATTATAGGATATATTTATTTTTTAATACATAGTGTTTCTTAATAGGTAATAGCTAACAGCTGTCAATAATTTCGTAGTTTATTTCCGCCGTTTCGCCATGTGACGTTTTACCTCTGCTTGCTTCTGATTGGCTATTCTTCAAATGGCCTAACCTAACACTCATATAGTATTGGAGAAGCTCTAGCCCAACCTAAGTGATAGAAGAACCTTGGCCCAACAAATTTCGACATAAATTATTGTAGGAAAATGCGCTGGTACCGATCGATTTGTAAGAACGTCTAGTTTATAATGGAATAGATCGATTTAGCTTAGGGGGTCGTCTACATATTAAAAAAGGTATCAACTTCATTTGTTCAATGGCATCCCCTATTTTTGATATATTTTTAAAATTATTTGGATCAAAACATCGTGAAAAATGGTATAGTTTATATATTATGCCGAATTTTTCATATAGTTATAAGCTGTCAAAGTATGGGGATGCTAATGTTAAATGAATGTGAAAAACATTAATTCATATCTTCCCGAAAAAAATAATATTCTTCAGTTCTTTTTTATGCCTTAGAATGAAGTAACCCAAACATATTCCATGCATATTTTTGATTAAAAACATTTTTTGAATCATGAAAATTATTAATAAATTCATATTCGAAAAAAAAAAAAAAAAAAAAAAAAGAATTATGACTTGTACTAATTTTTATACAGGATAATGTTATACAGGACTGGTCATTGCGAAACGAGTACTACTTTTTTTTTTTTTTTTTTGTCGTATTTTATGGTAGCACGTTATACTAGAGTGAATTGTAATTATTTAAATAAGTTTCTATGCGAACACATTTCTTTTTGTAGATTAACTTCGTTTTATTTCATAATTAAAATTTCTGTACTTTTTTCCCTCCATGAATCTTAATAAGTAATGTCTTTTCTATAGTAGATCATAATTTATTTTATCTGAATATATAAATAGACCCCTAATACATTTTCGCTTGTAACTCTATAAAAAATTCATTTAAAGTATATAAAAATAGAACTTTTTCTGAACCGTCTTGATCTCTGAAATTTGAATATGAGGTCAAAAGTTGGGGTTGCAATTAAAAAAAATGAAGCTGATGCCTGTTTTAATATGTAGACGATCCCTTAAGCAAAATCTAACTATACCGTTATAAACTAGACGTTATTACTAACCGATTGATACCAGCCGCATATTTCTAGGATAATTTGTGGTGTGGCCTTTTTTTTTTTTTTTTTTTTCTTACTGATTGTACAATATTAAGCGGGTCAACAAAATACAAAATGTCCGATTACTGCAGCGCCAATTGCTACTAGCGGTCGGGTAGGACTCCTATATAATAAGAGCTGCCATTTTCTAGCCCGTCTGGGAAAGTGTTGGCGGTAGAAAAAGCTAGGTTACCTGATTCGCGTTGTTATCGCCTTTAAACTTCTATACAGATCAAGTGAGCTAGAACTTCTTATCACGAAACAAACAAGTTGGCAATTTTAAGAACATCGCCAACATTCTCAAAATTGCAACCCTTCACTTTAAAAGAAATGTAACATTAAAGTTAATTTTAAAAGAATTTAAAGTAATAACTTGAAAAAAACAGTACATTCATATAAAATTTGTCAAACAACTTTGAAAATAAAATGAAATAATTTGAAAATAAGGGACATCTTACGCTACAAAGTTGTGCTCCTGCTCCGGGTATCCACGAATTACATCTGCAATTTATAATCCACGTTTTCCTTCTTAATGGATTAGAAGAAAATATAAACAGGCGGTGCCCTTTTCTGGAGTTATTCGTGCAATTTATTGCCGAAAAACCACCAATAATAAATCGTCAGCCGGTCTTGTGGGATAGAAAATGGCGGATGCGTCAGCCTATCTATGTAGGAGTTCTAGGTCGGGCGAGAAATAGAAACAAACGTCGGAAAGTACTATGAGTGGTGAAAATATGCATCCTAAACGACTGAATATTTCCACTATATTCATAGCATTTGGCAGATTAGCATCATTCATGGACGTATACATTATGGACCGGCGACGCTGCGTTATCAAAATGGCCCCATTTTGGTCGCTTTTAGAAGATGGAGCTCGCATCGACTGCCTTTCCACTTCAGACTTGGAAAAGCGCTTTTTCGCAGAATTAAATGTAATATTTAGCGGTTTTAAAAGCACTGATACATGTATATATATATTTTTTTTTTCTTTTCCCCATCATCCCCCACAAACACTAGAATACCACATGTTATTAAATAATCAAACATTCTGTAAGATTATCTATATATATAAAATCGTTCTTCCTGAGTGAGTGAGTGAGTGAGGGGATGATTCATCATCTCCCAGCCAAAACCCCTAGACCTAGAAGCATGAAATTTTGTGACAATGTTCTTTCTATGACGTAAGCATCCACTAAGAAGCGATTTTACAAAAGTCGCCCCCAAGTGGGGAGGGGGGAGGGGCAAAACGTTATTTCAGAAAATCCTTCATATCTCAAACAAAAAAAAAGATATCTGTAAATTTTTTGCTTTAAAATATAGCTAATACAAGCGTCTGAAAACCAATTTCTGGAATTTTCGAAATTGGGTCCCCAAGGGGGGCGGGGGGGGGGCGAAACGTGATTTTTACATGCGTAAAATATGATTTCGCATAATCCTATATATCTCAAACAAAATATACGTGTAATTTTTGCTCTAAAATATAGCTAATACAAATATCTAAAAACCTATTTCTAGAATTTTAGAAATTCAGTCACCAGGTGCGGCAGTAAGGGGCGTCTACGGGGTAAAACAAATAGAGATACAGTTAGAGCGTTCAAAATTGGTACAGATAGCTTTTAGAGGCCTGCAAGTCGAATGGGGATATTTTCGAAAGTGTAAAGTTATTAGGAGGGGCGCGAAGGGGGGAGGGGAGAGGGGGGAGCAAAAAAAATAAAAATAGTGTTAGATCGTTCAAAATTGGTATATAGAGGTTTTCGATACTTACAAATCGATTGCGGATATTTTCGAATTTGTAAAATTATGAGGAGGGGCAGTAACGGGGGACTATGGGCAAAAACAAATAGAAATACAGTTAGGCCGTTCAAAATTGGTACAGATAGGTTTTAGAGGCCTGAAAGTCGAATGGGGATATTTTCGAAAGTGTAAAGTTATTGGGAGGGCCGGGAAGGGGGGGGGCGGAGGGGCCAAAAAATAAAATAGAGTTAGATCATTCAAAATTGGTACATAGAGGTTTTCGATACCTACAAATCGATTGCGGATATTTTCGTATTTTTTAAATTATTGGGAGGGGAGGGAGCGGAGGGGCAAAAAAATAAAAATAGAGATAGATCGTTCAAAACTGGTGCATAGAGGTTTTTCATACTTACAAATCGATTGCGGATATTTTCGAATTTATAAAATTATTAGGACAGACGGGAGGGGAGGGGGCGAAGGAGGAAAATAATAGAAATAAGAGTTAGAGCATTTTGGGAATTTTTTCCGAATGCAGTGAGAACCCGGTGCGACATTTTTCCTAATCACATTTTGTTTCTCTTTTTTTTTAACGTGATAAAAATTAATGCAATTTTGAGAATTCAGTAATTATAATGATTCATTTAAAAATAGGGACCAGCGCAGCGGGCGTTGCCTGCTAGTTTTGTATAAAGTTTTGAAAATATGAAAAATTGTAAAAACGTTTATCCTGATTGTGTATAGTTTTAATAAAGCTAATAGAAATAAATTACTTTTATAGATAAATAATAGATAAATTGTATATCATACTATCTAAATGAAAAATATATTTTTTTTACATTCTGACACAACTACCATATAAAATAAAATACTTTAAATTTTCTTACTTTTTAACCATTAATAGCAAGCAACTAGATTCAAGAAACTGTAGAAGTATTCATCAACGTTTATAATTTGTGAAATTTGATAGATAAATAAAGCAAATTTCCCTGTGAATAAGTTAAAATAATAATAATATTAATAAATAAACAAATCCAATATATATATATATATATATATATATATAAACCTATTCAGATATTTCACAGGAATAAAGAATAAAGCTATGAAAAAATTGAGTATTTTTTTTTTCAAAATCCAAGAGTGAAAACATTCATTATATGTAAATATATCTATAAATATAAACAATTCACTCCTACCCCCCCCCCCCCCCGAAAAAAAAAAGACGAAATAGTATAATGAAAACATATGATATTTAAAAAAAAAAATGTATATATGATTTTTCATAATTTAAAACAATGAATGTATTTCAAAATTCACAATTTATTCCAGCATTTCCAATTTTAAAAATAATTTTACAAAGTATGTAAAAAAGAAAATTTAAGAAATTTATTATGATTTTTTTACAAAGGCGGCCCTCTTCCGAGACTCAACTGGGGGTCGAGCGGTTCTGCGTTAAAAGGTGACTGACGGGAAGTACCGGGTTCGATTCCAGGTCGCGCTTGTCGACCTAGTCATTCAGATTTTTCCGTGGTTTTCTCCGAAGCTTGCATGAATACGGGCTAGAACCCCTTAGAAAGACCCGCACGGAGGGCACTCCCCCTCAAACCTAGGACCTACAGCAGTCAATCGGCCTTATTCCCAAATCCAATCCAATCCATAAATCGAAATACAGCACTTTTTTATTTTTATCATTATTTTTCATTTTAAAATTTGCACTTTAAAGAGATTTTCAATCTGTATTATTTGTTACTCATTTAAAGCAAATAATTTAATTCAAAAAATAAAATTAACTTATATATATATTTAAATATGCGCGATATAAAAATCAATGTAATGAAAAGCAGAGTCAATCATAATAATTTGAGCATACCCTTTCAAAAAGCTAAAGAGCATTTTTTTATTAATTATTTTATTTATTTATTTTTGGAACCAAACCCATAATACTGTATGGGGAAATTTTTTAAATTCTGAATATTTTCTTCTAAAGGATTCGAAAACTGCTTTTTCATCTGACTTTATAGCTTAAAATCAATGTTGGTGTTGGAGATTAAAGCCAGTTGACTGCATTAGGGTCCATGGCCTGGGTCTGCCCACCGTGGTGGTCCTTCTAAAGGGCCTTTGTTCACAATTACGCAAGTTTCAGGAAAAAGAAAAAAAAACGCGCAAAACTCCGAACAGCTAGACCGATAAGCGCGATTTGGGATCGAACCCGACACTTCACGTCCACCAGCATCAAGAAGTCAGTTTTTGAAGAACTAGAACAGATTTAATGGTCGAGAAATTTCTGAATGTGCAAATGGAATTATGAAAAATATACTGGATAATGTAATTCTATGAATATCCATCTTTGCAACAAACAGTATGATACCACTGTTTCTTGCATGTAAAATAATACTCTGTTCCTTAACAACATTATAGCTGCCTGGTACTCATAATTTCTAAAGTATCCTCTCAGTTTTTTAATACAAGTTCCTATAGTAAGATTTTTAATTAAAAACTATTATATTGAAGCTTAGAGAACATTTTTCTCTTTCTAGAATGCATTTTTTCTTTTTTTCGACTTGTGCAACAAGAATTGGAGAAAAAAAAAAAAAGAAGGAAAAAAAACCCTGTTATAACAACATAATTAAAAAGTAATGTTTGGGTTTAAGGCCGATTGCCTACGCTAAGTTCCTAGGCCAATAGGTGGAATGCCCTCCGTGGGGGTCTTTCTAAGGGGTTCTAGCCCGCATTTACGCGAGTTTCTGAGAAAACCACGGAAAACTCCTAACGTATTGGTCGATGAGCACGACCTATAATCGAACCTGACATTTCTGAAAGGTAATAAAAATTACTTTAAAAAAATTGATTCAATTTATAAATTGTTTAGAAGATTTCTTTCTTCTTTCATTTCTTAATTTTTGAAATATAAGGTTTGCCACTATGTATTATACAATGTGACCCAAGGAGAATGATATATGCTTTAATCCTTAATTTTTATAGATAAATGGGCAATGTGACTCACGTGTGTTAAAAATAAGATGTTATTAAAATTTATCAATATTAGCATAGCTTGCTCAAGAAATAATGCATGTAACATTTATTAGAATTATTTCTAAGAAATAAAAAAAGATGGCAATAAAAATAGCATTTTGATAAAAATGTGAAAAAAAAAAAAAAAAAAAAAAAAAAAAAATGTGAAACTTCAGTTTACAAATTCTGTGGAAATTAAAGCTAATTAAATTCTTTTAATATTTATCTGAATCTCAGTGGAATAAGAAGTAATATAATACAGGCGAGCCTTGTTAATGTGAACACTGTTAACATGAATTACTTTTTGCCCACCAGCGGCCGAGCGGTTCTGCGCTCAAAGCTGGTAGACGTGAGGTGCCGGGTTCAATCCTAGGTCATGCTCGTCGGCCTCGCCGTTCAGAGTTTGCCGTGTTTTTCTCCGATACTTGCGTAAATACAGGCTGGGACCCCTTAGAAAGACCCCATGGAGGGCACTCCCCTCAGGCCTTGGACCTACAGCAGTCAATCAGCCTTATTCCGAAATCCAATCCAATCCACGAATTACTTTTAACATGAACTGTTTCCATGATCCCCGTAAAAATGAAGATTACTTTAGTAATATGAATATTAGTTACTGATAGTATGAACTACTGATACCATGAACAAATTTTTTATCCTCCTTGAGATTCTCGTTAACAAAGTTCAATTGTATATATATATAACCCTTTAAACATTATTATAGTTCTTTTCCATTTTGCATAGCGAAATAACCAGTGATTATACATAAATTTTGAGATATATATGTTATCTGTATCAGTTGAAAATTTTAAAAAAAGTGTGGAATATATATATATATATGCATATATTTTTTTTTTTTTTTAAGTAAATGCAAACGATGATTTTCTTTTACTCTCTTATCAAAAGAAAAGACAAGGAATCATGTAAAAAAACCCTTTATTATATAAGAAAATTAACTTAAAAAAAGAATGAAAAAAAAAGTTACATAGAGTCTTATTCAATTAAAAAAACCTTGAATTTAATACTCTATTTTTTACATAAAATCTCTAATTTTCTGCTGGAAGAACACTAGCTTATAAATTATGAAATGTGAATGTGGCACTGGTGATGAATTTAATTAAATATAATTTTTCTTTAAAATCTCCAATTTTCAACTGAATTTAGGAATTTTTTACTGTGAAATCATAATCATTATTTTTAATTTTTGACAAAACCAATTAAAAATTTCTTTTTTGTTAAAAACAATACATTTCTATAATATGGTAATAATAATGATAATAATATAACGTGATTTATCATCTAACATGAATTAGAAGTTAAAAGATTGGCAGTTTGTAAAATTAATTTAAAATGTCAATGCAAAGTGGCCTGAAATCACATTTTAAATTATTTTAAAAATATCTTAAAACTCAGTAATTTTGAAATGAATTGAAAAAAGTATGACTGTGAACTCATATAATTTTTAACCAATTTTTAACTCTTGCCAAAATCGGTTTACAATTCAAGATTTTTAAAAATACTTGTTTTTAAGCTCCAATTAAAAAAAAAAAAAATAAATAAATAAATAAATAAATACGTGATTTATAATTAACATGATTTAAATTCGGAAGATTGCAAGCTCGCATTTCTTAGCCGAATAATATAAAAAAAGGAATACTGCTAGCACTCAAATTTTAAAATCTTAATGCAAAGTGACCTGGAAAATTACATTTTAATTAATTAAAAAAAAAATCTATCAAATAGAATTTTACTAAGAACCATCCCAATTAAATCAGCCTTTTTTTTTTTTTTTTTTCTGTATAGTAATAGAATATTTATAAGACAACAATTTTATCATTCAATAAAACATTAAAATCAATAGCTTACATTACGTGGACGAAATAAACTTGGGTTCTTTTCACCTATTTCCTTGTGTTTTTTTCGAACACTTCGATATCCAGAGGTGCAACCCGGTGCGAAACAGTGTGAGATTATAAAAAAAATCTAATATTAAAAATAAATTGAAAATAAAACTAAAATTTCGTCTGCTCACAATGCTATTCTACGGCGTAAGTGCACAGTCAGAGAACACATACGACCCCTAGCGGCGAATGAATAATAGCGACCATTTCGGGTCCATTTTTGAGGGACGGCCGCCGTTGGAGAAACGCGTCCTTCTTCTAAGTCCGTGGACAGAGTTTGTGCGCAAGATAGTGTTAAGCGAGACACCGCAATCCACAAGCGGATAACCACAGAACGACTTCTTGTGTTAAAACCATGAACCTATAAAGAGAAGGACGGCGATCGCGATGTTTCAAGAATAACCCCAATTTTCTCCCTTCTATTCTCCGCAGACATCTCGGGTCTTTGCAGCGCCATCACGCGGCGGTATCAGAAATTCCGTCTTTCGGATTATTGAAAGGTAAAAGAAAAGATAAAGAAGGATTGCGCAAAAAATCGCGGAATTTCATTTGGAAAAAGTTAATAAACTTTTATTAATTCCGCATTAACTAATAATGTTGTAGATTCCGAAAGTTCGATAATTTTAAAATCATTCTGCAAAAACATTTTGAGAAATCTAAAATAAATAATAATAATAATAATAATAAATTAGTCTTGTATTTCGTTTAAATAAATAAATAAATAATAATAATAGAATGGAACAATCAATTTGAAATGTTCCAAATAATAATAATAATAATAATAAGTGGGAAAAAATGAAAAGAAAAAAACCCACCAAGGAATCATATATAAGGAATATTTATCAATTGTTCTTGAAATCATTTTCACTATTTAATATTTAGCATTTGAAATAGTTTGTTTTTAAATATCTACATTTTGAACTCGCACTAAACATTTTTCATTTATAAAAATTAAAACTTTCTTTCAATTATACACACACACACATATATATATATATATATATATATATTCCACACATGTGCAATGCAATATTATAATAATTATTATATTTATATTTCTTGAAAATTATTAAATAAATACTCCCTGCTAACTAATTATTATTATAATTTTCTTTCCTACAGCTCCACTAGTGATTGAGAGGTTCTGCCCTTAAAGTTGGACGATGGGAAGTGCTGGGTTCGGTCTCAGGTCACGCTTGTCGACCTAGCCATTCGGAGTTTTCCGTGTTTTTCTCCGAAACTCGCGAATGATATGGGTTAGTACCTCTTAGGTCCATGTCCCTAGTGTAGACAATTCACCTTAAACCGAATACCAACATTTTAGAGGTTTGGTTAAGTTAATAGGTCCCACTAGTAGCCGAGAGGTTCTGCATTCAAAGGTAGTAGCCGAGAAATGCAGGATTAGATCCCAGGAAGCACTTGTCGAACTAGCCGTTTAGAGTGTTACGTGGTTTTCTCCGAAACTCACGTGAATACAGCTTAGGATCACTTAGAAAGACCCCCTACAGAGGGCATCCTCTTTAGGCTCAAGTCCATAGTACCAAGTCCCCAATAACTTTAAGCCAATAGAGGAAAGTTGCATGGAGCATGGTTCAAGTCCACGTCATTTGTCTGCCTAGACGTTTCTTATCTTCTACAAAACTTGCATAAATATGCGCTAGGATCCCTTAGAAAGACCCAAGGAGGCAAACCACCCTGGCACAAGTTTCTAGAGCAGACAACTGGCCTTAATATAAATTTAATATAGATAGATATAGATATAGATATATAAAGTAATACTTGAATATACTGTTAAACTATAATAAGGTAGAATCAAGGTGAAAAATTAGAAATTAATGAGCAGTAATCATTTTAAATCTTTAAAAAAAAAAATCTGAAATTCTAAATTATCTATTTTTAAATAATTTTTGGGAAAAATTAATATACTTAATAATTTCATAATTTAATGCATATGTATGTGCAATTTCATAATTATAAAATAGTAATTTATAAAACGTTTTATAAAATTTACCACCCGCTTTCATAATAAATTTATCTAAAATTTTTCCAGTTACAGAGCGCAACTAATTTATATACAAAGATATTCAAAATAATTTCAATGTATTTCGTTCAATAAGAGATAATATTAAAAAAAAAAAAAAATGTTTTAATACCTTTGTACTAAACAACACATAAGGAAATTGACCTTATTATTTTTATGGTTAAAAATGTTTTCTGTGGAACAGGGTACGAGTAGCAAAGATTTACTGTTAAAGGATACACAAAAATATTCAGATGCATTATGGGCTGTAGTTGAAAATTGCTAGAACTGCATTTTTAATTGTGTTAAGCATTTTTAATAATTTAAAACATTGTTAATGCATGATTATGACTTTAATTGGTGTGTCTGTTCTTTAATTTCTGGTGGTATTTATAAAATACCTTAAAATTAATATATGTTATTTAAGTGCCAAGTTCTCTACTGAAAATGGTACAATAATACTGTACAGGATGGCAAAATAAGTTTTAGACTATATATAGGCTATACAAATGCAATTTTTTCCTCAATTTTTTCTTTAGACATAAAGCTGTAAAGAAGCTTTTGTGAGATTTTTTCCTCTATTGCTAAAAACAAAATATATTTTTGCAGCCTTGTTTTTTGAAAATATAAAGGAGTACAGAAAAACAATATGTCTTTTAGTTTTTGTTTGAAATTAAAACCATAAAGATATTCTTTACTTTATTCTATATCCAATAGAAGAAAGTATTAGATTCGTAAAAATTTTCGATTTCCAGTTTTCGATAGATTTACATGTTTTTAGAGGTCCAGAACAAGATTTAATCAATTTTAGAATATGTCTGTATAACAAAAATTTTATTCCAACTGTATCTCAAGAGCTACTTCAGAGAGTTTCATACAAATTGATATGTAGTTGCACTTTAACATAAATTAGGGTCTATCAACTTTTGGTGAAAATCGTGCAGCAGGTATTGTTGCCCTCCCGTTTTCTCTTAACTTTTAACTTAGCGGTATAGGACAAAATTTCTTATAAATCTACACAATTGGAATTGTTTTAATTGAATCCTTATCAAATTAAAAATATTATTCATAATACAAATAGGGAGCTAGAAAAAAAATAAAAATAATAATGGACATGTAGGGGCAATGCAAATTTTTAATACTGATATCTTTCATCGATAAATTTAAACTGTATATTTGAACCCTTGACTTATGATAATTTAAAGCACAGTTTAATTATTATTTTCATTAAAAAAAAAAAAAAAAAAAAAAAAAAAAAAAAAAAAAAGCTCAATTTTTAAGATATCATTGTAGAACATAACATCAACTTTATTTGGGCTTTTAGTATTATACTTCTACCAAAAAAAAAAAAAAAAACTACATTTATTGTGGAAAATAGATTTAATAAATTTTAACAAATTATTTGCACTGAGTGAATTTGTATAGAAAAATATAGAAGAAAGTTTTGTGATAGCTACAACATACTACTTTTTAACACGCTTTTTATTAGCTTCACCTGTATGTAGGTTTGTATGTTTGTAACCACTCTGGGAGCAAACAAAAAATCTATATTGTAAAAAAAGACTTTTCCTACGTGAACGCTGTGGCTGTGAGGTAAAGCTCCGCGCTACGAACCTAAAGGACTATCGTTCGAGCCCAATCGGGGGAGATTTTTTAAAAATGGTTTTTGTTTAATTTTAAATTATTTTAATTAAAGATTTAAATGTATGTAAATATCATGGTGTGTCACTCACACGATTTTCTCTTACCCTGCATTTTAATACTAAGATAGATATTTTGTACTTTTTAGTTTTCATTTCTTCGTGTTCTTTAATTTTTTAAAACTATAATATTATTGAAAGTTTTCTTCCTCAGTAAGAAAATACAAATTATATTTTAAAGCCTCATTACAGAGAGAGACAATTTGTTTTAACACCATATACCACATCCTATTTCCATTGAATATTTTTAAGTTTAAATACTCAAAAATTATATTACATTTCACCATTCAGATATTTAAAAAAAAATTATTTTACGATGAATCAACAAAGTAATACCTGACTATCGTTAAGGGTATGCTCTTAAACTATAATATTGTGAAATCCAGGGAGAAAAAATGAAAAACTAGTAATCATTTTAAGTATTTCCAAAAACTGACATTTAGAGTTTCAGTTTTTAAAATTTAAATAGTTTTTGAGAATATTTAATATACTTAATATTTTATATTTCAATGTGTATGTAAATTTTCCCAATCCTAAACCAGTAATTTACAAAAAGTTTTATAAAATTACTGTCTTCTTTCACTGTAATAAATTTACTTAAGAAATTTCCGATTTCAATGTTAAAACTTCTTCTTTTTTTTTTTTTTTTTTTTTTTTTTTAATCAATCGTTACAATTTTTACCATTATATTGCATGGGTGGATTCTGGGCAAAGCATTTTTTTTTTTAATTTCACAAAACTTTGAAATACTATTTCATACATATATATATTTTTTCATATACACATATACATACATAACGTATGGTTTGTCTTGATTTTATTACAAGCTAATCGTTATTAATTAAAATGGTTAATTAGACATTAAAAGCAAGTTATTTTTACTAAGAGATGAAAAACATTAAAGTTTCTCTCCTTTTTTTTTATTCTAAAAATCCTTTATTTATTTATTATTCTTTTTCATTTTTCTGAAATTTTTGAACAAACAACCCCCCCCCCCCCCACTTACCTTGTTAAGAATTTCAGATTTTGTGCATGTATTATTGACCAATATATATAATTATAGTTCCCAATAACATGCAAATCTGATTATCTTATATATATATATATATATTATTTTGTAGATAGTTATCATTAGATTTCAATAATTTTCTTTTATAAATACTTAATACATATAGTATTATCTGTTTATCTATCTAAATAAAGAAACGAAACCTGTAAGTCATTAAAAAAAATTTATTCATTAACAAATCAAATTTCATTTCTGAAATTGATTAAATAGCATAATATGTCACAAATAATAAAGTTATGCTTATTGTACATTTTTTTCATATTCACATTTCTTTAAGTCAAATATTCATAAAATGAGAATTTTTAAAGGCCTTCAAATACAAAAAAGAAACGACACTGGTCCATAAAAACGCAAATATGCATTTTATACTAAATGAGTAGCTACTTATAATACTAGAAATGAAAATTATTTGTTAAATATCAGTATTAAAGCTCTAAATTAAGTAGGAATAACTACCCTCAGGAGCAGAAAATTAACTTGCATTTTTCTTCCTTAAAGCTTTATTTTTTGCGATAAATGATCGAAAGCCGCTTTTACATACATAAACAAAGCAATTCTTCTCCATTATCACTTTGTGGGCAATTTTAATTAATTAATATCAATTAAAATCTCAAATTTCCCGCATACTTCTCGTGTAAACGATGAGTCTAGTATGTTCGGAGCGCCCCCTATCACCCACTTTCTTTTTAGGTCCGTTTTTCAATGCTTATCGCCATTCCCGTTTCCTCTCCTCTAATTATGAAACTTCATGGTTAAAACTTAGAAATTTTTTAACTTGAGTTCGTGTCTCTTGCGCATGCGTAAAAAGAAAGCTGAAAAGGGAAAAAAGTACCGTATGGGGAGAAATTATATACATTTTCCCTCTAAGTATATTTGTTTGTTTACAACTTTAACATTTTTTTGCCTGTGATATTTTTCTGATTTGTTTTAAGGAATTGATTACCAATATAAATTTTGTATTTTTATCGTATTACTTAAAATGTTTTATTCGTTATTGTACGTTAAATGGCGAAGTCTTGAATGACGGAATTATTTTGTAATTAAAATATACGCTACGGTGTCAAATGTTTCCAGGAAGTATGTATGGGACGCAATTCAAATGTAGAATATGGATGTTTTGTCTTTCTTACTTATATTTCGGAGATTTTCAGCCAGTTGGTGTTACATTAAAAGCAAAAAGTTTTATTTATTTTCTTGCTTTAATGTAAACACTTGCAGGATTGCCTCGCAAGATTGTTTCAAGCTATTGTGATTTCGAATCAGTAAGTTTTCTTATCTCTATTTCTCAACGATCAAGTATAATTTTATCTTTTTTTATTTAACCACGAATGTAACACATGATAAAGTATTTAATGTAGCTATTATATTTTTCACATACTTTGAATAATGTAATTGCAATACAAGAATCCAATTAAAGAATATGTTGTAAATTTTAATTATTATTAATAATCTTATTCAAATTTAATGTATATTAGCCTGTAATATTTTTCAGTTATGTAGGAGCAACTTTTATTTTTCATTCAGAATTATACATTTTTTAATTATTCCATTACACATAATATATATATATATAAATCGTTCTGTATTAATAAAGTATTTTTATACTTAATACATTTACGTGTTCTGTTTTTCATGCTGAACAATACTTACTAATAACACTGTAATTTTTAAATAATCATGATTAGAATAAAGTACCCTCATATTCTGATTATTTAAAGTAAGAACTGATTTGATTTTGCTTCTCCCCCCCCCCCCCTCCTTTTAACCAGAAAAAAGAAAAAAAAATTCTGTTCATTCTTAAGTCGAATTTCATTCTCGAGGGTATTTTTTTTTTTTTTTTTTTTCATACATTGATTTATATTTTTTTTATTTGTTATTGTTTTAATTAATTGTTATAATTTAAATTTGTTTTCATTACATTTGTTAGATTTAAAATTTCTATTTATTTTTGTTGAATTTATTTATTATTTTACTTACAAATCAAATTTGCAAGGAGAAAGTTATATTTATTTCTGCAGTGGATGCAGAAGTAAATTCGCTGCATGATTGTTCAGAATGTGGAAAGAATCTTTCAAAATCTTCCAATTTATATACACATGATCTACGAAATATTCACGGTATTGAAACTTCTTTTCCAACATCCTGTTACGTAAAGTATAACGTAAAGTTACAACAATATACGAAACACATCCCAAATAAATTGCTCTCTTTGTTCTTCAAAGTTTAAGACTAAAAAACAATATGAATGACAAGTACTAAATAATCAATGCGATTTTTCATTGACAAAAGATTGCGATGGGTATAACTGCAGTTGCAGTATATCCTCAGATAACTGCAGTATATCCTCATTAATCAAAACAATTAACATTATAAACTGAAAAATGCTATTATTAAAAAGAAAAAAAAAAATTGGAAATTTTCTTTCTTTTTTTGTTAAATATTTAAATAAGATAGATAATTTAAAAAATATTCATTTCCTTAAAAATCTATGAAACTGATTAACAGAATAAAAATAACTAATAAAACTGTCTATTTCTGATTATGTCTAAATATTAATTATTCCAAATCCATCTATACTTAATTTGCGTGTTTATTTACATGCAAAAATGAAACACATCAAAATAGGGATAAACTACTTATTTATCCCTTCACAGCTTTCCCTCTACGAATGCGCAATACGCACTCGAATCGTACTCAAATATTTCTAAGTTTTAACACAAGAAGTCGTTCTGTGGTTATCCGCTTGTCCGCAATCCCAGCCTAAATGTCATATGTGTCAGCCACTCCGTGGTGTCAGCATTATGTTCTAAAGGATGATCAGAAATGGCACACCTAAATATAAATGCATGCATTGACAGAGAAAAGCCATACATGTATAACGTGTGTTCTAAACCTTTTTCTGAAAAGGGATATCTAAATACACATTTACTAACACACATAGGAGAAAAGCCACATGTTTGTGAAATATGTTCTAAACAGTTTCCTAATAAAAGATATCTATTTAAACATTCACGTACTCATACAGGAGAAAAGCCACATGTGTGTGAAATTTGTTCTAAAGGTTTTTCTCAAAAAGCTAGCCTGAATACACATTTGCGAATTCACACAGGTGAGAAGCCATATGTATGTGAAATATGTTCTAAACGTTTTTCTCATAAGAGTGCTCTTCATGAACATTCGCGAAATCACACAGGAAAAGAGACACATGTTTGTGAAATATGTTCTAAAAGATGTTGCACTAAAAGATATCTAATTAAACATTTGCGTAGTCATACGGGAGAAAAGCCACATGTGTGTGAAATTTGTTCTAAAGGTTTTTCTCAAAAATGTAATCTGAATACACATTTGCGAACTCACACAGGAGAAAAGCCACATGTGTGTGAAATATGTTCTGAAAAGTTTTCTCATAAAAAAAACCTACTTAAACATTTACGTACTCATAAAGGAGAAAAGCCATATCGGTGTGAAACATGTCTCAAAAGATTCACTTGTAAAAGAGATTTAAATACACATCTACGCATTCACACAGGAAAAAAGACACATGTTTGTGGATTATGTTCTAAAGGTTTTTCTCAAAAAGGTAGTCTCAATACACATTTGTTAATTCACACAGGAGAAAAGCCACATGTGTGTGAAATCTGTTTTAAAGGTTTTTCTCGAAAAAGTAATCTCAATATACATTTGCTAACTCACACAGGAGAGAAGCCACATGTGTGTGAAATATGTTCTAAAAAGTTTTTGGAAAAAAGATACCTTCTTAAACATTTACGTACTCATACCGGAGAAAAGCCATATGAGTGTGAAACATGTCTTAAAAGATTCACATTTAAAACTGATTTAAATACACATCTACGCATTCACACAGGAGAAAAAAGACATGTGTGTGAAATTTGTTCTAAAGGTTTTTCTCAAAAAGGTAGTCTCAATACACATTTGTTAACTCACACAGGAGAAAAGCCACATGTGTGTAAAATATGTTCTAGAAAGTTTTCTGATAAAAGAAACCTATTTAAACATTTACGTACTCATACAGGAGAAAAGCCCAATGTGTAAAATTTTTTACAAGGTATTTTCGGAAAGATAGTTTGAACAAACATTTACTCAATCGTACAAAATGTTAAAAAAAGTCATAGCTCCTGGCAGATTGTTGTAAACAACTGTCTAATAAAAGTGATCAAAATATACATTCACATTCTCAAACAGCAGTAATGCTATAAGTGAAATCTGTTGTGAAATTTTTTCTCAAAACATTTATAGTCTGTTCGCGGAAAACTCATAGCGAAAGTAAACATAGAGGGTTGCTGTTTTTTCACGAAAGTTTGACACATTTACGTTTTCTTCTTCTTTTTTTTTTTGTACTATTTATTATTTTTTATTTTAAATTTCATGCAAAATGTTCTCTATTGAAGGATTGTGAATTAATTTATTAAAGTGTAAAAGCTCTAGAATGCTGATGAAATCAAGAAGTCATTAAGAATCTTAATATCAAAATACTGAAAAATATTGAAATAATTCTAATAGTGAGAGAGTGTTTTCTTCTTATAGGGTTATACGATTAAAACTGTGTAGCAAATTTAGTTTGGAAAAGCTATAAAACTTGTAATGTTATTTAAAATATTAAATATAAATTCTGTAATTAATTATAATTAATTAAAAATACTATGGTTAATTATACTCTGGTTTGCAATATTCTATTACATAATAGTATAATTTTTTCTCTAAGTTTCTTCATATAAATATTTTTCACTGTTAGTACGACAGATCACACTATTTCTTTCAGATAGAGATTTTGCTTTGTCACCATTTATTGCATTACTGAATGAATGTGCAAACATTTTTATTAAAAACATATAAAGCTTGAAGTTTGTTATTGTATCTGTCCAGATTATTAGATTTTATCAAAAATTGCTACACTTATTAATAAGGACAAAATGTAACTAATGCTGTATTTTTTAGTTCAGTTGGATAATTAACGGCCGTTTTGCTTCGTTCATAACAGAAATCGAAGGGAGGCAGCAAAACAACCGCGAATCTTGAAAATAAACAGAAACAGAATTCAGCGCCGGCACATGACGCACGCGCGAAATCTGCAGGAAAGTGTGCTAGTTGCTCGTCGCCGGATAGATGCTAGTCTCAATTGTGAGAGAAACGCAGTTTGTCTTCAGCACAGAGTAAAAAGACAGGAGAAGAAGGTAACGCTGAAATTTTGTGATGTTGTTTTCTAATGTTTACAGAGGGCGCCAGCGTGCAATCCTTCCTTCTCTCCAGCTTCCGCAATGTTATTCAATGGGGAAATGTCTCGTTTTAATTATTTTTTTAAAAATAATATCAAGCTGAAAAAATTTCGATTGAAAACAAATTTCATTAAATAGAGTATTCTAACCAACATGTTTTTTTTAAAGAGCCATTTTATACTAATTTTACTTTGAAAGAAAGCTTTTAAAAAATGACGATTCTTATGAACCGAAGATTAAAACAGATAATTGGGAGGAAAGAGAATGGATGAAATTTTGTAAAGAAAAAAAATAAATTTACTTTAGGTGCAGAAAACACGAACTCGGACTTTATTTTTCTCCTAGGGCTTTTTTTTTTGTTTTTCTTATCACTATCATAGCCTGTTTTACAACTAGGAACGAAACATTTATTTGAAACATCTGAATTATGCAGTTTTAAGAACTTACAAAGAAATTAAATTGCTTAAAATAAAAAATTTTAAATGTACTCCAGCAAAATTCTATTGAAAACAACAGTATATCCGCGCCGAGGTAGGAAGGAATGACAAGTGGCGCCCTCAATATTTACCAAAAATTTAGATCACAGTTTCGTAGCTTTCTCCCATTGGACCTTCAACTCCTATTAATATTACTCCGTGGTCTTCAGTCCAACGCCGTTCATTTAACAGTATCGCCAAGAATCGCGCTGCTTTATTTATTTTCGCTATCAGTTGTCACCGGACAGAGTATAAATATATATGCATGCATAACATCGGAGGAAAGCCATACTGTGTGAAGTTTGTTTCAAAGATATATTGCTGCCTCACTCTGAGAAGGAAATAATATATATATATATATATGTGTTTATTAAACTTTAATTTCCTGGTTATAATTCATAATATCGTCAGTAGATAGCGACACCAAACGTACATTTATCTTGTGTTATATAAATTACATGATTATACATGATTTTAATCTAAAATTAGTATTATTATTATTATTATTATTTTTTTTTTTCGGAAAAAATAAAATTTTAAAAAGTTCAGACATTCTTACATATTTTAATCTTAGAAATATTTACTTCTACAAATTAAATATAGTGATTTTTTTTTAAAGTGTGGCTGTAGGATGAAAAAATAATTAATGCATATCATCTTAAATGTGAACAAATAGCCAGTAAAAGATTTTGATCATTAAGGCTGGGATTGCGGGGCCTCGCTCAACACTATCTTACGCACAAACTCTGCCTTAAGATGTAAACAAAACGCACGTCATATTGCAGTGACTCTCTATCACGGATTAAGACACACAGACCATTTGCTAAAAACATGACTTTCGTATTCAGGGGACCTCAAAACGTGTAAATATAACAAAATCTCGCGTTCGAAAATTTGACCCAAAAACAATACATTCTCTACCTTATGGGTAAGAGAAAGTAAAAATGGGTTCCTGCGAATCTTCTACACATATTATTGAAAGTTTTTTTTTTTTTTTTTAACACTTTGTTAGTTGTTTTCATTTTTCCTGTAAGCACATGTTGTAGTAGGTGGGTTTGGAGTTTTACTAGTAGCTGTAAGTGTTGTTGACTGCATAAAATACACTGACTGCTTTGAAATCTGTAGGAAAAAAGCAGGAAACTACAGTGCTAACAATTAATAACTATTTGCAAATGAAGCTTGTCATTGTTAGTTTATACAATAAAAGTTATATCGAGTTGGACACTTTTAATTCAAAAGTATTATTGCAAATACTTCCTTAATTAAAAAATCTGGAGTGACTCCACTCGACTTTCCGAACATTGAGTAATTAGCAGTTTTGTAAATAAAGTAAAGAAAGAGGAGGTGTTAAACAAACAAAAGAGAGAAAACCATAATAGAGTGTTTGAGTATTTTTCTCTATATATTACACGATGTTTTATTTAACACTACTGAACTTTGAGCCCATGATCATAATGATAAAGAATTTTTCGCTGTGTCCCTGTAAAAACCTATAAATGCTAGATTCACCAATATGCTTATAGTTAATGCAACAGTGATTTATAATATTAATATAAATTTTCAGCTCAATTGAATAAGGCGTTTAGATGCTCTCGCACTTTTAAAAATTTGGTCTCATAGGCCATAATGATAAAGAATTTTTCTATGTGTCCCTCTAAAAAAACTGTAAGTGCTAAATTCACCAAAATCTATACAGTTGGTGCAACTGTGACCTATAACATGTGTAAAAATTTTTTGCTCAGATTAATAAGGCGTGTAGACGCTATCACACTTTTAAAAATTTGGCCAATAGGCCATGATGATAAAGAATTTTTCTTTGTGCTCCTGTAAAAAAACTCTAAGTGATAATTCACCAAAATCTATACAGTTCGTGCACCTGTGACCTATAACATGTGTACAAATTTTTTGCTCAGATTAATAAAGCGTTTAGACGCTATCGCACTTTTAAAAATTTCGCCCCATAGGCCATAAGGATAAAGAATGTATCCTGGTGACCCTGTAAAAAAAATCTATAAGTGCTAGATTCACCAGAATCTATAGGGTTCGTACTATGTTAATTTGCAATATACGTACCAACTTTCAGCTTATTCGAACAAAGCGTTTAGACGCTAGCGTGTTCACTCCCAGACATATACACATACATACGCACACACACACACACATACATCCTCCTAAAAATAGTGGAAACGGACTCAGGGGACCTCCAAACGTATAGAAACATCAAAATCTGAAATTCGGATTTTTGACGTGATTACAATACTTTCCTCACTATATTGTTCGGAAAGTATAGACAAAGCATTTTTTTTCAAAAGTAGTTGCGGGAAAAATTAGACAAGTTATGCTTAAGAGGCCTCTCCACTTATCGTCCCCAGAAGCCAGAGCCAATGTTATTCTATGGCGAACTTCGCCCCATTATAACTTATTAACTGATATATATTTTTAAATTCCGTTTTCACATTCAGAAACTTCACAACTATTAAACAATTTATCGCTTTCTAAAAATTATTTAAAAAATTTTTTAATATTTTATTTTGATGTTGTAAAATGCGAATTTTCACAATGTGAAATTTTTCATTTTTGAGCTTAAAAATGTAGTCTTAAAAATAAAAAAAAATCAATTTTTGGAAAGCGATAAATTGTTTAATAGTTGTGGATTTTCGGAAAGTGAAGACGGAATTTAAAAATATGTACTAGTTAATGAATTATAATGGGGCAAAATTTCCCATAGAATAACATTGGCTTCGGCTTTCGGAGACGATAGGTAGAGAGTTCCCTTAAGCTTTTTTTTTTTTTTTTAAGCATATTCAAATTCTGTATGTGATCCATGAAACATAGCTGCCATGTTTTCCCAAATTTCTGGAAAATTTAGATATTAACTTTATTATAATGTTCTTGTGGATCTTAAATTAAAAAAAAAATAATGTGAGGAATTTCTTTAAAAATATAGTGTTGGTTATCCTCATTTTAAAATTGTAAATATTGACAACTATGATGAAAGAAATGATTAACCTTTCTAATCGTTTTAAATTTAAAATAAAAAAAAAATTATACCAAAAACATTTGGTAACAAAAGTATTTTCTCCTTTTATTGTTTTTCAAATTGTGTGCTTCTTGTGTATTCGGCAATGCATCGTGAAGCTTTATTTACGTTGACAAATACAGAGGAAACTAACTACGCTGAAAGAAATGTGTTCTATTGGCTGCCAGAAATGCTATGTAATTTGAGAAAGTACATTCTGACAACGTAATTTTTTCTAAGTTACGCGTATTTTCTCAAATTACAGAGAATTTCTGGCAGCAGATAGGACATATTTTTTACAGTGTACTGTCAATTAGAGTAATACATGCGAAATCCAAAGCTCTTGGTTTGAAAGATATGAATAAAACCTTTGACCTCATTGAGAAATCCAAATCGGCAAATATCATATGTGTTTTGGAAGCGATAGGTAAATCTTAGTGTTTATAAGAAAAATAAGTTTATAGCAATATTATTTTATATTATTGGCTTGGCGACAAAGCTCAGTTACTATGATAGATATTGACATTAGTACAGAGCATTACTGGTGTTTTATATTCTCGATTTTTGATTCTGAAAAGAGTTTGTCCAAAACATTTCAGTGTTAGAAAAACTTATTAAATAAATAAGTGGTTAATGAATTTTTTTTTTTTTAATAATGAAGGAGAAGGTATATGTATAGTTGCCAACTTAACACATGTTGGCTACCGGAAAATTTTTATAATATTTTTTTTTTAACAGTGATAATCGTTACATTTCACTGATTGGATAAAATAAATATTTCTATTAAAATTTTCCGGTAACCAAAAGGTACGAAGTTGGCAGCTATGCGTAGATGTCATTTAAAAAATGGCTATGATTTCCTGTAATTTAAAACTAATATAATTTTTTATTATTATTATTGGACAAAGAGAGTCAAAAATCAACGAAAAACCAAGATAAAGAATTAAAGAAGTTAGTGTTAACGCTTTCGCGGCCGCATGTTTCTATCTTTTTGACAGTAAGGCCCGTCTATGGGCGTTGTTCTTCCAGGTTACAAAATTTCACATCAAAATTTTTTGTATTCACATTTATAATATAAATCGATATACGTTATAATTATACTTTTTCTAATTAAACTATCTGTATCCATACTACACTGATAGTACAAATATGAATATTGGGCATATTCTTAAGAAATGGATACCATATAAATTGCGAAGGTAACACACACTATCTGATTTATAGATTTTTAAATGACGTGAATCTACGTCAGCGGTCGGGAAAGAGCTAAAACAGCAATAATTACACTATGTGATACGATATTGGTACCTAAAAAACAGATTGTTATAACAGATTGCTATAATAGAGTGCTATTAGTTACAGTTTGTAGAAAGTGGTTACCTTATGTTTTTATCACGTTTTGTTTTTTTAGGTTTCCGATAATATTCAAATAGTGGGCTTTTACTTGAATAAATTAAAAGGCAGGATTATGTCTCTAAAAAGGCACAACTTCCACAACCGCACGGGAAATGATCATCTTTGCCAACTTATCAATTTCTGACTACGGAAAAATGTGATAGAAACGTTTATCTTATTTAATTAGAGAACTATAACGATTTTCACTAATTAAATAAAGTAAAAAATACATAAAATATTAAAATTATTAAAAGAAAGCTACTACAGAAATGTTACCAAACTGTTCATTCACTTTACTCCAAGTTTTTCTTCCTTTCTTCACACTTTTAATCAAGTACTAATGTCAATTAGCATGTAAGCCGAGACAACTAAGAAACTGAAGCTCATGAACATCCAAAGCGAGCTTGCAGTAGGAAACGTTAATTAGACAAATAGTAAGTCTCTACTTGAATAAATCTAAGGGTGATATTATGTCTCAAAAACGGTGGAACTTTCAGAAGAAAATGCTATTACAGGAAAATGCACGAGAAATGCTATTTCATTCACTTGAGTAGAAATTTTATTCTTCTTCCATTGACTGAAAAGGAGGACAGTGTCATTACTTTTCCATACTTGCCAACATCCTGATTAATATTCCGTAGTATCGTTAGCCCCGCCTTCTATTTTACATCATTATTTTTTTTAGAGTAATTTTAATCTTATTTCTTCGTAATTGCATTTGGAGAATATTACTCGACAAATTTACTGTGGGAGAAAAATGGCGGGACTAATAACACTACGAAATATTCATTAGGATGTTGGCAAGTATGATTTTCTGATAGAAAAAGGTCGGCTTTAACGTTTATAAACATTGAAAGACACTGTGACAGCCGATCAGCGGCGCAGTTCCTGGGCACAGACGCTTAACCCTTTCAGTCGCAGTGCTCCCGCTGATGGAACACCTAATTTTAATTCTCAAGTGCAAAAACTCATCCCGGAAATTTTTTAGCAAAAATTTATATTTATAACATAGCAGAAAAGGCCCTTTTTTTAACGTGAAAATTTAAAATTTCTTTTCTTTTAATTATGTTCGTAAATTCCGGTGACAGTGTAATTTAAATAATCCCAATGACCTTGCGCCACAAAGGGTCAAAATACTCCGGAATAAATTGAAATGTTGGGGCAACTTTTACGAATTTTTGTTGTCGATAATGTTTACTTATAAAGTGATTTATTTATTAAATTAAATGTTATTTGAATATAATGAGGTTTACTTACAGATGTTTCAAGCCGAAAATTTCTCGAAAAGGAACAATGCTCTATTTTTAATTTTTTTAAATATTTATGATCAGCTATGTGTCTAAAAGCCATTTTTAGAATTAGTTTAGTAATTTTTAAAATAAATTAAGTAGTGAACTTTAAAGGGTTAACCAGCCGATAGGCGGGCATAGCACCCAATGTGTTAAGCATTAGAGATGGGCGTTATTTCACGTAACATAATAAATAATATTATTATTGCATTGTAGCCTATTAGCACTGTAATATATTACAAAAAATATCCTATTAAAAAAATAATATTTTCAACTTTATCTCTGCACGCGAAATAGACAAGAAATAAAACTGATATAATATACCATTATACAAGTAAAAAGCTTGAATTACTTCTTTTATATAATTACTTTTTTATTTTATTTTATTTTATTTACAATACAAAAACAAAATTATGAACGCCGGCTAAAGATTCGCATCAGACTTTTCGCGCAGATGTTCGAATCAATTCGTTACTTCACATCTGAAAAAAAAATAGGTCTGAAATCTCAATAAGCAATGCAAACGATTTCATGCAATCTGTTGCTCTGTGATATTCTGAATCAATAATATCTTTCCATTTCCAAGTTCATAAAATTATCGTTAAAAAAATAATATAGCTGCAGATGTATTATTTTTTTAACGATAATTTTGCAATGATAATATTTTCTAGAATGTATTACGGAATATTCCTTGTGAAATATATTAATCAAAATAATTTTAATAAGCAAGATAATTTTAACGCAGGGATGGAACACGGGCGCAGAATTCATACCGGAATCTGGTTAAGAAATTTTACTACCTATAATATCGTTGATTTAAGAAGTAGAAAATTTTCTTACATTGATAGTGGTATGAATACTGCGCCCGTGTTCCATCCCTGTTAACGTTTAGGACAAATAGCTTCGTGTTCATATTAATTTAGAAATGATTTTATTTGGTGTTGATTATTTTTCATGGGATAATAAAATCGTTTGAATAAAAGACTTTAATATTACGGTTTAACGAAATAGTGTTAATTTATGCAGCTAGCAGAAATAGGTAAGGGGTGATTATTAGATGTTGATTACTATTTAGTCATGAAGGTGAGGAATGACATTACACTTGCTAGGTTTGGATTCGCTTGCGTATTGGGAAACAGATGTTTGATAATTGAAAGGAAGGAGTGTTTGTTTATATTTGAATTGCTTATAGCAGATGGAATTGAAAATGCGTAATGGCATACAGCATTTATTGTGGTTTTATTAAGAATAATTTGAGAAGAAAATTGAATATTTATTTATTTTTACTGTTCAGGTTTTCTTCACTTTTTTTTTTTTTTTTTTTTTTTTTTTTTTTTTTTAATCTGATTTTTTTTGAAACTATTTTTTTAGATTTAAAATGAGTAAAGGTGTTAAGAATAGTTAATTATGCTCTTATGTTAAAATTAAGTGTCTGAGAAAATACATCATTTTATGCAATTTTTGTAAGGAAAATCTATATTTTTTAACAAGTGTTTCTAATTTTAGAAACATATTCAAAGTGACTGTTTGCTAAGTATGAATGAAACACACTAATTTTCTTGTCAATCTGGAAAGTTCAAGTTCTTCGGAAAATCAAAAGAAACAGTTACTCGGTAGTTTAAAATTTGGGATGCCTTAAAGATGTTTCTTAAAAATTTGCTATTATTATTTAATTGTTTTTTAATTACATATATGGCTTATAATATGAGAATTCTTTTTTTTTTTTTTTTTCAGAGAACGGCTCTCATGTACGTGTTTCTTGATATTATTTGAAATATTCTGTTTTCGTGTTTAAAGGAATTGGTTTAATGAACCTTAAGCTTACTCGATTGGGAAAAACGTTTGTGTAAAATTTTGACTCTACCATTATTTCATATCAGCGTTTTTTTTTTCTAATTGAAGAAATTCTAGTGTTAAATAAAGTGAAGAAAAACGTATTGGCGCAATAATTTTTATTGTGCGCAATAATTTATAACTCATCGAGAAAACGGAGAAATTTGAAAAGTATATGTACTCATATAATGCAAAACGAATATACTGTGTGTCTAAAACTAAACCAGTTTGTCTATTGACCCGCCTTTTTTTTTCCCCTGACGCTTCCACCAGCATACTTATGTAAAAATATTCTTTTATTTAATCAAGGAATCATAATATGGAATTTTACTAATAAATATAGTGGTGTAGTTCCCAATGCTTTCGAATAGTAATTCGAAAGCATTGGGACTTAAAAACATGAACGGCATCCACTATGTAGGACACATGTATATATTGTATATCATCCAGAAAGGATTAGAAATACTTTAGCCATATGTAAATTAAAAAGTAATAGGTTATAAAAATAATATGTTGCAAAAACCTATTACCAAAGGAAGTATGGAACGAAGTAACCTATTATTGAAAAGTAACTATTTATCCCATCTCTATTAATCAAAAACGTAATCTGTAAACCTTTAACTTTTTATAAAAGAGTTTTACACCAAAATTAGTTCGTAGAAAGATTTATTTATTTAGTGATAAGAAACTGTTACTTTACTGTGATTCATCACATCTTTTTTAAAATATCTAGAAAATGACTGCTCACTTCTGCAGTTTGCGGAGCAGCGGTGACATAGAGAAGCAGGATTTTGCGTGTGAATGATGGTGATTGAGCAATGGAAAATGCGCAAACAGTTTTATTGTGCGCAATAATTTATAACTCATCGAGAAAACGGAGAAATTTGAAAAGTATATGTACTCATATAATGCAAAACGAATATACTGTGTGTCTAAAACTAAACCAGTTTGTCTATTGACCCGCCTTTTTTTTTTCCCTGACGCTTCCACCAGCATACTTATGTAAAAATATTCTTTTATTTAATCAAGGAATCATAATATGGAATTTTACTAATAAATATAGTGGTGTAATAATCATGAAAGAAATTATTTCGGTTGACACCCTGTGAACTTCTGCTATAAGCAGTATTTAATATTTAAAACAGTCAAGTGGATTGTCCTAACATTTGGTTTGCGGACGATTCGTGAGATATACATAAATAATTTTTCATAAAAGAGGGGGAGGGGAGTGGAGAAAATTAGTTGAAAAGACTTATCATAAAAAAAAAAAAAACTGAAAATATAACAAATCAACAAGAAAAAACGTAATTCCTGAAACCATTTGAAAGTTGATAGGATGGGGGTAAAGAATATGGTGTGTATTATAGAATTTTAAAATAACTTGAACTTTTCTAATTATTGAATTGCTCTGTCTCTTTTATCTTGATAAGTGTCTTTCTTTCTTTCTTTTTTTTTTTTTTTTTTTCTTTTCTTTTTTTTTTTCTTTGAAATTTTATTAATTTATTTATTTATTAGCTAAAATCAATGGGAAAATATAAGGATTAAAAAAGAACAATATGTTCTCCATGCCTCAAGTTGCATGCATAACGAAGCGTATTCCCCACTTTTTACTTCCATTTCTTTGTAAATTAAACACATTTTTAAGAATGTTTTACCAGGGATCGTACTCTCCGCCCTATTTTCAGGACATTATCACGGATGCAAAATTTTTGCCTTTCTCGCAATCACTAATTTCATGCAGAAATAAGTATAGCATTTTTATAGTGATGGACAGAAGGAATAGGATAGAGAATATTGTATAAAATCTGTGGTAGCAATAAAAGCAGAAATGTCTAATCCCTAAAAGTGTCCGAAAAAAAGGGCGGAGAGTACGACCATAGCCTTCTAAACTAGATGCCAGTCGCGTTACTCAGAATCTTGGCAACAGTTCAAGCGGTAGACAGCGCCACCTGGTACAGATTGCGCGACTTTTTTATTCAACAGCCACCAAAAACTCTTAAACGTGGGATTTGATATACATAAAAAGTGAATAGAATCGAAGAAGCGTCGATTATATATATCATGTATGACTTTTTAAAATTATTGGTGATAGTAGAATAAAAAATTCGTGCAATCTGTATCAGGTGGCGCTGTCTACCGCTTGAACTGTTGCCAACTTTCCGAGCTACGTGACAGGCATCTAGTTTAGGAGGCGACCCCTAGTTTTACACATTTTGAAGGATAAACTCCTCATATATTTAATTATAATTATTTTTGCATTAACTTTTTGCTAATCAAAATATCAATCAGCGCTTGTCGTAATATTATGATAGACATATAGATAAATTATTGTCTATGTAATAAATAAACGGAGTAAAATTATACGCGAGTAAATTACTAATAAGTGCATTAAAACGTAATGGGAGGAGTGTCGCTTTTTGAAAACTAGAAATCGAAAGTGTATTGCAAACAAACAAAATATCTAAGGTACTAGTCGACCGATAATGTTCAATACAAGCATATTCGAAAAGTATTGGAAGGGTTCAAGTTTAAGTATAGTTTACTTATTGTAGCTGAAACGATTTTTTTGGAATTACCTGAAAATAATTTTGGCTGATATTTAATTTGTATTTTTCATACCGTTTCAAGAGCTTCTTACTTATTTTTAAATCGAGATGTTTACAATTACTGTCGTTTTGCAGGATGTTTCATGTTTCGTACTCTTTCTAAATATTTGCTTGATTTTATCGAAGTTTGTTTAAATCTTCAAAAGTAATTGTGTGATTTCCAGCTTCTTCATTTTATTGGCAGTTGTTTGAAAATGGTTTGAGATAGGACTGGTGTGATGTACATTTTTGAGTTCAATATGAGCGGTTACACAGATTCCACTCTTTTCAATTTGTTGGTGCGAAAAGGACTCACCTGTATACGTTTTCTAGTGTATAGTATGCAATTTCAAAACTACTGAACTAGAAATGTTATATTGTTATGTGAATGCTTCATTTGAGTTCTTATTCGCCACGCTATAAAATGTTTCTCAACCTCCATACAAGAACCTCCATAAAAGAATAGGCGGTCTGTTGCAGAATTTGGAAATCATTTGTACTAATACTTGTTATATTTTATGAAAATTGTACGTTTAAGTTTGCCGGGATTGCAGTCTCCGCCTTCTTTTTAAAATTGATTCGTGTATGAGAAATTTCGGCCTTTTTTAAAACCATTATTTTTATAGAAAAGTCTCAAGCCTGCTTAATTACGACACGCTACTGCGAAATTATCATAAGAATTTCTCCATAAAAATACAAGTAAAAAAAAATGGTCTGAAAATTTTGATTCAAAAAATGCCCGAGAGAAAGGTAGAGAATATGACCCCATTGTTTAAGTTCATTACAATATTAAAATATTCTTAAATCTCTTGAAGATCCATAGAATTTGGATAAAAAGAATGTGTGTTATGCACAGTTTGAAATCCGCTCGATCTTTTTTAATTATTCCATTTCCTTTTCGCTCTTAACATTATTACCTTTATTATCCTTTTTTTTTTCTTTCAGATAAAAAAATAAACAGGTATTTAAGATAATTTAATAAAAACAGTGTTGTTATATTCAATGCCATTTTTAAATGTGTATTTTTGCACAATTTTTGCCGTAAATATCCATCAACTAATCATATTTGTGACTCTGCATTATGTAATATAGAGATCAACATTGTTAATATTTATTTTTTACTCCTATATATTTGGTTGAGCTTGTCTATTTTTTAATTATATTTTGTATAAGTTTTTTTTTTCCTTGTTTCATGTGTTTTAACCTCCCACCTTCTCACCATTTTCTTTTTAACCATCACAATGAAACTCTGAAATTCTCTGGTAACATCTGGCTTAGAATGCGTGGGATCCTCTGATTCTGGGTGCTTCGAAATGAAAAATCCTCGAATGTGTGGTTTTCTGCTACAAGCTTTACATCGAAAGTACAGCTACTCATCTTTACTGGGCATTTTTAAAATTGTAAAATAGAGTAATTATGAGTGTTATCCGTCTAATATTCGTCATGTAGTGGATGACGCAAAAATACGTATTAAGGAAAAAACCAGATTTGCTATTAGGCATTCATCTAAAGCAATACTTTATTAACACAGAAAAAGGTTTTGCGTATTCATTTTAGGAATTTTATGAGCCGTGGGCATATATATACGTCAATGATATTTATCGCATTGTTTTCTGGGAACAAATTTAATTAATCTAATCACATAGACGCGAAATCGTTATGTTGAATAATTTAACGTTTTAGAGAAACTAAAATAGGCGCTGTTTACCGTTTAAAATAATAAAATAGTTCGAAAGCAATGTCTTGAAGAAGATCTCACTCTAAACTCGATGGTAGTAGCTGTGATACACAAAGAAAATCAGAAAACCACGTCTTCAAAGCACAACCTTCAAAAAAGTAGACACAAATCAATAACCAATTTTTCTGAGTACCTTTACACTACCAGAGTTACTAACTGTCTAATTTATTCCGTAGCATTATTAATACTGTTTTCACATCACTTTCTAAGTACGGTATTTTTTACCAATGTGTAATTGCGATAAAATAAAAATAAAAACAATATTCTACTATTATAAAAATAAAGAAATAAAGAAATAAAACAAAATAAAAAAGTGGATACTAACGATACTAGGTAACAAAAAGAGTTGCTAAGTTCCTTAATTTATTGCGGAGCAATTTTAGCTCTGCCTATTTTTCATACTATGGCCTATTTTCATACTATTGCAGGTTTTGGAAATCAATACTAATACTAGTACTAGTACTTGATATTTTTTTATGAAAACTGTGTGTTCAAGTTTACAGGGTTCGCAGTCTCCGCCTTATTTTTAAGATTGCAAAAATTTCTGAAAATTTTGATTGAAAAAATCAAAGTTCGTGCGCGTTTTAATATGTAGACGAACCCCGATTCAAAATTTCATTTCATTTTCGAAAAGTACTCACAATCCACGGCCAAATGAAACCTATTACATTTTTTTGCTTCGATTAGTAATGAAGTTACGTCGAGTATTGTGCTTTTTTCCTTCACTGAACATACTTACACACACACACGTATATATATGTCATCAATCTCAACCTTTATTAATTTACTGCAGGGTCTCCTAGATGATTCTAATCTGAACTGTTTTCTGCAATTCTTCTACATTTTGCTCTTCAGAACTCCACAATTCCATTTCTCCAATGGAAAAGTTGTCTCTTCCTCGGTCTTTTCATATCTCTCGGTATTCAAGATAAGAACGTGGTGGTCCGTCTATCATATTTTTTTTTTCTCTTATATATATATATATATATATCATGAGAATTACTTTTAATATTTTCAAATGTATTAAAGAATATTTATCGCTGTATGCATTCATGTGTGCTTTAATATTTATATACCAGCAAAATACACAACTTGTATACATGTTATAGGAGAAAACTCACCTGCAAAAATTTATAGTTACTGCAAAAACATTATCTTTTGTTTAACAGAACGTTACAGAATTTATGAATATATTGTGTTTCGTTGCTTATAGAAAATGTCTTACATATCATCATAGTTGTCAATTTAGTACCTTTTAACCACTGAAAAAAAATTATTAGAATTATTCATTTTATTTAGTCGGTGAACTGTAGCGGTTTTCACTGATTATGTAAAATTAAAAATACAGATGTTTAAATTTTCCGGTAACCAAAAAATGTTAAAATTGGCAACTATACATAATCACACAAGTACTATTTTTCTGAGTTATTAATTTTTAGTAATTAATAGTTTTTCCCATGAAATAATTTTATAATTGTAATTTTTTTTTTTTTTTTTTTGAGTTAAAGTTGATATAGAGGAAAGTTATAGAGTCCTTACAAAAAAATGGGTTCCTGCGAAACTTCTACACATATTCTTGAAAGAATTGTTTTTACTCTTTGTTAGTTGTTTTCGTTTTTCCTGTTACCACACGCTGTAGTTGGTGGGTTTGAAGTTTTACCAGTAGCTCTAAATGTTCTAGACTGCATAAAATACACCGACTTCTTTGAAATCTGTAGAAAAAGAGCAGGAATTGAAAATGCTAACAATTAATAATTATTTGCAAATGAAGCTCGTCATTGTTAGTTTATACAATAAAATTCATATCGAGTTGGAGACATTTCTTTTAAACCAAATACTTCCTCATTTGTAAAACAAAACATTTTCGTTCGAAAGTAGTTGCGGGAAAAATTAGATGAGTAATGCTTGAGCTATTTTTTTTTTTTCTTTCTTTCTTTTTTTTTTTTTTTTTTTTTTTTTTTTTAAGCATATTGAAATTCTGTATATGATCCATGAATCACAGCTGCCAACTTTTCCTAAATTTCCGAAAAATTTAGACAATTTTATTACAGCGTGCGTTCTTGGAGTTCTTAAATCTCGAAAAATTAATTTAAGGAGTTTCTTTGAAAATATAATGTTGATTATCCTTATTTAAAAATTGTAAATATTGACAACTATGATGAAAGAAACGGTTAACCTTTGTAATCGTTTCTAAATTTAAAGTAAAATGTTTTATACCAAAAACATTTGGTAAGGAAATTGATTTATAATTTGATTGTTATTCGAGTTGTATCTCAAATTAATTTTGTAATGGTTCAAGAAGCTCTGTTTGGCGTTGCCAAATAGAGGGAAACTAACAGCTGTATGGTAGAGTAACATAAGTAAAGTCCAAAGCTCTTTGGTTCAAAGATATTTATAAAACCTGTGACGTCATTGAGAAGTCCAAATCAGCAAATATCATATGTATTTTGGAAGCGATAGGTAAATCTTAGCGTTTATAGAAAAAATAAATTTATAGCAATATTTTTTTACATTATTGTCTTGGCGACAAAACGCAGTTACTATGATATATATTGATATTAGTATAGGTTGTTACTCGTGTTTTATATCCTCGATTTTCGATTCTGAAAAGAGTTTGTCCAAATACATTTCAGTGTTAGAAACCCGTATTCAATCAATAAGTGGTGAATGAAAATTTTTGAATATCGAAGGAGAAAGTATAGTTGCCAACTTAACACCTTTTGGCTTCGGAATATTTATATATATATATATATATATATATACATATTTTTTTTTTCTTTATCAGTGAAAACCGTTAAAATTCATCGGTTAGATAAAATAAATATTTCTATTAAATTTTTCCCGTAGCCAAAAGGTACTAAGTTGGCAAGTATGCGCAAATGTCATTTAAAAAATGATTATGATTTTCTGTAATTTAAAACTAATATTTTTTTGTTCAATGCAGAAGTATCTTGTTGCGTACTATTTTCCTAACAGATTCATAAAAAAAAAATAAAAAAAAAAGACTTTTTATTGTAAGTTATATTCCATAGACGATAGGCTATCTCTGAAGAATAGAATTTTTTATGTTGTTGGCTATGTTTTCGGGCAGGTTAATTACATAGTATTTTGTTATTAATATTGATATTATAATAATTTCGTAACTCGATGCAGTGAAACTTTTATTTGAGTACAAATAAAGTAAAACTAGCGGTAAAATTTAAACTATAAACTTTAGAAAAGATTTTATCTTGTTAACCAGATTTGGCGAAATAGTTCATTATACCTGAAAGATATCTCAAATGAATATCAATGCATTTTTCTTCATAGAAGCTGTGGGAGGGGTTGTAAATATGAAATGATTTGGTCTTGCTGACAAACGGATGACAGCTTGCAAAATCGTTTCAAACTATTTGCTAAAACGAGTGAACTATTAAAATTTGTTTAATTAATTATTTGCACATTGAAAACATTGCATTTACATATTAACCGTTTGACTGCTAAGCAGCGCGATAGCGCTGCAATGTTTAGTCTCGAAAACTGCTAAGCAGCGCTATAGCGCTTCGAGAGATACAATTCAGATTACACCGCAATTTTAATTTAATTTTTACTTGCAAACAATTAATCAGCCAACCGTACCTTCTAGATAATGTTATGCAGTTGGTTATCATATGTTACGTCGCAAAATTATTTTGGACGATGACTCTGTGCGTAATGATACGAAGGAGGGGGAGACATTGGAAGCAAATAATGGAGAAAGTGCCGAAATTTACATCAATGCGTGGTCTGCAGTAACAAGCAAAATGAGATAAAGCGTTCCAACCCCATCTACGCTCGCTGTAACAACAACAACAAAAAAAGGTTACATGGCTTTTCTGCAGGAAAATACAATTGTTAACATCATCTTTTTATTATTTTTCTCTTATATTTTCTTTTACAGAAAGTAAAAAAATATATATATATTTATTTTATGAAATTATTTTCTTTCATTATTTCTTTGTAAAGCATAAAATAATTAATAAATTAACTGATAATTGTATGAGTGATTGTGTTTTATTTAATAACTTTTTTCTTTTCTTTTTTTTTTTTTTTTTTTTTAATACTCAAAAAATATCAGCAGAAGAGGACGTTAGTAGTCTGATCATTGATATCAATTAAATGCAGTTCTTTCGAAAGAGAAATATCTAACCTGATTTTCGACGCATAAAGTATTACGACGCTCGTTTCATCATTTTAAAAATATATGTTCTTATATTTGTGAAATAAGTTGAAAAAAGAAAAGAATGGGCGGAGTCTCAATAAAATCTTATTAAAATACACACCCCTCACTACGCTGAATTGTACATTTGGAAAACTATATTAAATTTGGATTTTTTCGCTGCTCTTAAATTTTCGCAAGACGTTATGTGTGAACAACTATTAATGGTAAAACACGTTTTTTGTTTTTATTCATCCTTTAATGGAACTTAAATTTGTCTTTTACATACACTACAGTAAGCGTGGTTTTCATAAATTAGGTGTGTTTTTATAGATCATTATAGATCATTATAGATTTTTATAGATCATATAGAAAGTTTCATATTTTATTTCTGTAGAAAGAACTATCGAGGGTAAAGGATTTATGTATAATAATACACATTTATATATGCTATTTCGACTGCCGCTTACTTAGATTTTTTTTTACTGCATGGTGTGTTTTTCCAGTTAGGCATGATTGGGTTTCAAATTTTTTAAAAAGGTAAAATTAAATATTTACACCGGAAAAAAGTTTATTGAGGCCTGTAAAACCGATAGCAATTTAAAGTCGTGTTTTCAATAGTGCTTTAGCATTAAAACAGTCAAATTAACACACTATTTCGGCAACGCCAAATAGTGTTTCGTGATACACAAAACATCATTGCAAAATACAGACAACAACCAATGGAAAAATCAATTTATAAATCAGTTTTACTAATTAATAATATTGGTATAAAACTTTTATTATTAAAAAAAAAAAAGACCAAAATGACTCAATTAAGATATTGAACATCAACAACAACAAAAAAAGATCAGTCAACCTCGTCCTGAATTCTACTGAGTAAATAAACAATGAAGAGCTGCACTCGCAAAGAATTATTAAATGTTAGCATTTTCTTTTTCGGCTTTTCTCCTATATCTTTCATAGGAGAGGGTATGTTTTAAGCAGCCAATGCCAAATTGAGTTAAACTTCAAATTGACGTGTTAAATTGTCTGATGACAAGAAAAACAAAATCCTTAAACCATTAGAACTAGGAAAGAGTAAATAACATTTGTCAAACTCTCCCTCCCCTAATTGATTAATAAACCAGTTCTTTTTTTAACTTGTGTGAGCTTTAATTTTAAGACACATTTATAGTTAGACATATTTTAAGTTAAACAACTCCATTTCAAATAACAGAAATTATTTTTTTTTTCAGAAATTGGATTACCTATTTTTTAAATTACTAGAACTTCTTCTCCTCTTCCTTCTTCTTCTTCTTTTTTTTTATTATATTTATTACTATGATCTGTATATATAAGAAGAAAATATAAGATTTAAGAAATAAAACATTGTATTTTTTAACTTATTGATTGTATTTATTACAAAAAAAAAAAAAAAAAAAAAACTTTTAACTTTAATGAAAATTTTTGAACTTACAAATAACTAACTAAACACATCATATTAGTTCATTCACAGTATGCTGTTCTTTGAAGCGATTTTGTATTCTTTGTTCGTCAGCAATATAACTTCTGTGATCTTCAAAATATAGTGCAATAACTGCGTAACAATTAAGTTTTAATAAAACTTCTATGTAACAGAGAAACATGTATAAAAAGCGGCTGCTGAAATATTATGGTTTTAAATTCATAATTTCTAATTTTGAAATTCAGCTATTCTACAATTCTGTATTTTAAATTCTACTATATTAAAAAAGTTTTCTTTCTCTTATTTAAATGAAGAAATTTATGTTCTAAATAAAGCTATATTTCTTCTAGTTAAATCGAGTTATATATAACACATACAAGTGGGCAGCTGAAGAAAATTAGCAATCAAAACTAAATAACACTGATAACGGATGTTTTATATGTATTTATTTATTTTATTCTTTTATTTTACTGTATTTTGTTTTTCAACACGCCCTTTTGAATTATTACAAAATCGTGAGAATGTTAATATTTACATTTCTTAAGATAAGTAACCTCCGGAAAATTACCTACGGGCTACTTTGGATAACCTTTTTTGCATAAAATGTACAGCTAAAATATCTAAATATTTAACAAATTTTATTAAAAAAAATTTAATATCTTAATAAATTAATTTGATAGATTTCTTACTGAACTGGATCTAGAAAGCTTATAGCACCTTGCTGGGAATTAATTTTTTCATATCATTTAGATTAATAGTACTTAATGACTTAAAAATATATAAAACACATCCCACTAAAATGGCTTCGAAACGAAAAAATTAAAAATGGCGTGACCATGAATGGGTAAAAAAAAAATGAAAAAGTCTTTCGTTCATTTTATTAGTTTGAAATTATTTGTAAATATCACGTCTTATACGACTGGGCATTTTTCTTGAAATTCGCATATTTGATAAGTTTAAGCAACATTTTTGTTTTGTTATACACATTTTTTTTTCGTTTTATTCCCCTGTCAGCTCTTTTGACAACTCACTCAGTTGATTAAGGTATTCTTTAGAGGGGGATTGATTAAGATGAAGAGGAATGGGAACATGGGCGCAAAACTTACACCACTATCAATAAAACAAAATTTTCTACTTCATAAGTCAACGATATTATGGACAGAGACATTTCTTAAACGAGTACCGGTATGATTTCTGCGCCCTTAATCCATCCTTGGATGAATACTAAATGATTGCCACTACTAATTCTATTCATAATTTACACTTCTCGCTGAATTCAAGTCCATTTTACAGTTCTCTATTTGCTTTTCTTCGCCGTTTAAGTTTCCTACGCAATCAAACAGGTTAAGTATTCCTTTAAAGAAGTGTTTACACAGTTGCCAACATTTTAATTTATTCCGGAGAATTGTTAAAAACGCCTTTCTTTCGTACCACTTATTTTTAAGAATATTTTTTTCTTATTTTATCGAAGTTATGTATTCGAGAATATTTTTCTATTAATAAAGCGGTGTGAAATAAAAGCGTGACTGAAAATACTGCGGAATAAATTAAAATATTGACATCTGTGGTGTTTCATTCATTGAAAACATTATCCACACACAAATAAAGATGAATGTTTAAGATTATTTCTTTTAAGATAACAGAAAATTGAGAAAAAAAAAACACAGATTTTTTTACACGCATGCAGAAAGATCTTCAGTACAGTGTCTTAATTTTTTTCAGTGTCGCCCAAATATGTTATAGTAATGTTTAAATCTTACAAATGCATCATCCATACAAAAATAAACATGAATAATTAAGATTGTTTCTTAAAGAGTAATAAAAAATCGAAAGAAATCCATGTCTTTACTAAATTCGTGCATAAAGGCCTTCAGTCTAGGGTTTTAATTAATTTCTGTATGGGCTAAAATTTATACATAAAATTTAAAATAGCTCAGAAAACTTTCTTATGCATCAGATAATGAGTGCAATTTTTTTTCTCCGGTATTTTTGCACTTTCAGGAAAGGAGATAATTATTTTTTTTCACCTTCAGAAAGTGGATTTAACGTCTGAAGCCTTTTCTGCACGCAGTGATTAAAATGATGCTATGACATGTGGTTGATTGTTATTGATAATAATCTAAAATGAAAATAAATAAATGAATAAATGTAACAAATAAGTTTTAACCAAAAAAGTAATATTATTGTATGTATATTGTCCGCCAAAAAATCACATAATACACCATTCATTTTGGCATCTCGTTGAAATTTCTTAGAACTGTAAAATACGTATTCTATTAAACTGAATGCGATATCGTTCAAATTAAAAAAGAACTCTCTAGAGGCATATAGGACCAGTGGGTGGTAAACATTAAAATTTCGAATAGAAACAAAGCGGTGATTGTGGGATATTTAACAATACGTTGGAAAAATGTCATCGAAACAAACAATTAATGAACAGAAAATATCTTTTTCGACTATATAGTTTTAGGAAGTTTTCGTTTAAAGTCCTCTCCCCTCCCTCTTTCCTCTGTGTCTCGAAAAGACTTTGAAAATTTTGAAAGAGTCCGCTTGGTTACGTTACTGAATACTACTTTATGGAATAAAATTACGTATAAAAACATTTTTATATAAAAGTATAATAAAAATAAGATTCAAATTATTAAAACGAAAAAAGATATAAATATGCAGCTGAGGTCTGTATGACAACTTTCAGAGTTATCGTTCTTCAGTGGTAAATATTTAGAGAAAAAAAATATGCAGAAAATATGAAAATAAAAACGGCAAATCTCAATAACTTTGTAGCTATTAATAAAATTTTATGACATGTCGTACAGAGATTTTTAGAAAAAGTTGGTACTTATTTGTGAATATATTTTTTCAGGATTCTGGTATGTAACGCGTTTTTCCAATTTTATTTAGGTACTGCAACTGCTGCTATTGAATTTAGTGTGCGATCTTGTATAACGAACTGTTGTAGGAAATATTTTCTTATTTTCAACTCGTAACACCACATTTCAGTATTTCTCTAAAACGCTACTTTATTTAACAAATTATTTTCTGATTGGGTATTATATTTAACTTCAACAATCGATGTGGTAGATGTCATCGACGTTCATGAAGGCGTGCGGCAAATAAAATGTTTAACATGAATGCGCAAAATCCATTTTTGAGTGAAAAGTATTATCAGACTGAGTCATTAAGTGACATTATAGTTCGTGGCTTAACGGCCCTCTTCCCTTACCGTCGCCGGAAGCCCGAGCCAATGTTATTCTACGAGGAAATTTTCTTTACAAATAACTTATTAACTAATAAGTGTTTTTAAATTCTGTTTTCACATTCTGAAAATTTCCAACTGTTAAATTGACGGACTTTTTTTTAAAAATGTATTTTTTTAATTTTTAATATTTTATTTTGAAATTGCAAAATGAAAAAAAACTCACATATTGAAAATTCGTATTTTGCAGCTTCAAAATAAAATATAATAATAATAATAATAATAATAATTTTTTTTTAAATGTCCGTCAATTTAACAGCTGGGAATTTTCAGAATGTGAAAACAGATTTTAAAAATATATATTAGTTAATAAGTTAATTGTTAAGAAAAATTTCCCATAGAATAACATTAGCTTCATCTTCCGGCGGCGGTGAGTGAAGATGGTCCTTAAGTTTGCCTTATCATCTTCTAAAGCAGCAACGATTTCATTTTCAATAAACGTTAAATAAAGTTACAATGTCATACCAATATCCCGTTAGTAGTCGCTATCGGCAGCGCCACCTATTACAGATTGCGAACTTTTTATTTAACTGTCACCAATAATTTTAAGAAGTGATGTGATCGACGTTAAATCGATTTTATTCGCGTTTTATGTATATCAAATGCCACTTCTAAAAATGTTTGGTGGCTATTGAATAAAAAAAATCTAGAAAAACTGAATTATGGGCGGCAAATCGACCAACTAGCGACTACTAACGGGATATTTGACTTGAGGTTTAAGACTATTCTTTACGACATTAAATATGTCAACTTCGCTATTTTGTTTAAATCGAAATACCCAAAAGGCTGCTCAATAAAATAAAATAAAATAAAATAAAATAAAAATAAATAACAATTACATTATTTGAACCCGCAAAAGAAGCTCTTAACACTTTCGCAACCGCATGTTTTTTTTTTTTTTTGTCGTAAAGTCCGCCTGTGGGCGTTATTCTCCCAAGTTCCGATATTTCAGAACAAAATTTTGTGTACTCATATTTATAAAACCAAATGGATATACATTATAATTATACTCTTTCTAATCAAAGTATTTGTATCCATGACATATTGATTGTACAAATATGAACACTGGAGATATTCTTAAGAAATAATTAACATACAAATTCGGAAGGAAACACCCACTGGACTAGCGGAGTTACAGATTTTGAAATGATGTGAATCTACGTCAGCGGTCGCGGAACTGTTAAGCTAAGAAGAAATGCAAAATTCAAGAAATTTTATTCCAAATTTCACAAAGACTATCCTAAGATACTAAATTTTCAGCTAAAATGCATGTCCTATAAAAAATATATGGGACGTATATATGCCTAAAATAACTGATGAGAAGTAACTTTAATTATGCAAATAACATATTTCGTATCCTTTCAATAAACTCCAAGAGTCATTAACATTCCTTCAAAAAAGCACCCGACACAACGTACAGTCACTCTGTGAGGGAAAAAAAAACTCTTTTAAATTTCTAATGAGCGAAAGTTTAAATATAAACTCCCTGTAAAAAATTATTTTTATTTTGAAAGTCTTCCACTTAACCCTTTCCAGGAGCGGTGATGCCACTACAGCATCATCAAATTTTAATTTTCAACCGAAAAAATTCCTTCCGGAAATATTTTACAGGATTTTACCTTTATAACTTAAAAGGAGAAATTCAGTTATATCTTCTCTTATAACATTGATCGTAAATTTCAGTGGCTGTTGATTTTAAATGAACAAAATTACTCTGCCCTTGAAAGGGATAAAAAGCTGATTATTGGATTGTCACTTCAAATACATGCTGTAACAATCTCATAGTTTCCAACACTGCTAATGTTTAAATCAGATTTATACGTCAGTATTTTTAAAAACGATTCGTCGCGGATTTTTTTTACAGATATACAAAATTAAATAAACTGAAAACGTTTCTAAAATCTTTCTGGTATGAAGTTTTCGTTGAAAATAATGGAGACATGGCATCTGTGCAATCTTCCTTACAAATACTTCCAGTACAATCATATATGAAAACTTCACCGAATGCTAGACTTTTCAGATATCACAGTATACAGCCAGTGTTGCCAGACTTCCTAACTCTTTTATTCAACAGTCACCAATAATTTTGATAAGTGATATTTTATATAAAAAATAGACGAATTGAATCGAACAGGTCGACTAAAGTGTATATCAAATACCACTTTTCAAAATTATAGGTGGCTGCTGAATAAAAAAGTAGCAAAGTTTGGCAACATTGTAACAAATACTGCAACGTTATCCGGAACCACCCAATTTCAACTAATATTTTGATTCTACCGACTGAACCATTCGAACTAAGTAAATAATTCTTAAAACTTCGCAAATGCAAAATAGTGCTTTGAGCTCTCAGATTTAATTTGTTTATTAAAAAAAAGAAGAAAGAAAGTTATTTTTTCAAAATAAATAAACAACTAATGACATATGAGATATGTTATAAATATGACAGCGAATTAGAACTGCCAGGTATACAAAAAAGAAAATTACAGGATTTTTATAACAAATAAAAACTAAACTGTGGGTTTTAGTCCATTAACTTTCAAAGTTATGAATAAACTTTTATTCACTATATTTAAGAATGAAGCCAGTTTCCTTCGGAATGGGAAATAATATCACCCTATCTTCAAAAATAATAGAAATTCTTTTTTAACATATTGGTTGTATTTATAAATATATATATATATATATATATATATATATATATATATATATATTTTATAATCTATATAAATAAAGAGAAGTGTGTGTGTGTGTCTGTGTATATGATTTTCTACACTCTGGTGCTAATACTACCGATCGCAGAGCAACAAAACTTGGCATATGGGAACCTGGGACCCTATAGGTGTGCCTCTCATTGAGATTTTTCAAATTCCGAATTTGATTTTTTTTTTTTTTTTTTTTTTTTTCAATTTTAAATATTTGCTTTTATGTTTCATTTGTCATGAATTTATTTTTCCATTGTAATCGTCTGCGTATCTTAGCAACGGCTATTACGCAATGTATTTTTTTATTTAATACATTCATTTGAAGGCGAAATCTTTTTCCTCTTTTTAATATATTACATATATTGAAAATAAAATGGCAATGCAGTAGAAATGATTAAATATTTAAAATTTAAAAACTTATTTATAGCAGTTATGTTTATGTATAATCTTTTACAGTATAACAACTTTTTAATTTTTAATTTTTAATTTAATTCCTTTATAAGAAAAATATTTCGCCTTCCCTGGCTTTATTTATTTATTTATTTATATTTATATTTTATTTTATTTATTTATAGTATTTATCGGGGGAAAATGGTAGTATATAGTAGAAACGATTAAATTGATTAAAATTTATTTATTTTTATGCATTTAATTCCTTTTAAAAGAAAATATACTTTTTATTCCATTTTTTATAGTGCTCGGAATGATATGATAATATAGTGGAAATAGCGGGGACTATAAAATATATGGTTCAAAAACAAAAATATTTAATAGATGTTGAGACACAGTCATCTTTAAAGTTGTAGTTTTCAAATAATAGCAGATCCCCTGTCGTCGATAAATGCCCAAAAGGAAGTGGGCCTTCAAAGACAGCAGGCAGTGGAAACCTGAACCCGCTGTCGTGCGGGTGGAGAAAGAGCTGCCGTAGACAGCGGTAATCGAAACGAGGTTCACAGCGATTTCAATATATATTTTTTAGTTTTTATTTATGATGAAATGTAAAAAATAAATACTAATTCAATTCTTTTGAAAATTGATATAAATATAGTGACTAGCGAAGCGGGCGTAGACTGCTAGTATTTAATATGTAAATGAAATGTTTTCGATGTGCAAATAATTAATTAAACAAATTTTAATAGTTCACTCGTTTTACCAGATAGTTTGAAACGATTTTGCAAGCTGTCATCCGTTTGTCAGCAAGACCAAATCATTCCATATTTACAACCCCACCCACAACTTCTATGAAGAAAAATGCATTGATATTCATTTGAGATATCTTTCAGGTATAATGAACTATTTCGTCAAATCTGGTTAACAGGAAAAAATATTTTCTAAAGTTTATAGTTTAAATTTTACCGCTAGTTTTACTTTATTTGTACTCAAATAAAAGTTTCACTGCATCCAGTTACGAAATTATTATAATAGCAATACTAATAACAAAATACTATGTAATTAACCTGCCCCCAAACATAGCCAACAACATAAAAAATTCTATTCGTCAGAGATAGCCAATCGTCTATAGAATATAACTTACAATAAAAAGTCTTTTTTTTTTTTTTTTTACGAATCTGTTAGGAAAATAGTACGCAACAAGATACTTCTGCATTGAACAAAACAATATTAGTTTTAAATTACAGAAAATCATAATCATTTCTTAAATGACATATGCGCATACTTGCCAACTTAGTACCTTTTGGCTACGGGAAACATTTAATAGAAATATTTATTTTATCCAACCGATGAATTGTAACGGTTTTCACTGATGAAGAAAAATAAAAAAAAAATTATAAAAATATTCCGAAGGTATAGTTGGCAACTATACCTTCTCCTTCGATATTCAAAAATTTTCATCCACCACTTATTGATTGAATACGGGTTTCTAACACTGAAATGTATTTGGACAAACTCTTTTCAGAATCGAAAATCGAGGATATAAAACACGAGAAACAACCTATACTAATATCAATATCTATCATAGTAACTGCGTTTTGTCGACAAGACAATAATGTAAAAAAATATTGCTATAAATTTATTTTTTCTATAAACACAAAGACCTATTGCTTCCAAAATACATATGATATTTCCTGATTTGGATTTCTCAATGACGTCATAGGTTTCATATATATCTTTGAACCAAAGAGCTTTGGACTTCGCTTATGTTACTCTACCGGACAGCTGTTAGTTTCCCCTTCTTGGCAACGCCAAACAGAGCTTCTTGAACAATTATAGAATTAACTTGTACATGCAAATTGAATAACAATCAAATTATAAATCACTTTCCTTACCAAATGTTTTTGGTATAAAACATTTTACTTTAAATATAGAAACGATTACAAAGGTTAACCGTTTCTTTCATCATAGTTGTCAATATTTACAATTTTTAAATAAGGATAATCAACATTATATTTTTAAAGAAACTCCTTAAATTAATTTTTCGAGATTTAAGATCTCCAAGAACGCACGCTGTAATAAAATTGTCTAAATTTTTCGGAACTTTAGGAAAAGTTGGCAGCTATGATTCATGGATCATATACAGAATTTCAATATGCTTAAAAAAAAAAAAAAAAGAAAAAAAAAATAGCTCAAGCATTACTCATCTAATTTTTCCCGCAACTACTTTCGAACGAAAATGTTCTGTTTTTCAAATGAGGAAGTATTTGGATTAAAAGAAATGTCTCCAACTCGATATTGATTTTATTGTATAGACTAACAATGACGAGCTTCATTTGCAAATAATTATTAATTGTTAGCATTTTCAATTCCTGCTCTTTGCCTACAGATTTCAAAGAAGTCGGTGTATTTTATGCAGTCTAGAACATTTAGAGCTACTGGTAAAACTTCAAACCCACCAACTACAGCGTGGGGTAACAGGAAAAACGAAAACAACTAACAAAGAGTAAAAACAATTCTCTCAAGAATATGTGTAGAAGTTTCGCAGGAACCTTTTTTTTTTTTTTTTTTTTTTTTGTAAGGACTCTTCAACTTTCCTCTATATCAACTTTAACTCAAAAAAAAAAAAAAAATTAAAATTATAAAATTATTTCATGGGAAAATCTATTAATTACTAAAAATAAATAACTCAGAAAAATAGTACCTGTGTGATTATGTATAGTTGCCAACTTTAACATTTTTTGGTTACCGGAAAATTTAAACATCTGTATTTTTAATTTTACATAATCAGTGAAAACCGCTACAGTTCACCGACTAAATAAAATGAATAATTCTAATAATTTTTTTTTCAGTGGTTAAAAGGTACTAAATTGGCAACTATGATGATATGTAACACATTTTCTATAAGCAACGAAACACAATATATTCATAAATTCTGTAACGTTCTGGTAAACAAAAGATAATGTTTTTGCAGTAACTATAAATTTTCGCAGGTGAGTTTTCTCCTATAACATGTATACAAGTTGTGTATTTTGCTGGTATATAAATATTAAAGCACACATGAATGCATACAGCGATAAATATTCTTTAATACATTTGAAAATATTAAAAGTAATTATCATGATATATATATATATATATATATATATATATATATATATATAAGAGAAAAAAAATGATGATAGACTGACCACCACGTTCTTATCTTGAATACCAATACCGTGAGATATGAAAAGACCGAGGAAGAGACCACTTTGCCATTGGAGAAATGAAATTGTGGAGTTCTGAAGAGCAAAATGTAGAAAAATTGCAGAAAACATTTCAGATTTGAATAATCTAGGAGACCCTGCAGTAAATTAATAAAGGTTGAGATTGATGACATATATATACGTGTGTGTGTGTAAGTATGTGCAGTGGAGGAAAAGAACACAAAACTCGACGTAACTTCGTTACTAATCGAAGCAAAAAATATAATAGGTTTCATTTGGCCGTGGATTGTGAGCACTTTTCGAAAATGAAATGAAATTTTGAATCGGGGTTCGTCTACATATTAAAACGCGCACGAACTTTGATTTTTTTTTAATCAAAATTTTTAGAAATATTTGCAATCTTAAAAATAAAGCGGAGATTGCGAACCCTGTAAACTTGAACACACAGTTTTCATAAAAAAATATCAAGTACTAGTACTAGTATTAGTAGTGATTTCCAAAACCTGCAATAGTATGAAAATTGGCAATAGTATGAAAAATAGGCAGAGCTAAAATTGCTCCGCAATAAATTAAGGAACTTAGAAAATCCTTTTGCTACCTAGTATCGTTAGTATCCGCTTTTTTATTTTGTTTTATTTATTTATTTATTTTTATAATAGTAGAAAATTGTTTTTTTTTTTTTTTTTTTTTTTTTTACCGCAATTACACATTGGTAAAAAATACCGTACTTAGAAAGTGATGTGGAAACAGTATTAATAATGCTACGGAATAAATTAGACAGTTAGTAGCTCTGGTAGTGTAAAGCTACTCAGAAAAATTGGTTATTGATTTCTGTCTACTTTTTTGAAGGTTGTGCTTTGAAGACGTGGTTTTCTGATTTTCTTTATGTATCACAGCTACTACCATCGAGTTTAGAGTGAGATCTTCTTCAAGACATTGCTTTCGAACTATTTTATTATTTTAAATGGTAAACAGTGCCTATTTTAAAACCCGAATAAGTTACTACGTCAGGAACGCCAAAGAAAAATATTGGAAATGCATACAGCTGTTTCGGCAGCCTTAAGCGTGCCGTCTTCAGTGCAAAAAGGATAAAAAAAAAGGATCCTTTTTGCACTGAAGACGGTACGCTTAAGACTACCGAAACAGCTGTATGCACTTCCAATATTTTTTTTTGGCGTTTCTGACGTAGTAATTTATTCGGGTTTTAATATTCCAACGCCAAGTCTCCTGTTATTATTAGCGCCTATTTTAGTTTCTCTAAAACGTTAAATTATTCAACATAACGATTTCGCGTTTATGTGATTAGATTAATTAAATTTGTTCCCAGAAAACGATGCGATAAATGTCATTGACGTATATATATGCCCATGGCTGCTCATAAAATTCCTAGCACAAATACGCAAAATCTTTTACTGTTTTACAGTAAACTATTGCTTTAGATGAATGCCTAATAGTGAATCTGGTTTTTTCCTTAATACGTATTTTTGCGTCATCCACTACATGACGAATATTAGACGGACAACACTCATAATTACTCTGCTTTACCATTTTAAAAATGCCCAGTAAAGATGAGCAGCTGTATTTTCGATATAAAGCTTGTAGCAGAAAACCAGACATTGGAGGATTTTTCATTTCGAAGCACCCAGAATCAGAAGATCCCACACATTCTAAGCCAGATGTTACCAGAGAATTTCAGAGTTTCATTGTGATGGTTAAAAAGAAAAGGGGGAGAAGGGGGTGCGTGTTAAAATACATGAAACAAGGAAAAAAAAACTTATACAAAATATAATTAAAAAATAGGCAAGCTCAACCGATTATATAGGAGTAAAAAATAAATATTAACAATGTTGATCTCTATATTACATAATGCAGAGTCACAAATATGATTAGCTGATGGATATTTACTGCAAAAATTGTGCAAAAATATACATTTAAAAATGGCATTAAATATAACGACACTGTTTTTATTAAATCGTCTTAAATACCTGTTTATTTTTTTCTTATCTGGAAAAAAAAGATTATATAGGTAATAAAGGTAATAAAGGCAAAAGCGAAAAGGAAATGGAATAATTAAAAAAGACCGAGCGGTTTTCAAACTGTACATAACATACATTCTTTTTATCCAAATTCTATAGATCTTTAAGAGATTTAAGAATATTTTAATATTGTAATGAACTTAAACTAAGGGTTCATATTCTCTACCTTTCTCTCGGGCATTTTTTGAATCAAAAATTTCAGACATTTTTTTACTAGTATTTTTATGGAGAAATTCTTATGATAATTTCGCAGTAGCGTGTCGCAATTAAGCAGGCTAGAGACTTTCCTATAAAAATAATGGTTTTAAAAAAGGCCAAAATTTCTCATACTCGAATCAGTTTTAAAAAGAAGGCGGAAACTGCAATCCCGGCAAACTTGAACATACAATTTTCGTAAAATATAACAAGTATTAGTACAAATGATTTCCAAATTCTGCAACAGACCGCCTATTCTTTTATGGAGGTTCTTGTATGGAGGTTGAGAAACATTTTATAGCGTGGCGAATAAGAACTTAAATGAAGAATTCACATAACAATATAACATTTCTAGTTCAGTAGTTTCGAAATTGAATACTACACACTAGAAAACGTATATAGGTGAGTCCTTTTCGCACCAACAAATTGATAAGAGTGGAATCAGTGAAAGAGCTCATATTTAACTCAAAAATATACATCACACCAGTCCTATCTCAAACCATTTTCAAACTACAGCGAATAAAATGAAAAAGCTTAAAATCACACAATTACTTTTGAAGATTTAAACGTACTTCAGTAATATCAAGCACATATTTAGAAAGAGTACAAAACGGTGTTAATTGTAAACATCTCGATTTAAAAATAAGTAAGAAGCTGTTGAAACGGTATAAAAAATACAAATTAAATACAGTGGCGGCTGGTGAATGACGTATTGGGTGGGCTGCAAGCTACTGACTAAAAACACATTATTAGTATGGAAAGCTATTTCTTCTGATTGGCTATTGAAGTGTCGATGTATTGCGTTGATTCTCAAAATAAAAGAGTCAGCCAATAAGACGAATAAAGATTCCATTCCATGTACTTTTTCTAGACGCTTCGATGCAGCACCCCCAAAACGTCATTCACGAGCCGCCACTGAATTTAAATATCAGCCAAAATTATTTTCAGGTAATTCCAAAAAAATCGTTTCAGCTACAATAAGTAAACTATACTTAAATTTGGCCCCTTCCAATACTTTTCGAATATGTTGTATTGAACATTATCGGTCAACTAGTACCTTAGATATTTTGTTTGTTTTCAATACACTTTCGATTTCATGTTTTCAAAAAGCGACACTCCTCCCATTACGTTTTAATGCACTTATTAGTAATTTACTAGTGTATAATTTTACACCGTTTAATTATTACATGGACAATAATTTATGTATCTGTCTATCATAATATTACGACGTGCGCTGATTGATATTTTGATTAGAAAAAAGTTAATGCAAAAATAATTATAATTAAATATATGAGGAGTTTATCCTTCAAAATGTGTAAAACTAGAGGTCGCCTCCTAAACTAGATGCCTGTCACGTAGCTCGGAAAGTTGGCAACAGTTCAAGCGGTAGACAGCACCACCTGATACAGATTTCACGAATTTTTTATTCTGCTATCACCAATAATTTTAAAAAGTCATATATGATATATATAATCGACGCTTTTTCGATTCTATTGGCCTATTATGTATATTAAATCCCACGTTTAAGAGTTTTTGGTGGTTGTTGAATAAAAAAGTCGCGCAATCTGTACCAGGTGGTGCTGTCTACCGCTTGAACTGTTGCCAGGTTTCCGAGTTACGCGACTGGCTCTAGTTTAGAAGGCTATGGTCGTACTCTCCGCCCTTTTTTTCGGACACTTTTAGGGATTAGACATTTCTGCTTTTATTGCTACCACAGATTTTATACAATAATCTCTATCCTATTCATTCTATCCATCACTATAAAAATGCTATACTTATTTCTGCATGAAATTAGTGATTGCGAGAAAGGCAAAAATTTTGTATCCGTGATAGTGTCCTGAAAATAGGGCGGAGAGTACGATCCCTGGTGAAACATTCTTAAAAATGTGTTTAATTTATAAAGAAATGGAAGTAAAAACTAGGGAATACGCTTCGTTATGCATGCAACTCGAGGCATGGAGAACATATTGTTCTTTTTCAATCCTTATATTTTCCCATTGCTTTTAGCTAATAAATAAATTAATAAATAAATAAATAAATAAATAAATAAAATTTCAAGGAAAAAAAAAAGAAAAGAAAAAAAAAAAAAAAGAAAGAAAGACGCTTATCAAGATAAAAGAGACAGAGCAATTCAATAATTAGAAAATTTCAAGTTATTTTAAAATTCTATAATACACACCATATTCTTTACCCCCATCTTATCGACTTTTAAATGGTTTGAGTAATTCCGTTTTTTCTTGTCAATATGTTATATTTTCAGTTTTTTTTTTTTTATGATAAGTCTTTTCAACTAATTTTCTCCACCCCCTTTTTTAGGAAAAAATATTTATGTATATCTCACGAATCGTCCGCAAACCAAATGTTAGGACAATCCACTTGACTGTTTTAAAGGTTAAATACTGCTTATAGCAGAAGTTCACAGGGTGTCAACCGAAATAATTTCTTTCATGATTATTCCGCCACTATATTTATTAGTAAAATTCCACATTATGATTCCTTGATTAAATAAAAGAATATTTTTACATAAGTATGCTGGTGGAAGCGTCAGGGAAAAAAAAGGCGGGTCAGTAGACACACTGGTTTAGTTTTAGACACACAGTTTATTGGTTTTGCATTATATGAGTACATATACTTTTCAAATTTCTCCGTTTTCTCGATAATTTAACAATTATTGCGCACAATAAAACTGCTTGCACATTTTCCGTTGCTCAATCACCATCATTCACACGCAAAACCCGCTTCTCTATGTCACCGCTGCTCCGCTAACGGCAGAAGTGAGCAGTCATTTGCTTGAAATCTTAATAAAGGTGTGATGAATACAGAGTAAAGTAGCACTCTCTTATCACTTAATAAATAAATCTTTCTACGAACTAATTTTGGTGTAAAACTCTTTTATAAAAAGTTAAAGGTTCACAGTTACCTTTTTGATTAATGCTTAACACATTGCACTGCAAATAAAAAGGTCTTAAAGTAAGACATAAAAACAACTGAAACGGCATTTAAGACACGTAAATGTCTGAAAAGGTACCTTAGACGTTACAGATATTTTAATTTAAGACTGAAATATGTCTGAAATATCAATTCAGACACAAAAATGTCTGAAACACGTAAATACGTTAATTTTCACACAGCAAAACGCGTTTGAAATTTCAGACACTTTAGAAATTCAGATACTTGCATTACTTAGAAATTTTTTCATATGGAATCTAAGAAAATATGCTTATCCTACTTCTTTCCACATTCAAAAAATATATTATTATTTTATATAATAAGCAGTTAAACTATTTAAATTATGGTAGCTTTATGAAATTATATTTTTATGGAATAATACTCTAGAGATGTGCATGATATTTGCATGCTATTATCTCAAACGCAATTCATAAAAAACATATTTAGACACAAAGCCAGAGCCTGATTAAGGAGGAAGCACACATTATCTCCGCTATCACCGGAATATTTTTACAATTATTTTTTACTTCATGTCATAGAAATTCCACGCTTTCACGAGGAAATATTTTTTATAAAAAATGAACGGTGTAAAACAATCCAATTTACTCAACGTTATTAGACACCAGAATTCTTTTAAAATAATTTTTAATGAGAATTTTGTGTTTATTATAGCAGGAAAGTATTTGTTAAAAAATAACGGTGTAAGTATAAATAATGTGTGCTTCCCCCTTAATCAGGCTCTGCACAAAGCTTATTCCGTTCAAAAGAAAAAAATCTTTGTCTTTAAAGCCTTTCTTGTATTAAAAGAAAAAGTGTGAGGACGGAGGTAGCAAGTAATTTGTAGAGAAGAGAGTGAATTCATAAGTTAACAATCATGAATAATTTGTGCATAATTTTTTTCTTTATTTCTTCTTATTCATTTAAAAACTTTTTTCTTTCACAAATTCACCTACATATAAATGTAAAACTACAACTTTTCCTGTATTCATGATTATAGTTCGTTTTTTTTTTTTTAAATATGACTTTAAGGAAAGAAATCGTTATCATCGAGGGATGTAAGCTTCACATACTTCTTATGCATTATTAAAAACTTCTGGTCCTCTAAATATAAAATTTAAGATAATAATAATTATTAAGTTTAAGTTACCATACTATCAATAGTTTTATGGCAAAAAATTAAAAATAAAACGTAACACTGTGATTAGTTTCACGAATACTGCAGTATATTATATCATAAAAACAAGTATTGCTTTATTCAACGGTAGCGTGATTGGTAAATGCTTCACTCCGACGATGCTCGGCTTCAGGTTTCGGTTTCCTTAGACAGTGTGAGTTCGAATCCCAACGCTGGAAAATGGGATATTTTTTTTTTCTTTTTTTATATAAATATTTCATTAATGCTCTAAACAATTCTAAAATATATTTTTAACAGAAAAACATAATCGCACTCCATATTTATTTATTTACTAGCCGCCTTCGGCGACCAGCTGGTTCGTGATCCTTGAAAAAACCGACTTTATGAAACTCCCGCTAAGTGGCGCCTGCGGCGCCTTTTTCCCGTTTCAGATCTTACAACAGCTTATTGACCTATAGTGAAAATAGCTTTATTGAAAAATTTCATCGCAGTAAATTCCCGCTCGGTAGCCTGCGGCGCGCTCTTCCATTTTCAATATCTGACACAGCCTGTTCGCTCACCATGTTATGATCATTCAAATTTCGGACTTTAGCAAAGTCCCGCTCGGTGGCGCCTTATCCCCGTTTTAGAACATTCAACACCTTCCTCGTTCATTAGAATTTAAAATATTGAAAATTTAGAATATTACAGCACCATCTGGCGGTAGAAATTTCTGTAATCTACTGTTCAATTCTAAATCAACAAACCTTTCAAATGATGTATTACTTATGAAAATATTTTAATTAGTAGGTGAGGTACAAAGGAAAACCTAAACAGGAGACATTAAAACATGTAAATCGGGTAAACTCTCGAATTCCACTTTCGATAATATAAAAGAACTTTAAAATATCTTTCGAATGATGTATTAAAAATAATTTAATCATAATTAGAATTTCAAATATTAAAATTTTAAAATATTACAGCGCCATCTGGCGGTAGAAATTTCTGTGATGTACTGTTCAATTCCAAATAAACAAAGCTTTCAAATGATGTATTACTTATGAAATTATTTTAATTAGTAGCTGAGATAGAAAAGAAAACCGATTCAGGACACCTAAAAACGTGTAAATCAGGTGAAATCTCGAATTCCACTTTCGATAATATAAATGTACTTTAAAATATCTTCCGAATGATGCATTAAAAATAATATAATCATAATTAGAATTTAAAATACACGTATTAGAATATTAGAATAAAATTTTATTTGCAATTAAAAATAAATTAAAATGTTTTTTCTTTATTCTCTGAAATTTCTCTCAGTAGACTAATAAATGTTAAAATTGATGATATATATATATATTAGGGTGGTTCGAAAAAATCGATTCTTTTCTTTCGGAATCGCGTTACCTCTCAAAAGTGGGTTAATCGTTTCAAAATTAGCAACAGGGAGTTTTTCACAGTCAGTCAACTTCTTGACAACGTGTGGTCCTGTAGTATCACCATCTACACTTTCAAAATGTCTCAACGGAAATTATTTGAAATGTAATAAACATATAAGCCATTGTAAAGGACGACCAAGTTTAAGCTCAAGGTTGCGAATAACACCGCTTTTCCATCCTGTGTTGGTCGCTGTTCCGTCACATCCAACTGCAACAAGCTTAACATAACCAAAGTTATTGTTTTCTAAATAGCAAAAGATACTATTAGCTATTTCACTTCCAGTGGCCCTTGGAGGTGTCAAATGTCCCAGATACTTTCCTCCAGGCTCTAAATAACTTTCTTAATGTGTAGTACTTATTATGGTAATCCTTTATCAATTTAACAATACGTTCATGACTGACCGTTGGTACAGAAGCTTTACAGTGCAGTTCTTCTATTTGAGCAGCAATGCAATCTGGAATCTTTGAAAAAGATTCGTTTTGTACAGATTTTGTTGTTTCTTCAAAACAAGCTAACAAAACATCTGCACATGTGGGTAAAGCACTTTGACTTAACGCTTTTGGTGCACCAAAAACGGACAAACACTTAAGCGTTTGACTTAACGCTTTTGATGCACCGAAAAACGGACGAACACTTAAGCGTTTAGAAGTTTTCGGGGGTCTCATTATTTATTATTTGGAGAAAGGAGAACAATATAACAAAACTTGAGCATAAAAATCTCCAATAATTTTACAAATTAATCTACTCAAAGCAAAACACGCTGCACTTTGTAATTCACTTACAGTTACAAGTTAAAGATGCTACTTGCTTAGCGGCTACTAACTGACTGACAAAGTGAGAGCAAAGCCTTTAAACTATCTACTAGAATGTGTCTACTGTCTAGACAAGTCAGCGGCGGAATAAGAATGCGACTGCGTGGCGCCAGCTTAGTGCTTGCCGGTCAATTCCTGTTCGTGTTCAGTTTTTGACATTTTTTTTCAAATTTTAAGCCTCATGCGCGAATAGAATATATCATCTAAAAGTTATAATTTTTTTTTTTTAAGTTGAAATTACGCTATATACTAATATTTTATGGCTGTTGCATTATAAAAAATTACAAAAAAACTAATTTTATTATTTTTTGAAATTTTTAATTTCTAACATATTTTTTCAAACTTTCAGCCTCATGCGCGAACTGAAGATGTCAACGTAGAATTTTTTTTTTTTTTCCCCAATTGAGGATACCAAACTACAGCTTTTGAGAGGTAACGCGATTCTGAAATAAAAAAATCGATTTTTTCGAACCACCCTAATATATGTGTATATATATATCTCTCTATATATATATTACATTACATACATACATTTATATACATTACATACATACATTTATATATATATATATATATAATATATATGTATGTATGTACAGTACAGAAAACAATGTAGCATTCGACATAACTTCGTTGATAATCGAAGCAAAAATATAAAATAAGTATTGGCCTTGAATTGTGAGTACTTTTAAATGAAATGAAATTTTGAATTGGGGTTCGTCTACGTGTTAAAAAGCACACCAACTTTAATTATTTTCAATGGTAATGCTCTATTTTTATTTTATATTTGAAATCTCGGTTCGTGACAATGCGTAAATTACATTTGTTGTATATTTTACTTTTTTTTTTTTTTTTTTTTTTTCAATGGAGTTATGAGCGTTCAAAGTTTGAAGGTGCTAATGTCATAGGTGCCAAGTCTTCCGTTTATTAAGGGAGACTTCAAACCGGAAAATTTTTATAGTTGTTTTCTGTAATATTAATCGTCGAAAATATATATAACATATTCCATTTAAAAAATATTGGTGTCAATCTGATTTAAATGTTAAAATGGTTAGCAGCTATGTAATGTTTAAGTCATGTAACAAACTTTTATTAATATCTTAACAAGGGAAAAAAAAAAACTTCATTGATAGTTTTTTTTTTTTTTTTTTTTTTTTTACGAGATACAATGAAGAAATCAAACATACTCAATTATAATTTTCGATTCAAAAAAATATTTTTAATTATGAAAAATATTAATAAAATTAATATTAAAAAAAATTATGAAATACGATCTATATTAATTTTTACATAAAATAAATCCTAATGCTGAAAATATGAGTGCACAAATTGCGTTTCATTCCAGTTATTAGCTTCCGAGATATAAATAAATTTTTCTTTTGAAGAGGCTTTGAAGGCCAGCTCTTATAAAGTTTTGCGTAAGATAACGTAGAAAATCTCAAAACATAACGGAAAAAAAATTAAAGAAATATTGTTAATTTTTAATTACGGGTGAAACTGCATGCAACGACAATGTGAAACACACACACACACACGCAACAACAACAAAAAAAAAATAATAATAAAAAAATAAACAAAAAAGATTATTTTAAGACAATAGCAGAGCTGCCAACCTAATCCGGCAAATTGTTAATACCGCCCATTATTCTACACCACCTAATTTTTAGAGTAATTCTTTACAAATACGTTTACGATGAACTAAGAAGACAAATGCTCTAAAAATTAAGTGGTGTAGAAAAAATGGCGGTTCTAACAATTTACCGGATTAGATTGGCAGCTCTGCAATAGCAAGGGTCGCACTCTCCGCCCTGATTTTTGGACACTCTCCCGAATGTGAAATTTTGAAATTTATTGCTATCACTTTCTTTATAAAGTAATCTCGCCCATGCATAATCATGACACATTATTATATATATAGTAGATGTCTTTCATCATGAAATTAGTGGCAACGAAAAATGAGAAAATTTGTTATCTCTGACAGTGTCTTGAAAAAAGGGCGGAGTGTATCCCTGTATTAGTACTACAAAGATCGCATTCTCCGCCTTTTTTTTTTTTTTTTTTTTTTTGTAGGTCAGATTCGAAGATGAGAAATTATCGTCTTTTTTATCACCACAATTTTTATAGAAAAAAACTCTATTCTCTTTAATTATATTACGTTACTATAAAAATGCCATAAAGATACTAGTGGCAAAAAGGTCTGAAATTTTCATCCCTGAAAGTGACCTAAAATAAAAGGAGGAGAATATGATTCTTAGTAAGGGCAAACAAAAATTCTTATTTAATAAAGAAAACAAGCCCAATCTTTCAGCGTTATTCTAGAACAAACTAATACAGAAAAAGAAAAGTTACTGTCAGTATTCGTTTTATAGCCCTTAATTTATGTTGACAAATACATACGCGAAGGTATTTGCGCGAAGGTATCACCTCCGTACAATACATATGCGAAGGTATCACCTCATCGATTACTAGTGAAAAAAATTTAATCCTCTAAATATGATAAAATAAGTAAAAAAATATTATCATAAAAAAAGTAGCATGAAAAGTAGGCAGAGTTAAAAATTCCCAGGAATAAAATAAGGAACTTAACAACTGTTTTTACTTCTTTGTATTGTTAGTACTCGTTTCCTTTTTTTTTTTTTTTTTTCTTTCATAAGAGAAGAATATATTTTTTTTATTTTACCTCAATTATATTAGGGTGACCGGAAAATAATGTCGTTTTGAATTAATAAAATGAAACCGGAAATTTTTGATTAACAGTGTTTACAAGGTACTTTACAAATAACCATCTTATAAGTTACCTAAGAATATCTTAAATTTTATCCAGGATAAATTTCCGATGTCAGTATTTTAATTCAAAACGACATTATTTTCCGGTCCCCCTAATATATTTAAGAAAAATACTGTACAAAGAAAGTCATGCGTAAACAGTATTAATAATGCTGTGGAATAAATTAGAAACTTGGTAGCTCCGGCAGTGTAAAGCTACACAGAAAAAATTGATATTGATTTGTGTATACTTTTTTGAAGTTTGTGTATAGAAGCCGTGGTTTTCTGATTTTTGTAGGTACCGCAGTCATTACCATCGAGTTTAGTGTGAGACCTTCTTTAAAACATTGCTTTCGGACTATTTTATTATTTTAAACAGTGAACAGAGCCTATTTTAGTTTCTCTGAAACGTTAAATTATTCAACACAACGATTTTGCGTATATATGATTACATCAATTAAATTTATTCCCAGAAAACGGTACGTAAATATCAATGACGTATATATACGTCCACGGCTCGTAAAATTCCTAACACGAATACGCAAAATCTTTTACTGTTTTCGTAAACTATTGCTTTAGATGAATGCCTCATAGCGAATCTTTTTTTTCCTTAATATGTATTTTTGCGTTATCCACTGCATCACGAATATTAAACGGACAAGACTCATAATGTACTTTACTCTGCTTTATCATATTAACAATTCTCAGTAAAGATGGGCAGCTATTTTCTTGATGTAAAACCTGCCTCAGACAACCACACATTTGAGGATTTTTCATTTCGAATTACCCAGAATCAGCGGATTCCGCACATTCAAAGCCAGATGTTAGCACAGAAATTCAGAGATTCTTGTTATGGTTTAAAAAAAAAAAAAAAAAAAGGACGGAAGTGGGGAAGGAATACGAATTCGAACGAGAAAAATCGCTTGTACAAAATACATTTATAAAAAAGACAAGCTCCACCGAATATATAAGAGTAAATATATATATATATATATATATATTAACGATGTTGATCTCTATACTATACATATTACAGAGTCACAAATATGATTAGTTGATGAGTATTTACAGCACTTCTGCTTTTAATAAAAAGAGAAAGAGAGAGAGAGAGAGAAAGGTAATAAAGGTAAAAGCGACAATAAAATGGAATAATTATAAAAGATCGAGTGGTTTTCAAACTGTACATTACATACATTCTTTTTATCCAAATTTTATCGATCTTTAACGTGTTTAAGAATATTTAAATACTGTAATTAATATAAATTCAGGTGTCTCATTCTCTGCCTTTTTTTCTGGGCATTTTTTGGATAAAATTTTCAGACATTTTTGCTACCAGTATTTCTATGGAGAAACTCTTATGGTAATTTCACAGTACTGTGTCGTGATTTAACAGGATAGTGAAAATTTTTATAGAAATTTATTTTAAGTAATATTTTTAGTATATAATATTTAGAAATTTATTTTTAGATTTTTTTTTATAGAAATAGTTATTTTAATAATGGCCAAAATTTTTCATCCACGAATCAGTCCTAAAAATAAGGCTGAGACTGCGACACCTGCAAACTTAAGTATACAGTTTTCGTAAAAAATTAGTACAAGTGATTTCCAAATCGTGCAACAGAACGCCTTTTCTTTTACTTTTTCATCGATCTGTATGAAGGTTGAGACACATTTTATAGCGTGGCGAATAAGAACTTAATTGAAGAATTCACACAATACTATAACATTTCTAGTTTAATATTTTCGAAAATGAATACTACTCGCTAGAAAACGTATATACAGGGTGATTCCTTTCTGCATCCGCAAATTAAAAGGAGTAATAAAAGTGCTCACATGGAGCTTAAAATGCAAATCACACCTGTCCTATCTCAAACCATTTTCAATCTACTGCCAATAAAATGATAAAGCTTAAAATCCCACAATTACAGTTGAAGTTTTAAACATACTACAGTAAAATTAAACACATATTTAGAAAAGCAGAAAAATTCCTACAAAACAATATTAATTGTATTAGAACATCTAGATTTAAAAAAAAGTTTCAAGCACTGAAACGGTATAAAAAATACAAAATAAATATCAGCCAATATATTTTCAGGTAATTCTACAAAATCGTTCTAGTTACAGTAAGTAAAAATACCTAAATTTGACACATTCCAATGCCAAACTAGCCAACATACTCATTAATATTCCTTAGTGTCGTTAGTCCCGCCCTTTTTAACACAAGTAACTTTTTACAGTGATAGTCTTCAATATGAAATTACGATTTAATAAGAAAGAAAATACTGTAAAAAAATACTGGTGTGCAAAAGAAGAGATACTAATACTATGACGGAATATTAATTAGGATGTTGACAAGTATGTCCAATGCCTTTCGTATATGCGGGTGTCGTACTCTGCGAGATGAAAAATTTCCGCCTTTTTTGTCACCACTAATTTCATGCAAAAATCTTTATTCTGTTTTTATAGTGATGTGTCAGAACTGAATATCATAAACATACCTGCAAATCTAACACGGAATATTATTAGTTTCGCCTCTTTCCGCCTATTTTTTTTTACACCATTCTATTTTTAGAGTACTTTTTTTTCCTATTTAATCATATATATATTTGAAAGAATTACTCAAAAAATTAAGTGGTGTACAAAAAGGGGCGGGAACTAACTATCTTCCGGGTTAGGTTGGCAACAAAGCATAAAGGAATGCATAAAGTTTATCGTATAAAAGTATTGGTAGCAATAGAAGCAAAAATTCTCATCTCTGAGGTTGTCTTTAGAAAATGTCGGAGATACGACCCGTGAAAATGCTTATACTGAAAAATATAGGTTGACTAGCAGCGTTGCCAGATCTAGGGAATGTTTTATTCAATAATCCCAAATATTTTTTTTTTTTTTTTTTTTTTTGTAACGTTTGCTTAATCACTTCAAAGACTGATCGTCTATTATGTATATCTAACATTACATTTTAAAATTATTGGGGATTATTGAGTAAAAAATTCGCCAGATCTGGCAACACTGTTGACTAGTACCTTAGATATTTAGCTGTTTGCTTGCAATACACTTTCGTTTTCACGTTTTCAAAAAGCGACACTCCTCCCATTACGTTTTATTTCTCCCATTAGCAATATACTTTTGATCATACTTGTATACACTTTTACACCGTTTATTTACTAAATAGACAATATGTTTATCTGTATTATATTCATAATATTATGACATGAAATCATTAGTATTTTAGTTAAAAAAGACAAAAATGGTAATACAAAAATTATTATAATTAAATAGAGGAGAAGTTCATCCTTCAAAATGTATAAAACCAGGTTCCTTCTCCTTTTCTCAGGACACTCTTAAGGATTTGACATTTCTGCTTTTATTGCTACCACAATTTTTATACAATAATCTCTACCCCATTCAATCACGACATTACTACAAAAATAATATAAATATTTCTACATGAAATTAGTGGTTGTGAAAACAGCAGAAATTTTGTAATATTGTCCTGAAAAAAGGGCGGAGAGTACGATCGCTCGTAAAGAATTTTTAAAAATGTGTTACTTTTACAAAGCAATGGAAATAAAATCGAGGGGATGAGTTTCATTATGCCTACAATCCGAGGCATGGATACACATTGTTGTTTTTTAATCCTTATGTTTTGTCCATTGCTTTTAGCTAATATATATATATATATATATATATATATATATATTGTGAAAAAAAAGGCACACACTAATTGAGATAAAAGAGACAGAAGAATTTAAAGATTACAAAAGCTCAAGATATTTTAAAATTCTACCCAGGTAGCACAAAAATATTGGCCAATATTTTGAAGACCTCTGAATATCAAACATCGAATTTATGATATCTGCTGATATTCACAGGTGTAATTCAAAATTATTATTTTAAAAAAGCATTTAACAAAGTTTTTTATATTACTTATAACTTTTTCATGTAGAAATAAGTATATTAAAGCATTTAATTTTAGAAGTTTCATTTTTGACCATGCTTCAAAACATAATTCAGACACGAATGGCTTTTAATATGTGTGAGTGAATTTTATGCCTGTGAATACGTAAATGGTACTTCAGAATATTTTTCTTTTGACAAAAATCTTTACAACAAATTTCACATATGGCATTTCTGCTGTTTGGGAATGTGAATGTATATTTAGATCACTTTTATTACACAGTTGTTTAGAACAATCTACCCAGAGCTAAGACTTTTTTTACGACTGAGTAAATGTTTATTCAAACTATCTCTTTCAGAAAATACCTTGGAAAAAATTTTACACATGAGGCTTTTCATCTGTATGAGTACGTAAATGTTTAAATAGGTTTCTTTTATCAGAAAACTTTCTAGAACATATTTCACGCACATGTGGCTTTTCTCCTGTGTGAGTTACCAAATGTGTATTGAGGCAACCTTTTCCAGAGAAACCTTTAGAACAAATTTCACACACATGTGGCTTTTCTCCTGCATGAGTACGTAAATGTCTATTCAAATCTCTTTTATCTGTGAATCCTTTAAAACATATTTCAGGCACATGTGGCTTTTCTCCTGTACGCTTACGTAAAGGTTTAATCAAATTTCTTTTATCACAAAATTTTTAGAACATATTTCATACACATGTGTTACTTCTCCTGTGTGAATTAGCAAATGTGTATTTAGACTACCTTTTTGAGAAAAACTTTTAAAACAAATTTCAGGTACGTATGGCTTTTCTCCTGTATGAATACGTAAATGTTTAGTTAGATATCTTTTTTCAGAAAACTTTTTAGAACATATTTCACACACATGTGCTTTTCTCATGTGTGAATGTGTATTTAGATTTCCCTTTTCAGAAAAAAATTTAGAACACACGTTATTCATGTATGACTTTTCTCTGTCAGTGCATGCATTTATGTTTAGGAGTGCCATTACTGATCATCCTTTAGAACATATTTCGGACAAATATGCCTTTTTATTATAAGGGTTTCAATGTGCGTTTTATGTGCATTCAATCTTCTTTACAAATTATTTAACTGAATACATTTTAGAAATATATGGCTTTTTCAATAAATGTACTTAGATTTTTTTTTTTTACAGAAAATCTTTTAAATCATACATCTGAATTACATCAATTTAACAAAGTACATCATTAAAGCTAAAAAAGAAAAAAAAAAAAAAAAAATCAAAAATTTATTGACACGCTTCTTATATTTAGTTTATTCTTCTTCACATGGAATCTGTAATATTTATTTCTATATTGCTTTCGGAAGAACTTCTATATTGATTTTTAAAATATACATTGCAGACAATTTTTTTGAAACGCTCTTTTTAGGATACTTGACAATTCCTTGAGGTTAAAGTACCAAACTGCTTATGCTTATGCAAAACTGCTACTGCTTATGCAAACTGCCGTAAAATTCCGATAGTAACCCCCCCCCCCCCCACACTTTTTTCAAGGGGAAATTTGTCAAAACTAAGGGAGGGGTTATAATCGGAAGTTTCTGGAAAAGTACGACGATTTCGGAAGGGGTTTTATTAATATTATAATACATATTAATGGTTACTAAACTGTATTAACAATATAATAATACTGATTATTGTTTATTAAACTTTATTAATAATAAACAATTTTTATTAATCAGTTTAAATTTTTATTTTAACAATAAACTTTTTTAAAAACTTACAAAAGTTAATCATCACATTTAAATAATGAAATAAAATAATTTAAATAATGAAAAAAAAGAGTGATAACACAATTCTCACAAAAAGAAAACGTATTTTGAATAACAAGCATGAACATGTGATAAAGAAATCGCGAATTGAAGCCGTGTAGAAGATTCGCTAGCAGTTAAAAAAAAAAAAAAAAAGTTAATTGCACTGCTATTAACTAATATGCAAGAACAAAACAGGGTGAATGATAACTATTAAAGTTACGTATGCTAGTACTATTACGGATTTATTACACTATTTAATGATTTAAAATTAAAAAGAGAATTTAAAATTTGGAAAAGAGTTGTGATCATAAAAACAGAGTTGCATAAGCAAGATTGCGAAAGCCACGGCCACTTGCAATAGCAGTTAACGTTTTGGAGCTTAAAGAACGTAAACAACACTGCATTTTTATATTTGGAGTTATTTTACTTTAAAAAAATGAGTAAAAATAACACTTGGATATACGTTTACATGCAAATTAAAGTTTCTAAATAAACATACAAGACTTCAGCATTTAAAAATATATACGTTTGCTTCGCTCATGAGAAAAAAGAAAGAATGGCGAACTTAGCCACCAAAGGTAAAGGAGGAGGGGTTATAAACGGAATTTTCCGAAAAAGTAAAGTACGTCAAATTTCAGGGAAGAGGTTATAATCGGGAGGGGGGTTACTATCGGAATTTTACGGTATGTTTAAATTCAAAAACCTGCCTCTATGGTACTTGCTATGGGTTCGTTTCATAGAAGATTATTCTCAAATTATTTTAGGAGAAATGTTTTATTTATCGATAATATTATCCATGCATCAAAAGAATTGGACTTTTACACAAATGATTTTACCACTGTTTGAATCTTATTAATAAAAGCAAAATTGCGTCTGTCTGTCAGCTGTTTAAGTGTCTACTGAAAAATCTATTGCACTTTCAGGCATGCAATTTGGCACGCAATTTCCCAATATCTACCTACATAGTTCGTCCATAATGATGAAATAATTAATTCCGATTGGGCGCGCGGATGCGACGCAGCAGCAAATGAACATTAGGCATCAGATTATTATTATTTATTTTATTATTATTATTATTATTATTATTTTTTTTTTGGTCGTTATTTTTAGCGAAAACTTTTACAAACAATTTCCTATATACATTTTTAGTTTTATAGATCATCTGCATAAAAAGTTTAACGATCAAAATCTTTAACTGGATATTTGTTCATATTTAAGATGATATGTCATGAAGATAGAAGGGAGGAGGGAAAACGAGATAGGGGATTCGGCAGAAAAACGGACCAGAAAATTTTGCTAATCAACAGGTCGCTAGATGGCGCAAAGATTAGCCGTTATAGCAGATTAGCATTGAAAGCTTATGGAAATAATTGCTTTTTAATAAAATTTAAGTAATTTTAGGTACTTATTTTTAAAAAATTGGCTAGAAATTGTGATGCCATTGATGTGAGAATATAGAGAAATAAAGGGATCATTTGAACATTTTAATATTAATTTTATAATTATTACTTTTTAAATCATTAATTCTAAGTGCAAAGATATATTACTTTTTCATGTAGAAATTATTAAAAAATTTATCATTTTTATTTTAATCAATTAATTTTGAAAAGTAAGATACATTAGCTGTTTAATAATGATTTTAAAAATAATAAGTAATAAATAAAATTTTCAAAATAGTTAAACTGATTTTTTTTTTTTCTAATTTTCATTTTTATTTCATCTTTATATATATATAAAATTTTAGATGATTTAGATTAATTGTAGCTATTTAAAAATTTTAATTGGATGTAACATTTCTTTTTTTTTAATTAAAGAATCAAATAAATAAATAAAAATAGAATAGTAATTTAAAAAGCCTCTTTTTATCTTTTGATTAAAATTGTTTCGTTTTTCAAAAGCTAATGGTATAAATTTTTGAATTAAAATTGGAATGACTAGAAAAAATAATTTTAGTACGGAAATAATGTAAGTTTTGATTCTGATAAAATTTTAAAATAATTTTTACATCACATACAAAGCATATATTTCAGAAGTTTATTTTTCTTCGAAGTAAAACATACTCCAAGTGTAGCAGTATGGGTCTGCTTTCGAAACTAGTCAGTGGGAAGTGCTTGGTACAATTCCAGGTCACGGTCGTCAAAATAAACGTTCGGAATTTTCCGTGGTTTGCTTCAAAACTCGAGTAAATACAGCAGGGTTGGGGTTTAGGACGTCCGAAACTGGTTTTGGACAGGACAGGTGGTTTTTACCGTCCAAAAGTGTCCTAAACCGTCTAAAACTGTCCAAAAGTGTCTTAAACTGTCTAAATCCTAAAATTATGAGACATTCCGTTTTATAATCCCTTCATTTCTTAGTACAATTATAAATAGTAATTAAAGGCATTTTACACTGAAAATGTAGCTAATCCTTTAAATATTTTTCAAATGTGAAAAAATATTAAATTTAACGTTTATAAAATAAAATAAAAATTTTAATACCCTTAAAATTTTTCTTGCGATAAAAAATGTGTGATAATATATACTCAATATGAATAGTCAGCCAATTTATTTTTATTCTTTTTTTTTTCTCATGATTTACTTATCCATTATTTTACAGAAATTCTGTTTAAAAATGGTTTTATTAAAAACAAAACTTCCTTAAAAGGAATATAGATTAAAGGTCGCCAAAAATAAACATAAATTAAAATATAAAATTATAGTTAGGCAATGAACTCTATACATTTTAATGATGGCAGATATGTAAAAAATATAAAACATCTATTCTATTTAAGAAATTTAAAAATTCTACATATGTATTTCCTTCATCGTTTGAAAACATATATATAAACATTATTTAAAAAAAAAATATAATAATTAAAAATATTTTAATGCAAATGCAATATTTATTCATATTGCTTATGTGTGTATAAATATTACAAATGTCAATATCTGAGACACAATTATCTTTTATTTTTTTCTTTTCCCTTAAAGCTTCAGTATTTTTTTTCTTTTTTTTATTACTGTTTTATTCTATGATTTTTCTCTCGTTGTATTATATATTATCAAAATTAAAACAATGGCAAATACCTGAAAAAGTTACAAAATAACTATTAGTAATTACATATGTATATGCACACATATTTATAATAATTATTTTATAAATTTTCTGACTATTTGCATCATTTTTAATAAAATATAATTTATTAAAAACCATAGTTTTGGACAGTTTAGGACACTAGGGTTTTGGACAGGACGGTAAAATCCATGGTTTATACCGTGGTTTTTACCATAGTGTCCGAAACCTTGCCAACCCTGAAATACAGGCTAGGTCCCTTTAGAAAGACCAATATGAAGCAATCCACCTAGGTCTAAGACCTAAATTAGGAAAAAAATACCATGGAGGGGGGGGGGGGTGAAGTGAAGTGAATGTTTTGATTATTTTGCAAGAGATTTTTGCACAGTAAGTTTATCGCATTTAATATATTTTATTAATTTTTCAGGTTATCAGTTCATAAATTTAATTATTCTACAAGCTGACTTTTTTTTTTTTTTTTTAAACATTTTAAAAGTTGTTGATGGTTTTAAAATTGAGGCCGATTGATTGCACTAGGATCCTAGGCCTATGTGATAGTGCCTTCCATGGGGGTCTTTCTAAGGGATCCGCATTTAACTTAGTTTCGGAGAAAACCACCGAAGACTTCGAACGGCTAGGCCGACGAGCGCGGCCAGTGATCAAACCCAGCACCTCATGTCTACAGTTTCAATGACAGGACCTCTTGGCCGTTAGTGGATCCTAGCATTTGAAAAGCTAAAACTTTTATTATTATTATTGTAAGAATAAAAAATAAATTTAGAAAAGCGATTTAAATAACCACATTTTTCCTTTTCATTAAAATCGTTATCATTTTTTAAAAAATTAATGGTACAAATTTTTGAATTAATTTTTGAATAATTAAAAAATATAATTTTGCAGAGAAATAATGCAAATTGTTTTAGATAAAACTGTGAAGTAACTGTTACACTGCATACAAGGCATACATTTTTCAGTTAAATAAATTTCTTACTTTAAAATAAACTGGTTGACGTGAAGTGCCGGGTTTGATTCTAGGTTGCACTCGTTAACTTCATCGTTCGAAGTTTTCCGTGGTTTTCTTCAAAACTCGAGCAAATACAGGCTTAGGTCTCTTTTAAAAACCAATATGGAGGCAATCTATCTAGGTCTACCAAGTGCAGATAAAACATTTTAGAGGGGAGAAGGGTTGAAGCTTTGGTGAAACAAGCTTTATTTGGAAGAAAAACAATTAACTGATGAAATATATGTTTTACATGTCATGTAGAAATGACTTAAAATTTTTATCGAAAACTATTTTGCTAAAATTTCGAAATCATTTTTACATAAGCAGATGGAAAATGTCTAGTTCAATTCCAGGCTTGTCAACGTAGCCGTTTTAAATTTCCTGTGGTTTTCTTCAAAACTTGCATATATCTGAGTCCCATACCTAGATGGATGACAGGTTTAGAACCAAAGTGAAGTCAATAGGCCTTAAATTAACAAAACATAATTAGAATTAGGGTGGGGGGGGGGGATAAATGTTAATTGTTTTGTGTAATTTTTTTTTTTTTTTACCCTATTGAGTTTATTGTACTTTTAATATATCTTATAAATTTCTCAGATTTTCATGTAACAGATTTTCTTACAATCTAATTGATTTTAATTTTGATAATTATTTAAATAAATTTATAATTAAATTATTTTATTTTATAAATTTCTCAGGTATTCAGTTCATGGATTTAAATTTTTTGCAAACTGACTTTTTTTTCTTTTTTTTTTTTTAAGCATAACCATTATTTATAAATGTTATTTATTTTTCATTCAAAAAGCTAATTCCGTATATATTATTTATTTATTATGATTTTTTTTTTTTTTTACCTTAGAACAGAGGTTTACAAATTCGCTTTTCACCTTTTGATTATTTTTTTTTTTTTTTTTTTTTTTTTTTTTAAACAATAGTATAAATTTCTGAGTTGAAGTTGGGATAACTAAAATAATTTTAACATAGGAATAAATGAAAATTGTTTCAAATAAAACTTTTTAAGGCTCTTTTACATTGCATACAAGGCATATATATCAGTTACATTTCTTTCTTCAAAATAAACTGATTAATGGTAAATGCTGGGTTCGATCCCAGATCACGATCGGCAATTTAACAGTTCCGAGTTTTCCGGTTTTTATTTTTTTTAACTCTCGTAAATATGGACTTGGTTTCGTTAAGAAGGTGTTGGTGTTGATGTTTGGGATTAAGGCCGATTGACTACACTTGCGTCCTAGGCCTGAGGAGGAGTGCCTTCCATGGAGGTCTTTCTAAGGAATCGTAGCCCGTATTTACGCAAGTTTCGGAGAAAACCACGGAAAACTCCGAACGACTAGATTGACGAGCGCGACCTGGGTTCGAACCCGGCACCTCACGTTTCCTTAAAAAGACTACTACGGAGGCAATGCACCTAGGCTTAATTACAGTCAATTAGCTTTAACTTCTACATAACTACCTCCAAATAAAACATAATTAGCAGGGGGTGGGGTATAAATATTTCATATAATGTATATATTAAAACTACCTTAATTATTTTCTAATGAATTATTTCCTTTCATAGTTTATTGCGTTTTCTATATTTTGCATATTTCTAGAGCATTCATTAAAGTTTTTACACCAAGGAATAAAATTCTTTAAAATAAAATATGAAAGTATTTATGAACAGGAAAATTTATATAAGAAATCGCTGAAATTTATCCATAACATCGAAAATTATGTTAAATAAAATTAGGAAAAGTAAGATAATAAAGTGTAAGTATGTTGGAAAATATTATATATATATATATTCCTACGTGAGTTTTATGAGAACCCATGAAGTCTAATATAATTCATATATATTTAAATTTTGTTATTCCCAACTTCGTTTAAAAAACTAATGTTGCTATCGAGAGTCGTCAATAGATGGCGTGAGGGTCAGCCGTGATAGCAGCCTCAGTCAAAATCGGGACCATTTTCGTAATACGGCGTTCGATCTCTTATTTATTCTAGCTTCATGTGATATGTATTAATTATTCTTTCATCCTACAGCCACACTTAAAAAAAAATCACTATATTTAATTTGTAGGAGTAAATATTTCCAAGATTAAAATAAGATTGTCTGAATTTTTTAAAATTTTATTTTATCCAAAAAAAAAAAAAAAAAAAAAAGCAATACTACTCATTTTCGTTTAAAATCATGTGTAATAATTTATATATCGCAAGATAAATGTACGTTTGGTGTCGCTATCTACTGACGATATTATGAATTATAACCGGGAAATTGAAATTTAATAAACATACATATATATACTTTTTTTTTCCTTCTAAGAGTGAAGCAGTAATATACCTTTGAAAAAAACTTCACACAGTATGACTTTCCTCTAATGTTAATGCATGCATATATATTTATACTCTGTTCGACGACAACTGATAGCAAAAATAAATAAAGCAGCGTGATTCTTGGCGATACTTTTAAATGACTGGCGTAGGACTGAAGACAAATAAGTGAGCAATTTCTTTTTTCATTCGTTTATTTCGTAGCGGTGTTTTCCTTTCTTCAGGTGTTTAATGAGAATTATGGAAAATGAAAGCATGGAATGAAGTCCTCGTAAAGAAAGATCAATGCAGTAAACCCAGAGAATAGTTTTTATCCACTTGCCACAAACTATACTCACTTAAAAGGCGAGAAAGCTAACCTTCGGTCAACATAAACAAAATCGCCCATTCAGCGAGAAGACATAAATGTGTCAAACTTTGGTGAAAAAACAGCAACCCTTTATGTTTACAACCCTTTATGTTACGCTATCAGTTATCCGCGAACAGACTATAAATGTTTTGAGAACAATCTTCACAACAGATTTCACATGTGGCATTTCTGCTGTTTGAGAATGTGAATGTATATTTTGATCACTTTTATTAGACAGTTGTTTAGAACAATCAACCCAGAGCTAAAACTTTTTTTATGATTGAGTAAATGTTTATTTAAACTATCTCTTTCAGAAAATACCTTGGATAAAATTTTACACATGGGGCTTTTCTCCTGTATGAGTACGTAAATGTTTAAATAGGTTTCTTTTATCAGAAAACTTTCTAAAACATATTTCACACACATGTCGCTTTTCCCCTGAGTGAATTCGCAAATGTGTATTCAGATTACCTTTTTGAGACCTCTAGAACATATTTCACTAACATCTGTCCCTTCTCCTGTGTGAGTGCGTAGATGTGTATTTAAATAACTTTTACATGTGAATATTTTAAGACGTTTCACACTCATATGGCTTTTCTCCGGTATGAGTACGTAAATGTTTAGTTAGGTTACTATTTCGGAAAAACTTTTTAGAACATATTTCACACACATGTGGCTTATTTCCTGTATGACTACGTAAATGTTGAAATAGGTTTCTTTTATCAGAAAACTTTTTAGAACATATTTCACACACATGAGGCTTTTCTCCTGTGTGAGTTAGCAAGTGTGTATTGAGACTATATTTTCGAGAAAAACCTTTAGAACAAATTTCACACACATGTGGCTTTTCTCCTGTGTGAGTTAGCAAGTGTATATTGAGACTATCTTTTCGAGAAAAAATTTTAGAACAAATTTCACACACATGTGGCTTTTCTCCTGTGTGAGTTAGCAAGTGTATATTGAGACTATCTTTTCGAGAAAAAATTTCACACTCATATGGCTTTTCTCCGGTATGAGTTCGTAAATGTTTAGTTAGGTTACTATTTCGGAAAAACTTTTTAGAACATATTTCACACACATGTGGCTTATTTCCTGTATGACTACGTAAATGTTGAAATAGGTTTCTTTTATCAGAAAACTTTTTAGAACATATTTCACACACATGAGGCTTTTCTCCTGTGTGAGTTAGCATGTGTGTATTGAGACTATATTTTCGAGAAAAACCTTTAGAACAAATTTCACACACATGTGGCTTTTCTCCTGTGTGAGTTAGCAAGTGTATATTGAGACTATCTTTTCGAGAAAAAATTTTAGAACAAATTTCACACACATGTGGCTTTTCTCCTGTGTGAGTTAGCAAGTGTATATTGAGACTATCTTTTCGAGAAAAAATTTTAGAACAAATTTCACAAACATATGGCTTTACTCCTGAATGAGTATGCAAATGTCTAATTAAATACCTTTTATTAGAAAACTTTTTAGAACATATTTCACACACATGTGGCTTTTCTCCTGTGTGAATGCGTATATGTGTAGTTAGATGTTCCTTTTCAGAAAAAGGTTTAGAGTACACGTTATACATGTATGGCTCTTCTCTGTCACTGCAAGCATTTATAATTAGGTGTGCCATTTCTGATCATCCATTAGAAGATAATTCAGACACATACGACTTTTTATTGTAAGAGTTTCAATGTGCGTTCTATGTGCATTCTATCTTCTTTACATATTATTTAACTGAATACATTTTAGAAATGTACGGTTTTTTCAATAAATGCTCTTAGATATTTTTTTACAAAAAATCTTTTAAATCATACATCTGAATTACATCAATTTAACTAAGTACATCATTAAAGCTAAAAAAAAAAAAAAATAAAATAAAAATTTGCTTCTTTTCCTTTTCATGGAATCAGTAATATTTAGGCTAAGCTTTACTATACGGCACCCATTGCTTATTGCCGTTGCAGATGTTTTGATCACGTGATAAGATGTTGATTCGAGACACGAATCAGAGTATCGATACTTTTTTCTGTTGTATCTAAACGTAGCAAAAGGATCTTCAATTGTTAAAGATCGTTTATATCTTCTCTTCTTCTTTTTTTTTTTTAAAGCCGCCGCGGTATATGTAAGAAAGATTAATTCTAGATTTTACTGTTTTTAAATGATTTTACAAAGTTTAAAACAAAATTTTTTCAGTGTATTTTTATATATTTTTTAATAAATTTACGAAGAAAAAAAAGGGTAGGGCATAATAGTCATTGCTTCAGTGCAGATTTTTTTCATGCATCGGGATTTAATTACGTGCATTCAGTGATTATTTATTTATTTATAATTATTGCGTAGCGATCTACCACCGATCGGAATACTCACCATTACAGTATATATTTCATGCATTTTCCGATTCATGATCCTCGAAATAAGGGTGTCCAGTGATGTTTGTTTTTGGTTTTAATGCTTGCGAAGCAAAGCAAGCATACAGCAGCTAGTGTACTGATCGCGGCTTATACAAATTTTCATGCATCGCTAATTAGGGGTATCCAGTGATTTTTTTCTTTTTCTTAATTCTCGTCTCGCGAAGCGAGCAAACAGCAGAAAACATAGTGACCGAGGCTCCATGAATTTTCATGCTTTTACTGATTCATGCTCTACGGATTAGGGGCGTCCAGTGATGTTTTTTTTTGGTTTTAATGCTCGCTTAGAAAACATAGTGACCGCGGCTCCATGAATTTTCATGCTCCACGAATTAGGGGCGTCCAGTGATGTTTTTTTTTTTGTTTTAATGCTCGCGAAGCGAGCAAACAGCAGAAAACGTAGTGAAACATTAAAAAAATGTTTCATAATAATGAAAAGTACTGTTTCATGGCATTTTGATTCGATTCATGACGTTGTGAAACTATTCGCAGTATCGACTCACAAACCGAATCAAAACACCATCATACCACGTGATCAAAACATCGGCAACGGCAATAAGCAATGGATGCCGTATAGTAAAGCTGTTCCAATATTTATTTCTATATTGAATTTGGAAGAACTACTATATTGATTTTCAAAATCTGCATGGCAGACATTCTTTTTTTGTAAAGTTATTTTTAGGATACTTGTCAACGGGCTTTTCCCTCCGTCGTCTGCTCAATCACGTGATAGAGGAAAACGAATAATCGAATTCCGAGAATCGAATTGGATTAATTATTGTTCTTAAGAACAAAAGTGTTGATATTTAATATCAAATAAAATTGGTGAATTTTCAAGATCTGATCTCCCTCTATCTGTAAGATGAAAATCACTACCTTTCCGTAACATTCGTAATACATGCTATTCTTTTAATCCGTGCTTGAAATTTTAAAATGTTTTCATTTAATTTAATTGCATAAAGGTGTTACAACAAGTTAATTAACTTAGTTGCTGGCCTTAATGGATTTACGTAGTACGATATTGCACTGTTACTGATTTAAGTACCAAAAATCAGAATATTTAACATGTTCTTCATGAACATCAATAACAAATATAAACTAAATGATGATTGTAAATCTATACAGCAAACAAAAGATGATGAATAATGATATAAAATGGATAAAAATGATGATGTATAAACAATAACACAGATTAAATACGATTGATCAAAAATAAGAATAGAAAATATGTAATTTCAGCAATCGCTCTAGATAAACAAGACTTCGTCTGCTATTTGTGTTTCCTCTATCATGTCAACTCTGACGTCAGGTGTTAAGAGTCCATTCCTTGAGGTGAAAGTCATGAATTGTTTCTATTTTTTATATAACTATATTTAAATTCAAAAACCTGCGTTCCCCTTCATGGTATACTGGCTTTAGGTTAGACTTAAAGAATATTCTTCTTAAATTATGTTAGAAGCAAGTTTTTCTTCATCGATAATATTATTCATTCATCAAAACAAATGGATTTTTAGATAAATGATTTTACCACTGTTTGAATCTTATTAATAAAAGCGAAATGGCGTCTGTCTGTGAGCTGTCTAACTGAGATGGGATAAACAGTTACTTTTCAGTAACATGTTATTTCGTTTCATTACCTTTGGTAACAGGTTCTTGTAACATATTATTTTTATAACCTATTACTCTTTAGTTTATGTATGGCTGTCTTTCTAATCCTTTCGGGCACGGATTAAGAGTTTAGGATGTATTACGAATGCTACGGAAATGCGGTAATTTTAATCTTACAGATAGAGGGCGAACAGATCTTGACAATCTACCAATCAGCGCGTTTGTTTACATTTGTAGCGGTCCATTGGTCATTCTCGGAAATCAGAAATCGTGTGATTCATTGTAATTGTACAGTCACCAAAGAAAAAAAAAATGCCACCCCCCATCTAATTTTGCCGTAAATTATCGTAGAAGCATGCGGATGGTGCCTATCGATTTGTAATAACGTCTAGGTTTTAATGGTGTAGTTAGATTTTGCTTAAGGGGTCATCTCCTTATGTTATTAAAATCTGTACGCATGTGTGTGCCTTTGAGAAACAGCTTGAAACAGCTAAGGCTCCGCCGCTAATGGTCGCACGGACTTCAAACAAATACCGTCGGACAGAGAACTTATCACAGATGTACGATATCTATTTTGCTAAATGATCAGAGCCTGATTAAGGGGGAAGCACACATTATTTATACTTACACCGTTATTTTTTAACCCGTTAGTAGTCGCTAGTTGGTCGATTTGCCGCCCATCCTTAAGAGTTGTCAGATTTTTTTATTCGATAGCCACCAAAAATTTTTAGAAGTGGCATTTGATATACATAAAACGCGAATAAACTCGAAGAAACGTCGATCACATCACTTTTTAAAATTATTGGTGACAGTTAAATAAAAAGTGCGCAATCTGTAATAGGTGGCGCTGTCTATAGCGACTACTAACGGGTTAACAAATACTTTCCTCCTATAATAAGGCGACCATATTTTTAAGCCCTGCTTCGAGGACAAATTAACGCGGTGTCCCCGAATCAAACAATATTTCGAAGACACTGAGAAGTATATTTGGGGACTTTTTCGGGGACAACAAATAAATGTCTATATATGCATATTTTTTAAAATTTGTCTCATTTATACATTAGAAAATGCATTAAAAACATCTTATTTGCAAAATTTCATGATAAACTGGAAAAATATTCATGAAAACTAAATCGACTCAGAGTTTCATCCTAGTATCTGGTGTCCCGGCAAAACTGCCGATGTTGCGCCTAACTAACCGACTTGCAATCTTGTAATTTTGCTCGCCTCCATTCTCCTTGTGCAACCCTATCAGTGCTTCTCTCTGATTAGTATAGCAGCAGTTTTAGAAATAAGAATTTTGAAACTAGGCGTCAACACCTGGATAAAATTTTTTGGGCGTCCAAATTAAAAATCTAGGTGCCTTTAAATATGTATATTTAAAATAATAATAATAATAAAGCATCAACTTGTAAATAATTTAGGTATGCAAGATTATATGAAAAATATTTATGTAATGAATGTAATTACATTGACAATATTAAACGTACATATTTAAAATCACAAAGTCATTCTTCACCCAGAAGATACATCATTCCACCGTAATTTAATAGCATTTTCTGGGCAGAAATCTTCAAATTTAGGACTGTTTAATTTAATCATTAACAAATTGTCAACTACTTTCATAGAGAAATGAATCCGTTTTTATTAGGTAAGTTCAAATTAGGATTTTATTAGGTTAGGCGAAATAGACTTGTTTGCTGTCTGATGGGATTGGGAAAATTATTAGATATGAGGAAAATATCCAGGCGTCAAATATGGCACCTATGATTGACATTCTACACGTCAAAATGAAAAAACTGGTTGCAAAATAAGACTAACGACCGCTTATTTCTAAACCTGTTTAGCAGATATTTCTGCTGTTTTGAAAAGTGCCATCAATTAAACAAACATTGCCAGGTGAGGTAATGTAACGGTTAAAAAATAAATAAAGCCTTTTGCTGCCTTGTTTCTTCAAATTCAACAGTGTGATTGGGTTACGATGCTGTTAACATCAATTGTTGTCATATTTCTGAACTCTTGAATAAGAAAACAATGATTGTTTTGAAATATGAATGAGTGTGCTTATAGTTAAAAATATGTGTACCAGTATAAAAATATACCTGTAATTTATTAAAATGTATGTTTGTGTTATATGGTTACAACAATTAATTCTGCTTTTAAAAACTGTTTTCTTTCTCAAGAGTTCAAATTATTAAAATAAAAATGGCTATCATTGTGACAGGTAAGTTGTGCGACATTTTTTCACTGAATCAACAAGTCACCAAAAGGCACCTGTAACCGATATTTCAACCAGCACAGTATATAAGTTAATAAATCTGTATTACATATTTAGACTTTGTAATTTTGCCTTAAAAATAATTAAACAAGAAACAACATGAGTATTTACTATTTCCAAATTAAATTCTTACTTCTATTTAAGGTATCAAAATATGAAGGGTTATGCTATACGTATATAATAAAGAAAAAGGATTAAGAAATATATTGTACTTTTAATAACAATAAAAATAAAATATCTTCAAATAAGTTTTTTCTACAGATAAATTTAACAAGATGAGTATTAATATGTTGATTTTTTACTTACTTACCTCCTGAAATTTCTTTCCAGCCACCCAAGTATATTATATATACGTAGATTATATGAAGTAAAGTGCTATTTTTTTATTACAAAATTTTAATTCATATGAAGATCCCAAAAATACTCTTATTACTTTGTAAATATTGTGATATTATTAATACTTTGGCATAATACTCATGTATTCGTCTCATTTAACTTACATTTTTTTCAGTTTTTTTTTTTTTTAGATATTACTGAAATTTGGTATTTTTTTCATTATATCGAATTCATGCCAATACCAAAAATTCATTATAAATAATGTCCAGAATAACTCATAAATTTGAAATTAAGATACCTGCAATATTAAAACAGAATTTTGTAATTTATTAAATATACATACAATACTAAATAAAAAAATTTCAACATTTATATTAATAACAAATCAAAACTTAAAAGAGGGCTAATTAGAAGCATAGTAGTTATATTTTTGGGAAGATACAATTGCTTTCAACATTTCATTATCATTTGATAGTTTATCATAAAATTCGACACAGCCGTAATTCATATTTGTTTTGACACATAATATAGCGTTCAATGTTGATATATTAAGGGAGTTTTTTTCGGAAGTCCAAAAACTGTTCATTGCGGAGAACACTCGTTCCTCGTTCAGTAGGAGCGTTTGTCCCTGGTAAGCAAAGAATGAACTCTATTATCTTAAAACAATTCTCCATAGAAATATTGTGATTTTTATAGTACGAAAAAATGTCCATCCAGCGAACATCAACTCGATCATATTTTGCATTCCATGATGAGACTTTTTCTGTACAGAACTTTCTTAAATAGGTAAATTCTTCATATAACACATTTTCATCAATAGTTATTCCATGTTCAAAAATATTGGCAACAGAAGATTCTATTTCATTCCATGTAGGCATATCTTTTAAATTTATCCACGCAAAAGGAATAAAATCTTCAAACGGTTTTATCCATTTCTGTAAGTAATCGACACAGTTAATGTAAAAACTCATAATGTGTTCTTTAATATTATCTTTGTCGCTTAAACTATTTAATGCATTTTTTATTTCTTTTGGTATGAATTTATCTGTAGCTCTGTCTTTGTATTTATTAGTTATTTCAAACATTACATTTGCTACATCCATAACGGTTTCATACTGCCCTTCAACTTTAGTTACAGCATCATGAAAAATTTGTGCTTGAATTTGAAGAAAGTTTAGCCATAATAAGGCCGACTCAGATTCAAAAAATCCACGTAATACTATTGGGCATTTTTGGTATGAGAGAAAATAAGCTTTTAATGGCTCGAACATTTCTGTAAATCTGGTTATGGCTGGAAGAAGTGAGAGCCATCTAGTTTTACAATAACCTAAAACTTTATGATATTCAGTTGACACATAGTTTGAAAAATCTTTTAGAGCTTCAACGCGAACAGTATATACCTGAAAATGAGAAAATATCTTTATCAATATACACTCAATATCAATAGGTAAATTATCTGAAGCCATCTGCAAAGTGTTGTCTAAAATATGGGCTGCACATCCAATTCCTAGAATCCTACGTTTCAGATCTACTTGCAATTTACTGTAGACATTATTAGTTCCATTACGAAGAGGTCCACCAAAATTAGCATTGGTATTAGCAGCACAAAATGCAGCCATTTTGGATTCTAAATTAAGATCTTTAAGAACATTTAATAGATAGTTAGAAATCAAATCTGATGTTTCACCTGGCAGGTCTTTCAACTCTAAAAGTTTCACACAAATCCCTTTTTGCATATTGAAATATCTCACTAAAATAGGAACAACTTTTATATGTCCATGATTGGAAGTATCACAATAGAATGATGCAAAAGATGTTTCTTCTAGCTCACTCAATAATTCTCTACGAGCAAATTTTGCGAAAACATTTTCGATAATTGCTTCTGTTTTAGTTCTTGCACATGAAAATGACTTATCATAAATTTTTTTCAAAATACTAGAAGTGCAATCCATTGATCTGAAGCTAAAGTTATGTTTTACATTGTGAAAAGCAAAACTTCCTTCAGCAAGTGCTACTTTTCTTACTTTTTTCTGCCTTTCCTCTACGATATTTAAAAAAGAATTTAATTTTCCCTTTTCAGTTCTTTCGACGGTTTTATATCGCCTTTTATGACGCACTGATTTCATATGCGATTTTATATGTGAATCTCCACCTCTTCCGATTGAAAATTCAAAATTGCAAATAGTACAAAACACATTATGGTCGTCAGTAGATTTTTTAAGAAAAGGATACTTTTCTTGCAATCTGTCTGTGAATGAACATTTTCTTTTCGACATCGCGATATCTAAATACTTACTAAACAAAACATTCATTCATTGGCACGGAAATCCGTGTTCATTGGCTGCAAACGTAAACACAATGCAATTGCAAACCGCGTTTTTGCCAAATCACATACGAGTTTAGTTGTTTCTCTCTTCTCTCTGCGGTTACATGTGTTTAGTTGTTTCTTTCCATGAAACCATCTATTTTTTAAAATTTTTAAACCACCACGAATTTCGAGGACAAATAAATACAAATATTGAAATTTGGGGACTTTTCGTGTCCTCGAATAAATAATTTTTTTTTGGGGACAAAAAGTAAAATAACTGAAAATTCGGGGACAGTCCTCGAATTTCGAGGACGTATGGTCACCCTATCCTATATTAAACACAAAATTCGCATTAAAAATTATTTTTAAAGAATTCTGGTGAGTAAATTGGATTGTTTTACACCGTTCATTTTTTAAAAAAAATATTTCCTCGTCAAAGCCTGGAATTTCTATGACATGAAGTAAAAAATAATTGTAAAAATATTCCGGTGAGAGCGGAGATAATGTGTGCTTCCCCCTTAATCAGGCTTTGTAAACGATGCGACGCTAATTAGCGGAGATATTAATTAAAATGTCGACCAATGTCTAACGAAAAAACGATTCAAAATGGCACGCGATCATCAAATTCGACCGGGACCACGTACCTCAAAAGAAGAAGGAGAAAGAGGAAATTTCGTGGGTTTTTGTAAAGCGATCCTGCTCGAACGGTTCGAGATATCAAAATACACCTCTACGAACAGAAAGAGCATTTATTACCGATTCTTACGGTACAATTTTTTTTAAATACGGATTTTTTATATTTTTAAAAAATGTTTTAAAAAGGGTCGAAAATTTCTCTTTTTCTCGATCGTCTTTTTTGAAACGCCCTGTACGACCGAGTAATTGTTCCATTTCTTAACAACTGGTATATTCGGAAAGGTCATTTAATTCTCTTTCGAACCATATAAACATTTTTTAAAAATACGGATTAGCGATCCATATTTTTAGATTTTACGAAACATAGATTTTTTCACAAAACATTTTATAACTCAAAAGCGTTTAGAGATAAATCATTTCTTTTTGAAGTGAAAACTTCTTTAGGCGCGTTGAGCACTTTTGGGTGAAGAAAAATCTTTGAACTCCCGTCATCGTCAGCTGACGCTTTCCATTTGAAGTGAAAACTTTTGGGTGAACAAAAATCATTGAATTCGCGTCATCGAAACGCTTTCCATCCTTGTATGATACAAATAATGTATCATACAATTAAATTGCTAATGTGAAGTATTAGTAATTATATACTGTATATTGTTTTAAAATCTGGTGCGGCTCTACACGACTTCTTTCATCTCCGAGCACTGTCTCTATTGCAATTAGACCTCACAAAACCGTGAGAAAGCCCAAAGCTGCCATTTTTCTCAAGTTTTTGCAATCTGGTGCGGCTCTACACGACTTTTCTCATCTCCGGACACTTTCTCTTAAAGATTGCAGCCGAAAACGTTGCAGTTAGACCTCACAAAACCGTGAGAAAGGCCAAAGCCGCAATTTTTCTCACGTTTTTACAATCTGGTGCGGCTCTACACGACTTCTCTCATCTCCGGACGCTGTCTCTTTTGCAGTTAGACCTCACAAAACAGTGAGAAAGGCCAAAGCCGCCATTTTTTCTCACGTTTTAACAATCGGGTGCGGCTCTACACGACTTCACTCATCTCCGGACACAGTCTCTTAAAGATTGCAGCCGGAAACGTTGCAGTTAGACTTCACAGAACCATGAGAAAGACCAAAGCCGCCATTTTTTTCACGTTTTTAAAATCTGGTGCGGCTCTACACGACTTCTCTCATTTCCGGACACTGTCTCTTATAGATTGCAGCCGGAAACGTTGCAGTTAGACCTCACAAAACCGTGATAAAGGCCAAAGCCGCCATTTCTCTCACGTTTTTACAATCTGGTGCGGCTCTACACGACTTTTCTCATTTTCGGACACTGTCTCTATTCCAGTTAGACCTCACAAAACCGTGAGAAAGGCCAAAGCCGCCATTTTTCTCACGTTTTTACAATCTGGTGCGGCATTACACGACTTCTCTCATTTCCGGACACTGTCTCTATTCCAGTTAGACCTGACAAAACCGTGAGAAAGGCCAAAGCCGCCATTTTTCTTACGTTTTTACAATCTGGTGCGGCTCTACACGACTTCTCATCTCCGGACACTGTCTCTATTGCAGTCAGCGCATTAAATAAAATTGTAATATAATTTTTGTAGTAGTAGTTTATATTAATGAATAAAAAATCACTTCATTTAAAAGTATTTCCTACACAATAAAATATTTCCTGACGATTCAAGAAATACACACGTAATTGTTCACGTTTTCACTTATGTCGGCACTCCCGAAGTGCAACTTTTTTTTTTTTTTGATCTCGCTTCCATAATTTAATTCCCAAAAGATTGAGAGAAAATTTCAAAAACTGAATGAGTTATATTTTTTTAAATTTTAGACATTAAACCATTCAATTGAAAACAGCGACCTTCATTCCATGAGATTGTATAATGTGTTCTTTGTCTTTATCACGGGAACCACTTCACGGAAGAACGATGTCTGATGGAAAGGGAAGAAAAACACCTGCGACTGATTCAGTTGATAATCAGATGAATTTTAAGTGGGATAAGAAATTGCAAATTTCTATTTTCTTCAATTTTTCGAATTTGCACACGACACTTGGTATACAATCTTAACACCACAAAACATATTTGCAGTTCAAATTTCATCGATTTTCGTCAATAAACAAAAGGTTTACATTTTAATTGCAAATTAAATTTTATTCTAATACGCGTATTTCAATTTCTAATTAGGATTAAATTATTTTTAATACATCATTCGAAAGATATTTTAAAGTTCTTTTATATTATCGAAAGTTTTCACCAGATTTACACGTTTTGAGGTCTCCCGAATCAGTTTTCTTTTGTATCACAGCTACTAATTAAAATAATTTCATAAGTAATACATCATTAGAAATCTTTGTTGATTTGGAATCGAACTGTACATTACAGAAATTTCTACCGCACTTTAATATTTTAAAATTCCAATATTTCAATTTCTAATTATGATTAAATTATTTTTAAAACATCATTTGAAAGATATTTGAATGTTCTTTTATATTATCGAAAGTTTTCACCTGATTTACTCGTTTTCAGGTGTCCTGATTAGGTTTTCTTTTGTATCTCAGCTAATTGAGTTAGACCGTTCAAAACTGGTATACATAGGTTAATTAGGAGGGGCTGAAAGGTTGGGGAAGTAATAGGTGTGCACCGCGCGTGATGCGCGCGAGATTTCACCCGATTTACACGTTTTGAGGTGTCCTGATTAGGTTTTATTTTGTATCTCGGCTACTAATTAAAATAATTTCATAAGTAATACATCATTAGAACGCTTTTTTGATTTGGAATCGAACAGTGGAATACAGAAATTTGTACCGCCAGATGGCGCTGTAATATATTCAAATTTCAATATTTTACTTTCTAATCATGATTAAATTATTTTTAATACATCATTCGAAAGATATTTTAAAGTTCTTTTAAATTATCGAAAGTTTTCACCAGATTTACACGTTTTGAGGTGGCCTGAATCAGTTTTCTTGTATGGCGCTGTAATATTTTCAAATTTCAATATTTCAATTTCTAATTATGATTAAATTATTTTTAATACATAATTCGAAAGATATTTTAAAGTTCTTTTAAATTATCGAAAGTTTTCACCTGATTTACACGTTTTGAGGTGTTCTGATTACGTTTTCTTTTGCATCTCAACCAAATGAGTTAGATCGTTCAAAATTGTTATACGTAGGTTAATTAAGAGAGCGTGAAAGGGTAGAGAAGAAATAGGCGTGCACCGCGCGTGTATCCCTTAACTTGTGCGCGCGCTTGTACCCCTGTGTTAACATTGTACAGTCGGTAACAAAAGTCTCCGAACACTAGCGAAAATTCCTATGTGAAAAAAGTACACTTAATACAGTTTTGTTAAACAAATCCTTGTCGAATTTGGTTTTTAGACTGACTAAGAACAGGATTCGATAAGGATTTATTTAACAAAACTGTATTAAGTGTACTTTTTTTACATAGGAATTTTCGGTAGTGTTCGGAGACTTTTGTTACCAACTGTACTCATTGAGTCAGCATGTGCAAAGATTCTTCCGATGTCACAAGAAACATGGTCAAAGCTATAAATATGAATTAGAGTACTAATTTCACAAATGTTATACAGGGTTACATACAAACGGAACGCTTGCAATTTCGATGAGGTAAATTTTGCAAGTTTTTTGCAAATACAGTCGGCAGCAAAAGTAACAGAGCACTAGCGAAAATTCCTGTGTAATAAAAGTACACTTAATGCATATTTGTTAAATAAATCCTTGTCGAATCCTGCTCTTAGTCAGTCTAACAACATGATTCGACAAAGATTTATTTAACAAAACAGTGTTAAGTGTGCTTTTTTCATATAGGAATTTTCGCTAGTGCTCGGATACTTTTGCTGCCGACTGCAGTCATACATTTGGAACGCCTGCAAACGGCTTTGCAACTGGAAGTGTTTCATTTGTATGTACCCATGGGCGTCGGCAGAATGGGGCAAGGGGGGGCACTACCCCCCCCCCCTAGAAAATTCTACTAAGCATTTTTTCTTTAAATATAAAACTATGCTATCAGAATTTTATTTAAAAAAAATATTTTTTCAGGTTGTGCCCCCCCCCCTCTCCCCCCTGAAATTTTTTCTAGCGACGCCACTGTATGTACCCCTTAGTTTGCTAATAATGAATGTTGCATAACAGGATAGTTCAGTTCTAATAAAATGATAGAAAAAATATGCTAACATCTGTTAGAAGTTAGAAACTGTAAATTTTAGAATTATTAACTTAGAATGTTTCTTCTAAAACTACATATGTAATAAAAGTTTTTATATATTTGAAAAGATTTCTTTTATCATTGAATAAATTCATTGATTATTTTTCTATGATTTTCTTAAGAAAAGATTTTATTTTAAGAGCCCAAACCTAAAAATTTCTTTTATGATGATAAAGTTTTAGTTACAAAATTCAAGTAAGGTAAAATCAAGCTAAAAAAAAAAAAAAAAAAAAATCTTAAGAGAAAATGTAGTTGGTAAAATTATAGAATTTTTCGTGAAAAATATTGTGCAAGGTATAAAATTTTAAAAATCTGAAAACTCCTTTAAAAAGAATCAACTTTTACTTTTTAGAAGTGGTATAAATAACTGATGCATCCTATGATGTTAATATCTTAATTTGAATTATTATAAGAAATATTACATAGAAAATAATTCTAATATAAAATTATTAAAGAATTTTTACATACATTACATTTAGAGTGAATAAATTTTTGTTCAGTTGCATGCCAAGTGATAGTATAAATTGTAAAATCAAAATTAAGAATGAGTTACTATATCACAAAATACACTTTCATTTAACCAAATCTTCTTTTTCAAATACTGTAAAAAAAAAAAAAAAAAAAAAAAAAAAAAAAAGATTTGCTCTTGTGGATTGAACAGGGAGCAGCCCCCGCTCACCGCTCGAAGAGCGGTGTTGAGCGCTTCCAGGAAAATCCACGTGAGCTGCTCCGACATTTATTGAAAAAAAAAAAAAAAAAAAATTACATCATGCATCGCCTGGCTTAGCCAGCCCGCGACAAGGGGCGATGCAAATGGGCATGGGTATTTACAAGAGCGGCGCCAGACACAAGTCTACCCGCGACACGGGGCGCCGCTTGATTATAGGAGAGAGGGTGCGAGGCTGTGTGGCCTTCAACGACAAGCGGCACGCTACCAGTTTAGACCCTTGCATTTATGAGGGCTACTGCAGCATTACGGGCACACGGGAAGATAACAGGGAGATAGAAGAATAATGTGTTTAGGAGAAAGAATTTTTCTTTAGTTGTGATTTTAGGTTAGTTTGTTAGATTACATAAATCCATTAGGAATGAGAAAATTTTATTTAATTTATTAATTAAGGGTTTCCTTGTTAAAATGTTGTCCAGCCAATTGATTGGTCTGGGAGAGGGATTTCTAATATGATATAGTGCTGTTAAGGGGCAGTGGAAATAATAGTGTTGCGGAGTTCCCTCCTCGCCGCAGGAACACAGGGGAGAGCGTCGGCAATGAAATTTGTAAAGGTAAGATGGGAAGGGGCCATGACCTGTTAAAAATGCCGTGATAGGTGGAGTTAGGGTCCAGGAATTAATACGAGCCTGTGGGATCAGCGAAAAGGTGTGCCTACCCTTCTCTGAACTATCCCACAGGTTTTGCCATTTGAGATTAATAATTTCTTTGATTCTATTTTTGACATAGGAGGGTGGGGCAGGGATTGTGGAACACTTGGTGGGGAAATCAGTTGCTTCTTTTGCAAGGGAGTCAGCGAGTTCATTGCCGATCACGCCCCTGTGGGCAGAAACGTGTGCCAGGGAGCAAGTTAAGTTAGGATTCGTTAAGAGTTTTTTTATCTGTTGAATTTGTGGGTGTCTGCACCGATGCCGAGCTATTGCCTGAAGGCCCGAGAGACTATCGCTGAAGATGTTAAAGATATCATTCGTGTTCGAGTCGCCAATCCAGCGTATTGCTTTTTCTATGGCATAGATTTCCGCTTGGAAGACTGTATTATAGTCCTCGAGCCTGCAGGCCCACCGATGGGCCACGGTGCCACGGTCCAGCACGCAAAACGCTGCTGCAACCCCGGCGTCCGTTTTGGAACCATCAGTGTAGATCGCCACTGGAGCAGAGGGAGAGAAACTATTTTTAGTGCAATTGGTGATGAAAGGGGCAACATCCTTGCCTGGGTGAATATCCCAGCTGCAGGTCAAAGTTTGTATGGGGGTTTGTGGGAAGATGATGTTTGTTAATTCGGGGTCTTTAAGCTGTAGGATTTGAGTTTTTATATATGTCTGCGAGACCTGCAGGTGGGCATGAGGAATCCCAGTGATTACGGTGAGGGCATCAGTGGATATTGTTTTATATCCTCTTGCAATTTGCAAGAGGAAGGGTCTTTGGGCTGAGTTAAGAGAGGTAATGGCATCAGTTCTCAGGTGACCGCCCCAAATGGCGGCTCCGTAGGTTATTATTTTCTCGATGATTGTTTTATACCAGGTTTTTAGGAGAGAGGTGGAGATACCCCACCTCTTTCCCACCATTTTTGCTGAGCTGTGGTATATACTTTGAGTCTTTAGTTTAATTTCTTTTACGTGAGCCAGCCAGTTGAGGTGCCTGTCAAAGGTGATGCCAAGGAGTTTCATGTTTTCGACATGATTGACACTGATGCCGTCTATCCGCATCTTGGGATTCCTAGATCTTTTAAGGGCTTTAGGGAAGGCGAGAGTTAATGCTTTGGTTTTAGATGGGGATAATTTTAAGTCGAATTCTTTCAAAAGTTTACTGAAGTGGGAAAGGGCTTCCTGGGCCTGGTCCTCAAGGTTTTTTCTAGTTCGACCCGAGACAATCAGGGAGAAATCATCCGCATAAGCAAATGTTGTGAAGCCCGCAGAGTTCATGCTTTTGAGTATTATGTCTGCTATCAGATTCCACAGGATAGGACCTAGGCACGAACCCTGTGGGCAGCCTTTAGTTTGGGGATGTTCGGTATTCCCGTCACCCCAGTTGACAATAATTTTCCTATGGGAGAGGTATGAGTGGATGATTCTGGCCAGATTACTCGGGCAGTTAAGGTCTTGTAGGGCGCGTAGAATGTGTGGCCACTCCACATTGTCGAAGGCTCCTTGAATGTCTAGAGAGATGATAGTGGTGTAGTTTGATGCATTACAGCTGACGGCGCAGGAACTTTTTATGGCTTGTAGTGCTTGGTCACAAGATCTGCCCTCTCTGAACCCAAATTGGTTAGGATGTAGTAGATTGTTTGTTTCGAGGTAAAAGTTTAATCTTGTTACAATTAATTTTTCTAATAGTTTGCCTAAAGTGGGGAGGAGGCAGATCGGTCTGTAGGATGAGGGTTCAGAGGGAAGTTTCCCTTGCTTCAAAAAGTACACCACTTCACCTCTTCTGAGTGTTTCGGGGAAGTATTGGTGTTTGAGACATAGATTGGTCCATTTCTGAAGGATGTGTGGCATTGTGCAGTGTACGTTTCGTAAGATTTTAAAATCTATGTTGTCCGGACCTGGAGCCTTTTTGATGTTGAAGCTGTGAAGAGTGGCTTTAACCTCAGACTCCGTGAAGGGAACATCCGAGGGAGCCGAGTAGAGTGGTGCTTGGTGTTGTGGGTAGACGGTTCTTGGGAAAAGGATGTTTGTGAGGTACTCTAGATTGTTACGTTTTGAGGAGAGAGCTGGAGGACGTTCCAGTTTCAGCTGGGGCGGGGTGAAGAATTTTTGACTGTAAAACTTTTGAGCTGTGCCGAATATTTGTGTTTGTGATGTGCAGAATTTCTTCCATGCGTTATGTTTGGCTTCGTTGATGTGTTTTTTGAATATTGCCGAATGGTGTTTTATTTTCTGTCTGTGTTGTTGTAGAAGTGACGGGTCGAGGTATTTTACTTGTCTTCTTAGGGCGGTTAGGTGATTACGCATGGAACGGAGCTGGGGAGACCAGAAGGAGTAGGCGTACTGCCGTCCCGATTTCTTGAGCCTGAATGCTGCGGCCGCGGCTGTCTGGATGGAGGCTATTAGATTAACTGTAAAATTTTCTAATTGTGTGGTGTTGTTAATGGCGTTGAGTTCGTCTGTTAGTGATAAGGAGGAGTTGAGTAAAAGTTTGTTAAATTTCTTGAAGTTTCCACGTTTAGTGGCAAACCGTTTAGAGTATGTTACTGTGGGTATTGAATTGATAGAGTAAGTGATGTAATTGTGATCTGTGTTATTAAAAATGTCCAGGACTGACCAGTCGTAGATTCGAGCTAGGGACTTTGTATTACAGAGAGTGAAGTCTGGCCAGCCCTGGGCATTGTCCTTTTGGAAGGTGGGAGCAGAGTTTTCTAAGTTAGCAAGGGTAAGGTTATTGGAGGCTATAAATTCTATTAGGCTGCGACCTCTGCTGTTCTCAATCGGTGAGCACCAAAGGGGGGAGTTAGCATTGAGGTCGCAGCCGCAGATGAAGAGTGACTTTTGAGTGATTAAATGTTGCCATTCCAGTAGACAGGCCTCAAAATCCGCTGACGGGGCTGCGTAAGCGCTGCCAATAATCAGTTCGCCCTCCTTCGTGGTCAGTGTAATAAAAACACAATGGTCCCCAGTGTAAAGATGAGTGTAAATAAGGGTTTGTGATCGAATTATAATGTGAGCTGAGTTGTTTTTAGAGCTGAAACTGGACCAGGAAGAAGGGAAGCCGTACAGATCTCCCCCAACGGTGCAATATGCGTCCTGGAGCAGTCCGATGTCCACGGAGTTATCCTCCATGAACGTGAGGACCGTCGAGTTCGCCGCCTTGCACCTGTTGAGGTTGATCTGCACGATCTTGAGGTTATTGAAATTAACTGGGGGTTCGGGAGAGGAAGAGGATGTTGCCTCTGGGGAAGGTGAGGAGAGTACTTTTTTGTTTTTCTTTTTAGCTTTGAATTTTAATAACTATTTTGGGGTAAGAGGTTGGGTTAGTTTAGGAATAAAAGCTGTTACCTTCCTGAGGTGCGATTTGAGCTGCCGTGGTAGGGACCGTCAGCATAACGAGAGTCATCAGCGTAATAGGGTCCGTCGTAGGGTCCATCACAGGGTCCATCATAGGGTCCGTCAGTGTAGTACTCTTGGTTATAGGGGTAGTTGTAGTAGTCAGAGTAATAGTCAGAGTACAGTGGGTAGTCGGGATATGGCTGATATTTTGAGTCTTGCTGAGAGGGTCCTGGGACTGAACTGTAGTTCCTGCTGAGTGACCTTTGTAGGAAAGCTCTGCTGGAAGTTTTTTGTTGGTTGGCACTCTTTTGAGAGGTGTGTTTGCGGCTTCTAGAGGGGAGTCTTTGGGATGATTTGGAGTGAGCCTTGTAAGACTTTGTTGATCTGGAGCGGCGTCTTGTTGGGCGCTTTGGGGAGTCCGTCCTGCTTTTCCTGGGAGGAGGTGGAGCCGAGACTGTGCAGGAAAACTTGGCTTCCAGTTCCTCTCTACGGGAATTGTATTTCTCCGCATAGAGTGGACAGTCCATAGAGTAGGCCTGATGGTTGGAGGGAAGGGCTCTTTCGTGATTTCTTCTCCTAGTAATGTTGAACCTCTGGCAGTTGATGCAACTCGCCCTGGCGTTGCACCCATCATTCTTGTGGCTGCCTGAGCACTGCGAGCAGAAAAGCTTGTCACTGCACTTGGACGTTGGGTGTTCCAGCGACTGACATTTAGTGCATCTCAGGACCCTTGTGTAGGGCCTGAAGATGCATCTGAAGAGGCCCAGATTAAATGCCTGAGACTTGATAAAGGCTTCTGCAAAGGGCAGCGGGGCTTGAAAAACTAGGTTTTTAAGGTGTGCTGCTCTGGCGGGTTGTGTTCTTACGTGTTTGATAAGGTCTTGGAGGTCCCCAGGGAGGCTGCTGGCCTGAGAGAGTTTTTGGACAAAGAAAATTAGAAAAATTTATTAGATTTGGCTGTGGAGAGGAGGAATTTAGAGTTATTGTATGTTAACTAGGGGCTACCGGGATTGGAGAAAATGGAGATTTCCGTGCACACAGAAACGTTGGGACTATGATTAATTTGGAATTAAGACAGGTAATTAAAGTCTCTGCAGACGAGGTGCAGAGAAACAAAATAGTTGTTATTATAATGAAAATGTAATTAACACAGTGAGAGCAAAAACAAATAATTAATGAGAAAATGAATACGTGTAAATGGATGGATTTATACGAGTATCAATTAATTAGGAGTTACATTAATAAGAACTGATTCAAATCGTAGTTGTAGAGTTGTTAAGAAATAGGTTGAGTGGAAATAAAGGACCAATCAAAACATAATATTGGCAGGGCTTAATTACTCAAGATTGAGAATAAATCCTGAGTTGTTAGATTTTAATTAGAGTGGTTGGGGGACAGGACAGAACAAAGCTTAATAAGGGCATGAGCTAATTAGAAAGGGGGGCTCTGCACTTGGAACATTAAAGAAAATAATGGGACTGAGCATAATTTACATGTTAGGCACCCGAACACCCCCGAAAATGCCATCATGGTAGGAACGAACACCCCTTAAAAACAGGGTCAGCTAGCCCCACGATAACATCCGGGGATAGTCGTGTACCCGTACAAGGACGCTTGCAACTTAAGAAAATAGCGCAAGGCACGAGGGGATTAAAGAATTAGAAATAAACTATTAATGAATGGGTAATTTTAATAATTTTAAGCAAAATACATATTTGAGGTTCAGCAATGGTTGTCAGATCATGTTTGTGGATTGGAAAATATTCCGTATTTAGGTTTTTAGAGAGAGTTTAAGAGCTAAAGCTTGCTAAAATAATGTTTAAAATAGAGAAAAGCAAACAGCCATATTGAAAACCATTGCTGACGGAAGCACAAGTTATTGAATATTAAATATACAATTTATTAAAGAACCACTTGGGTTAGAATTTAAAGAGTGGTATCAAAAGATAGATAATAACTTTAGGAAAAGAAAATGGTATAGTACATGACTCCGACTCACCCCTTTCCTATTGTATCTAGCCGGCCATCGGGAGCACTAAAACAAACGTCTTGACTCGTTGAAGGTCGGGCCGGATTCGGCTTAGACAGCATTTTATAAAGCTACTGTTCAATTTTCATGAAAAAATATGAATAAATAAAAAAATGACATATTTATTGGAAAAAGATTAAATTTTCTTTTCCGTTGAAAATTCGTAGTATTTGGTTTTAATGCCCGATAATTCGATTGTGAATATTTTTGAAAGAGTACGATTATTAGGGAGGGCTTAGTGGGGGGGAAAGGGGCATAAATTAAAAAAAAAAGAGTTACAGCGTTTGAAATTGGTTGGTATATTTAAATGTTAAGGCAAGGTAAGTCAATTGCGGATATTTTCGAGTGTAAAATTATTGTTATCGACGGAAAGGAGGGGGGGGGAAGAGCCAAGAGGCAAAGATGTAGAAAAGGAACAGGAGTTTCGGAGAAAACCACGGTACACCCAGAACACCTTTATTCTTTAATATATTGCAGAGTTTTGAATTCCAATTTCTGCTCACATATCGTACTAAGGATATTTAACGTTATATAGCCCGGAATTATGCAAGTTTCGGAGAAAACCATAAGTAATACATCATTTAAAAAGCTATTTGAATTACAATTGATGAGTATGTGTTGCAAATCTCTATCGCCAGAAGGCGCTTTGATATTTAAGTCAGACACAAATCTTTTAAAAAAATGTTATACGGCGCCGCAGCCGCCACCGAGCGGGACTTAGATAAAGTCAGAAATTTGAAAGATCATAACATGGTGAGCGAACAGGCTGTTTCAGATATTGAAAAGGGAAGAGGGCGCCGAAGGCGCTACCGCACGGGAATTTACTGCGCTTTCAATAAGCTATTGTCACGATATATCGATAAGCTGTCATTAGACCAGAAACGGGAAAAAGGCGCCGCAGGCGCCACCGAGCGGGAGTTTCGTAAAGTCGGATTTTTCAGGGATCGCGAACCAGCTGGTCGCCGAAGGCGGCTAGTATTATATATGTGAAAAAGATAACATAAAAACAAATAGCATAATAGGAAGGTGTGTTTAAAAGGTTTCCATATTGCTTTAGAAAATCTTTATTCTGCCAAATTTTTCAATCCAGTACCGTAGTTTTTGTTTACATTGCGAATATGTAAACAAACGCCTTTGCACCGAATTGCAATATTTTACTGTATTAATTACTATCATGTCATAAGATTTTTCGTAACAGATTACACTGCCGATTCAAAAAATAACTTAATTGAACTTCAGGTATTTTCAATTTTTAACACAGTAATTTGAACATAAAATCGAGACGCTATCTGAAAATCAACGAGAATTGTCACAGTTCGAATATATAACATTACATGATTATATTATTAAACTCAAATTAAATAAGTACATATCAAATATATTCAGGTATCTGACTTCGTTAAACAAACAAACAAACAAAAAAAAAAAAAAAATTCTGAAGGCTTTTTTTTACCATATGCGATAATTTAACTTTTTGGTCGATTTTAAAAATACGTAGCCACTGTTTACAACGCTACACTGATTGGCATATTTTATTCTGGGGAATTAATCGTAGCTAGTACAAAATCAATAAAATCCTCAAGAATTGCGCTAAAGTACCCGTTAATAACTATTATTTATGGTTAATATGAATCAAAATTTTAAATATTTACCAGAAAATGATTTTAAATTTAATTATTTAACGCATGTGTATCATCGGGTTTTTAGATAGACATCGAAACAAGAACTTAGACTTTTGTCCACCAGAGGGCGTATTCGAGTGCTAGAGTTGCGAATATTCTGCAAGGTCAAAAACGGAAAATATAAGGGCCCTAGCATATTCCAATCGACAACACTAGCGTCTCGCCGCAGCGCCGGCTCTCTACAAAAATGCTAACTGAGCATGCGTACAGACTTGGATTTTTGGAAGTTGTTGGATTCAAGCAAGTTAAACAGAGTTTGGCGAGTCATCACCCTTTTAGCACATTTTCCTAATTTATGTGTATTACTTTAATACAAAAAATATTTCAAATGACAAAAACATCCCCATCCCCAAATATATCCATTTTTTTTTTTTTTTTTTTTTTTTTAATAGAAACTTTATTTTTAGGAAAATTAATAGATAATTTTAAAAAATTAACAAAAAAAAAAAAACTGCCATTTTCAATACAGATTTTTTTTTTTTTTCTTTTAAATCTCATATCTATTTTATAAATTTATTTATTTATTTATTTTCTTTTGTTTAGCTTAAAAAACAAACCTTGGATTTCATTACAAATTTAAAATATGTAAAATAATTATTTTTATGTTTAAATAATAAACAAAAATTATTTTATTTAAATTTTAATTATTTTATAAACTTGTTCAAATTTGTTAAATGTGTCATTTAAATTACTTCTTTTTAAAATTCCTTTAATGCAAAGATATTTCAAATGACAGAAACACTACCCCCCCCCCCCTAAATATTTCTTTTCATATTTTATTATAATATATACATAAAAAACAAACCTTGGATTTCATTACAAATTTAAAATATGTAAAATAATTAATTTTATGTTTAAATAATAAACAAAAATTATTTTATTTAAATTTTAATTATTATATAAACTTGTTTAAATTTGTTAAATGTGTCATTTAAATTACTTCTTTTTAAAATTCCTTTAATGCAAAGATATTTCAAATGACAGAAACACTACCCCCCCCCTAAATATTTCTTTTCATATTTTATTATAATAACTGCTATTTATGAATTAATAGACTACAAAGAGAATTTAAAAAATAGACCAGTTAAAATGTTTTATTAAAAAAATAACAACCTTTTTTTTTTTTTTTTTTTTTTTTTTTTTTAAAGGAAAGATGATAATTAAAAGAAAAAATATCTTTAAAAACAAAACAGCCGTTTTCTTAAAATATCTTCAATACAAATTTAAATTTATTGCATTTTTTTTTTTTTTTTTTTTTTTTTTTTTTTAGCTATTAAATCTATTAAACAGTTTATTTTACTTTACTTAGCTTAAGAAAAAAAAAAAAGAAAAAACGTGGATTACAATAAAAATTTATAATAGAATTTTTAAACATGTAAAATATTTATTTTTATGTTTAAATAGAAAGCAAAAATTATTTCATTTAAATTTTAATTATTTTTTAAACTTGTTTAAATATATTTCTTTTTTTAAATTCCTTTAATGCAAAGATGTTTCAAATGACAAAAACACTCAACCCCCTCCTAAATATTTCTTTCCATATTTTATTTAAATAACTGCAATTTATGAATTAATACACTACATAGAGAATTGCTTTTTTATTTAATGCTAATTCCAGCGGAGATTTTAAAAAATATATTTATATTTATGAGAGTTATTTAAGTTAATTAATGTGAAGAAAATAAGAAAACTCCTCAAATTGTAAAAGCATTCAACAATTATTTCAATTTAATAAAGCATGGCTCACTATCAGACCAAAAAAAAAAAAAAAAAAAAAAACCCAAGCAGATGTGCAACATGAATGCATCAGCACAAGACAGCAATTTTTCTACAGAATCTTTAAAAGTGTGTTTCTGTATGTGGGATTAGGCCTGAGTGAGATGTTCTCTGGACAGTTTTTTTAAGGTGACCTAGCACATTCTAATGCGAGTTCCTAAGAAGACCATGGAAAAGTCGCACAACTAGGTTAACAAGTGTGTGTACCTGATTCAAAGCTAGCACCTACCATCTATCACCTTGGATGACAGAATCTCTTTGCCAGTGCAATAAATTTAGAATAAGAAATTTGTTTGAAATACAGATTTCAAATTATAAAAGAAATTTTTTTAAACTGATATTTCGGTAGTAATTTTATTTATTTATTTATTTTATTTTTTCCATATAAATACAAAAATTAAAAAAGATTTTGACAACAAATTTTCGCCTGTAGTCAAAGCCACGTGAACCTGGGGACCCTGCCCTGAGCACCAAGATAAAGCACTAAACTCCTTAAAAATGCATTCATAAATGTTGAGACCATTTTTTTTTTTTTTAAAGAAGTAATTTAAATAAAATATTTAAAAGGCAGTTTCGTTTTTAAAAAACTTTTTTACCCCCCCCCCCTTTTTTTAAATTATCTATTAATTTTTCTAACAAAAAAAAAAGTTGCTGTTTTTTAATAAAACTTTTCCCCTGGTCAGTTTTTTAAATTCTCTTAGTAGTCTATAAATTCATAAAATGCAGTTTTTGTAATAAAATATTGAAAGAAATATTTAGGGAGGGGGGAGTGTTTTTATCATTTAAAACATCTTTGCATTAAAGGAATTTTAAAAAGAAGTAATTTAAATAACATATTTAATAAATTTACATAAGTTTAAATTATAATAAAAATTTAAATAAAATAATTTTTGTTTACTATTTAAACATAAAAATAAGAATAAATATTTTACGTATTTAAAAATTCTTTTATAAATTTTTATTTGTAATCCACGTTTTTCATTTTCTTTTCTTTTTTTTAAGGTAAGCAAAATAAAATAAACTGTTTAACAGATAAAAAAAAAAAAAAAAAAAAAAAAAAAAAAAGGAAAGAAATGCAATAAATTTAAATTTGTAATGAAATTATTTTAAGAAAATGGCAGTTTCGTTTTTAAAGAATTTTTTTAATTATCTATTAATTTTCCTTAAAAAAAAAAAAAAAGTTGTTATTTTTTAATAAAACATTTTACCTGGTCTATTTTTGAAATTCTGTTTGTAGTCTATTAATTCCTAAATTGCAATTATTGTAATAAAATATGGAAAGAAATATTTGGGGGGGGGGGTAGTTTTTGTCATTTGAAACATTTTTGCATTAAAGGAATTTTAAAAAGAAGTAATTTAAATAACATATTTAACAAATTTAAAACAGGTATGTGTAATAATTAAAATTTAATTAAAATAATTTTTGTTTACTATTTAAACATAAAAATAAATATTTTACATATTTTAAATTTGTATTGTAATTCAAGGTTTTTTTTTTTTTTTTTTTTTTTTTTCGAGCTAAGTAAAAATTATAATAAACTGTATAAAAAAAAAAATGCAATTAAAAAAAATGCAATTAGATTTAAAAAAAAAAACAATAAATTTAAATCTGTATTGAAGATATTTCAAGGAAATGGCGGTTTCGTTTTTTAAAAAAGTTTTTAGTTAATTTTTTTTAAATTATCTATTAATTTTCCTAAAAGAAAAAAAAAATTAGTAATTCAATTTAATATGAACTACCATACACATCTAACGCATAAACATAAATTGTAAACAATCTTACAATTTACAACCCTTCAGAAATGTAGCAGTGCATTGCCAAATTACAGCATGCCAAACCGGCCAAGGCAATTTATTCAACTTTTTCGTAGGGAGCCGGCGCTGCGGCGAGACGCTAGTATCGACAACTGATGATTGTGTCAGTCAGTCAGCGAGGCAGCACCCACAACAAACAGCGATAAATGCGCCGAGGATGAGTGCCCCACTTCAAGGTTTTATGCAGCAGGAGCAGCTTTAGCTCAATTCATTAGAAGGGGTTTGTAAGCATTTGAGTATTGACGTGCTCCTTCTTCCTCTATTATTATTCTACGTTCTGAATTTTTTTTCTGGAAAGGCACTTTTGAGCAGACCGTTCGTACAGAAGGAAAGCCTTATGTAGGTAAAATATGTTGTAAAGCGTTCTCTCAGAACAAAGATTTAAAAAATGAATTCACGCAATCATTCCCATGTAGAGCCATACGTTTGTGAAATCTGTGCTAGAAAGTTTCCTACAAGGCAGGCTCTAAATTATCATTTACGAACTCATACAGGCAGGGCCTGATTATTCAAAAGGCTCAGGAAGCACAAGCTTCCCCTCTAAAATTTAAGAGGGGGCCCCATAAAGATTAAAAACATGGTCTTGAATTTTTTGTTTCAGATTTTCACACTGAGATTGAATTTTTTCTGAGAAAGGTTACCTAAAACAAGACAAAACACTCACTATTTCGGGAAAAATCTATTATTTAACCTCAAAAGTCTGAATGTTCTTAGTTAAAAAGTTGTATGATTTTAATGTTCTGTGTAGAAACCACCCAGATGTATGAAAAAAAACAATAATAATAATAAACACACACTATTTTTTGGTCTATAGCATTTTTATATAACAGGAAAACAAGATTTTCCGAAATGAAAGGGGGCCCCGAAATGATGCTGAGCTTCCCCTAACTTCAAAGCTTAATCGGGCCCTGCATACAGGAGAAAAGCCACACGTCTGTGAAACATGTTTTAAAGGATTTAGTTTAAAGCCAGATTTAGTAAGACATTTACGCTCTCACACAGGAGAAAAGCCATATGTGTGTGAAATATGTTCTAAAAGATTTTCTCAGAAGAGTAATTTAAATGTGCATTTACGCATTCACACAAAAGAGAAGTCGTATGTGTGTGAAATGTGTTCTAAAGGATTTTCTCAAAAGTGTGAATTAAATGTGCATTCATACATTCACACAGGCGAAATACCATACGTGTGTAAAATGTGTTTTAAAGGATTCTATCAGAAAAATAATTTAAAAGTGCATTTACGCACTCACAGTGGCGAAAAGTCATACGTGTGTGAAATGTGTTCTAAAGGATTCTCTCATAAGAGTAATTTAAATGAGCATTCACGCATACACACAGGCGAAAAACCATACGTGTGTGAAATATGTTATAAAGGCTTCCCTCGGAAAGGTGATTTAAATAAGCATTCACGCACTCACACAGGCGAGAAACCATACAAATGTGAAATATGTTCCAAGTCATTCACTCAAAATCGTCATTTTAAACTGCATTTACGTACTCACACAGGCGAAAAACCATACGTGTGTGAAATTTGTTCTCAAAGATACTCCACGAAGTGTCAATTAAATGTGCATTCACGCGCTCACACAGAAGAAAGTCAATATGTGTGTAAAATATGCTCTAAAAGATTCTGTCAAAAGTATCATTTAGATGTGCATTTACGCATACACACAGGCGAAAAACCATACGTGTGTGAAATATGTTATAAAGGATTCACTCGGAAGGGTGATTTAAATAAGCATTCACGCACTCACACAGGCGAAAGACCATACAGATGTGAAATTGAAATATGTTCTAAATCATTCACTGAAAATCATCATTTAAAAATGCATTTACGGACTCACTAATGCGAAAATATTTGTTATAAATGATTCTGTCGGAAGGGTGATTTAAATGTGCGTTCACACAGGCGAAATGTTCTAAAGGATTCTTTCAGAAGATTCAGTTAAATGTGCATTCATGCAATCAGATAGGTGAAAAGCTGTTCTACAGACTTTCCTACAAGGCAGGTTCTGAACAAATATTTACGAACTCATACAGGAGAAAAATCATATGTGTGTGAAATATGTTCCAAAGAAATTTCTAATAAAATAAAAGTAATCTGAATAGGCATTTACGCAGAAGAAAAGCCATATTTATGTGAAATGTGTTCTAGAAATTTTTCTCACAACGGAGCTTTATAGATTTATCTACGGATTCACAGAAGAGAAAAGCTGTTTGCGTGGGCTATATGTTGTAAAGTATTCTCGGAGAAGAGTGTATTAAGTACGCATTTCACACAAATGAAAAGTTTTTTAAAGGACTCAGAAAAGTCATCTAAATACACATTCACATTGGCGAAAAATCATATGTGTGTGAAATTTTTTCTAAAGGTTTTTCTAGAATTAAGCTTCTAAAGATACATCTACGCATTCATACCGGAGAAAAAGCATACGTGCGTGAAATTTGGCTAAAAAGTTTTTCTCAAAACAGATATCTAAGTAATCGTTCTCGAATTCACGCGCTGGGAAAGCTGTGTGTGTGAAATATCGTCTACATTATTATTTTGGAATGATCCCAAGCAACATGGAAACGTTCTCTAAACGTTCAAATATTGTTCTGAAAACACGCTCTAAGAACGTTCACTTTGAACGTGTTATAGACGTCTATCTGTTCATCTTGAAGACGTACAATCGTACGGTACGGAGAACGTTCAATGAACGCGTAACTGTCACCATCGGTGTTATATAACCGTTCTGAAAACGTTCTATATGAAAACGTTCTAAACGTTTTTAGAAAGTTTTCAAAAAGTTCTAAATATTTTCAGAACGTTGTCGAAAACCTACTGTACGTTCCCCATACAACCAAAAGGATCCATTGGATGTCCTACAAATATCATACAGATCCTACAACTGACATATCCGGTAAGTGTCATAAAACAGCAACCAGAGAATGCCTTATGCATGATACTCGTAGGATCGCGGGGGTTTCAAGTGCATAGATAATACAGAGGACATCCACAGGCTGAATTATTACAGCACAAGCGCAGAAATCTAAATGCTATTCAAATAAATCGTTCTTTAGCAAACGAACTCAATCGAGTTTTATGTTGTTGTTGTTTAGTTCAGAGTTCAAAGGTGATTACAGATATGTTTTAATATGTTGCTATTATTATTTTTTTTTTCTGGGTTATATTGAATATTATAAGTAAGTAAACATCTTTATTGTTTGATATGAAATTAATTATTCTGAAGTTTACAACTTGCTTTATTGTACTTCATGTGTTCTGTTCTTGTTAGATGTTAGACCGTGTGTACAAAAATAAGTTATTACTAAAGGTTTTTACAATCATTTTCCTGATTTATCGTGAGGACCGTAAACGTAGTGCTGTTTTAGTGTACGAAATAAATATTTTTAAACAAAATTACCTGAAGTTCTGAAATTTTTAAATTCATTGAAAAAATTTCAATCGAAATTTAACATTTGTTTTACACAAAATTTAGCAAAAATTTTACGTTTGTTACTTATTAGTAGTTTACATCAACATTTAATTTAAAGGAAAATTTTTAGGAAAAAAAAAAAAAAAGCAGTATTTTTGGTTTTACATACCGATGTTATGTTTGAAGATATTTCTTTAAAATTTCGGTTTCTACCACAGAGGATAAAAATTGTGATGTCATGTTTCCAGACCATCCTTGGTGAGTTCCAGACTGTTAGGGCAATGGAAATTTTTGAAATATTTTCTGTGTTGGTTAATTTTAATTTCAGTTATTCAAAGTTAGTACACTAGACCTTATTAGTAAATCACTTTTAATAATAATATGCTTCTAAATATTTAAAATAAATTATATTTTTAACATGCTGCAAAATGTGCACTTAATGAAACTTTTGAGCTGATGTTGGCTTTTGTGCTCAACTTGTATCTAGATTTTACACCCTTGCTTTAGCTACCTACTAAAATGTAATTTTTCTTTCACAAGTATATTTAATAGATTAATTTTTCTTTTACAAGTATTTTATCATTAGCTCATTAATAATTTTGCATTATTACATATGTCTACATCTGTATCTTGGAATTTATTGACTTTGTATGCATTCAAATAAGTTACATGAAAATAATTTCAAAGCATAATGCTCAAAATTTCTCCCTGGGAATTTATAATAATCCTGTTGGATGCAGAGATAAAGCAAAATCACCAATTTAAATTATAAATGTATGAAATGATATTGTCAGTCTCATATTGTTTATATACCTATGTTATGTTTATGGCAGAGCCTCCTAAGTAGGTTAAGTAGATGCCTAGCGAGTCGCTCGGAAACTTGGCAACAGTACAAGAAGAACATAGCCAGCAGATGGCGCTTGATACCGTGTCGTAAAGTTCTGTTTATTTCCCGCGATTCAATTGACTTTCAATTGAGTTCTACACGGTTTATGTTTTATTAATTTAATAAATGTGAGAGGTTTTTTTTTTTTTATTATTATTTATTTATTTATTAATATGGTGTATTGCGTCGTTCCATTTTGTAAATCGTACAGTCGCCGTGAAAATATAAGTTTTCAAATGACTGCACATATTTCAAGACAAGGTATGTAAACTATACTATATTACCAACCCTCCGGATTTTTGAATATCAATAATATTTTTCACCAAAAACATTATTTTTATTTATTATCGTAAATTCTATGATTAAGACGAAGATAAATTTAAAAGAAATTATGATATAAAAATTCGAAGGGTTGACACCTCTGTTAGTAAGTTAGATTTAACAAATAAAATAGTTATGCTTATTACAAAATGAAATGAAATTTTTATTTATTGATGTAGGAATACAGAAAAATAACTTGTACTTAGTTACTTTGAAGTAACTCTATATTGGAGTATTTTATAGTTTTATTCATAAATTACATTAGTAACTTATGAATAAAACTATAAAATACTCCAATATAAGGAACAAGATTGATTTATATTTTTTAATACCACTGTTATATTTTTTAATACCACTGTTTTTTTAAAGACTTGTGTAAATGCGTATAAAAATTTGATTATTTCAGTTAAATCGAAACAAAAGTGTTGGGAATTTTGAAAAGAAAAAATAGAAAATTTTTATTTCTACTTTTGTTCTTTTTAAAAATATTAAGTTTTAAGATTCATAACATTACTTTTATTAACCTTTTACCACACAAATGGAATATAGAATTAAAAATTCATGTAAAAATTAAATATCATGATTACTGATTTGAAAAATTATCAGATATGACAGAAAGATGACTTGATTTTTTGAAATAGAAATTCTCCACATCCATACACTCACATATACACACACACACATATACTGGCTAATTGCCAAAAACTACTTTTTTTGGACTCATGAGACCTTAAAAATATAAATCATGGGAAAACTCGATATCGAATTTTTTGGCCGAACACAATACTTTCATTATGTACGGTAGTAGGGTAATGGAAGTAAAAATATTTCAAGTATGTTATTAATTTGTCCTTAAATTTGCCAATATTTATCAAATTTTTCAAATTGAAACCTAATACGAGTTTTAAAATACAATTGTGAATTTCCTGCATTTGTTTGTTTTTGAGTTATTCTGATAATAAATATGCATATAAATCAATTACTAAAAAAAAAAAAAAAAAAAAAAAATGTTTTTTGTATTCAGGGGACCCCAAAACGTGACTTTATTCAAAAACGTGAGTTGAAAATAGAACTTCAAAAAAAAAAAAAAAAAATACTTTGTTTACATTATAGGTTCAAAAAATTAATTTTCCTTCTTCAACAGTATTCGTCGACATAAAAAAAGTGTAACAAAGCACTTCCATCAATTACATTCTACAGAAAAGAACGTTTAGCTTAATTTTGGATAGCCCTGTATATTTTCAATAAACTATTTGCACATCAGATTGTGCATTTAAATTTAGTCTTATATGAAAAACACCTAACACAAAATGAAATACACTTTCAGCATTTTCCAAGTATATCCGAGATAGACAAACCGACGCGCACAGACCAACCGCTAAAAACATTATTTTTCGTTTCAGGAGACCTCAAAACATGTAACTTTATTTCGAAACTGTCTATCAGTTTCGAAAGCATACCCTCTCGGAACTGATGGAGCTAATAAAATCTTGAAAAAAAAAAAAAAACTTCGTGCGAGAGAAAACTTATACTCAAGAAATCCTTAATTTTAAAAATTTAATTCTTAATGGTTATTTATTTATTTTTTGTGACGGACTAGACAACAGATTGTTTTCTTCTCCAATTTTTATTACTGAATGTTAACTTATCTCGTTAATGTGCTGGTCTATTTTTCTTATAAATAATATAAAATTCTCGATTTAAGAAAAATAATTCACACCTAATAAGGTAAAAATGTAAAGTAAAGGACATGACCAAAAAAAAAGACATGATTTTAATAATTTTCATTATAAATTATTCATTCTAAACTGAAACTCATTTAAAGTTCAGAGATTTTAATTTATATAAACGAAACTTTCATCTGATATCTAAATTAAAAAATTTTTGAAATTTTTATTGAATAAATATATAAAAAATAATTTAATCGCGTGATAGTGATCGCATGTTTTTGCTTATTTAATTTTAAATTTCGTTTTTTAATTAATAATATATATATTTTTTAAAAAAAGGTGTTATTTATTAGATACGCTGTAATTCAATTAGGTCTTGTCCACTTCCGAAGAAAATTAAACCCTATACTTTTTTAAATATAAATATTTGAATATTTTTTTTTAAATATTTACGATAAAGCACTTTTACATCATTTTTTCAAATTAAAAGAAAAAAAAAAAAAAAAAATACAATTTTGGACTTTAAATTGAAATTAATAGCTAGATTTTTAGATGAAAAAGATAATTTATCTGTGAAAGAGAAGAAAATTGTTGCTCTGCGTAGGTGCTGTCACCTAGCGTTAGTTTTGTTTTTTAAATGTTGCCTAATTTAACATTGGGATTCGCAGCGCGTGGAAGGCATCTACTTAAGGAGGCTCTGTTTATGGTTTGTTTAAAATATTACAAACACATTATTAAAAATATTTAATAGCTAGTTTAGCAAATTCCAGGAAAGTTAATATATATATAAACTTTCCTCCCTTTAAGTGCAGTTTTTAATATAGTTAGATTATTTCCATGCATTGTCTGATTCTTTGACCAATTTTGCCTTTTTTCTACTACAGTGTTTAGGACAATAAATTACAAAATTTAACTGAGTCACAAAAGTTTTAATTTTTTAATTATTACTCATTATATTCTTAATTTTTGTAGCTGTTGGTATCAGATTTTTCTGAATGTAAACTTAGTAGTAAAATGAGCCTGAAGAATACAAAGTTTTTAGTTTTTTACTTTCCAGACATGCATTTGTAAAGAAAGTGCTGTATTCATGTCAAAAATCAAGCTTTGAGATTTTGGTGTTTCTGTATGTTTTGAGGTTACCTTAGTTCATTTCTGCTACTTTTAAAACAATTATGCATGTGAGTGAATGTGATAGCGCCTAAATGCTTTGTTCAAATGAGCTGAAAGTTGGTATGTATGTTATAAATGACCATAGACATTAGTCATATAAGTGACCAAATTTATACACGTTATAGGTCACAGCTTCACAAGCTGTGTAAATTTTGGTAAATCTATCCCTTATTTTTTTTTTTACAAAGACAAAAAAATATTCATTATCCCTTATGGCCTACAGGGGCCCAAGTTTTTAAAATGCAATAACGTCTAAAAGCCTTATTTGATTGAGCTGCAAATTAATACACATATTATTGGTTACTATTGCACAAATTGTGTGGATTTCAGTGAATCTAGATTTTATAGATTTTTACAGGGACACACCAAAAAGTTCTTTATTATTATGATCTGTGGACTCAAATTATTAGAAGTGCAATAGCGTAAAATTAAACAATGGAGAAAAATACTCATATATCCTATTGTAATCCCTATTATACAAGGTTGTTGATTTTTTTTTTAAAAATCAATTCTTTTTATTTAAATCAAGATTTATTTGAATTTAATGATTTTTTTAAACTATTCAACCAAGCTCCTCGCATATTATTTAAATCCAATTACTAAACAATTTTACTTTCTCCAGTTTGTGGTAAAAGTATTTATTTTAATCACTCATTATTTATGGGGAGTTTTTCTTTTATCTTAGGTTCTGATTGTATCAGTGACTAAATGATTGTTGTTTGGTACTTGTGTGTTTTGATTGCTCCACATTACCAGATGACAGTCATTTAGTTTTTCTTCTGCGGCAACGTATGAACTGAATTGACTATGAATATAGTGCCTAGGAAGCACCTTTTTTTTAGACTTAGCCCCAGCCATACAAGAACAGTTCCAAGAACAATTGTTATGGTTAAAGTAATTTCCTTTGGGTGTATTGTTATTTATTTGTTATAATTTTATTTTTCTGTTACACTAATTCTGCTGTTATAGTTCTCCTTTTGCATGCAAAGAAAATGTAAAAGTTTTACTTAGAGGATTATACAGTGGGTGTTCAATTTTTTTTTTTTTTTTTTTTTTTTTTTTTTTTTGCACTTTTTGGATTTTCTAAAAAAAATATTGAACAAAATAGTGCATGACTTCAGACATGCAAAGAACATTAAAAATTCACATTTTCCACTATCGATTTAATTCAGAGTGCAATTAGGGGACCAACCACAAGTTGAAGAAGAGTGCACATACTTTAGATCACCCTGTATCATAAAAAGCTACAAATAACTTGTAACTTTAACACATTGTTGTGCATACAATGTACAATATTTGTTTGTTTTGATGGGGAAATTGTGCGATTATTTAAGCAGATATAATTTCTTTTCAAAAGTTAATTTTTTTTAAACCTTTTTCTGCTTATAACTAGAACGGATTTCCATCAAAATTTACAGAAAATTTGATAAAACATTAGAGAAACATTATTTTGAAACAGTTTTCACACGTGTAATATTCACTGAGGTATGAGCATTTATATTTTAAATTAGTAAATATTGATTTACTGTGCATGTGTGTGAGATAGAAAAAATTTTATTGCATTGGTTGAAATCTAGATATATTGAGCAACTTTTAAGATTTGTGAGTTCATAAATGGATTTTTCTTGTATGTATGTGTGTATATATATATTTTTCATTGAGAAATAAATATTTGCTTACATTACTTTTGCTTTATGGTAAAGATTTATTGTTTTATTTATGATTATTAAATGTCATATTCTCATAAATGTGCCAGATTGATACCATTTCAAGATTCTAGAAATGAATCTATCTATAATCAAAAGGTAAAAGTATTGCTTTATAAAGGGAAAAAAAAAACATTGTTCTCAAGTATTTATAAATATAAATATGTATGCATATAATAAAACTGAAACACGTGTAAATTAATATATTATGTAAGTTTGCATAATTTCTGAGTAATAAATGTGTGTATGTAATTGTAATATATATTTTTAATTTCAGTATCTTTGTCTAGATTTAATAGTATTGAAATATGTTTGATATAATGAAAAATGAGTTATGTACTATATAAATATTAAAATTGTGTAATAATATAGCAGTGACAGATTAAGAAAGATAACTTGTATCTTACGGAAATATAAATAGTCAGGGCTGCTAGCCATTTAAACATGGTTTGCAAGAATCATTGGTTATATATTGTGGGGGACATTAAACTTACATAAGTACAATTAATTATTTGATTTTTTATTTATTTTTTTTTTTTTTTAAACTGCTGTTCAATGGAATAGGCAATTATTGCACTAAAATTTGATGAAACTTATTTTTTTGACTTAGCTGGTATTTTGCTTAAAAGTAATTTTTTTTTTCTGGTGTTTCATTGTAGAAATGTAATGTATTTTATTTTTGCAGTTGACTAGCAAAATGAGTAATTTTCAATACTCAAATTTTTTGAAAACTTCTAAAATTTGTGAAGTGTATTTAAATTTGTTGAATTTTGTAAAAGTTCTTTAATTTCAAGAATCAAGATTGTTCAATTTTCTGAATAACCTGTTTTCATCCCCTCCCCCCCAGTAATAATAATTGGTCTCAGAAGAGTGCACACATTTCACTCAGTGTTAAAAATCGGAGAGTAAATAAATAAATGAAAGCAAGATTCTCCCACCCTAATTGGAACCCTTCTGTATGCCTTGTTTTATTAAAAAAACATTTGTTTACATTTTGAAAATAATTTTCTATGTTGACAGTTTTATCTTTTTTAATATTAAATATATTTAAAACACTTTAAACACACGTAAATATAAATTTATTTAAAAGATGTTAAAATTTTTTTATCCAAAGCTTTTCGCTTTAATATTAAAGCATCATCAGGGATTTATGATTCGTTTCCATTGCGCAGTTTTAAATATTTATTTAAAAAATAAATAAAAATAAACATGATTTTTAAGTTTTTTTTTTTTTTTTTTTTTTTTTTTATCATTTGTAACATCTTTTCTGAAGTCTTTATTAATAAAATCTGCTCTGGCTAATCTCAATTCTCTGTAAAGTTTTTTTTTTTTTTTTAAATAAATTTAAATTGAATTTTGTAATGCAGTTGTAGATAGTTTTTGAGTCTTAGAAGAAAGAATGAAATTAATCTTGATGCCTCTGGGGAAAGTGGGGAAAGTTCTCACAGTGAACTATTTTAAATGGAAAAGAATTTTGATTTTTCATTATGAGCATCTGTTTGTTTAAATTCCACCAAAATGCATTTGTAAAATGTTTCTTGTGGTAAGCAATATTAATATTTCTTTCTGAATTTTAACTGGTTGGTAGCAATGTTCAAAAACTTACGCAAAAGTATATAAATTTTTAGAAAGTATGAAAAAAGTGGATTCTTGTGAAAACCTAAACATTTCTGCTGTTACTATCTTCCTTATATATAAAATGTTTAGGCTATTTAATATATTTAAATGTTGTAGAAAAAAGTTTTTTGATTGACATTACACACTATGTGCTAGTTTCTTTTGTTAATTTACTTAAGTAAACTATAGTTTCCCCCCTCCCCCTTCCTTTCACTTTCCTATCCATATCCGAATCAAAGGATTCCAGACAAATTGAATTAACGAGAAAATTTCCCCTAACAGCAATTAAAGAAACTTAAAAAAAAAACTTTTGTGAATTAATCATATTTAATATATCTTTCATTGTTTAGTTAATGCATAGTTTTCAATTTGTTGCAATTGTTTAACAGGTGCATATTTTTCTTATTTAGATGAGAAAATTAAGAAGATTAGATGGAACTATGTTCCAAAACCATATGTGACATATTATGAGATATCTATTTACCGAAGATGTAGCTGTGTGCTATAGCTGGATTGGGGCCAATGAAAAACTAAAGTTTTCTAATCGAAAGATCTGATGTATTATAGTAGGTTAGTGAAATGTTTAAAATTCTCAATTGTGCTTTATCTCAGGGTTAGCAAGGTTTCAGACACTATGGTGGTATAAACCATGGTTTTTACCATACTGTCCAAAACCCTACTGTTTTAAACTGTCTAAAACTATACTTTTGAATAGAATTATATTTTATCAAAATTACTCAAATAGTATTTGAAAAATTTATAAAGTATTATAATAATAATAATTATTATTATTACGATTTGTGATATGTTTCAAGGAAGTATTGATGCCATTCAAAATTCAGGGGCTGAAATAATGTAGACAGTAGAAAAAAAAAATATTTTAATCATTAGAATGCATTAAGTTAGTCCTTCTTGGGTAAATTAAAGTAAAATTAGGAACATTGGTAAAGTTAATGTGTGAATTGTTCTTTATAAGATACTGTTTAAGATTACTAAATTAAAACTATTGGATAGTTCCTATTTTGGCAGTAATTATTGAGATATGCCAAAATAATTAAGTTTTTCATTGATATTTATTTGTTATCTATTTTAACCCAGCAAATTTTTGTTAAAATACTATTGTTTACATTTTTTATATATGCTATTATTATTGTTAAATTTTATTAGCTAAAATATTTTTAATAAAAGTTGATTTGTTCAGTCTTTTACTGCCTAAAATATATATAACATTCAAACAAATGACTGCTTCTAACTGTAGATTCTGTGTTCAATACTAATAGTTTAATTTAGCTCTATGTTAACAATTACAGTCAAACAGGCAGCGAAGCAACATTAAAAACAAAGTTCCAATATGAAATATTATGAGTAAAAAGTATCAATAAACCAAACCGCATCGCCGTCGTGCAGCGAATCACCAGTGACTGCTTTATACTAAAGCTTAGTGCAATTATGAAATTCGCAAAAGGGTCACAAAACCATTCTTAAAAAATTTAATAATAATAAAAACATTTATCTCCACTACAATAAACACACATTAACAGCTTCAAAAACAAAGTTCTGATATGCAAAAATGAAGTTCCATTACAAAAAGGTTGCTAAGAAAAAGGGTTGATACAATATTACTGCATAAGAAATCACCAATGGATGCACTATACAAAGCTAGCCGTAATCTTTTATGCTGCGTTCTAAGTTCATTGAAAAAAATGAAACAGATGAACGAACATGAGTACAAGAGCATGGCATTATGATTTTGAAAGACTAGCAGAATCACTGTTACACGTACAAAAGTGCTGAACATTTGATGTTTCAGACATATTACTGAATATTCAATTTTGTTAAATCTGATTTTTTTTTTTTTTTTTGTCAAATATTAAATTACAGTTAACTGAATCTATAAAAATTCAATTTTTAAAATTTTAAATTATTTGAGAAATTTCTTACGTAATTGTTATTTTTAATTATCATTAAATTGAGAAAAATTATCCAGAATAATTCAGAAATAATAATTTATATTTAAATGAAAGCAATTGTTTTATATGTCTTCTAAAGTAACATTAAAGAAAATTAGTTATTGAATACTTTAATCATAGCAGTTGATGAAAAGAGCATTATAACAAAATAAGGCTTAAAGTCTCATCCCAAAAATCTAGATCAGTTTTTAGCTATGTTAAACATTAATATATTATATATATATATATATATCCATTTTTTTTTTTTTTTTTTGTTATTTGTTTATTTTTTAATACTTCAGTTTTAAGCTTTACAAACTGTTTGTTTCAGATGCAGCTGAAAAGGAATATAACAGTGTGACAAGGGCATAGATTGAAGATATTATGGTTGCGACATGCTAAAGAGAGAAAATTTTATGTCAGAAAATCAAAAATGTGTTAATATAAAATAAAATAAAAGTGCATTAAATTTTTTTATGTGTTTTGGAGTTGGTATTATTAAAATACTCCGTACTTGTAAATTTCACAAATTAAGATTTTCAATATCAAAAGGTAAATAAAACAAGTAATTAACAAATAAGATAGTAATAATTCAGCAGTGAGGTTAACTTAAACTGATACTTAAAAAAAAAGTTGCTGGCATCAGATTTTTTTTCCCCCTGCGACTAATCTTCTAGCAGAAGAGTGTCCTTCACATCATGAGAGGTATGAGTGTTTGCCGAATTCTCCAGGATGTGAATAAAGAAGCAGGTAAACGGTCGCCACCGGCCACGTGGCGACTAAATAAAAAAAGATGGAGATTAAAAATTATGCATCGATCGGCACTAAAGTCGCCACTTTTTATTATCATTAAAATAATCTAAAAATCGAGCGACAATAGGCAATCGAAGCCTTGTGATTTCCAATCTTTTTCCATCCATGGCATAAATGTCAATGTTCATTTTAAACTTGCTTTATTATATTCTACAACCTATAAAGAAGTAGAATTGTTTAATATGTCTCACTCATATAATTTTTTGGACCCCCCTCCCTTTCCCTCCCCCTAACGATCTGTGATCACACAGCTTATAGAAAGCTTTATAATTTCTAATCATTCTCCATTTGCTGCAAAAATATAAATATATATTTTAAACTTACTTTATTAGATTCTAGAATCTGTAAAGAAGTTGTTTAATATCTCTTACTCATAATTCTTGTAACCCCCCTCCCCCTCCAACGATTGGCAATCACATGCTCCACTGAAATCTTGTTGTTCTTTCTCTATCCATAACATAAATGTAAATATTCATTTTAAACTTTCTTGATTAGATTCTAGAACCTATAAAGAAGAATATAGATGTACCCCCCCCCCCCACACACACACACATGTGAGCTCCATTTCCACAAGCAGTTAATGATCAAATGTCCTGCAAAGCACAATCTTTTTCCATTAATATCTCCATAGTATTTAGTGTATATTTAACCCATTTAAGATAGTTGACAAATGTGTGTATCAAAGTTTGATTTGACTTAAATGTGTATTTTTCAAAAATTTTTGTATTTGCTTTCTTTTGTGTAGAAATCTTCCTTTTCCCTTCCCATTTTAAAGTAGAAATCTCCCTATTTTTAAAGCTACAAATTTGGCAGCTAAGTAAATTATTTTTAATGAAGCAGCTAAGTTTCCATATCTATACTTTTTAAGAGGAAGTATTTTAACTCTATTGAAATAAAATCATTTAAAAAAGTGTGTCTTTAGAAATAAGAAAAAATAATAAAACTGCTAACTGTATTTACACATGACCATGTAAAAGGTTGTGATGATGATGAATCAGCTGATTCATTTACTAGAAAATATCAATGTGAACTGTGAATGATAACAGCTTATTTCACTTAAATAAATTGAAAATAAAAAAGTACTACTGAATTATCTGAAAGATAATAACTTTTACTGTTATTATTACAGCCCTAAGCAGATTTTAATTTAGGATGTGCAATTTAGGATTTTTAAAAAGAGCGTAATTACAAATTACAATTTCAGTGTCCCTGTGTTAATTTTATTATTATATGTATTTCTTATTTTCATATTTTTCTTGTGGTAATTATACCGCAAAATGGTGACAATGTTTTTTTGCAGTCTGAAAGAAATAGTCTTATATGTGAAAAGTGGCCACTAACTTAAAAAAGTGACTACTAATGAAACTGACAGTACCGGCCACTGGCCACTAATGAATTTTCCCAGTTTTGCCCTTTAGGTACTAACAATAATACAGAATATTAACCTTTGACACGCCGAATTCAGATCCGGGTGTAATTTAAATTTGTTTTTTACATATTTTGCCTTCTAATGCTTTAGTTTAAAGAACTTTATCATTAAAATGTGTATTTTGTTTTATATATATATATATAATTTAATATTATTCTATTCAATATTATTAATTCACTATTATTATATTTAATATTATTAGTTTAATATTATTATATTTTTATTTTATTTTAATCTAATTTAATTATGTAAGCTATTTTAAACATGTCAGCCTATTTTTAGAAGAATTTGCTTATTTTTCCAAATTATGTGAATTTTTAAACAGTGGGATAAAAGGGAAAATGGTAAAATAGGTCATTTTTATAATTTTCTGTACATTTACCTTTTTATGATTGAACTGTAATTTCTATTTCAAAAAATCAAGTAATCTTCCTATTATATTTTTTTCAAGTCAGTGTTCATGATTTTTAATTTTTAAATGAATTTTTAATTCCATGCTCCATTTATGGAACATTGGCGTGTGAAATGTTAATTAGAATGTTGGCAGATATGTGTGTGTGTATATATTGTGATTTTTATTCGATATTTTGAACTTTTCTGTTAGAATAGATTTTCATGTTAAGCTGTAATTTAAAAATTATGAACCAAATCACATATTACAATAAATATTCAAAAATATGGTAAGAAATATGATTACTTCAAGTCTATTGTTTTAACAAATGTTATATAAACATCTAATATCGATACTGTGTTTATACTTAAAAAAAGAAAAAATAAATAATAATAATAATAAACTCTACACATCTTCTTTTTAAGAACAGACATCACCTATCACTACCCAGAGCTAAACATGTGATACTATGAGGAAATTTTTAATAAAATATGCTCAAGAAAACTTGCAACTGTGAAATTCCTGCATACAGTTTAAAAGTACAGTTATTTTTTTGATGCTTTATAATTTAAAAACAAAATATTAAAAATCAGTTTTGTTAAACATGGAATAATGTAACAATTGGAGATTTTTTTTTTAATATGAAAGGTTAATTTAAAATTTAAATATATATATTTCAAGTATTTGATAATTCTAATTTCAAATTTCCTTATAGAAGAATATCACCGTGTTTGACTTGCTTCATTATCCTGCAGATTTAGGAAACATAAGCATTTATGAAACCCTTTTCCTTTTTTTTTTAACTGTCAATTAAAATGCTGGCAAGAACATGAATGATTTTCAGCTATCTAATTTTAAGTTATTCAGATTTTTTTTTTTTTTTTCTTAACAAGGGTAAAAAAGAACAAGATTTCACATAAATATGCATTGTAAGGGTTGTTTTCATTGTACAGATGTCCAACCAGTTTAAAAATATCATGTATGATTCTAGCATGAACATCATTAATAATGTATATTCTGTTTAAAAAAAAAAAAAAAAAAAAAAAAAAAAAAATGTAAGTTATTAAAAATTTGATTTCATTAACATCAATGAATGTCAGAATTTTACCCAAATGTGCATTTATCCCAAACTGGAATTTTTTAAAATATACTTGCCAAACCATTAAAGAATAGACACTCCGTTTAACAATTTTTTTAAGTTAATAAAAAATTAAAGGCCAGATTGTAACCCTACTTTAAAAATCTTAAAAGTACATGAAAAAGAAGTGGATAGTTGTGATGAACATTCTTTTTATTATTGTAACCAATAAATTGTAAGTAAAGTTTTTGTAAATCTAAACAAGTGTTAGTAATTTACAAAATGTACTCTTAAATTTCTACTACATAAGTTTTCTCTTGACAGTCGCTAAAAATTTGAAAAAATTCCTAAATCAGGAAATATATTAAACTAAAATTCCTTAAATTATGAAAAATTCTGTCACAGAAATTTCTAATAATTATTTACATAACTTGTCAGAATAGAACAATATCTCTTATAAATATATACTATGAGGATTATTGCCTTGGAATTAATGTGAAATTGCATAAAAACAAAAATACACGATTGACCATAATTAAATATAAAAAAGTGCAATAAGATAAATGTATTGAAGTGATGGAGCCTAATGGGTGGGGCATTTCAGTTTGTGACTGTGTGAGATAATTGGCCTTAACATGAATACAGTATGCCCTGTAGTAGAAAATAAGAATGTGCAATGTGGAGCTGAAAGAGGAAAAGGTAAGAATATATTGTTATATAAAATGTTTTTTTTTTTAATAAAGTCGTTTTATAATTTTTTAATAATCCTATAAAGAATATTACTCTTTTTTTTTTTTTTTTTTTTTTTTTTTAATAATACTAGTTAATGTTTATTAAATAAATTTATTAAGTATTTTATAAAAGAAATAATGCGTGTGTTTATGAATTTTTAGTCAATTAAACTTCTAGAATAACGTTCCCCCCCCCCTCCTTGTGGAAGAGGGGGGCAAAATTTGTAAAATCGCTTTTTAGTAGATGTCTATGTCACAGGAGGAATGTTTTCTCCCAATTCCATGCTTCTAGGTCCAAGGGTTTCGGCTTGGCGATGATGAATTACTCACTCATTCAGGACAAACGATTTTATATGTATATAGATTTAACAAATTAAAATTTATGAATATTTTTAAAAATGTTCTTCAGTCACTCAAATAAATACTAATTGCAAGATATGCTCTTGTCAGATATATATCTATAAAATAATTACAAGAAAAAAAGGATTTTTTATATACCATGTTTTTTTTTTTCTGTTGAATCATATAAATCCTACCAAAGGCAGCAGGGACCCGAAGTAATTTGGCTAAAAGTATTAAAAAATGCATTGTCACCGTATTCTAAACTATTCTGAAAATTTCAAATGTCTAGCTAGTCGGGAAATTACATGATTGTTGAATCATATAAATAATACTAAAGGCAGCGGGGACCCGAAACAATTGACTAAAAGTATTTAAAAAATGCATTGTTATCGTGTTTTGAGCTTTCTAAACGTTTCAAATTCTAGCAAGTCGGGAAGTTAGTTAAATAATGTTTTGTGAATCATATAAATGCTACCGAAGGCAGCAGGAACCCAAAATAGTTGGCTAAAAGTATTTAAAAAAATGCATTGTTACCATGTTCTGAAACTTTCAAATCTCTAGCTAATCAGGAAGTTAGTTAAATAGATATTTTTTGGAATCATATAAACGCTGCCGACGGCAGCGGGGACCCGAAACAGTAGGCAAAAAGTATTAAAAAAATGCATTGTCACCGTATTCTGAACTCTTCTGAAAGTTTCAAATGTCTAGCTACTCGGAAAGTTACTTAAAAAATATAACGTTGAACACTTAATAAAATTAAATTAAAATGGAATACTTTATACATAATTAATTAATATAATAAACCTTAAAACATACTTCATGCTTGGCCGTGAATATTTTCGGTTGGGTGCCCAGCTCTTTTCAAATGACTACATCTGTGCCGGATTTCTCAGAATGGTGGTCTTTTATAGTTGATTTCATTATTTCTCAGAATGGTAGTCTTTTATAGTTGATTTCATTATTTCTCACAATGGTAGTCTTTTATAGTCGATTTCACAATTCTGAGAAATCCGGCACAGATGAAGTCGTTTGAAAAGAGCTGGGCGCCCAGCCGAAAATATTCTCGGCCAAGCATGAAGAATGTTTTAAGGCTTATTATATTTATTAATTATATAACGTAGAATTTTATAAACGCTGCCGAAGGCAACGGGGACCCGAAACAGTAGGCTAAAAGTACTAAAAAAATGCATTGTCAACATGTTCTAAACTCTTCTGAAAGTTTCAAATGTCTAGCTAATCAAAAAGTTATTTAAATAAATTTTGTGTTGAATCATATAAACGCTGCCGAAGGCAGCAGGGACCCGAAAATGTTGGCTAAAAGTGCGGAAAAAAATGCATTGTTATCATGTTTTGAGCTTCTCTACAACTTTCAAATGTCTAGCTAATCGGGAGGATGTCTAGCTAATCGAGCTAAATAAATTTTCTGTTGAATCATATAAACGCTGCCGAAGGCAGCAGGGACCCGAAAAGTTGGCTAAAAATGGTTAAAAAAAAATGCATTTTTAGCATGTTTTGAGCTTTTCTACAAGTTTCAAATGTCTGGCTAATCGGGAGGTTATTGAAATAAATTTTCTGTTGAATCATATAAATGCTGCCAAAGGCAGCAGAGACCTGAAAATGTTGCCCAAAAATAGTAAAAAAATGCATTGTCACTATGTTCTGAACTCTTCTAAAAGTTTCAAATGTCTAGCTAATCAGGAAGTTATTTAAATAAATTTTCTGTTGAATCATATAAACGCTGCCAATGGACCCAAAATAGTTGGCTAAAAGTATTAAAAAAATGCATTGTCACATTGTACTGAATTCTCCTGAAAGTTTTAAATGTCTAGCTAGTCGGGAAGTTAGTTAGTAAGGACCCGAAAATGTAGGCTAAAAATGGTTAAAAAAAAAAAAAAAAAACAGTTGCACTTCGGGAGTGCCGACAGAAGTGAAAACGTGTGTATTACGTGTATAACAATTACGTGTGTATTTCTTGAATCGTCAGGAAATATTTTATTGTGTAGGAAATACTTTTAAATGAAGTGTTTTTTTATTCATTAATATATATACTACTACTACAAAAATTATATTACAATTTTATTTAATGCGCTAACTGCAATAGAGACAGCGTCCGGAGATGAGAGAAGTGGTGTAGAGTCGCACCAGATTGTAAAAACGTGAGAAAAATGGCGGCTTTGGCCTTTATGGCGGTTCTGTGAGGTCTAACTGCAACGTTTCCGGCTGCAATCTTTAAGAGACAGTGTCCGGAGATGAGAGAAGTCGTGTAGAGCCGCACCAGATTATAAAAACGTGAGAAAAATGGCGGCTTTGGCCTTTCTCACGGTTGTGTGAGGTCTAACTGTAACGTTTCCGGCTGCAATCTTTAAGAGACAGTGTCCGGAGATGAGAGAAGTCGTGTAGAGCCGCACCGGATTGTAAAAACGTGAGAAAAATGGCGGCTTTGGCCTTTATGGCGGTTCTGTGACGTCTAACTGCAACGTTTCCGGCTGCAATCTTTAAGAGACTGTGTCCGGAGATGAGAGAAGTCGTGTAGAGCCGCACCAGATTGTAAAATCGTGAGAAAAATGGCGGCTTTGGCCTTTATCACGTTTCCGGCTGCAGTCTTTAAGAGACAGTCCGGAGATGAGAGAAGTCGTGTAGAGCCGCACCAGATTGTAAAAACGTGAGAAAAAGGGCGGCTTTGGCCTTTATCACGGTTTTGTGAGGTCTAACTGCAACGTTTCCGGCTGCAATCTCTAAGAGACAGTGTCCGGAGATGAGAGAAGTCGTGTAGAGCCGCACCAGATTGTAAAAACGTGAGAAAAATGGCGGCTTTGGCCTTTATCACGGTTTTGTGAGGTCTAACTGCAACGTTTCCAGCTGCAATCTTTAAGAGACAGTGTCCGGGGATGAGAGAAGTCGTGTAGAGCCGCACCAGATTGTAAAAACGTGAGAAAAATGGCGGATTTGGCCTTTATCACGGTTTTGTGAGGTCTAACTGCAACGTTTCCGGCTGCAATCTTTAAGAGACAGTGTCCAGGGATGAGAGAAGACGTGTAGAGCCGCACCAGATTTTAAAACAATATACAGTATATAATTATTAACACTTCACATTAGCAAGTTAATTGTATGATACATTATTTGTATCATACAAGGATGGAAAGCGTTTGCTGACGATGACGCGGATTCAATGATTTTTGTTCACCCAAATGTTTTCACTTCAAATGGAAAAAGTTTGTAAAAATCGATTGCTAGATTTGTACTGGACACACAAACAAACAAACAAGAATCGAATTTAATAGAAACATGATAATAAGTACTGATAATGACACAGGTCTACAAAAATGATGTTGAAAAAGTTTTATTTAATAATTTTAGCTGATCTTTATATTTTTTGGCGAGTTGAAACCAAAAATGCAGCCAGTTTTTCTCTGTCACATATAGATTTTTGTCAATACAAGGTGTTTAGTGACATAATGTCTTACATATACCATCATAACAATAGGTTGGTTGATAGCGTTATGTGTCGCACTAGTGCTGCACAATAACAACAATAGGTACTCATGACTAATTAATCATGGAAACATACTATAAAACTTACCATTACAGTGGTAGAGGAGTAATGAAAGAAATTATATAGGTAGGCACCCTGTATTAACAAAAATCTATATGTGATAGTGATAGAGAAAAACTGGCTTCATTTTTGGTTTCAACTCGCCAAAAAACATAAAGATCAGCTAAAATTATTAAATCAAAATTTTAATGTAGACCTGTGTCATAATATCCTGAAAGCATCCTGTAACTATCTCAAAAAGACATCCGGAGGACGCGCAGTGATATATTTTTCTACTTGTCACTGGATCTCCTCTGAATAACAACTCCATCCTGAAATTATCAGATAAAAGACATCCGAAGGACATGCAGTGGTGTCACCTTCTGGAAACCACTGAACATCCACCGGTTGGTGACAGGATATTTCACAGCATCCAGCGGATAAGGTATTATCCTGCATGTGATAGTCTCCGGATGATCGCTGGATGTAATTTGGTTGTATGGGTAGCGTTCAATGTTGATATATTAAGGGAGTTTTTTTCGGAAGTCCAAAAACTGTTCATTGCGGAGAACACTCGTTCAGTAGGAGCGTTTGTCCCTGGTAAGCAAAGAATGAACTCTATTATCTTAAAACAATTCTCCATAGAAATATTGTGATTTTTATAGTACGAAAAAATGTCCATCCAGCGAACATCAACTCGATCATATTTTGCATTCCATGATGAGACTTTTTCTGTACAGAACTTTCTTAAATAGGTAAATTCTTCATATAACACATTTTCATCAATAGTTATTCCATGTTCAAAAATATTGGCAACAGAAGATTCTATTTCATTCCATGTAGGCACATCTTTTAAATTTATCCACGCAAAAGGAATAAAATCTTCAAACGGTTTTATCCATTTCTGTAAGTAATCGACACAGTTAATGTAAAAACTCATAATGTGTTCTTTAATATTATCTTTGTCGCTTAAACTATTTAATGCATTTTTTATTTCTTTTGGTATGAATTTATCTGTAGCTCTGTCTTTGTATTTATTAGTTATTTCAAACATTACATTTGCTACATCCATAACGGTTTCATACTGCCCTTCAACTTTAGTTACAGCATCATGAAAAATTTGTGCTTGAATTTGAAGAAAGTTTAGCCATAATAAGGCCGACTCAGATTCAAAAAATCCACGTAATACTATTGGGCATTTTTGGTATGAGAGAAAATAAGCTTTTAATGGCTCGAACATTTCTGTAAATCTGGTTATGGCTGGAAGAAGTGAGAGCCATCTAGTTTTACAATAACCTAAAACTTTATGATATTCAGTTGACACATAGTTTGAAAAATCTTTTAGAGCTTCAACGCGAACAGTATATACCTGAAAATGAGAAAATATCTTTATCAATATACACTCAATATCAATAGGTAAATTATCTGAAGCCATCTGCAAAGTGTTGTTTAAAATATGGGCTGCACATCCAATTCCTAGAATCCTACGTTTCAGATCTACTTGCAATTTACTGTAGACATTATTAGTTACATTACGAAGAGGTCCACGAAAATTAGCATTGGTATTAGCAGCACAAAATGCAGCCATTTTGGATTCTAAATTAAGATCTTTAAGAACATTTAATAGATAGTTAGAAATCAAATCTGATGTTTCACCTGGCAGGTCTTTCAACTCTAAAAGTTTCACACAAATCCCTTTTTGCATATTGAAATATCTCACTAAAATAGGAACAACTTTTATATGTCCATGATTGGAAGTATCACAATAGAATGATGCAAAAGATGTTTCTTCTAGCTCACTCAATAATTCTCTACGAGCAAATTTTGCGAAAACATTTTCGATAATTGCTTCTGTTTTAGTTCTTGCACATGAAAATGACTTATCATAAATTTTTTTCAAAATACTAGAAGTGCAATCCATTGATCTAAAGCTAAAGTTATGTTTTACATTGTGAAAAGCAAAACTTCCTTCAGCAAGTGCTACTTTTCTTGCTTTTTTCTGCCTTTCCTCTCCGATATTTAAAAAAGAATTTAATTTTCCCTTTTCAGTTCTTTCGACGGTTTTATATCGCCTTTTATGACGTGCTGATTTCATATGCGATTTTATATGTGAATCTCCACCGCTTCCGATTGAAAATTCACAATTGCAAATAGTACAAAACACATTATGGTCGTCAGTAGATTTTTTAAGAAAAGGATACTTTTCTTGCAATCTGTCTGTGAATGAACATTTTCTTTTCGACATCGCGATATCTAAATACTTACTAAACAAAACATTCATTCATTGGCACGGAAATCCGTGTTCATTGGCAGCAAACATAAACACAATGCAATTGCAAACCGCGTTTTCGCGAAATCAGATACGAGTTTAGTTAATTCTCTCTTCTCTCTGCGGTTATATGTGTTTAGTTGTTTCTTTCCATAAAACCAACTATTTTTTTAAATTTTTAAACCACCACGATTTTCGAGGACAAATAAATACAAATATTGAAATTTGGGGACTTTTCGTGTCCTCGAATAAATAATTTTTTTGGGGGAACAAAAAGTGAAATAACTGAAAATTCGGGGACAGTCCTCGAATTTCGAGGACGTATGGTCACCCTACCATATGGGTGTTTTTGAATTAAAAATCATGTGTAGGATATTTAGAGAATAAAAACCAGATCGGGTCTCTCAGGCAGGGTGCGCCCGACGGAGGGTTAAGGTCTCCAAGCCTGTGTATTTGTGCGAGTTTCAGAGAAAACCACGGAAAACTCCGATCGGCCAAATTGACGAGCGCGATCTTGGATCGAACGCACTTTCGGTCTACCAGCTTCGAGATAGCAGAATCTCTGCACCACAGGTATGGCAAGAATTTAAAAGTAAAGGGGAAACGAAGTAAAAAAAATTTTTTTTTGCAATTTTTGAAATGTAATCTCTGAAAATTTTATTTGATTAAAATCAAATTTAATTCACGATTTTTTTTCCCATTTTCTTTTCTTTTCTTTCTTTCTTTTCTTTTTTCTTTCTTTTTTTTTTTTTTTTTTTTTTTTTTTAATGCATTACCAAGTGATCTGCACTTTTGAATAATAATAACTTATCATTAAGCTTAAAATCATTAGCAAATTCTATGAAGAAAATAAGTGAGAGAAAGATATAAATGATCTTAAAATAAATGTCGCAAGTTTTATTATTATTTCTTTCATTGTCATGGCTTTCAATGTTACAAGAAAAGACATGAATTAAAAAATCTTCTTAATCTATTTTAAGATAACATATTTTTGATGAAAAAATCTAAACAATTTTGAAAAATATTTATTGATTTATTATCCAGTTTCACACATTACGAAAAATTCCGATATTGTATGAGAATTTATTAATATAATATATATATTAGAGTTTGAAAAAAAAAATCCGTAAGTCAAATACAGCAAGCATTAAAATAATAATAATCCAAACACAGGAAGAATTAAAATGAAAGAAAGTTGCAGATGCTTAAAACCAACACAACTAGAGAAAAAAAAAAGAAAAAAAAAACTTTATTTTGTATTTTTATGGAAAACATATATACTATTTGGCAAAATATTAAAAAAGGGACTTGGAGTTTGATAAATAAACGAAAAGAAAAAATCGTAACATATAAGCAAGAAAGAAAAAAAAAGTTGAAAGAGAAAACGATAAAGTTGTGTTGATTAAAATATCTTTTAGTAATAATAATAGTTTTTTTTGCAGCAAAAGCAGTCGAAAACCGAAAATTCCTGTCAAGGAAAACCGGGAGAAAGTAGACTACAGCGCCCTCAGTATTTACAAAAATATCGTATTCCACTTTCAAAGGCTGGGCACCATTAGACTTTCCCCTCCTATTCTTTCTACTCCGTGCCTCACACCATACGAATGCTACAACATCAACAAACTAAATAGAAAAAAAAATTGCCATTAGCACAGAGAAAAAGTTACGTGTAAAAGCTTTGCGAACACGAGCAGGTACATGGAGTAATATGTCAATTGAAAGTTCATAATATTAACATTTCCCCTTGAACTTAGAATTCTGTTATTTTATCATACCAAGAGCATTTCTTAACAGTGCAAAACTTGCTTTTGGCAGCGCTTATGTAAAAATATCTGCAAGTTGATATTCACCGTCAATGTGTTGAATATTGAATACACCAGATAAATATTTTTCACGTACAAAATGAAACTTGATTTCAATATGTTTGGTTCGTTAGTGAAATTCTGGATTTCTCACCAAACGAACAGCACTTGCATTATCCACTTGCAGGGTAGGAATAGTTGCTAGTTGGGCAATGCCATCAAAGAGACGTGTCAACCAAACTATTTCTTTAGTTGCCTCACAAGCAGCTACATATTCTGCTTCCGGGGTACTTAATGACACACACTTCTGTCGACGACCTGCCCAGCCAATGGGGGCTCCACTATATCTGAACACAATACCAGAGACACTCTCTCTCGTTGTTATATCACTAACATATTCTGCATCACTGTATGCCTCCAAGGTTCCAGGCTGAAAACCAGATGTGAATATTAATGCAAAATTATATGTTCCTTTGATGTACTTCAGAATTCTTTTAACCATTGACCAATATCTCTGTTCAGCTTTATCTAAGAATTGTGAACAATATGATACAGCAAAGGCAATATCAGGGCGAGTAGCAACTGTCATGTAGTACATCAAGCTTCCAACAGCATGTCTATAAAGGATTTCCTCCGAATCACCTTTTAGATAATCTTCCCCTGAAAGATTGCCTCTTTCCATGGGTGTAGAAACAGGGTTGGTTCTTTCATGTTGAACTTTTCCAAAACCTTGTAAGCATAACTTTTCTGACTGATAGCAACGTCACCAATTTTCAACTTTTTTATTTCTACTCCTAGGTAGTATTCAGCATTTTTATGTGTCACTTTAAACTCATGCTGCAATTCTCGAAGGAAATTGTTCTGTATTTGTTGATTCGTGGCAACAAGTCCATCATCAACATACAATGCTAATAATAACTTCTGTGGTTTGTCATTGCGAGAAATCAGACATGGATCAGCATCACTTGCCTTTAAACCATACTTTTCTAGAAATTATTTGAATCGCTTATTCCAACATCTGGGTGATTGTTTTAGTCCATAGACCCTTTTTAGTAATCGACATACTTGACCTGAGTTGTCATCATAACCTTCTGGTTGTTTCATGTAAATTTCTTTTTCTAATGTCCCATACAAAAAGACAGTTTTCACATCAAACTGTGTCAGGTCCAAGCCCTCATTTGCAGCAACACTAATCAAAGCGCGGATAGTTTCAAAACGTGCCACCGGACTAAACGCTTCAAAATAATCTCCTCTGTTTCTTTGTGAAAAACCTTTTACCACTAACCTAGCTCTAGTTGTTCTGCAATGCAACATTCAATTAGGCGTACAGGTGCTTTCAGTCCTTTTCTATCATTTAGTTCTCGAACATAGTTCACATCCTCAGTAGTGTCATCTGAATCAAACTCAGTTTCAGTAGTGGGTGTAGAAGTATCAATATCTGGTGGTTCAACATTTGATTCTCTTTCAACTCTTACAATGACTGATGCTGATGTTGATTTAAGAGAAAATACTACATCTCTTGTTCGTTCTATCTTTATTGTACCTTTGCACCGTACACGATAACCAGCAACATCATCTAAATAGCCAATTAAGATTCTTTTTTGACCCCATTTCTTATGTTTCTGCTTAGGAGTATGGACAAAACACCCTATGCCAATAATTCTCAAGTGGTCTAGTCTTGGGGTTTTACCCCAAAAAACTTCACAAGGAGAATTTCCTTCAATTGCTGATGTTCCAGCACGATTCAGTATGCGTAATACAGCATTGATTATTTTGATTTTGGCAAATCCTTAGCAATCATGATTGATCGAGCTAGACCAACAACAGTTCTGTTATTTCACTCAGCTGATCCATTTTGTTGAGGTGTATAGGGTATAGTATAATGAAACAGAGTTCTCATTTTCTGCAGCAAACCTTTGAAATCTTTGTTAATATATTCTAATCCACCATCACTGAGTATTGCCTTGATTGGTTTCTGCTTTTGATTTTTAACCCTGGTAGCACATAACGTTGTTATAACGTTGAAAAGAAGTCTGAACGGTGAAAAATTAGTTATAACAACGTTATGTGGTACCTGGGAAAGAAAACAAAAAATTCTTCAAATTTACTCACCACTTCTGATTTATATTTAAGAAAATACACTTTTCTGTACTTAAAATAATCATCAGTAAAACAAACAAAATAATTAGAACCACCTACTGATTTTTCCTCCACAGGTCCACAGTATATGTAATCATATCACAGTATATGTAATCCATAGTATAGGTCCACAGTATGTATAATCTCATGGATATCCTTTGCACATTGCTGTCGATTTTGAAATGGTAATCTATATTGCTTACCTAATACACATGCTTTACAGAATTCATTACCATTTTGCACATCAATACCTTCAGATTGAAGAAACTTTTTTCACATGTTGCTTATTCAAATGTCCTAGTCTCTCATGCCAGATATGGAGAGAGTTCACTTCATTCAATTGAACTTCTGAAGGGGACATTGCAACAGTGCTAAACATATTTACTTGAGGCACAACCATTTTACATAAAAGTATGAATAAATTTCCATTGCGTATTTCAACAGCGACGACACTTTTCGGCTTTACAAATTCACATTTGTCATTTGACATGTTGAACTTTAACCCATGATCTAATGCTTGACTTACAGAAAATAAATTTCTTGAAGAATCTGGAGCATACAGTACATTTTCTATTATACTGTCTTTCCAGCTACAATGTACTAATATTTTCACAGATATCTTGCCATGACCATATGCTTTCATTGTTAAGCTATTTCCAACTCTCACTTCTATTGGGCATTTATATTTTGTGAAACTTTGAAAGCAACCATTGCTGTTTGTGATATGTTGTGGGATTCCCATGTCAATTACCCATATGTCATCACTACCAGCTGCAAGGCATTCACTTATTGACCTCTTGTTCTTTAGACCTTTCATCATGCACAGTGCTTTTTTTGTAGTTACAGTCCTTTTTCATGTTGCCTCATTTTCCACATTTAAAGCATTTATATTGCTTTCCCTGTTTACTTGCAGGCTTTTCAAATTTGGCTGTACTACCTCGAAATTTCCCCAAATTGGATTTGGCATGCAAAGCAGTAAGTTCAGTTTCTCGAGAAGACTCTGTCAGTCTTCTCTGCTCTTCTGCAATCAACAGTTTTTTTCAATTCTGTTAGAGTTTGTTGCTTTTCCGGTCTTGCACACCAAGACATTTTCAGGGGCTCAAATTCCCTAGATAAAATTTCAGAGAGTTTACTCATTATTACAAAATCATTGGGTTTAATATCTATACCAGACATACTACGTGAAACTAGGCGTTCCAATTCCGCTATACGTATAGCCATTGTATTTGTAGGATCTCGTGTAAACGATGAAAATTGCAACTGACATGAATATTGTGCTTGTGTATTTTTCTGTTCAAATAATTCATGCAATTTTACCCGTATTTCTTTGGTAGTTTTACACATCGCTACAAGATCACATATTCTAGAATCAAGTGTCCGGGAAAAAATTCCTCGTGCAGCTCTGCTACCTTTATCGAACTTCGTTAACACACTGTTGTATGCATTACAAATATCTGCTGTAGCATCTTCGTGAACGGGTTCTGGCTTTACTATTTCGCCAGAACACACCTCGTATAAGTTTCCCTTTTCCATAAGCAGACCTTCTACCATCCATACTTACTCAATTTTCCGAGCCAAGAAGTTTATCTCTTTAATATTTCCATACTTACCTATTAATTATATCACCAAGATCAGTTTTACTACGTGAATCTCGTTCACCTTGGATAGGCTAATTTCGGTGCTTTTCACTTAACTCTAACGTAGTAGGACACGAATCCGGGCCCATAACCTCTTAACACTTTAACAAAATTAAGTTGTAGAGATTAGATCTTGAGTTTTAATTAATCTAGTAACGGAAAACGAAAAATTTTGTAAGTAGTTACATATGATATTAAACTAATATCATAGGAATGCTACAACATCAACAAACTGAATAGAAAAAAGAACCTGCCATTAGCACAAATAAAAATTTATATGCAAAAGCTTTACGAACACCAGCAGGTACATGGAGTAAAGAGTCAATTGAAAGTTCATAATATTAACAATAATTTATGTTAATAGCATATTTATTCCATAATTTTATGAAAGCCTTTCAGCTCACAAATTAATTTCGATATATTTTTGTGAACTTTCTATTTTGTAAGCTGAACTTTAATTACTGCTTTCGTTTATTTATTAATCTAAAGTAGTATAATCATTTTTTTTAATAATCACAATACAGTTCTTTTGACCTTTAAATATTATTGAATACTGCAGCCTGTTTATGGGCTATTCAGGGATGGAACACGGGCGCAGAATTCATACCGGAATCTGTTGAAGAAATTTTACTACCTATAATATCGTTGATTTAAGAAGTAGAAAATTTTCCTACATTGATAGTGGTATGAATTCTGCGCCCGTGTTCCATCCCTGGCTATTTCTTTCCAATGATGGTTTAGTAGGGATGCGCTTTTTCGAGCCCCTATTAACCGAGTTCCTGGTTAACCGAGGTAGTCCCTGAAAAGCCCCCCCCCCCCCAGAGAAGGCATGGCTTTTGGCAATTGGCGTAGATAATTTCCCAAATTTTACTATAAATTACTGTATTTTATATTATACTTGCAGGTTACGCCCGCTTCGCTGGTCAATATTTTTAAATGGATCAATATAATGAATTCTCAAAATTGTATTAATTTTTATCATGTGAAAAAAAGAGAAAAAATTCTGATCGGGAAAATTGTCGCACCGGGTCTCCACTGCCTTCGGAGCGTAGGCCATTGTGCATTGCGTGCACGCATTTGTGTTCGACACTTAATAAATCACCATAAAATTTAGATAGGGAAAAATATCGCACTGAGTCCCCACTGCCTTCGGCATTTATATTCAACACTCTTAATGAATCACTATTTATCGTAAGGGAAAAACATAAATATAAAATAAAAAATAAAAAAAATCTTTTGTGATCCGTGGAAGAATCGGTCCGGGCCTCCACTGACTGCAGCAGCGTATACACGCGCGCACGGTGCGCTTGTTACTTCACCCACCGTTCCCACCCCTCCTAATTATTTTACACTTTCAAAAATATCCGCAGTCGTTTTCTTGTACTTTTAAACCTAAAAATACTAATTTCCAACGTTCTATCTGAATTTCTTTATTTTTGACCCTGCGTCCATCCCTCGCAATAAATCTACACCTTTTGAAAATATCCACAATCGATTTATCGGGCCTTAAAACCTAATAATACTAATTTTCAACGCTCTATTCTTATTTCTATATTTTTGCCCTTCCGCCCCTCACCCTACCCGTCTATCTTAATAATTTTACAAATTCGAAAATATCCACAATCGATTTCTAGGTATCAAGAACCTATATGTACCAATTTTGAACGATCTAACTCTATTTTATCCCCATCTTCCCGCCCCTCCTAATAACTATAGAAATTCAAAAATATCCGCAATCGATTTGCAGGTATCAAAAAACCTCTTGATACCAATTTTTAAAGATCTAACTCTATTTTGATTTTTTTGTCCCTCCGCCTCCCGCCCCTCCTAATAACTTTACACTTTCGAAAATATCCTCATTCGACTTCTGGGTCTGTAAAACCTATCTGTACCAATTTTAAACTGTCTAACTGCGTTTCTATTTTTCTTCCCCTTTAGCCCCTCCTCTTCCCGCCCCACCCAGGATAAATTTGTAAAATTAAAGAATAAGTAATTAGTTTTTAGGTATTTGTGGGAGCTATATTTTAGAGCAACAATCTCAGGTACAGTTCCCGCCGCTTATTAAAATCACATTCGTACTGAGCCAAAGTGATTTTATTAAGCGGCTGATTTTTATATCCGGCGAACGTTCCTGCACTTAAGGAAAAGTTATTACTTCCCTGAACTGGGAAAGAAACTTCAAAAGGTGACGAATAATGAAATTAGTAAACAATGTTAATTAATTTTTTATAGATAATTAATAATTGTTTCTTCGTTATAAAAAAAATTATGCGCATTCCAAGTTCCCATGCACTTTCGTTTGAGGAAAATCATCATTACTTTACCAAAAGTTCACGTGTTGTTCTTATAAATTTAAAATCTTTTTGTTTAAACCTCATGAATTATAGTAATTTTAAAATAAGAACTAGAAATTGCCTTTTAATAATTAGAAATAAAAAAAATATATCATTTCAAATCAAATTTGTAACTTATAATTGCGTTTTGAAGAATACGTTCCTTGAAATTGTTATGGAGATAAGTGATGGGTCGTATTTAATTTGTAACTGTGCTGGGCGTGTAAAATCTTCGAATATGAGCGATGAAGGAGGGATTGTTGTTCTTTAATTTCTTTTCTTATTAAAAAAAAAAAAAAAAAAAAAAAATCACAATATTTAATATATATATATATATATTAGTGTGCAGAAATGATATTTTTTGCTGCTGAGAAGATATTTTTGAGTTTATTAACCGGCGACGTTGATTTTATTAAGCGGCGGCTTTAAAAATAATTTGTGTTGATTTGATTCGGTCCTGACAATTTGATCAGATTAAGCGGCTGATTTTATTAACCAGTGAATTTATTAAGCAGCGGTTACTGTATATCTTCTTTCTGTTTGCGATATAAAGGACTATTTCAAATTACGTTTTGCCCCTCCCCCATCTCTCTTGGGAGTTGAATTTCTAAAATTCCAGAAATTGTTTTTTTGGTATTTGTATTAGCTATATATTAGAGCAAAAATTTCATGTATTTCATGTATTTCTGTTTTTTTTTTTTTTTTTTTTAATATATAGGATTACGTGAAATCACTTTTTGCCCCCTTTCCCTCCTTGGGAACCGAATTTCTAAAAATCCAGAAATTTGTTTATAGATATTTGTGTCTATTTTGTTTGTAAATATTTTAAAGTAAAATTTTACGAATATATGTTTTTTTCTTTGAGATATGAACTTTTTTTTTTTAATTCCTTTTTGCCCCCCCCTCCCCTTGAGGGGCGATTTTCGCAAAATTGCTTCTTAATGGGTGCTTACACTATATATTCTGTAATCTAACTCAGCTTCGAGTCAGTGGCTCCAGTAAATTTTGCTGTGCGTTGATGAGTCAGTAAATAAGTGGAAATACTTTATATATATATATATATATATATATATATATATATATACACATTTGTATCCTATTTCATTTTTAACTGACTATATTTAAATATGTAATACATGCATTATTTTGCTTTATTGACTACATTTTCACCGATTTCAAACTTTGCCGTATGTTTCCCTTCTGATTTACGACAGAGTCCGTGTTACCCGAGCTTTCAGTTATCCGAGATACTCTCGGTCCACATTACCTCGGACAAGCGAGACTCTACTGTATATTTAAATACTTTTGTGATTCAGATTGATCAAAGAAAGGAAATCTATTTAGCGTATTAGAGAAAAATAATTTGACTTTCAATCCTTCATAAGACAATGAGAAGTATACTTATCACCCAAATCATTAATTTTAAATGAGAAAGGCGTGGTAAATTACTTTTCTACGCCTATTGTTTTTAATCTAAACCACTTATGCCATAAATTTCTTACAAAGAGAACTTGGAAAAAAAAAAAAAAAAAAAAAAAGGAAATTAACACAGAGTGTGACGCTTTATTCTTTTACTTTATTCTATCATGTATTTTATTTCAGTAAAACAGTCAGGCGTATTAAAGTAGTTTACCACACCTTTCTCACTTAACACTTTCGCGACAAGTATGTTTTTCTCTTTTTGACTGTAAGGTCCGCCTGTAGGCGTTATTCTTCCAAGTTACAATATTTCAGAGCAAAATTTTCTGTATTCACATTTATATTACAAATATTATAATTATATTTCTTCTAATCAAAATATTTCTATCTGTAGTATATTTAATCGGAAAATATGAATATTTTGAATATACTTAAGAAATAAACAACATATAAATTGCAACAGAAATGCCCACTGGCCGAGTGACAGATTTTCAAATGACGTGAATATACGTTAGCGAATGCGAAAGTGTTAAAATGAAGGATTTTGATGGAGAAAATACATCCCACGAAACGGCTATTAATGCCCTTATAAAGGGTTAACCCTTTGCGGCGCAAGACAATTTTGGAACATTTAAATTATACTGCCACCGAAATTCATGAGCTAAATTAAACTAAAAGAAATTTTAAATTTTAATGTTTAAAAAACCGGCCTTTTCTGATATATTATAAACGTGAATTTTAGCTAAAAATTTTCCGGGATGAATTTTTGCAGCTGGATCTTAAATTTTGCGTCCTCGCAGCAAAGACAGCGCGCGTTTTGGGGTTAAGATAATATTTGTATATTTGTTTTTCTACGACAGGCAAATAACAAGAGCCATAGAGGGAGCGTCGATGTTCGGAATTAAAAATTCGCTCTCTTGTTCTCCCATCCATAGTAATCGTCAAACTGCCACCCAGGTACTAAGATTTTTGAATGACGACCCAAACCTTGCAAAGAAAAACCCGCATGCTATTATCTGCTCCTCGCTTGCAGCCGTTATCGGGCAGGCGAGATTACATGAACGTTTCGGATACACTACAATCTTCTACAAACGAAGCGAATGTTAAATTAAATTTCATAATAAATATCATGTTAAGATTGACTGGTGTAAATAAAATAAATGAATTATGTTGAAATTCATGATTTTCGTCATGTAGTATTGGATTTTAAAACATTTAAAAATGTTTTTTTTTTTTAAATATGCAATAAATTTCAATCACTCATTAATCATCAGATATTAAAATAATAATGTAATAATAATAAAAATATATTTTATATTCCAGCGAGTTTATCAGTCACACTGAAGAACGACGCTTATTTCTTACCTCAGTTATAGCTGAAAATTTTTTAATTTATTCCGAAGCTTTTTTAGCTCCACCTTTATTTCGCACCACTTTATTTTCAGAATATTTTCCTGCAGTAGGGATATTCGGCTTTGTTTCTTGCGTAGTGAGACACATAAAAATGCCCGTTGACATATCCATATCTTAATATCGCAGTTATTACAAAATTTAAAAGTGAAAAAATACCAAATGAATAAATAAGTATAATAAATCATAAGTATACAATGAAAATTTCCTTTTGGAGGTATTTTAATATTCTTTTTTTTAATAGATTACTTTTGACTTACTTATGTAATAACTACCAAATTCAAAATTGATTAAGGAAAGAGAATATATGTAACAAAATTGTGCATAGGAAAAATTTTTAATTAATATGTGATTTTTTTTTCACAGATTTACAATTGAATAAATCAATGGTAATATTCTACTTTGTACAGTATTTATAAAACATGTTACATAGATATTAATTTTTATTTCTTTTTTAAAGTACTATAATAAATATAGATTTTGTATAAAAGACTGATGAATAAATATGCTTAATCAAAAACCAACACAAGACAAAATTCTACAATACTTAGAAATTGGTTTTTTGCAATGTAAAAAATCACTAATGATTAAAAATTAACTTATAATAAGAGTTCGAGATAGGAAATATGTACTAATCAATCTCAAATTTTCAATCATAATGTGCTCTTCAGCGCTATTTACATTCGAAATGTGGATGATGGCATTGCATATTTACGTTTGTAGAGCTAATGAGTTTTCCCTTAAATTTTACTGGATGCTCCGCCGAAGTGTAGACATGCGCTCTGTTATTGAATGTACATCGTCTGATAGGACGGCTGCAGTCGTATTATGTCTTCTATGTAAATAGTCTTGTAAGATATTCATAGACATGCTTGCTAACCATCTCACTATAAAGCGTAAAATTTTTAGTACCTGCCTTTTTATTTCTTTTTTTTCACACAAGTAATTTTTTAGAATAATTTTAATCGTATTTAATCGTAACAACAATTGGAGACAATTACTCTAAAAATAAAGTGGTGTGGAAAAATTGGCGTTAACAATTTTACGCTTATTAATGAGGTGGTTGGCAAATATGCTTAGATGCCAATATTTAAATTAATTCCGGAATCTTTTTAGCCCCGCCTTTATTTCGCACCTCTTTGTTTATAGAAAAAGTTTCTCCAATATATAAGTTCCATACTTGCCAACATACTAATTAATATTCCGAAGTATTCTTAGCCTCGCCTTCTTTTTCACGCCAGTATCATTTTAGAGTATTTTTCTACCAGGGATGGAACACGGGCGCAGAATTCATACCACTATGACTCTAAGAAAATTTTCTACCTCTTAAATCAAGGATATTATAGGTGGAGAAATTTCTTAAACAGATTCCGGTATGAATTCTGCGCCCGTGTTCCATCCCTGTTCTACTTATTTAAATGTAATTGCATTTGAAAAATATTACACTAAAAAATTATTGGTGTAAAAAAAAAAGGGCGGGGCTAACAGTATTACGGATTATTAATTAGGATGTTGGCAAGTATGTAATTTCGATAATGTAAGTGAAATTTATCCTTAAAAAAGTGGCATGCAAAAAGAAGGGGCTAAAAATACTCCGGAATAAATGAAATGCTGATATCTATGGTTATCGTCAATTTAATTAGGATTGTTTTGTCCATATTACAGTTTCTCTGTAATACTTGCATTTCTTTCTCAAAGCAGCTCCTATGATAGATTGTGCATGAGACAAGTCTGCTATTTTCACACAGTGGTGCATGATGGATTGACTTTCATGTCTACAGCGAGCTTGAAAATGAGGAATGTGATTGCAGCAGGAATTATAAAATTAAAAACAAAACTTTTCTGCTATGCAAATATAAAAAACTAAAACTTTCATTTCTTCGTGAATTTTTAATTCTGAATCTTTATTATCGTATGTTGCTGGAAAAGTGTCATTGAAAGTTCCTTTTCATTACCACAACAAACGTTATTAAATATAGAAATATTATAAAATTGAGTGACTTATTATTAAAACTTTAATAAAATAATGTGGATAATTGCTTCAGATAATGATCCTAGTAATTATTTATTTGAAATAATATGAATAAATGTTGGGAGCGTTTTAAAAGATAAATACAATAATTTTATTTCGTATTATAATTTTTTTTAAACAGAAAAGAAAAATGTATGCAGAAATTTTAAACATTTTTATCTTAAGCACATATTTTAAAGAGAGTTTTAACACTTAACGGATGGGCCACGTAAATCTACGTTTTTGCGCTGTGACTGCTTGAGACGGGCAACGTAGATTTAGGTTTCCTGTTTTAAAGGGCATGGTTACATGGAAATGTTATTGACTATGATATGTCAATTATCAGAGTTCCACTTCGTAAGAGTGGAAGTTTTATATCTCAACCATAAGGACAACTAGACATGTAAATAAAAACTTTATACAATTTTACTCAAAAATAGTATTTGTTCAATATATTTATTCGATATATATATTTTTCTCTCCTGGGTGTAAGAGCCTTTAACATGGTTCTTTCTGATAGGTCTTAGCTCGTATTTACGAGAGTTTAGACGAAAACTACGAACGCCTAGTTTGATGAGAGCGACCTGGAATCGAACAAGGAACTTCATATTTGCTTGCTTAAAGGTTGCCAGGTGTTTAAATTCAAATTGTGGCACTTCACATGATATATCTCATTTCTTCATGTAATCATTTCATAAATTATTTAATTTACAAACAGCATCATTTGATGCTTATACGCTATAGATGCTGAGATATAACCTTTCCGTACACGGAGGAAATTACAGTTTGAATGATTCACCTGTCACCCGATATATATACATATTTTAACCAACATAGTTTTTCATAACAGTGCTTTCAAGTATTAAGTTTTGTGAAATTTTATACTATAGAAGCTGACAAAACTTTTCCGGGAATGGGTGCAATCACATCATATCAACGTTGCTTGTTGGGTGCTATAAAAGAGATTTTGTTTGTCACCAATTTATGTCAAGATGCAACTACATATAAATTTTTAAATTATGTGTATTAGTTCTTGATCTAGAGCTGCCATGAACTTTTGTCACTCACGAAGCTGACGGAGATACTTTAAATTATTATTATTATTATTTATTTATTTTTAATAGTCAAATCGTGTTTAAGACATTTTAAAACGTGTAAATACGTCGCTGGTCGAAATTTTTTACGAACTCAATCACACATGACATGAATATAACTGAAAGTAAAAATTCTTGATAGACTCTTGTATAAATATGTATGTATGCATTTAGCTTGCTAAATTAAAAAAATAAATACATAAATAAATAAAATAAGATAAATAAATGGTTTAATGGTTTATTTAATTACAGTTCTTAAAAATAACTAAAATAAAGAGACATTTTCGAACGGACAATTTTGTTTATGGGAATTTAATTGAAATTGAATTTAAGGGAAATGGAATTTAAGGGAAAAAAGGTATACGCTGTGTTTTCATGATGGATGATTTCCCTACTGAAAAGTTATACTATGTTTATATTATGTTTACAGTCAAGTTTGTAAAATCTTACATAAATATTTTTTTCTTAAACACATATTTCAAAGATTATTTTAATTATGGATACAATTGAAATTACTTTTGGTTACTAATTATAATTGCTATTATGCACCATTTTTTCAATATTTATATTTTTAACTTTTTGTTCTTTGTTTTAAATATTGAACTTTAGTTAATTAAAATCGAAAATACTTTAAACAGGCATATAATCAGTTTCCTTTCTAAATTCGATCAATGAGTTTAACATTTAACGCCAAACTATTGTTCGCATTTCAGTGTGCATAACAGATTATATATTAATTTTTTAAAACAATATTTTATTATTTAAAGCTTAGATATTTCAAATAAAGCATAGATATTAAAATAATTAATGTTTAATGATATACTATATGATTTGTCTCACTGTGATATTTATAATTTTTTTTTCTTCCTGAGTGTAATGCCTCCTGTGTGTGTGGGGGGGGGGGCTTTCTATGGAGTCCAGACCGCATTTACATAAGTTTCGGAGAAAACAAAGAAAAAAAACGTATGGCTAGATCAACTATCGACACCTGGGGTCAAACAGTGTATTTTCACGTCTACCAGCTAAGTGATAGACAAATATTCCACTTTCGATTGCGCTATTTCACACGATAAATCTGATTTCTTCATGAAATAATTTTATAAATTATTTTATTCAGAAAATACATCATTGTAACATTTTTTAAAAAATTAAAAATGTAAAATATTTAAAATTCACATTTTTTTTTTTTCTTTTTCTTTTTCTTTTCCTTTTTTTTTTTTTTTTTTTTTTTACTTTTAGTGATAATTATAAATTTTTACATTAATGTTTGATGATATATCTCATTTAATTCCGGTGAATTTGTTTCTTTTTTATTCAATTTTAATTTTAATCATGCTACTTAATAAGATATATCTGATTTCTTCAGGTAATCCTTTTATAAGCAATTTAAAAACAAATCATAACGTTTTTTAAATAATTAAAAATTTAAAATATTTAAAAATCACAAAGTCTTAAAAAATAAATAAAATAAAAATAAAGCAGTAATTTCAAATTTCAAAATAAATATCTATTGATGACATAGCTGATTTCTTTGATTCTGATAGTTTTTGAAGTTTTTTTTTTTTTTTTTTTTTTTTTTTTTTTGAAAACTACGTTTAACGAGCACAATCAAGGATCTACCAGGGCTTTTTATGTTTATCAGGTATGTTTAAATTTCCATTAATCTATTTCATATGATGCATCTAATTTATTCATCTAAGCCTTTTGTAAATTGTTTAATTTGCAAATAACTTCATGATAACGATTTTAAAATAATTAAAAATTTACAATTTCTTTAAAAAAAAAAAAAAAAAAGGTGATAATTTGAAATTTAAAAATGAATAACTTTTCATGGTATAGCTGATTTCTTTTCTCAATTCTGATATATATATATATATTTTTTTTTTCCCTTCTTTGGTGTAAGGGTCTTTCATATGGGTCTTAGCCCATATTTACGTGAGTTTAGGAGAAAACTACGAAAGCCTAGGCTGATGAGGGAGACCTGTGTTCGAACAAGGTAGGGTAGCGTGGGGCGGGTTGTAACAGATTTTGGAAAAATAAGTATATATTGAAATATATTTGCGTTTATACTTTATCTGTTCCTAATTGCTGTTTTCTGTAGCATACATATTCATCTATCACATTCATAAAAAAAACTTTTCGTTAATTTTGCTAATTTGAGCACAAAAAATACTTTTGCAAAATTAATAGCATGTTACAATTTGCCCCGGGTTTCGGGTAAATTGTAACACGCGTGGAGCAAATTGCAACGGATATTGTTAACCCTAACAATAAAAACAGCAATATTTCAAAATGTTGTCATCAATCATTTATTAATTTATTAAAAAAGGCAATTAATAACTAATATTAAATTATAACTTTCTTGGTATAGTAACAATGAATTATATCAAATGGATTATAGTAAAATAAAGATAAAATTAAAGATAAAATCAACATAGAAGTCAATCTTAATGAGAATTGAAATTAATTCAAGCAAATGATATTTTGTTCCCTCTCATGGCTTTAATATGTGCTCACATTTTGCAAATTAAGCATTATACTAATTCTTCTGCCACAGAGTGGGTTTAGCAGAGCTCGAATTCTCCGCCCTTTTTCAGGACACTGTCATTAATGAGAAATTTCTGCTTTTTATTCTACCACTATTTTTATGCAATATTCTCTAATTGGTGATTAAATTGTGATTATAACTCGGGATTAAATAACCACTGCACTGTAATGTAAAAACTCAGAAAATATTTCTGTGTAAGCATAGTAGTGGTAAAGAGGCCAGAAATATTTTATTTCAGAAAGTTTCCTGAAAATGGACGGAGACTTCTAGATCTGGCAAAGGCATCTCCACAGGCTACTCCTCTAACATGTTTCAACTTGCCCCAAAATTTTGTTTCAGCTTGCTCCATCGTGTGATTTTGGACATTTTGTTTATTCATAAAAATATATAGCGATATATAGAAAAAATTAAACATGCTTTTTATAACTTAACACACAGACTAAATAAATAGCTATAAACAATTCTTTCAAGTATAAATTAACACACCTTTAGTCAAAATTTACGAAATATATTTTTTCCCCCATTGATTAGCTAAAATGAAGCACGTGTACAGAACCTCTCATTAACCATTTTTGAGGAGCCTCGATTGTGCTTACATTATAAAGCGCGTCATCAGGATTATGTTTATAAAAATATTTAATCACAAATGTTACAAACTATTTCGTAAATTTCGTGTTACTTCTTACCCCTGTGACAACTAGCCCCACGCTCCCCTACTTTCACTAGCTTAAAAATTGTTAGATGTTTAAATTTAAATTGTGGCACTTCAAATGATGTATCTCTTTTCTTCATGTAAATCGTTTAATAAGTTATTTAATTTACAAACAGCATCATGATAATATTTTTAAAATAATTAAAAATGTAAAATATTTAAATTCCATTGTTTTCTGAAAAGGAAAGAAAGTAAGAAAGAAAAAAAAAAGAAAACAAAAAGAAAAATAAGCAATAATTCGAAATTTAAAAATAATTAATGTTTGATGATGTATCTGATTCTTACATGTAATCATATAATAATTGGTAAATTCTTCATGTAATAAAGTATTTAATTGTCAAAACAGCATGATCTGTTTATTGTTTTCCTTTATTATTTTTTAAATAATTAAAAATGTAAAATACTTTTGCAGTTTCTTAAATAAATAGAATAAAAAGGAAAGAAAATAAAGTAAAAATTCGAAATTTAAAAGTGTTTACATGTAATTTTTTCGAGTAATTATTTAACAAATTGTTCTACTTACAAAACCAATGGTATGAACAAATTCCTAATAAACTGTTACTATTATAATTTAAATTTAAATACCTTATATTTATCCTTTTCATGAAAACGAATATATTTCGGCATGCTTATCGCAGCCCTCTTTTGCGTTGAAATGACGGCTTCATATTGCCGGCACCTCCAAAGTAAACATTTCTCCCTCGATGACATTCTAACTTCATTTCATTTCTTGATCTTTAATAGCTGTTGCAAATCTTCAGGGATTAAGCTGTGTTCACGGTCGTTAACAAAAGAAGTAGTGGTTAGGATTTCTATGGCCTCGCGCTTTAAAGCAAACTTGTGATTGTTATAGGGGGCTATTTTTTGAGTATTAATGGTGTTAAGGTTAATGGGATTATTGTTATGGGTGGTAGAAAGCGCGGTAGAAAATTTATTAAGCTTAATAAATGGCGAACCTAGATGTTTAAAATTGTTTTAATTGATATTCTCTCTTCATTAGTGTATTTGAAAGCCCTTTCCAGGGCTATTTTCAAGGTACACCCCTCCCTCATCTGGCGGACATAGATGTTTAAATTTGTTTAAATTCATATTCCTCTTCATTAGTGTACTTGGAAACCCTTTTCAGGGCTATTTTCAAGGTACACCCCTCCATCATTTTGGCTTACAATAGTCAAAACGATTTTTTACTCAAGGATCCTAACTTTTTACAGCACCGAATTGAAAGTAATAATGCTGTTATCAGAGTTATTGAAACTGGTTACATTCATACGCTTATTCCTGAGATATTCCCTCAGATAACTAATGATTAATATGTAAAGATCCTAAAAGCTAATTTTAAGTTTGAGGATAATGATGGAAATATCATTAAGCAAGGTCCATTAGAGTCTTTCACTATTAGAGAAATTAGACCAAAAAATCCAACATTTAATGATTTTCGACCTGGATTGGGAACAATTGAGTCCAGTGATTGGACAGGAACTGATGAAAATTCTGACGTCATGGATGAGCAGTCCAGTGAAGTAGGTAAAACTCTTTTTTTTTATATACTAATTTCTCAGCTCTTTCTCTTAGCAATTCGGAATTTAAAAATCCTGGCACTAAAAGGAAAATTCGTAGTAATAGTCCAAATTCAGAAAATCCTAAATCTAAGATCATTATCCCCACTAAAAATCGATTTTAAATTTTAAATTAGAAAACTCTTATGGACGATTCTGTCCCCCAACCAACTCCTGAAAATAAAACTCAATTAGATAAGAGCCGAAGAAAAAAGTCTCTCCCTAAAGGGAGATTTATCACAGTTAAATGTGGAAACAAAATCCAATAGTTTAAAAACTTAAGTAAAACCCCTCATAATTGCAAATTCATTGCGCTCCCGGCCGGTCACTTTCTTAAAATTTACCCAGAATTCCCTGAAATGTATGATCAAATTACCTCTGCTCTCAAAGAAATGAAAGTTTAATTTTACACCATGGGGGACAGAAAAGCAGCACCCCTTAAGGCCGTTATCGGAGGGCTTCCATTGGAAATTGATATATTAGACATTGAAGATGCCCTCACCTCCCTTAACATCGATGTTCTAAAACTTTCGCAAATGACCAGTTTCATATGCTCTCATTCTTATATGCTCGTTCTATCTCGCTTCCCTGGCTGTTCGAGTTCAAGTTCTGTTTTGCCAGATCGACGCGTTGGAGACAGCGTCCTTCTTTTGGTGTTTCCGGTGATTTACTGTTTTAGCTGTTTCGTCTTGTTGTGTCGATGCCTCACCCGGTAGAGTAAGATGCTACCAGTGAACTGTTATGTATCCAGCAATTGCCTTAATTGTTACCTAGAGTGACATGGAAAATAAAAGAATAAGATTTCGTTGAAACTCCAGAACGCCGTTCAGCAAGAAAAAAAAAAAAAAAAAAAAAAAAATGATGATCCAGGTGTGGAACGAGAGGGTGTTGAAATTCCTAGCCACTGATATCAGAATTTCTATGAGTGAATATTTTAGTAGTTCGCGTGAAAAGAGGCAGCATGCCTTTGTCATCGTGCTGGGTGTTTACGTAAGCTGGAGACCTCACCATTTCGGGGAAAATGTGTGATCCGATAGTCGTGATGTCGTCGTGTGTTCCTGCCTTTCTTCATGCCTAACCGAGGAAAAGTTTTTTTTTTTTTTTTAGGTTATGCAAAACCCGACGTTCTCCTTTCGAACTTACCATCTATATCATTATGTCTTGAGTAATGTGGTACCTTTTGCTCTCATCTCTTCTACATGCTGTCAAAAGATAATGCTTTATATTCCTTTTAATGTAACAATCTATATTATGAAGAGAAATTAACTTTTAAGTTCAAAGAATTAAGTCACATTGAAACTGTATTGTTTGAAAAATAATGTGTGTAATGCAATTACTATGAAAAGTGAAAAACTATTTGGTCAATATTTAATGCTCAGATTTTAACGGCAAAATTTATGATCATTTTGTATTAAGTATAAAGCTTATTTTAAATAAATTTTGGCTTTAATATGTAAATTCTGGTTTTTGTCTATGTGATTAAAATTCTCCTTCATTAGCTACAATTTTAGATTTATTCAATTATGAATAAATATAGTTTGGCACAAGTTTGGGGGATTAAAAGAGAAAAAAAAAATTCTTAAGGAAGCGTTAGTTTCCCTGCGATTTCGGGGTCATTATTATTATTATTACTTTAGTACCATCAGAGCTGAGTAGAAAAAAAAAGGGGGGAAACTAATTTAAAGTTATTTAACCTCTTATGTGTTTGTCTTGGAGCTAGACATTTCTGGAAAATGTATTTTTCAAACTGAGTGAAAATAATGCCTGGACCGGGAGTCGAACCCCGGATCTTTGACTTACAAAGTCAAGGCTCTACCAATTCAGACCGGTTGTCAGCTATCCAGGCTGACAACCGGTGGGACTTACTCACTCAGACAACCTTTCAGGCAGAGCAACTGGTCTATCATGTAGATAGCTCGACAGAATAAGCCGCAGGTAATAGAAAACACCATTAAACAATGGGAGGAATAAATACATTTATTAATATCACACAATCAACAGATTGGGAAGAAAATCATATATTTTTATTGAAAATTTATTTTTCCAACTGAGTAAAAATAATGACTTAACCGGGAGTCGAACCCCGGATCTTTGACTTACAAAGTCAAGGCTCTACCAGTTGAGCTATCCAGGCTGACAACCGGTGGACATTACTCACTCAGACAACCTTTTAGGCGGAGCAACTAGTCTATCATGTAGATAGCTTGACAGAATAAGCCGCAGGTAATGGAAAACACCTTAAAACAATGGGAGGATTAAATACATTTATTAATATCATACAATCAACAGATTGGGAAGAAAATAATATTCTTTTTATTGAAAATTTATTTTTCAAACTGAGTGAAAATAATGCCTGGACCGGGAGTCGAACCCCGGATCTTTGACTTACAAGCTCAAAGCTCTACCAATTGAGCTATCCAGGTTGACAACCTCATGATTTCCTTCCCAACCTGTTGATTGTGTGATATTAATAGATGTATGTATTCCTCCCATTGTTTAATGGTGTTTTCCATTACCTGCAGCTTATTCTGTCAAGCTATCTACATGATAGACCAGTTGCTCTGCCTAAAAGGTTGTCTGAGTGAGTAATATGATTTTCTTCCCAATCTGTTGATTGTGTGATATTAAAAAATGTATTTATTCCTCCCATTGTTTAATGGTGTTTTTCATTACCTGCGGCTTATTCTGTCGAGCTATCTACATGATAGACCAGTTGCTCTGCCTAAAACGTTGTCTGAGTGAGTAATGCCCACCGGTTGTCAGCCTGGATAGCTCATTTGGTAGAGCCTTGACCTTGTAGGTCAAAGATCAGGGGGTTCGACTCCCGGTCCAGGCATTATTTTCACTCAGTTGGAAAAATAAATTTTCAATACAAAAAATATGATTTTCTTCCCAATCTGTTGATTGTGTGATATTAATAAAAAGATGCACACATATATATATATATATATATATATATATATATATATATATATATATATTAGTGTGGGGAATATACGTAATGCATAATCTGGAATATCTCTTATGAGACAAAAGTCAGCTTAATTATTTTAATGAAATTTTAATATTAATTGAAAATTAAAGTATAATTTTAAAGTAAGGAAATTAAGTGCTTTGTTCTGTTAAAAATTCCAAATTGTACATATCTAGTGTATTTGATTTTTTTATTGCTGACTCTTACAATTTCAGTGTAAGATGATTTTACTTAATAATTCGATTTTGCTAGTAGTAATAATGTGTTGAGGTGTAAAATTTAGGAGTAAAATTTTGAAACTTTATTTAAATCTTTTAGAAATAATTAGCGCTGTGTAGGTTTTTGTATATTCACCAACTGCTATATATATATATATATATATATTATTTATTATTATTATTTTTTTTTTTTTACTTCTAAGTACTTTAACAGATAAACAAACAATTTTGGAGTTTTATTTGGATGGGTTTAATGTTGGATTTTTTTTTTTTTTTTTTTTTTTTTTTTTTTTTTTTTCAATTGGGCTTTCTCTGATGAGTACAGATTAGGCGCTTTGTACTAAGAAAAAAAAAAGAAATATTTTACCACTATACGATAAATAATGCTTATGTTGTCGGCCAAAAATTCTTTGACTGCTGTTGTTTTTATATTGGTTCTCTAATCTTATATTCATGTGACTCAGTGGCTAGTGCACTGATGCTGAGAACTTTTTAATTTTATAAACTTCAGTTTTATCATTTTAAAACCAGCATCAGGCAATGTAGTTGTTAGAATTAAAGTCCATTAATAGCTAAAAAATAGCAGTTAAAAGAAAAAAAGTAATAATATTTTTTTATATATATATTTATTTATGTTACACTATATTTATCTTTTACCAAATGATTTATGAAAACTGAATTATAGTGAAAAAGCACTCAAATACCTTTCCTCAATTTGAATTGGATAAATCACATTTTCAAATTTTAGATAAAAGTGCTCTTTTAAAAATAGAAAAATCAATGTTTGGATGGAATTTATACATAAAAAATAAATAAATATATTTGCACAGTAGATTTATAAAAAAAAAATAGATGTTAAAATATATTTGTTTAATTAAAGCGTTTCATAAAAATAATAACATTAGTAAATTTTGAAATATATATCTATAATACTAAAAGAAAGTGTTTATTCATCTCTCTGCGACGTACAAATTAAACTATAGCACGTAAAGTAAATAAAAAGAAAAAGAAAGAAAGAAAGAAAATTCAGATAAAGGAATTCGTTTATTTTTGAAATTTTTCCAAAATGCATTTAGATTTTCTATATTGCTATTAGCTTATTATTTTTATTTTTATTATTTATTGATTATTATTAAATTATATGTGATTTTTGCAATTTTTTCCGAAGCTGTTCTTTGAGTAGAATTTCAAACTAATGTCGATAAAATAAAATGCTCACAAATTTTCATTTTTTAAAGAGACATTTATATACTAATAATTATAATAATAATAATAAATGAATAATTTAAATTAAGCATGTATGATTAAAATCTTATGATAAAACTGTTGTCATAATAGCTTTAAAATTACTAAGTATTTGCTATGGTTGTAAAATAAATAAATATACTACATTTGAAATTTTATATGTTTTATTTTGATTTATTTACAATTTCAACTTAAAAAAAGCACTAATATGATCTTTTCCCCTTGATTTTATCCTCTACAAAAAATTATGAATATATATTTAGTTTATTTAAAATTGACCATTTCTCTAATCAACATAATGAAACTCAAATAAATGAATGTCATTTTCATTTCATTAACAGCTATATATCACAGCGTGTAGCCATGTTTATACTTTGGCGAAAATGGTTGCCAGTAGAAATATATTTATTTAAAAACTTCAATAATATTTTTTATTTATTTATTTATTCATTAAAATACAGTGACCAACAAAGCGGCAAACACTGCTAGTCCATATCCATGTACAATAAAATTTCTGTAAACGGCCTCTCATAATGACCAAGTTTTATTTATTCATTTGTTTGTTTGTTTATTTATTTGTAGCAAAACATTTCAATCTGTGTACGTTTAAATCTCTGTAAAATAAAATAAATCCGTAAAATAATGTTAGTGTTGATGTAAACTTTTTAAATTGTATATCGTTTGAGTTGCGAGCTAAAGCAATACGTATAGACTCAGGAAGATAAGAAATTTTAATAGTTTTTTTTTTTTTTTTTTTTCCGTTAGTTTGTTATTATTATTTTTTAAATGCGCAATATGTTTTAGCACATTTTAAAATAAACAAATAATCACATTTTCAATATATTTTGCCTGCACTTATTTTTTAAAGTGTTTTTGTTAAAAAATATATCGTTTTAATGCATTCAATATATTATTAATAGCAATAAATTCTTCATTGATTATTATCATGTGAATAATATGTAAAAAAAAAAAAAAAATCCCTATCAAGGGTTTTTTTGAACAAATAAACCTAAAATTATAATAGTAAAAAATTAGATAAATTCACTCTTTACAAATTAATAATACTTATTATTTTGAGCTGATTTATTATATTTCTGTATGTTTTGTTTGTGAAATATCTCACTCATTATTATTTTTTTTAATTAAGCAATTAAAAATTATATTCCCATTCTCTGTTACACACATTAAAAAAAAAAAAAAAAAGAAAGAAAGAAAAAGAAAAAATATCACACGGACTATTTATTTATTGAATATTTCTACTTCGAAATTCTATTAAAAGAAAAGAAAGTTAAATTAAAAAATTATATTTACCCCTCCCCCTTCTAAAAAAAAAAAAAAAAAAACATATATTTCAATGTAAGTTTTAACAAGCTTCCGTAAGCTAATAATCAGAAGCAGAACAATTATATTACACAACTTACGGACTTTTAAAGAGGCTTGATCTATCTTCCTATATAAACAGGTAGAAAAGGAGAGAGGGAACTCTACCCGCGTCAATGTTGTTTGAATGCGCGTCGAATCCCTGTGGGCTATGCAAACGGGCCTATCAGGTAATCGTTCACAATACCTGCCCAAACATTAACAGAGAAACATTTTTGGAATGAATGTGGGCGTATAGCGTTTGAATTTTCTGTTGTTCACAGATGAGTATTGCGCACATTGAAAACGCCTTCCTGTGTAAAAATTTCCTTATGTGAGAACACAACAAAAGTTAGAAAAACTTGCTGATACGCACACTGTTGTAAGAAACTTTGGCAGAGTTCTACGTGCAGAGAGTAATCACTTACTTCCAATGCTTGCACTTTCTGAATATGGAATGGTTGTAGATGTTCTTCATGTAAGACTCGCATGTACACGATGTGCAATATCGCTTGTACTTGTGTCAGGTGTTTCATCCACAATGTTTAGAATGATTTCTTCCATGTCTGGATGTCCAGCAGTTCTTATTCCAGTCCTTTCGTCAGACTTAGCAAGAAAAGTACCATTTTCACAAAGTATACGATGCAACCGTTCAAACATTTTGTGATTCGGCATGCGCCTGCTTGAAAATCGTTCCTGATACAGTCGTAGCGGTGCACTACTGTTCCCATTACCAGCCCCTTACATTAGATGTATGTCTGCTTTTTAATTATTCGGAAAATCTCCCTTCACCGTCGAAAGACATAGTTTAAAATTATAACAGCAGATGCAGATAACGAATGACCAAGTCAACTAAAACTCTTTACCTTCAACATTACCAGCCAATCACCCAAATTTTGCTTAGTTGCATTACTGATGGTGTTTGCAATTTTAAGCATTTATTGTCAATGCAAAGAAACACTTTGCGATGTATTTGAAACTCCGCCTACTGTGTAAATGTTACATTTCGTGCGCATTATAGTACACAATATAAATATACAATAGTTCACAATATAAGCATTTATTCGATCAGTGTGAAGTATTCGGAAATAACATTTTTATCATGTATTTTGTAAAATTAACAGTAAAAGACAGAACCTTTCGGTTAAAAAGTGAACCATTCACAAGCAATGGCAGTAGGCGGAGCTTCTGTTAAAACCCCCAGAAAACACATGCATACTTACCAACCATCTCATTAATAACCGTACAATTGTTAACGCCCCCTAAAAAAACGCCTCTTTTCTCACACCACTATATTTTTAGAGTTATTCCCTTCAAATGTTGTTACAATTTCATAAAACTAAAATTACACTAAAAATTATTGGTGTGAAAAAAAAAAGGCGGGTACTAAAAATTGTACGGTTCATAATGAGATGGTTGGCAAGTATGCACATGGTACGTAAAGGATTAAAATAACGTTTGGGGATATGGGTTCCTATACAATTCTGAGTCCTAACTCCCCTCAATGTTTGTCCCATCGTTGAATCACCCTGTCCTGTACATATAGGAGGGCGTGGGGGGACATATAGGAGAGTTGTCACAGGGGTAAGAAGCAGGGCTGCCAACCATCTCATTAATAAGCGTAGACTTGTTAACGCCCCTTGAAAATACGCCCCTTTTCTCACACCACTTTATATTTAGAGGAATTCTCTCCAAATAGTGTTGCGATTAAATAAGAATGAAATTACTCTAAAAAATTACTGGTGTACAAAAAAAGGCGGTGACTAAAAGTACTACGCTTCATAATGAGATGGTTGGCAAGCATGAAGAAGTAACAAGCAATTTATGAAATAGTTTGTAACATTTCTGATTAAATATTTTTATATACATAATTTTTATGACTCGGTTTATAGTTTAAGCACAATCGGTGCTCCACAAAAATGGTTAATGAGAAATTCTGTACACGTGCTTCATTTTCGCTAGTTAGTGGGGGGGGGATATTTCGTAAATTTTGATTAAAGGTATGTTAAAATTTTATTTTTCCGACTGAGTGAAAATAATGCCTGACCTGGATAGCTCAATTGGTAAAGCCTTGACCTTGTAAGTCAAACATCCGGGGTTCGAGTCCCGGTCCAGACATTATTCTCACTCAGTCGGAATAACAAAATTTCAATAAATATGATTTTCTTCCACAGTTGATTGTGTGATTTTATAAAAAATTGTAAAGGTATGTTAATTTTTACTTTAAAGAAATGTTTATAGATATTTATTTATTCTGTGTGTTGAGTTATAAAATGCATGTTAAATTTTTTGTAGAAATCGTTATATTTTTTTTATAAATAAACAAAATGTCCAAAATCATACGATGTGGCAAGTTGTAACATGTTAGAGTTGTGGCTTGGGGAGATGCCTACAGCCTCTAAGTCTCCGCCCATTTTCTGAAAACTTTCAGAGGTGAAAAATTTTTGTCTTCTTTGCCATTAGAATATTTATACAGAAATATTTTCTGTGTTTTTATATTATAGTGCCGTGCTTACTTAATCACGGAATAGAAAATTTTCGATAAAAATAATGGTAGAAAAAAAGCTCAAATTTCTCATCAGTGAGATTGTCCTGAGAAAAGGACGGAGAATTCAAGCTCTGCTGCTAAACCTGTAGCAGAAGAATGGGTATAATTCTCTGTAGTGATAATTCTCTGTGAAGAATTGTGTGATGGGTATAATTCTCTGTGAAGAATGGGTATAATGCTTAATTTACAAAACGTGAGCACACATTAAATGCATGAGAGGAACAAAATATCATTTGCTTGAATTAATTTCAACTCTGATTAAGATTGACTTCTATGTTAATTTTATCTTTAATTTTCTCTGTATCTTACTAAAATCCATTTGATATAATTCATTTTAGTATACCAAGAAGATTATAATTTAATATTAGTTATTAATTGCCTTTCTTTTATTAAATTAATAAATGATTGATAACACAGAAAAAAAAAAAATTGAAATATTGTCGTTTTTATTGTTAGTGCTCACTTTGTATCCGTTACAAACTTGCCCCACGTATGTTACAACTAGCCCCAAATCTAGGGCAAATTGTAACAGGCAAATAATTAAAAAAAATAATTTTTTGTACCAAACCTAGCAACATTAATATATATATATATTTTTTTTTAATATGATAGATGATTATGTATGCTGTTGAAAATAGCAATTATAAACAGGAAAACGTAAGTACACTTCACAATATATTTAATTTTCTAAAATCTGTTACAACCCGCCCCACGCTCCCCTGTATATACATAATAGATGACTGGCTGTCTTTCAAAGGGAATTCTACAGTTGCCAACATTTTAATTTATTTTCATGTGTATTTATTTATTTATCGATTATTATTATCATTATTATTTCATATGTATACTTCTTTTAGTACAGTAAAGCCGCAACTATACGATTCCCAATTAACCAAGTTCCGGGTAAACCGAGGTAGTCCCTAAGAGACAAAGCCCCGAAGAAGGTGTGGCTTTTAACAACTGGCGCAGATAACTTTGACAAATTTTGCTTTAGAGTACTGTATTTTGTGCTTTATACTAGTATCTATTGTCTTGCATTTTTATCTGACAACATTTAAATATGTAATACATGTATTAATTTACTTCACTGACTACGTTTTCATCTATTTTAAGCTTTGCCGTATATTTCCCCCTCGACTTACGACAGAGTCGTCTGACGTTTAGATTATCCGAGTTACACTCTCTCCACGGATAGACGAAGTTTTACTGCATCTTTCTTTTTCTTTTTAATCACAAATACATATATATATATATATATATACATCATAGAGGATTTCCAGTCCTTCTAAGGTAATTCTAGAGTTGTCAATATTTTAATTTATTCCGGAGCATTTTTAGACCGGGTACTATTCTTTAAAGAGTAAATTTTTCTTATTTCGTCGTAGTTATATATTGAAGATAAATATTCTAAAAATTAAGTAGATCGAAATAAAGGCGGGGCTAAAAATGCTCCGGAATGAATTAAAATGTTGGCAGCTATGCAATTCATAGCATGAATTCCATGTGAAAGACACGTATTCATATTATAACTTTTAATGTTTTAACAAATTGCAGCAGTATGTCAAAAACAAAAAATAAATTTATAAATAAATATAATCAAATCATTAATTTACTCACACCGTTTCGTTTTTTGTTGGATTTTCTTTTATTCATTTTCACTACCACGGATTTTTAACACCTATAAAGATTTTAGACACATAATCATGTCATATCGTTTGCGTCTTTGCGGGCAGCAAGCGATTTGTGTGGATATAATTTATCGTGGGAACGTGGGGTTGGCACTGATCGATTTGTAATAACGTCTGATTTATAAATGTGTAGATGGATTTGGCTTACAGGGAGTCCATTTATTACGTGAGGTGTGAAAGGGGTCGAGGTGAATCTCATATTCTTTTTTCTCCCAAAAAACTGTAAAATTGCGAGAAAGTTAAGTTACATTTAAAATTATTTGGATTAAATCATCGCGAAAAATGGTATAGTTTTATACTCAATTTTTCATTGAGTTGTAAGCTGTCAAAGTATGAGGATGCTAATGTTAAATGAATGTAACAAACATTAATTCATATCTACCTGAAAAAATATATATATATTCAAATTCTGTTCTTTTTTATGCCTTAGAATGAAGTGCCCCAAACATATTCCATGCCTATTTATGATTAAAAAACATTTTTTTAATCATGAAAATTATTAATAAATTCATATTCGAAAAAAAAAAAATATGATTTATGACCTATACTAAGTTTTACACGAATATAACAGGCAACATCAAAAACATGAGTTTCCAAATTCACAGCTCATTCCAAACATTATTTTTCGAGTAACAGTGATATTTCATTTTTCATTGCTGTTAGGGGGCCGTCACATATTAACATACGTATTGTCTAAAGAAAATAACTGCATATAATCTGACGGAAAACTATTGTAATTTACTTTTAAGTTAATCTTATAGTTTTATACATAACATTTCTATGTTTATTATACAAATTCACTTATTTCTGTAAAATTACCGTAATGCAGACGAGAGATTGTAAAAGAAATTCAAAAGGAAACAAGCTCCGCCTTCTGCATTGCTGAAACAATATTAAAATAGAACTATTTTGCTTATTGGTATTTGACTCTATATGTGATGCTGGTATGCATAAACTTCAACGGAATTTACTGCATAAATTACTGAAGACAAAATTTAAATAATTTAATCGTGAATATGTAAAACCATTTTGTTTTTTAAAGTAATAGAAAAATGTGTAAAGGCGTGGCATACTTTACAAGACTTACATACTTTATTTTTTTATCTTGACACACTGTGCCATTCTTCTTAAATATTACATAACTTTTCCTAGTTTTTCGACTCTAAATTTTTGTTTTAACCTTGTTCAATATTGTAGGGTTCGTACACCTGAAGTTAAATGTGATGATTTAGAAAATGTGAATTATTATTTGAAATAGCAAAATACATTCGATAATTATTTTATTAATATTATTATTTAATAATTATAAGATGTTTTTACCGCGAATTTTCTGCTTTAATCTTGTTACCACATGCTTGCATTTGTTTACTGTATGGTTTGTGTACATTATGTTATTTAAATTTTATCGCATGATGTAACATAATAAAATATTTAATTTTTATTACATTTTTCTTAATGTAGAATCAAATGTTGGATATATATATATATTTCAACTTATAAAATCTATTATTGAAACAAAGTGCAATGTTGTTTATTTTGATTAATTCTAATCACGGCGTGAAATTCATATTTATTATGGAAAAACAAAGTAATTGTGATATGTCTTATCACTTTTAAAGCTATAGATATTGATCTTACACTTTTCATAATTAAGAATTCAAGTACAATAGACTCCTGTATAACGTGGGAGAACCGCTCTGCGCAGTAGGAAAATCGTGTTATGTGGAATGTACATTATCAGACCAATTTATGCAAGTTCAGTCCAATAAAATAATAATAATAATAATAATAATAACAATTTATTTTATTTTATTTAGGGGAGTTTCGGACAAGTTGTAACAGTTTTTAGAAAATTAAACTTATTGTGAAATGTTACGTTTTCCTGTTTATAATTGCTGTTTTCAATATCATACATACTCATTTATCATATTTATAAAAAAAAATAATAATAATAATGTTACTAGATTTAGCACAAAAAATATTTAAATATTTGCCTGTTACAATTTGCCCCGCTTTAAGGCTAGTTGTAACACACGTGGGGCAAATTGTAACAGATACAAAGGGAACCCTAGCAATAAAAGCGACAATATTTCTTTCTTTTTTTTTTTTCTTTTTTTTTTTTTTTTTTTTAAATATAATCAATCATTTATCTATGTCTGCGCTCTGGTGCTCACACAACGGATCGCGGAGCTTCCAAATTTGGCATATAGGTACCTTGGACCCTGCAGGTATGCACCTCATTGAGATTTTTTCGAATATCGAATTTTTTAAATTAATGTTTTTTCGATTTTAAACATTGGCATTTATGTCTCATTTTTCAGGAATTTATTCTTCGATTGCAATCGTCTGCGTATCTTAGCAACGGCTATGTTATGCAATTTATTTTTTATTTAATACATTCATTTGGAGGCGAATCTTTTTTCTCCTTTTAATTTATTATATTTATTGAAAGTAAAATGGTAATGTAGCAGAAAAAAATAAGTATATTAAATTTAAAATTTAAAAACGTAGTTATAACAGTTATGTTTATGTATAAATTTTGTAGTATAACAAAAATTATTTTTCATTTGTTAATTTAATTTCTTTAATATATATATATATATATATATTTGTAATTTATAGTATTTGTCATTAAATAATGTTAGTATACAGTAGAAAGGATTAAACTGGTTGAAATTTATTTGGTTTTTATGTATTTAATTCCTTTTAAAAGAAAATCTACTTTTTATTTCATTATATTGGTAGGAATCAAATTGTAATATAGTGTAAATAGCGTGAGCTCTAAAATACATGGTTCAAAAACTGAAATATTTAATAGACGCTGAGATACAGTTTTCTTTAAAATCGTAGTTCTTAAATAATAGCAGATCCACCTGTTGTCAATGAATTCCCATATTGAGATGTATAGGAAATAGATTTCTGCGGGCAGTGGGACCTGCTCCCCACACAGTGCGGTCAGAGAAAGAGCTGCCGTAGGCACGGGTACCCATCATCAGGGCCTGATTAAGGGGGAAGCTCGCTCATACCGGAATATTTTTACAATTATTTTTTACTTCATGTTATAGAAATTCCAAGCTTTGACGAGGAAATATTTTTTATAAAAAATGAACGGTGTAAAACAATCCAATTTACTCACCGTTATTAGACACCAGAATTCTTTTAAAATAATTTTTAATGAAAAATTTCTGTTTATTATAGAAGGAAAGTGTTTGTTAAAAAATAACGGTGTAAGTATAAATAATGTGTCAAGAGCGAGCTTCCCCCTTAATCAGGCCCTGCCCATCATCATCATCACGTGCTTATGAAGTACCTACGGCTGTCGAGACAGCCGCTTACCTTCACCTAAGGAAGACAAAAAACAGAAGGAGGGCATGCATCATCTAGAGAATCGGAACAATATCTGAGTGGGTTCCAAAAGAACCCTGGCGTGATGAGTTGATGCATACAGCAGCATGACGGAAGAGAGAGTCAGAGCAGAGCCGATCTGAATGCTGTGAGACATATGGCAACAGAGCAAGGAGCACTGAACCTACAATTTTTTTTTTTTTTTTTTTTTTAATAATAGTGATAGGCCTAACCAGACTGTTAAGCAGTTATAATACTATAGAATTTAGAATAATTAAAAATAAAGAAAATTTTTTAAATTTTTTAGCCTAGCAAGACTGTTAGGCAGTCAGAGAGAAAATATTTACATTATTTACAATTAATAAAATTCAATTACAATTTACAAATTACGAAAGAGAAATATACACTATTTACAGTTTATTTTAAAAATATTAAAAACCCTACGTAAGGTAACTGTCTGGAAGATTGATCATCCGCAACTGTTAAACGGCAAGGTAGGTTGCAGTTGTCATGGGGATAGCCAAAAGTAGAAGAATAGGATGTATTCAATCTACGGGAAAAAGAATTTTGAGTGAGAATTCTGTGTTAAGTAACACCTGAAGGATCTCGCCTTCTACGCTTAGAGACCGGGACAAACCCGTCCTCCCTGTAGAGGATGGCAAGTGGGCGTTTTTTGGCCCTCCCGATTCTGGGATCGTACCTTCTTATGGCATTTAACACAGGATTCTAAACTTTTGGGATAGACCTGTGAAACTTCAACGCAAGTTTCTTAATTTCCGCATAGATTGGCCTAATTTTCAGGTCTTTGTGAATGACAACATTGCGAACGTAGCGATGGGCTTGAACAAACCTACGCAATTGCTTGTTTTGGAATACTTGAATTTTTTCTAGCACAGTCTTTGAGGCAGATCCGTACACCATGGACCCGAAAGTCAAGATGGGTCGGATCATTGACTTGTACAATAACAATTTATTTTTAACAGACATGCGGCTATTCCAAGCCAAAAAAGGAAGGAGGGGTCGGTGGCAATATGCGCTTTATTCAGAGTCTCTGAGATGTGCTTATGCCACAATAATTTTGAATCTAGGTGAATTCCTAGGTATTTATAAGAAGTTTCCCAGGGAATAGGATCATTATTGAGAGTAAAGTTAACGTCGGGGGAATAGGATTTATTAGTGAAGAAGATGGCGGCACTTTTAGAGCTATTAACTTTAATTTTCCATTTCTTAAGCCAAATAGCATACGAATGAAGGTAATCCTGGAGTTTTTCAAACACTGTGTGTGGTTGTTTATGTTTGTACATGATAGCAGTATCATCAGCAAATAAAGCTAAGTTGATGGCGGGCTTCGCGGAATGTCGTCAATGTAAATGTTAAAAGGCGTGGCCCGGCGAGAGAACCCTGAGGAACAGAACTGAGAACAGGCTTCGGGCTAGAGAGAGAATTTCCCACTTTTACCACGAAGGACCTGTTAGAAAGGTAATCAGAAAAGATTTTAATTAACTGGTCAGGAACACCTAACTCAGCCATCTTAAAGAGAAGGCCGGCATGCCAAACCTTATCAAAGGCCTTCTGCACGTCGAGAAATATAATTCCCGCCACACCGCTGGTTTGGTATCCATCGTGAATGAATTCAGTCACTCTCCACAACTGCTGTTGCGTTGAATGACGAGTCCTGAACCCGAATTGCTCGGGTATAATCTTGTCATGAGAGTCAAGGAATTCATTCAGTCGGCGGACGAGAACATACTCATAAACCTTCGAGAGACTGGAGAGCAAAGAGATAGGTCGATAGCTAGAAGGAGAGTGGAAATCTTGGCCCCCACCCTTCGGTAAGGGGACAACGATAGCTCTCTTCGAACAGTCGGGAAAAATATTAAGCTTAAGCATACAATTAATGATTAACGTGATATAAAAAATAAAATGGAGAGGTAGATTAATTAGCATATTGTTTGAGATAAGGTCCTCACCGGATGCCTTTTGTTGTTTCAAGCCCGAAATGTAATCCTGAACGTCAGAGGGTAAAGCAGGTTAAAGAGTGTTTTGTGTGTCAGATTGTAATAAATTTTTAACCCTGTGGTCGACTATGTTCTCGACAATTGGGTTAACAATGTCCGAATGAAGTGAAAACTGACTTCTAAGACTTTCGGCAATAGCCTCAGCCTTTTCAGTGTTACTATAAGCCATGCCGTTAGGGCTAACAATGGCAGGAATGTGTGTTCGTGTCCTACGAATGCGGGACGTAGCCCTCGAAATTGTGTTCTCCTCTGTCGAGAGAGACTCGACAAAATTATTGAAACGTGTTTTACTAAACTCCTTAATTGCAGCTCTAGTACTACGAATAAGCCTGTTTAGCTTATTCCTGAAGTAAGGGGTCCTATGAACCTGCCATTGCCTGCGACCATGATTTCGATCCCTGACCATTTCCCTGATGTTATCCGGCAGTCTGTAGTAGTCAAACGATCTTTTGCGAGGTTCAGAGCTCAGCGTGTAGGCCTCTCTGAGTGAGTCTCCGAGCATGGCTACCGCTTGCTCTACTTCCTGTTTGGATTCTGGGATAAGAGATGGAACGTCACGTTCCGAAAGAATATCCGCGAACAGACTCCACCTTGTGGGTAGAGCCGTTCTCAGATCCAGATCGTAAGACCCCACATCAAACCTCAAGACAACAGGTAGGTGATCAGAGTCTAGATTATTCAGCGTTTGAATGCTGTAGGCAAACGGAAAATTGCGGGTGATAGCAAAATCCAAGATATTTTGAGATCACACGAAGGTGGGTTCGGGGGCGCTAAAATTTGCGCGAAATTTTGATCCACCCACCTTCTTAAATTACGGCCAGAAGTATTATAGCTTGGACAGTTTAAGACGTATGAGTAGAATTAAAATCACCCGCAAGGATAAAATTTGAAAAAGAGTTAGTGATACGGGTAAGATCTTGCTCCAGCAGGTTACTCCTTTGCCTAGTACTTTGAACATAGACGGCTGCAATTAACAAATTTGGAATAAGGGGGAAATCCAGAACAATAGGCGTGGCTTCGGTACAATTTAGATTGGGAATTTTAATGAGAGAAGCATTAAAACCATTTTTAACATAAATAGCAGTGCCGCCGAAAGCTTGCAGACTATGAGTCCTGTCGACATTGTAAATCTCATAGTTAGCAATACGAACAGTGCGTCCCTGGGAAAAGTGGGTCTCAGTGACCAAAATTAAGTCTAAATTATTACGAGTAACAAAGTCCCTAAAGTCATGTGGTTTATCCAGAAGTCCATTGGCATTCAGGATACCAATGGTGAAAGAATTCAAGCTCCGAGAAGACGCGAACATGGGTAGCCAAAAACGAAATTATATGAGGGAGGGTAAAAACAATTAAGACATACTGCGGATTTGACCCCACAGAATGTGAATCCGGTCAACATCTGTGGATGCAGTGCGGAGTGCCGGAAGAGCATTCGTAAATGCTGAAAAGAACAAATCAGGGTCGAATAGATTTTGGAAAGCTAAAAGCATATGAATGATGTCGGTGGCCGAATTTGCATCCTTGCTAAGAACCGACGAATTTTGAAAATTAATTTTGACAGGGGGAGGGGTAACAGCCTCGCTACGTCCTTGAGCAACGCCCGAAAAAGATTGGGCTGGATCAACCTTCCTGGAAATTAAAGTTCGATTCTCCACCCTATCGGTCGGAGATTTACTAACATTGTTCTTTTTCTTTTTACTTTTAGTGGGGGGGGGGGGGCGGTCTTAGGGAACTTGGGGCAGCTACGAAAGTTCGCTGGATGCTCCCCTCCACAGCGCACACAACGGCAGGGCGTGTCAAATTCCTTCGTGCAGTCCTTTGACCTGTGATCTCCGGCGCATTTAACGCACCTTGGGGGCAGGGCGCAGGCCGCGGAGGAGTGAAAGAATCCCTGCCAGTTGAAGCACTGTGTGGGGCCTTTCCTACCACGATACTCTTCGTAATTTTAAAAATATTGTCCGAAATTTTGGACTTAGGAAGAGAAATTTGGAATAGGGGCAGGTAGTGTTTTTTGGACACAGGCCCTATAAACAGCTGAACGACAGTGGTGTCGTCAAAATCATAGGTATAGTGGAGGGCCTGCTGGATCCTCTGAACAAAAGTGTTGATAGGTAGGCCTCGAATGACAACTTTTAACGTTTTTTCAGAATCCAAGATAAAGGTCTTGAATTGAACTTTCATTTCCAATAACCTAGCCTGAATAGTTCTAAAATGATTCTCAGCAGAGCAAGTTACTTTTAAAAATTTTCCTGAAGTTTTAGTTTTTAGTTTATCATCAATCATTTTTAAGTCAGTCAGAAAAGCTTGTCAATCAGTAGGTGGCAGAATAAATAAAGGGGGGATTTGAATTTTCCTAACAGTTAAGTTTTGACTAGTTTTGCTAGACTCGACCTCCATATTGGAAGAGGGGTGATCCCTAGGGTTGCCTATCACAACCTTCTTCTTAGCCCTACGTTTGCTAACGACCGTTAAATCCTGGGTCTCAGTCAATACCGGTACCCAAAGCGAGGTACAGGGCGATTTCAATGTAATTATTTTAGTTTTTATTTATAATGTGATGTGAAAAATAATAATTGTCCAATCCTTTTAAAGATTCATTTAAATGTAGTGACCAGCAAAGCGAGCGTAGCCTGCTAATTAATTTAATATAAAAAAAAGGCAATTAATAACTAATATTAAATTATAATCTTCTTTGTATAGTAAAAATGAATTATATCAAATGGCTTTTAGTAAAATAAAGAAAAAACTAAAGATAAAATTAACATAGAAGTCACTCTTAATCAGAGTTGAAATTAATTCAAGCAAATGATATTTTGTTCCTCACATGCATTTAATGTGTGCGCACATTTTGCAAATTAAGCATTATACAAATTCTTCTGCTACAGAGAGGGTTCAACAGAGCTCGAATTCTCCGCCCTTTTCTTAGGACACTCTCATTGATGAGAAATTTCTGCTTTTTTTTCTACCACAATTTTTCTGCAACATTCTCTAATTCGTGATTAAATCGTGATTATAATTCGTGATTAAATAATCACGGTACTATAATATAAGACATAGAATGTATTTCTGCATAAATATAGTAATGGCATAGAAGCCAAAACGTTTTCATTTCTGAAAGTTTCCTAAAAATGGGTGGAGACTATAGGCATCACCCCCAAGCCACTCCTCTAACATGTTACAACTTGCCCCGTCGCATGATTTTGGACATTTTGTTTATTTATAAAAAATATAACGATTTATACAAAAAATTAAATATGCAATTTATAACTCAACACACAGACTAAATAAATATCTATAAACATTTCTTTAAAGTAAAAATTAACATACCGTTAATCAAAATTTACGAAATATTTTTTTCCCCACTAACTAGCGAAAATAAAGCAGGTGTACAGAACCTCTCATTAACCATTTTTGTGCAGCATCGATTGTGCTTACATTGTAAAGCGCGTCATAAGAATTATGTTTATAAAAATATTTAATCACAAATGTTACAAACTATTTCATAAATTGCGCGTTACTTCTTACCCTTGTGACAACTAGCACTACGCTAGCTTACTTATTTTTTTTATCATTAGTATTATTATTATTATTACTTTTTTATTGTTTTTTAAGTATGGTTTCGTTGTTTATTATACAAATTAACCAATTTTTGTAATATTAGCATATTGCAGGCGGAAAATTTTGATGGCATTCCAAAAACAAAAACAAAAAAAACCCTCAAATTCTGGCTTATTCTAAAAAAATATTTCGCTTTAAAAAGTTTTTTTTTTTTTTTTTTTTACTCTATAAACAAATGAAATTTACCGTTTCGATTGTTGATGAAAAAAATTCAGATATTTAATAATGAATCTGTTAAATAATTTGATGTTTTAGAGACACATATAAAGGCGTGACTTATTCTCAAAATAGGAATGCTTTTTAACAGTATCTCTTTTCTTGAATATTAAATATCCTTTCCCAGATTTTTACCACTAATTTTTTGTTCAAATATTATTATCTTTATTTTTGTATGTTGTATATTGTAGGTTTTTACACCTCAAATCAAATGTAACACTTTAAAGAATTACTTTCATGCGGGGATTGCTGAACAAAATAAATATATACGCAACAGAGATAGATAATATCTTTTTTCTTAGTTAATAAATATTTTTCTGAATTTTTACTGCTGTTATTATTATTATCACCATTAGTACCATAATTATTTATCTTGCCACTTATATTTTTGTAACTGTATATTGTAGAGTTCATATGACTCAAGCTATTTAAATTTTAATGCACACAGTGGCGTAATAAATTATTCCTTTTCTTTTTTTTTTTAACTATCAAATATAAGTCATTTACGCCTTAGAGGAATCTAAAATTTGATTAACTGTGTCAAAATGTAAATTTGTCTTTCGCGTTGTACGGGACTGTTCATTGCCCTGTAACGAGTACTACTCGCAATTTTTTTGTTGTGTTTTATGGTTGCGCGTTATGCTGGATTTAATCTTATACTATTAAGTGAGCAATATTTGTATATGTATATTTGACTGTTCTCGAAAACGGTAGCTCGGACAGTTACGAGAGTTAACACAAAGGTTCCCTCCGAAGGGTCATTGTGCACATTGAATTCAGATTTTCGATTTTTTTAATTAGTTTTCTTTTAATTAATAAAAATATGAAAATAAAACTTTTCATTTGTATAATGACGCAGAATGGAGAATCTTAGGAGAGATTTGATTGGTTTATTTGATTTTCATTGAATTGAACATATTTTACTTTGAACTAGAGCTACGTTTTGAGGAATTACAAGAGGTTTGATTGGTTTATTTGATTTTCATTGATTTGAGTGTATTTTACGTTGAACTAGAGCTAGGTTGTGAGAAATTACGAGAGATTTGATTGGTTTATTTGATTTTCATTGATTTGAGGAAAGGATGTCAGGTGATGTCTTTTGGTTTTAACCCTTTGCGGCTCAAAACAATTTGGACCATTTAAATTATACTACCACCGGAATTCATGAACTAAATTAAACTAAAAGAAACTTTTAATTTTAAGGTTAAAAAAACCGGTCTTTTCTGCTACGTTGTAAACATAGATTTTTGCTAAAAAATTTCGGGGATGAATTTTTGCAGCTGGATCTTAAATTTTGCGTCTTCGCAGCGCGGCAGCGCGCGTTAAGGGGTTAACATGCTTGACAGTGACTGCTGTGAAAACGAGTTTCGTGCGTTTTTAGATTTATGCACAGCGAAGTATGTGTGTCCAGTGATTTTTTTTTTCTTTAAAGATGCGTGATAGTGATTGCCGCGGAACCGAGTTACATGCGCTTTCAGATACATGCACAGCGAGGTAGGGGTGTCCAGTGATGATTTTTTTTTTTTTTTTAACGTGCGTGATAATGACTGCCGCGGAACCGAGTTTCGTGAATTTTCAGATTCATGCACAGTGAGGTGTCCAGTATTTTTCTTTTTGTTTGTTTGTTTTAACATGCGTCATAATGATTGCCACGGAAACGAGTTTCGTGCGTTTTGAGATTCATACACTGCGAGGTAGGGGTGTCCAGTGATGTTTTTTGGTTTTAACGTGCGCAATAGTGATTGCCGAGGAACCGAGTTTCGTGTGTTCTGAGATTCATGCACAGCGCGGTAGGGGTGTCCAGTGATGTTTTTTTCCCTTTTTCTGGTTTTCATGTGCGTGAAGCGTGCATACATGCGTTACAGTGATTGCTGCGAAAACGACTTACGTACGTTCTTTGATTCAACCATTTATCGAATAGTGACTTTTAGTGTACGAGTAACAGCTTCAGAATATTCGAAGAATTAACATTTCTATTTGACTGTTTTCGAGAATATTCGTTTTAATAATAGTTTTGTTGCACAGATTCGAGAAGTTCAAAAACTGTTCGATATTGTCAAGGTTAGCCCATACTGAAACCTTGAAGAAAATAGTCGCCAATCGAAATATATTTATTTAAACGTTTCAAGTATTCAATTAAAAAGAAATCCCTTAAATATAGTGCCCAGCGAAGCGGGCGAAGCCAGCTAGTTTTACAGTGCTGCCAGATCGAAACTTTAAAATTTCCCACATTTCGCTGGAAAATTTCCCTTTTTGACATAAAATTTCCCTCAATTGTTCAACATGCAAGGCTTTGAAGCTGTTCAGGGTAAAATAACTTGCACTGAATATAGTATTGTGTAAGGGTTAAGGTATATTATCCACAATTACAGGGCGTCTAGCGGTCTTTTAATTAAATGCCACTCTTTTTTTAACCATTTAACGTTCACTACTTAATTTATTTAAAAATTACTAAACTAATTTTAAAAATGGCTTTTAGACGCATAGCTGATCATAAATATTTAAAAAATAAAAAATTAGCATTGTTCCTTTTCGAGAAATTTTCGGTTTGAAACATCTGTAAGTAAACCTTATTAAATTCAAATAATATTTAATTTAATAAATAAATCATTTTATAAGTAAACATTATCGACAACAAAAACTCGTAAAAGTTGCATAGATCCCAACATTTTAATTTATTCCGGAGTATATTAACCCTTTGCGGCGCAAGGTAATTTGGATCATTTAAATTACACTGCCACCGGAATTTACGAACATAATTAAAATAGAAGAAATTTTAAATTTTCACGTTAAACGTTCTTTATTGTTTGTTTTCGTTAGCTGTGACCCTGCTCACCTATGCGCATGCGTGAGGTCTGCATTGATTTTGTTAAAATAGGGTAGAAGCGTAGAAGATGAGAGAATGTTTACATTTTACGAGTGAGAGATATTGCGGTTTCTTTTTTCTTTTTTTTTCTTTTCAGGACATTATTGAATTTTGAGGCGATACTTCTTCGTTATATTCGTATAAAGGCAAAATGCTGATTTTTCCCCCTTGTAATTTTTAAATAAGTGTAGAAGATCAGTTTTATTCTTCGATGCAAAATAAAATCCGTAAACTTAAAAGTAAATGCCTGTTTTCTTTCTTCTTCTTCTTTTTTTTTTTTTTCAGTTAAAATTATTTTTATTTGCTTACTTGATCTCTAAATTCGTACTATATCTGTCATACCTGAACACTTGTTTCATGCACTGATTATAGTAGTAAATTAATTAAAAATGACTTAAATTAGGTAAAATTTACATAATTCATTAATAAAAGAAGAGAAAAAGAACAACGTTTACAGTAGACTTTACCTGTAGTAAAAGTAATATATTTTTTTCTTTTAAATTATACTGCTAAAATAAAAATACCATATTTTTGGATCTCTATTTTACAGAAATTTACAGAAAATCGTATTTAAATCAAATCATTAGATTTTTTTATCATGATTATTTTACACCTTTTATTTTTCGCGCATATTGTCATATAAATTACATTAAATAAAATATTGTTAATTAAAATTAAAAATTAAACTTTAAATTCGCGTAAAAAGGTAAAATAAATATTGAAGACTCATAAAAAGAAAACGAACACGTGTAGAACGAAAAGCGCATTTGGCTAAGTGCCCATCTCATTCAACGCATCACCCCTTTTCCGAGTAGGATCGTTCCGCGAGAGGTAGACATGGTTTACGAAAACGGACAGTACATTACATACTTTACATTACATACAAACACGTTAAAATATTCTTTGCTGAAACTGCATTTAAGCTGTGTTATGTGATTTTTTGCTGTTCTTTATTTAAGAACAGCGTGTGGTGTGCATATAATTCATTGATAATATGCCGGGATATAAAAATTGAGTGAATACGTTCTTCTGTATGGAATATAAATAATGGAACTGGTTTATTGAATTTTTCCAAGTTCAGGAAAATTCATTCCAAATGATAATTACTTTTTCATATCCAAATGTAAAAAACGTACTAGTTTAGAGTCAACATTTTATTGCTAATTTTTTTGCTAGAACTGTGCGTTTTAAGAGAAGGTTAAAAAAAAAAAAAAAAAAAAAAACTTTTTCATTTTCAAATTTTAACTTTTTATCTCTGTAATTGCTTTTTTAGAATAATGTAAAAACGTGTCATAGCAGAAAATACAAATTGGGTACTTTGAAAACTAAAGGAGATTGCTATTTTAAATTTTTGACCAACATTGGTAAATTTAAAAGAGTTATGCAGGTAAAATGTGTCTGAATAACTCGGAATAAACTTTTTAATTTAATAACGATTTTAATTTTTTTAATGTATATACAAAGTACAACCAATGTGTTAAGGTTACGGTACATTCATATAAATATATATATCTAATAAAACTGTTTCTAAAACTATTTTTAACTGTTTTTAAAGTTCGTTTAAAAACATTACTTGCCATCTTACCCTGTAATAAAATATAGCATTAAAATGCAAAGAAAGAGAAAAGTCCTGTGAGTGACACACCAAAGTAAATTAAATTTCATCACGTTTGAGTGTGGAGGAAGTAAATAATTAGATTATATTTTAGTTTTCTTGTAGTCTAAATAATTAAATTAATTTTGTGTATTTATACTTTTTGAGTGGAGTTTGGAATTCTTATTATTAGTCTATTTAAAGGTTTGAAGTCAAATAACAACTGCATACTGTCAAATTTACTAAAATGAAACGATTAAAAATTTTCATAAAAGGAAAATTCAAACAGTTCAATATATATATATATATATAAAAACAATTTTATTTTATTAATATATATACACCCGTATATAAATTTCTCATTTTTGTGCATAGAGAAACAAAGGAAAGAGTAAAATGAAAAAAGGACTGTGTTAAAATGCGATATGATTGTAAAATGATCTCTCTGCACCAATATATATATATATATATATAGATATAGATATAAATAATGGCTTTAAAAAAGTCACGATGAAAAGTTATTGGCTAAATTTTTCAAAGTAAAATTACAGAAATATAACAAACCTGGAGGTTTTTTTTTTTTTTTTTTTTTTTTTATAATAATAAACTCTAAATAGCCTGCAGATTTTTTTTTTTTTTATTATTTAATTAAATTAAATTAAAAACAGAATTGGAAAGGTATTATTTTATCTATTTATTATTATTTACATTACTGATTTTCATTTAACAGGTTTAACTATGATACGTATAAAATTAAAATGGAGCGAAAAAAAGTCTTATAGTAATACTTACGAGCAAACAAATCTCTGAGCTGATGGCTTTGATGATCTCGAATTCCACTTGGTGCTTGTCAACTCGCCAAACTCATCTATCCATTTTTTACACTAATCTAATTTTTTTTATATTACTGCGAATTGTATTTATATTTTCAGAAGTTGATTCAATTTCATGAATGAATGATGGGGGAAGCTTTGACTCCGAAAATACTGACATTTTACAAATAAAGTCGAAATACAATAAAATATCATCATTAAAACTTTACAGGATAGAATCTTTCATCAAATTTTCGCAGAAAGCGTGACGTCAGATGTGACACGTGAAACAAAAGCCACTCAGCAAAGTCGAACTGCATCCCCGTTTGGACTCGAGTGAAGGAATTAATTATGCAACCGGGGGAAGGAGTTCAGTGAATAGATAATCATTTATTAAGAAGCACCCATTTGACGGTCATCGCTACCCTAATGGGACAGCACTTCTATGCCTATTCCGAGATACGAACTCGGGCGCTACAGTGTGGCAGTCAGGGATGCTAACCGCCACAACATACATATAATGTATGCATTGTATAGTGGTATTTAGAATGAGAATCTTTTACAAAATTGATTATAATCATAGAAACTCTGCAAAGTGCATCACTAAAGAGTCTGCCATTTAAACACTTTAATTGTGAATAGCTCATGCCAGGGTGCGCATTTGTCGATAACATATATATTTTCGTTGTTAGTTCAGTTAGACTTTTAAGATGATATATAAGATGTATAAATAGTTTTTGAAGAATTGTTGACCCACCCTTGTAAGTTATTTTAATATTTTCTTCCATACAGTATGGTGTTTAATTTCAGAAAGCTGTTTAATTTGAGAGTATGCTATTACATTTTAACTAATTTAACGATAGGTCATAATGATGAAAAATTTTTCTTAGTGTCCCTAGAAAATAAGTTGAATGAAATCTTGGGTGGTGCCAAGTCAAAGTGGCAAGTTCCCTTGAAGGGTTAAGAAGCAGAGGGAAGTCAAATAATATTCTAGTTATGAACATCTCAAATTAAGTTCAAGTATTAGATTGCCGTTTGAAGTCCACATGTATTAGGCATTTTTACCACGTTAAACATTCACATTCCGCTTTTCCATCAAACAGACAAAAAACAAATAATTTCGTGAGTGTCATATATTAACGCAAGTATTGTTTCATTAATCACAAAAAAGTATTTAAAAATAAACCTTACCAATTTCTAACGGACAGTGAGGTAGAAACTTTTTATATACACTACGTCTTTAATTGTCACCGTGATTATTAAATTTACAAAATTATATAATGTGATCTTTGTATATTACGAAAACTAGAATGGTGTGGCATCACAAAATTTCTTCTTTAAGTCGTACAAGCAGTGTTGCCAGATCTGGCGGATTTTTTATTCAATGAAAACCAGTAATTTTTGATCGTAACGATTTCCTAATCACTTCGAAGATCGATAGTCTATTATGTATATCAAATACAGAGCTGCCAACCAAATCCGGCAAATTGTTAGTACCGCCCCTTTTTCTACACCACTTAATTTTTAGAGTAATTCTCATCAAATATATTTACGATGAATGAAGAAAACAAATACTCTAAAAATTAAGTGGTGTAGAAAAAGGGTCGTTTTTCAATAGGCGTTAACAATTTGCCGGATTAGGTTGGCAGCTCTGCAAATATCACTTCTCAAAATCATTGATGATTAATAAATAACGCATCCGCTAGATCTCGCAACACTGCGTATAAGGTGTAATACATTTAAAACATGAATTAACAGTGTATACACTAAAGGGGGTGTACACGATATAAGAGTTGTTCCCAGGGACCCCAAAAGTCATATTTGGGCCCTTCTCATGCCTAGAAGTGTCCTGAAAAAGGAAAGAGAGTACGACCCGTACTATTAGAAATTGTTCAAAAATAATTTAATGGTATTCCAATTATGTTTAATTTTGCAATATTTTCAATTATACCTAAGTTCTGTCGCTGCGTGAACAGACACCATAAATATAAATGCAAATCTCGATTATGCTTTTTGAAGACCGCAAGGCAACGAAGGTATTTGGAGACACTCCTCTTTCGATGCAGAACTTGCCAAAAACGGGCCATTCTAATTTTTAAAAAATACAACTATAAAGTATTTTGTATTCATTTGCGGCAATTTATGTTACGTAGTAAATATTTTAAATTTCTTCTTCTGTTATACTTCGTATTTCCCCAATTTATATTAAACAATAATAAAATTATTAATTGTATGTTAAAGAAACTGAAAAATTAAACCCATTGGTCATTCAATACAAATGCTATCTTAGTTTAGAGAACTAGAGGCTAAATTTAACAGTTGTTTTAAACTTAATGTAATATAAAAATAATTTAATCAACTTTTGTTTTTACTAGACATATCATGTGAAAAACTTTACTATTAGCTGACAATTTTCATAAATGAAACTGAAATTTTTTTAAATATGGGCCAGTGGCCCGTACCAGATTTTGACCCTTGTTAAATGCACGTAAAAAAAAATATATATATATATATCAGCCTTTACAAATTCTCTTTGAAGGACTGTAACTCAACTAAATGAATGATTTAAAAAAACATTTTAAAAAATCTTTACATAAGAAATGGTAGGCGGTACCTAATCATAAACAACCATATACTCTAATTGACATAATCTGGCTAAAATATTTTTCGTCAGCATTTAACCGGGTGATATCATTCGATAGTGATAACTACAGTAAAAAAACTTTGCAACAAAGTAGGTAATTGGTATAAAAAAAAAAAAAAAAAAAAAAATCGTTAGTTAGCATATTATGAAAGCGATCTTCTTTCCCAAGTTTTAAATATTATCTAATACTTCAAATAACAATTTGAGAATATCAAGAACATTTTCTCCCAATGTAAAATGCTCAAAATTTCTAAATTTGAAACTTTACTGCTGAATTAGTTTATCAACAAAGATATTTTTGCTTTTTAAGATCTACCCGCCCCCCTTTTTTTTAAAGGTCGGCCCTAGGCTCTTTACGAATAATAGAATCCTATACAGTCTGCAAGCTAATAAAATAATGAAGTATGCATATTAGTTTTAAAGTTATTAATTCAAGCAACGGGTGTCAAATGAATCAGGCTGATAATTAACACTGCTTTCTTCAGAAATTTTTAGATATGAAATATGAGCATCACATATTTTTTAAAAAATTAAGTAAAATTCTATATACTTTATTTTCATCAAAATATTCATTTTTAATGTTTACATTTTTGTTCTGTTTTTAAGCTAAAATATACTTTATAAAAGTAGTTTGGCAGTTTTTCCTTTTTTATTTTTTAATTCCTCTGATAAATCCTGTTAAATCGTATTTTATCTTTCTTTGATTTCGGCTTTATGTTAAATATACAGGGTGTGCCTGAATTCATGGGCCAAACTTTACGGAAAAATAGGGCATTTTATAAGGGTTCAGAATTACATAGGAAGTCACGTCCCAAACGTCATTCTAACCCTTTAAGAACCGGGTGATTTTGCGTGGATATAGGCGTGGCTTGACAATATTGCATTTTTAAAGAGTTTCTACATGATAATATTTACATAAATAAATACATTCTGCTTTTAGTGATGTATTTTATCGCAATGCTTGCAATAATACGTACATTGTGCAAAATTACGAACATTCTGAATGGTGCATGCAAGCTTATAAATTTACACAGTAGGCGGAGTTAATAGTACAAAGTAGCACAAAACATGCAGTTCTTAAGGGGTTAAAATGACGTTTGGGGACATGGATTCCTATGCAATTCCGAATCCTTATAATGTACACTATTTCCCCTTAAAGTTTGGCAATGCATTTATATATATATATATATATACATACATATATATACTATGCATATATATTCAGAAATACTAAATACAGAAGAAATTTCTCAAAGAAAGAGGTTATAATTTATAATTGCATTGAAATTCATGTGTATACTTCTTTTAGCACAGTAGAGCCGCAACTATACGAGCCTCGATTAACCGAGTTCCTGGTGAACCGATATAGTCCCTAAGAGACCACGCCTCAAGGGAGGCGTGACTTTCGACAACTGGCGCAGATAACTTTCACAAATGTTACTTAACAGCACTGCATTTTATACTTTATATAAGTATCTATTGTCTTGCATTTTTAACTGACTATTTTTAAATATGTAATATACGTATTAATTTACTTCAATGACTAGGTTTTCATCTATTTTAAACTTTGGTATATGTTTCCGCTTCGACTTACGACAGAGTCCCTATTATCAGAGTCTTTCATTATCCAAGGTATCCACGGTTAAGAAAGTTTCTACTGTATCTAGTTTTATTTATTTATTTATTTTTTCTTTTCAGTTTGACATATATATATATATATATATATATATACGAGTTGATTAAAAATAGATGTTAGAGCAATTATCTAGTAAACTAAGAAAGATATAAACATACTTCCAATTAACAAATTAGTACAAATTAAGAGTAGATTTCAATTATGGCATTTTTTTGTACAAGGGGCTCTAAACATATTAAAATACGAAATTTATTTTTTGTACAAACCCTCCTATCGTATGACTTATATTGAGAAAAATATTCTCCTCTCTCAAAGAAGAAAAAAAATCCTCTCTCTATGTCATAATCTTGCTGACTTATTGCAATTTGAAAATGATGACTTATACCACTTTATTTTCAATTTTGGCATCTATTTTCTCGCCAAAGGGATCACTTTAGTGGTTATCTATGAGATGAGAAAAATTAAAAAAAGATTCTTCATTATAAAATAGCAACTAAAATCATTCAAACACATGAATTCAACGTAATGCTAATTTACATTATTCCGTATTGTTAAAAAATTTAATAGTTAAATATCTTAGGGGTCACCTGCAAATTAAAACACGTTATGAGAGGAAGAGAATTAAAAGACTCGCAAAACCGTGAGAAAGTTTCGCACTTTATTTCTTTTTACCACTTCCCATCATCGTTAAAAAATTTTAATGATTTCGGCTCTTTAACAATCCCAACAAGTTTAAAAACTGTAAATGACTTGGTTTGTCTGTTTGTCCATCCATCTCTCTGTGTGTCCGCGCTCTAACTCTCGTGAATATTCATGGAATTTCTTGAAACTGATATGTTATTTAAGTTTTTCATTATCGAATGTTCTTTATTGAAAATGGAATGAATACCTTTGCTAGCTTGTGTACAGGGACACTCGAAAGTATTCCAAAGCATTGTGTTCTATGAGAGATATTTTTATAAACGATATTTTAACACCTTTAATTTACGCATATATTAATAAAATTGGAATACGTTATTCAAGTAAACTATCGGAAATTTTCTATATAAAATGGAGTAATTACCGTAACTTGTTTGTATACAGGGACACCCGAAAGTATTCCAAAACATTGCGTTCAATGAAAGATATTTTTATAAAATATATACTTTGCAAAAATCTTAATGAAATTGAAATATGTTATTCATATGCACAAAAAAAAGGCTTTCTATAGTGTACAGTAAGATTAGCATTAGAATTTACAGCACACACTAAAACATTCAGTTTCGTTGAGAATTATTCCTGGACATTTGCTGGAATTACATTTTCGTTTACATTAAACGTTTGCTAACAATTTTTAACTCTGAATATGATTTCAATTTGCATTTTTTTTTTTTTTTTTTTTTTTTTTTTTTTTTTCTGACTCCATATATTTATCTATCCGTCTGCCCGACCCCAGCGTCATTAAATATTTTCACAAATTTTAAAATATGATCGATGTTATTCAGGTTTACTATGGAATATTCCCTATTTAAAATGGCATTAATAAATCGTCTGCAATTGGTTTATGTTCAGAAACGCACAAAAAATACCAATGTATTACGTTTCTGAACAGACATTCTTATAAATTACATTTAAATAACTTTCTAATGTAAAATTCCTAAAGAAATTCAAATTTGTTGTTAATATTGTAAAATCATTTTGCATAAAATATGATATGGTATTGATGTATATATCTGTGTCAAGGAAGTTACTGACTTCTGTTTAATTACAGGGTCCCCATTTATTAAAACAAAAATCAAGTCTGTTATTAATTTCTTTGAAACTTACAAATCTTGATCAAATTTCAAGTGGCAACTAGATATGGAATCCAAATTACAAAATTTGAATATTCTACAATTATTAGTTGTTAAATTATGCTGAAAATTCATATATATATATATATATAAACCACTAAAAGTTTGACTTCCGTATTCAGGAGGTCTCAAAACCGTGGTATATTATAAAGAAAAAAATCGGTCTCCAAAAACTACTTTGTTTACAATATGGGTATGAGAAATTAATTTCCCGTTCTGTGTCAGCAGTCTTCTTCAACATAAAAATAATAATAATAATAAATAAATAAATGCAGCAAAGCACTTACGTCAATTACAATTAATAAAAAAAAAATGTTTACCTTAATTTGGGGTAACCCTGTATATTGTCTATAAACTATATACACATGACTTTTTGTACGTAAATTTAGTGTTATATGTAAAACACGTAACACAAAATGAAATACACTTCCAGTAACTTCCAAGTGTAGCTCTAGTATATCCAAATACTCTGAGTAACCCTGTAAAAGAATGATGAATGATTGTTGTACCACATTCTACGCAAAACATGCTTTTATGCGTATAAAAAATCTGTCCTTTTTCTTTTGTTTAGGGCAGCCTATAGATGTCACACTGTACACATGAGAAATTTCGCTCACATACGTAATGTATTTGAATTCTCTTGAACGATCCTGTACACAACCCTTTGTCTAATCGCAAGGAATAATATAGTGCAGCATCGCAATATGATACGAATTTAGAATATAAAATTTGGACTTCCTGCTACTGTTTGTTCTTGAGGTATGCTAACAACACACACACACAGAGTGAGAAATAGAGAGACCAACCGCTAAAACATGATTTTTGAATTCAGGGGATCTGAAAGCGTACAAATATAACAAAAACCAATTTTCGGATATTTGACTAAAAAACAATACTTTCTCTATACCATGTGCATGGTTAAGAGAATGTACAAAGGAAAGGAAAGAAAAACGAATTTGAAAATTCCCTTTTAGTACATAAATTATCATAAATTTTTTTGTTAAATTATTAATAAGTATTCTCGTGTATTCACTAGGAGAAAGAGAGACATTACAGGTTAAAATAGCCGTCTTTCCCTGAATGAATTTTTCCCCCCCAAACACTGATCATTCTATGGCTTAGTACAAAAGCTATAGTAATTACAATTTCCCACTTGTGATACAACCCCTTAAGACTTGTCGAAAAATACTAGAATTTTTAAATTGCAATAACTCAGCGAAATTTCCACTTAGAAACATGATTTTTTTTTTTTTGTTAGACCGAGGAAAACATTTTTCTAACTATAAGTCATATGATAGGAAGGGCCGTATAAAAATTAATTTTCTTATTTAGTATGCATACAGCCCGTTGTACTAAAAAATACTATATAGTTCGACTTTCACGAGTTGGCTCCTGTTAATCAAGCGTGACGTAGGCAGCGACGATTCTATTACCTTGAAATGGGTTGAGGGTGGAAAGGGAGGTGGTTTGCTATCTTTACGAGTTTTGCGACATTTTTGCGAAAATACTGTTTATTATCTATTTACTTATTTCCAAATTAGGAGAACTTTTGGGCTTTCTAATACGTTATATCATTAAAAAATATTTGTCACATTATAACTAATTATTAATACGATGAGGAATGTTATGATTGTCTAAACACAAAATTGAGGTTTGCAGTCTTTTTTTTCTCTTCTTCTTCTTTTTTTTTTTTCTTTCTTTCTTTTCGTATGTCCTAATTTAAACCTAGCGCCATAAAAAAAAAAAAAAAAAAAAAAACTACCAATGTATTCTTTTTGCTTTCTTTTTCTTAAAAAATAAATAAATAAATAAAATTGTAAAAAATAAAATTGTAACAAAAAAAAAAAAAAAAAAAAAAAAAAACGAAAGAAAAATATTTAAAATTTAACTCCAGTAATTATTTTTTTTTCTTTTCCTTTCTTTCTTAATCTTTTTTTTTTTTTTTTTTAGACTAAATACATAGAAATGAAAAGCCATTATAAGAATAATGTAAGAAATTATCTTTCATATTCGTATCTGATGTGTATGCAAATATTCTGAGAGCTATTGTACATAATAGTGTAAATTATGTGTACAGCTCAATTTATTTTAATAAAATTCCCCATTTATTTGATCAGTATTTTCAAAAATGTTCTTCTTTTCTTAAAAAAAAAAAAGATTTTTTTTTTTTTTTTTTTTTTTTTTTTGTATAGCGTAAAAACTTTTTCTCATTTTTATTTTTTAAATGTTTTCAAAGAAAACTATTATTATTATTATTATTTTCCTGAAATACAAAATAAAATGCGTGGACAATAATTTATAAACCATAAAAGCAGTACGATTTTTTTTTCTTGATTAAATTTATTGCTCAACACTTGTTTATGCAAATAAGGCATTAGTGCCTATTGAAATTTCAGACATGATTGAAAAGTGTTTTTTTTTCCCTTTTAGTTTATGTGTCATTGATTTTTAAATATTAACACATGCTCCTTTAATAGGCAAAACGTATTTCGCTGGCGAAAAGTAAAAATTATTGGCTTGATATGTTATTTTCATGGCAATCTTCTTTTTTCCCCACCGATTCATTCTTTTCCCTTTGTGCACCCCTTCCTTAAAGTAAACTCTTAGAAAAGAAGGAGGAACGAAGTGCCAACTCGTGAAAGTTGAACTATAGCCTGAAATCGACTCTTAATTTGCATCAATTTTGTAATTTGAAGTATGTTTCTATCTTTCTTAGTTAATGAGATCATCGCTGCAACACCTATTTTGAATTACTCGTTTATATATATATAGGAGAGCGTGGAGCTAGTTGTCACAGGGGTAAGAAGTAATACGCAATTTATGAAATAGTTTGTAAAATTTGTGATTAAATATTTTTAAATACATAATTCTTGTGACTCGCTTTATAATTTAAGCAGAATAGGTGCTCCACAAAAATGGTTAATGAGAGGTTCTGTACACGTGCTTCATTTTCGCTAGTTAGTGGGGAGGGGGGGGGGGAGAAGGGAATATTTCGTAAATTTTTATTAAAGGTATGTTAATTTTTAATTATAGAAATGTTTATAGATATTTAGTTAGTCTGTGTGTTGAGTTATAAATGCATGTTTAATTTTTTTTGTAGAAATCGTTATATTGTATTTATAAATAAACAAAATGTCCAAAATCATACGATGGCGCAAGTTGTAACATGTTAGAGGAGTAGCTTGGGAAGATGCCTACAACCAGAGATCGATGTTTCCGAGCATTTTCAGGAAACTTTTAGAAACGAAAAATTTTTGGCTTCTTTGCCATTACTATATTTATACAGAAATATCTTCTGTGTTTTTATATTACAGTGCCGTGATTATTTAATTACGAATTATAATCACGAATTAGAGAATGTTGCATAAAAATAGCGGTAGAAAAAAAAAAAAAAAAAAAAAAAAAAAAGCAGGAATTTTTCATCAATGAGAGTGTCTTGAATAAAGGGCGGAGAATTCGAGCTCTGCTAAACCCTCTCTGTAGCAGAAGAATCTGTATAATGCTTAAATTGCAAAATGTGAGCACACATTAAATGCATGAGAGGAACAAAATATCATTCACTTCAATTAATTTCAACTCTGATTCAGATTGATTTCTATGTTAATTTTGTCTTTATTTTTATCTTTATTTTACTAAAATCTATTTGATATATATATATATATATATATATTTACTATACCAAGAAGATTATAATTTAATATTAGTTATTAATTGCCTTTTTTTATTAAATTAATAAATAATTGATAACAATTTTTTTTTTTTGAAATAGTGTCGTTTTTATTGTAAGGGTCCCCTTTGTATCCGTTACAATTTGCCCCACGTGTGTTACAACTACCCCAAATCCGGGGCAAATTGTAACAGACAAATAATTAAAAAATCCATTTTTTGTGTTAAAACTAGCAACATTAACGAAAGTTTTTTTTATGAATATGATAGATGATTGTGTATGCTACTGAAAACAGCAATTATAAACAGGAAAACGTAAGCACATTTCACAATATATTTAATTTTCTAAAAACCGTTACAACTCGCCCAACGCTGCCCTTTATATACATAATAGATGATCTGCAGTCCTTCAAAGGGAATTCTAGAATTGCCAACATTTTAATTTATTCCGCAGCATTTGGAAACCGGCCTTTATTCCTTATTACAATTTTTTAAAGAGTAAATTTTTCTTATTTCATCATGGTTTTATATTGAAGATAAATATTATAAAAATTAAGTGGTGCGAAATAAAGGCAGGGCTAAAAATTCTCCGGAAGGAATTAAAATATTGGAAACTATGAAATTCATAGCATAAATTCCATTTAAAAGACATATATTCAAATTAAAAATTTTAAAGTTTTAACAAATAGTATCAGTATGTCAAAAACCAAAAATAAATTTATAAAAAAATATATAGAAATAATTAATTCATGTGACACCATTCTGTTTTTGTTGGATTTACTTTTATAGATATTAACTAAATTGTTATTATCATATGATGTTTATTCGGTAGTGCTCATGTAGTGTCGCTTGCGCCTCTTCGGGCAGCAGGCGATTTGTATGTTAAAGTTCGTAATTGAAACTCCATGTGCTCCCAAATGCCCTAATTTCGACATAAATTATCGTAGGAACATGCGGCTGGTACCGATTGATTTGTAATAACGTCTACTTTTTAATGGCATCGTTCGATTTTCGTTAGGGGATCGTCTACAAATTTAAAAAGGCAACTTCATTTTTTCAATGGTGACTCCCATTTTTGATAATTTTTGTGGAATTATTTGGATCAAATCATCGCGAAGAATGGTATAGTTTATATATTATGCTCAAATTTCCATACAGTTATAAGCTGTCAAAGTATGGGGATGCTAATGTTAAATGAATGTGAAAAAAATTAATTCATATCTTCCTGAAAAAAAAAAAAAATTATATTAAAGTTCTGTTCTTTTCTATGCCTAAGAATGAAGTGACCCAAACATATTCCATGCATATTTATGATTAAAAAAAATTTTTTTAATGAAAATTATTAATAAATTCATATAAAAAAATATATATATGAATTATGACCTATACTAATTTTTGCACGAATAGAACAGGCATCATCAAAAATATGAGTTTCCAAATTTACAGCTCATTCCTAGCATTATTTTTCGAGTTACAGTGATATTTCATTTTTCATTGCTGTTAAGGGGCCGTCACATATAAACATTTGTATTGTCCAATGAAAATATCTGCATATAATCTGACTGGAAACTATTGTAATTTACTTTTATATTATTCATATTGTTTTATAAGCAACATTTCCATGTTTATTATACAAATGCACATATTTTTGTAAAATTACCGTAATGCAGACGAGAGATTGCAAAAGAAATTCAAAAGAAAACAAGTCCCGCCTTCTGCATTGTTGAAACAATATTAAAATAAAAGTATTTTGCATATTCGTATTTGACACTATATGTGATGCTGGTATGTACTTCAATGGAATTTTGTACATGGATTACTGAAGACACAAAATTTAAATGATTTAATCGTAAATATGTAAAATCATTTTATTTTTTAAAGCAAAGTTTTAGAAAAATGTGTAGAGGCGTGGCATACTTTACAAGACAGGGAATATTTTTTATCTTGATACACTGAGTCTTTCTTTTTAAATATTAAATAACTTTTACTAGTTTTTCGACGCTAAATTTTTGTTTTAACCCTGTTCAATATTGTAGGGTTCGTACATCTGAAGTCAAATGTGATGTTTCAGAAAACGTGGTGTTATTATTTGAAAAAACAAAATCCATTCGATAATCGTTTTATTATTATTATTATTATTATTATTATTATTATTATTAATTAACTTTTATAAGATTTTGTTTAACCGCAAATTTTCTGTTTTAATCTTGTCATATTTTTGAATTTGTTTACTGTATGGTTTGTGTACATCATGTTATTTAAATTTTATCGCATGGTGTAACATAGTAAAATATTAATTGTTTATTACTTTTTTTTTTTTTTTTTTTAAATGCAGAATCAAATGTTGGATTTTTTTTTTTTTTTTTTTTTTTTTTTTAATATATAAAATCTATTATTGAAACAAAGCGCAATGTTAATTATTTTGATTAATTCTAATCACGGCGTAAAATTCATATTTATTATGGAAAAACAATTTAAAACAAAGTAATGGTAATATGTCTTATCACTTTTAAAGCTATAGATATTGATCTTACACTTTTCATAAATAAGAGTTCAAGTACAGTAGACTCCTGTATAACGTGGGTGATCCGTTTTGCGCAGCAGAAAATCGCGTTATGTGGAATATACATTATCAGACCAAATTATGCAAGTTCAGTACAATAAAAAAAAAAAAAAAAAAAAAAAAAAAAAAAAAAAGAAAAGAAGAATTTATTTTATTTTATTTAGGGGAGCGTGGGGCGGGTTGTACCAGTTTTTAGAAAATTAAATATATTGTGGAATGTATTTACATTTTCCTGTTTATAATTGCTATTTTCAATAGCATACATAATCATCTATCATATTCATAAAAATAATAATAATAATAATGATAATAATAATAATAATAATAAAAAACTTTCGTTAATATTGATAGTTTTAGCACAAAAAAAAATATATATATTTTTTTTTTAATTATTTGCCTGTTACAATTTGCCCTGGATTTGGGGCTAGTTGTAACACACATGGGGCAAATTGTAACGGATACAAAGGGAACCCTAACAATAAAAACGACAATATTTCAAAAAAACAAAAAATAATAATAATAATAATAATGTTATCAATAATTTGTTAATTAAAAAAATAAATAAATAAATAAATAAATAAAAAAAGGCAATAATTAATTAATATTAAATTATAACCTTCTTGGTACAGTAAAAATAAATTATATCAAATGGATATTTGTAAAATAAAGATAAAATTAAAGATACAATTAACATAAAAGTCAATATTAGTCAGGTTTAAATTAATTCAAGCAAATGGTATTTTGTTCCTTTCATACCTTTTATGTGTACTCACATTTTGGAAATTAAGCATTACTCTCATTCTTCTGTACCGAGAGAGTTTACCAGAGCTCGAATTCTCCGCCCTTTTTCCAAGACACTCGTATTGATGAAAAATTTCTGCTTTTTTTTTTCTACCACTCTATTTATGCAATATTTTCTAATTCGTGATAAAATAATCACGGCATTATAATATATAAAACACAGAAGATATTTCTGTATAAATATAGTAATGGCAAAGAAGGCAAAAAGTTTTCTTTTCTGATAGTTTCCTGATACTGGGCGGAGACTTCGATCTCTGGCTGAGGCATCTCCCCAAGCCACTCCTCTAACATGTTACAGTCCCATCGTTTGATTTTGGACATTTTTTGGACATACAAAGAATTAAACATTCATTTTATAACTCAACACACAGATTAATAAGTATCTATAAACATTTCTTTAAAGTAAAAATTAACATACCTTTAATCAAAATTTACGAAATACTTTTTCGTAACTAGCGAAAATGAAGCACGTGTACAGAACCTCTGATTAAACATATTTCTGGAGCACCAATTGTGCTTACATTATAAAGCGCGTCATAAGAATTATGTTTATTAAAATATTTAATCACAAATGTTGCAAACTACTTCAAAAATTGCACGTTACTTCTTACCCCTGAGACAACTAGTCCCTCGCTCCCCTACTTATTTTTTATCATTATTATCACTATTACTTTTAGTTTTCTTATTGTTTTCTAAGTAAAGTTTCGTTGTTTACTATACAAATTAACCTTTTTTGTAAAATTAATACATTGTAAGCGGGAAATTTTGATGGCATTCCAAAAAAAAAAAAAAAAAAACCCTCGCATTTTCTGGCTTATTCTGAAACAATATTTCGCTTTAAAAACTGTTTTTTTTTTTTTTTTTTTTTTTTTTAAATTTTATATTTTTTGACTCTTTGTAGGACGCCAGCATCTATAAACGAATGAAATTTACCGTTTCGATTGTTGAAGACAAAAATTCGGATATTTAATAATGAATATGTTAAATAATTCGAGTATTTAGAGAAACGTATAAAGGCGTGACTTGTTACTCAAAATAGGAATGCTTTTGAACACTATTTCTTTTCTTGAATACTGAATATCCTTTCACAGATATTTACCATTAATTTTTTGTTTAAATCTTACTATCTAAATTCTTGTATGTTGTATATTATAGTCTTTTACACCTCAAATTAAATGTAACGCTTTATAAAAACACTTTCATGCGGGGCTTGCTATACAAAATAAATATATACACAACAGAAATACATAAATTCTTTTTTCTTAGTTAGTAAATATTTTTCTTAATTTTTACTGCTGTTATTATTATTATCATCATTTATTACCATAATAATTTATCTTGCCACTTACATTTTTGTAACTGAATATTGTAGGGTTCATATGTCTCGAGCTACTTAAATTTTAACGCATAAAGTGACGTAATAAATTATTCCCTTTTTTTTTTTTAACCATTAAATATAAGTAATTTACGCCTTAGAAGAATCTAAAATTTGATTAACAGTGTGAAAATGTAAAATTTGTCTTTCGCTTTGTACAGGACTGTAACGAGCAGTGCTGCCAGATTGAGGGAAATTTTTATTTAATTTCCACTAGTGTTGGGTAACTCATACATGATGTATGACATTTTCATGCCTCATCGCAACGGTTTGTCATGATACCTCATAATTATATTTTGTATTACTTCAAAAGTTACGTCTCATTCAACGATTCACTTACTGCCTCAAACGTTTTGTCTCATTCATTCATCGCGTCACTTAATACCTCAATCTGACCGAACAGGACTTGAAGAACCTCAAAACTTTTGTCTCATTCAAAGACACACAGACAACGCTTCAAACGTTTTGTCATATTCATTCATTCACTCACACAGAATCTGAACTGGATTTGAAGTACTTCAAGAATTTTGTCTCATTCATTCAACGGGGTGAGATTCAGATACGCAGAATAGAAACAGAAATTAGAGAAAGGCTGAATGGAATGACATGACTGAATGAAGTGTTATGTTTTTAGGATATGTTGTAAGTTTGTCATGTTCGGATCCTGTAAGAAGCGAAATTTGTAGTTGTGTTTGTAATTTAAGGTCGTCATCTGTCTGTGGGTGGTCGTGGTGTGACTGTTGTGCTGACTATAGTGTGTGTAATAGAAAAGAAAGCCATAGGGACAGGAACCGAATAAAATAAAGGTAGGGAGAAGTATTGGCGGCACCTTGGCTTGGCATTATTCCAAAGAACTTCTAATAGGTATTGAAAGACCTTTGATTATACTGCACGCGAGAGGACGGGATGAGTCTTGCATCGTGTGTTTACCCGCAAAATATTTCTCTCCTAATAATAATAATAAAGTTCCTTTTTTATGAACATAATCTTTTGAATGCCGACACTGGATGACATTATTTTCCTTCATAGCAATTATGTTTAGCCATAAGTTTAATTTGTGAAGAAGAAAGGCATAAATATTAATATTTAAAATTTAAAACCTATATGTGAAAATTATTTACCTCACAACATATATTTGCTTCCTTATTTTACTTTTTTTTAAATGCACTGTGAGTATTTAAAATAGTGGATTTTTTATTCGACATTTGTTTGTGAAAATTAATTTGTTTCAAACATTTGTTTATTAAATCTCGATACTAAAAATCAATTAGCAGATTTTTGGACAAGATACAATTTAATAAAACTGATATAGAAGAATGTATTTAATTAATGTCGGGTAGCTTAATATAGTGTGTCTTAATTTTACGCGGATCAATTATAATATTTAAATATACCACAGTAAAAAAACTAGTTGGCATAGGTGGACTCTGCTCAGTTCCCCATCATATTTATGCTCTCATAAATTTCTAGTGTGAGATATATTATAATCATGTTAAAAGAAATGAATTTGACCAAAGCTTAATACAGTGACCGAATGAAATCCCTGCCTAATAGGCTATCCACCGTTCACTTCGATATATTTATCTTATTCTAATCTATTAATTTATTTTATCAGGGTCAATTCCGTTGTTTAGTTTTCATGCTACTATTTCCAATGCAATAATCCTCAAAATTCATATTTATATGAAAAATTTACAATTTCGCTATGATGATAAAATCGTAAATTACGAATAATTTACGAAATTTTCCTATTAGAATATTTGTATTCAATCATGTTCAAACAAATATCATAAATGTAATTTTGAAGTTTTCTAATGTATTTATGATCCTCAAAATGGAAGTTTATGCTCAATTTTGCCTTATCCTGACATGTTAAGTAAATCGTAAATTACAAATAACTTACGATTTTTTTTTAATTGGAAAAATCATAGTCTATGATATTCATGCCAGAATCCTAAATATTTCGAAAGTGGTTTGACATCTTCACGATGAAAATATCCCTCAAGATTGACGTTTATGTGAAATTTTGCTGTTTCTGCCATGTTAAGAAATTCGTAAATTTCCAAAAACTTACGAAATTTTTATATTGGAATATTCATAGTCATTAATATTCATGCCAGTGTCGGAAATAATATTTCAAAAGTAGTCTGACATCTTTACGATGAAAATATCTTTCAAAATTGACGTTTGTGTGAAATTTTGCCCAATACTGCCGTGTTAAGAAATTCGTAAATTTCCAATAACTTGCGAAATTTTCATTAATCGTTTATTACGTATATCGAATATCACTTTTCAAAGTTATTGGTGATTATTGAATAAAAAATCCGCCAGATCCTGCAACGCTGTTCAGGAGGACTTTAGAAAGTAAAGGATATTTTGACGGAAGATTTTGAGGGGAAAAAAAACTTTAGTAAATGGCGTGCGTATACTGCGTTTAAAAATGGGCGGGACTAGCCACAAAATATAGCACGTACGTGTGCTGAATTTCTTTTATGCTCGAAAGTGCCTGTTGGAGACGGATAAACCGTGGCAGGTGGTTGCACAATAAATTCATATGTACAATAATATGTGCAATGATTGTGGACAACGAGAAATTCTGTCAGCAAACAAGAAACCCTCCCAGCTGAAAAGGTAATGTACTAATTTTAAGTTAAAAGTGTTAATAGTAACTCAATATTATTTTCTGGACTTGTTCTATATTTATTTTTTTCTTTTTCTGTTTCTTTAATTTCTTTTTCTTTAAATAATTTTTTGTAGTTCTTTTTAAAATTCTTTTAAACTTCTGATTTTTTTTTTTTTTTTTTTTTTTTTTTTTTAATTATTGAAAAGAAATATCCACACCAATGCAAAAATATTTATTTACAAACACCTTACAACAGTGTAATTTAAGTGAATTATTGTTATTGATAATGTACAGTCGGCTGCAAAATTATTCGAGCACTAGCAATAATCCTTGCCAAAGAAAGTACACTTAATACAGCTTTGTTAAATAAATCCTTGTTGAGTCATGCTCTTAATCAGTCTAAGAACATGATTCGACAAGGATTTACTTAGCAAAACAGTCTTAAGTGTACTTTTTAAACATAGGAATTATTGGCTAGTGCTCGAATAATTTTGCAGCTGACTGTAATTACAGTTATAATTAAGCGCAATCTCTCCTACCCATGTGCGCAGTCAGTCCTACCCTAAGAAGAGATTGCGCAGAATAACTCTCTTGGTTCTATTACTATTGTTGTTTTAAATTACACCAAAGCAACAAAATAGCAATGGAAATGCATAGAAGAAGGATCAATTCAAAGTTATGCTCCAAAAGTTTAGCAAAAAATTAACATTTGGATATTTTATATCATTTTGTTGAATTGTGCACAAACGCTCCTAGCTTTACCTTATACTCTAATTTTACATTGAAAAGTTAAAAATAATTATCATTATGTACATGAATTTTTTTTTTTTTTTTTTTTTTTTTGAGGGAGGAGGAGGTTGTAAGTAATTATCGAAAACAATGTTTACACTGAAAGTTTACAGTTCTACATTTATTATTTGTATGATGGTTACATAATAAAGTGTGTTTTGTTTTACCTACTTTTCACTTTCTTATATATTATCCAATAATAATCTCACGTAGCGCATATTATTTATTAAAATAAATACTTAACAGAATTATTTTCCATGAAGTATGCAAACGATTTTTCTCGCAAAGAAGTACTTTACTAAATATGCAAATAAAGTCAATTCTATGCAAATCAAAGAATATCTTGGAAACTGCATATTTTCCTGTCTTTTTATTATAAGTATTATTTGTTTATTTATTTAATCAATTCACTTAGTTATTTGTTGTAAACAATAAATAAAAATCGATAATGTTTTTTTTTTTTTTTTTAAATTGTCACAAACCTATGGTTCAACCATTCGTTTTAAAAATATTGATGTTTTCTTTGAAAAGATAACCATATTGAAAGTGATCACGGTAGCGGTCCTTCTAAATATTATTTATAATATTTAATTTCTAAATATAGAAAAAAAAAAAAAAAAAAAAAGAAAAGAAAAAAAAAAAAAGAAATTCTAAAAATTTTTTATGACTTAACTTTACCAGTTAATATTTTCAAATATAATTTTATCAAAATATAATTTATTACGCTAAATAAATAAGTAAGTAAAAAGTTGGGTAAAGACTGAAGTTGAGTGGCTGTTACATCACTCTACTGGCACATTATGGACAATTTGCGAATGCTAAGGACTTATCCCTAAGGATGGTCCGGAGACATGCCATTACATTTTTTATACTCCATAGAAGGGATGGCTCCTCTGATTCAGAAATTACTAGGAGAAAATAACTTGTTTTTTGATGAAAAGTTGGTTTTAAGATTTCACGTGTAATAGCTTTTTTTTAAATTAATAGGTAGAGTTGTTCTTTTTCCTCGATCTCTAATACTTTTGCATTCATAAAAAAAAAAAAAAAAAAATCAAAAGAATTCAAATCGATTCTGCAAACAAATAAAGTTCATTTTTATATTGTTTCAAAATGTACATTTCTAAGAGCGATTTTTATTCAAACACAAATATGAGAAATCGAGGAGTTGAATCCGAAGTACCTAGGAGCAAATCTCCTGCAACTTCTGTTACCAGATGTAATGGAACAGATGATGGGCTGAATGATGGATTAAAAAAAAAAAAAAGTGATGAAAAAGGAAAAGGGGGGAGTGAAAAATAATAACTGGAAAAGTTTAGAGCTCAAACAGAAAAAGGAATAAAAAATAAAAAAAAAACATCTCTAAGAGAGTTTAAGTATAGCATTACACAGGAGAAAGGCGCAGTTACAACGATTAGATATATTTTTGGATTTTTTAAAAAGGTTTTAACTGATTTTAAAGTTTTTTGAAAGTTTTATGATTTTTTTTTTTTTTTTTTTTTTTTCATAAATAGAAAATAAAAACAAACACAGAGAATTAGAAGTAATAAGAGTAGGAAAATTAGAGATCAGTAGTGCTTCCATCTTCACTCAAAAGGGAGAGCTAGGTAGAAATAAGTTCAGAAACGTAAACAAAGTGCGGTGGTGCTGCTATCTACTCAGAAAAATAAAAGCGAATGATAGAAAATAAAATTTTAACAAAAAGAATTAATAATAAGCCCACAATTAGGCCGTTTTCTAAAAGAGGTCGATACTGCGAATCGCATCGTGATTCGATACTTTGAATTATTACAAAACATCAAAAGTATATTTTAATAAAATAAATTATTGTTTCACCAGGGTGCTTGTTTTGAAATTCACTGAAATAAATTTAGCATATTTAAGATTAATAAAATAAAATAAGCATTTAAAACAGTAATTAATAGAAATTTGAACTACTTCACCACAATAAATAAATATATCGGAGGGCTTTCAAGCTTTAGCAGATAAAATTCAGTGTTATGAATTATGTATAACTTGAATATTTTCCACAAATTTTCAAAATTACATCCTTGCATGAATCTGGAAATGTATGAAAATATATATAGAAGCAATCACAAAAAATAAATAAATAAAACCACTGGATGCAGCTTATTCGTTGTGCACGAATCTGAAAATGCATGAAAATCCGTGCTACAGCGATCAGTATTCTAATATTTAAACAAAAAAAAAAAAAAAAAACACAGGATAACCCTAATTAGAGGTGCGTGAATCAAAAAATGCATAAAAAACTGTACTGTAGCAATCAGTATTCCAATATTAACCCCCCCCCAAAAAAAAAAAAAAAATAAATAAATAAATAAATAAACTCTGGATACCCTTAATTCGTAGCGCATGAATCAGAGAATGCATAAAAATCTGTACTGCAGCAGTCAGTATTCCGATATTAAAAAAAAAAAAAAAAAAAAAATCATTAAATACCCCTAATACTAAATGCATACATCGGAAAATGCATGAAAATCTGTACTGCATCAATTACTACCATGCACTCATTTTTCTCTAAATAATTCCATTTATTTAAAAAAATAATAAGAAAATACTCAAAAACACATTAAAAAAAAAAAAAAAAAAAAAAAAAACATTCAGTTGGGCTGCATTACGATAAACCATAAACATACACAAATGGTCGGTGAAAAAAAAAAAAAAAAAAAAAAAAAAAAAATTCCGAGACGGTTAATCAAAGTTACATTAAAAAGTGTCGATACACTGAATCGCATCACAGCGACATAAATCGCCAATGGGTGTCTTATAGTAAAAGCTTAGCCTTTCTATTGATAGGGTCATTATGATCAAATAGCAGAGAGTCAGAGCAGCCTTCAGAGAATTCACAGCAATATTTTCAGTATCATTCAAAGGGTCATGGAAGTTAACGTTAAGGTGTTGGAAAAAGTAATTTAAACGCGGGAATTTAACTTCTCTACAGAGTTGACAGTTATGACTTATGAGCATACAGTATAGGATATCATAAATATGTCTGAGGGTAATATTTTGGCTAAAAATTCATTTTTTGATATGGGTTTTAGCGGCAAATGACCATACTTGAGAACCATAAGTTAATAGAGGACGTAGATGAGAACTATATAACAAGACTTTTTTACTAACAGAAAGATTACTGTTTCGTCCAATTAAGGGGTTTAATTGAGATTTAGAGCGACGGAATTTTTTGCGCGAAGAATCAACGTATTGCTGGAATGGGAGTTTTTGGTCTAAAATTATACCAAGATATTTGCAGTAATTCGACCGTGGAATGGGGTGATTATTAAATTTAATTTTATATTTGTCCCTGTTATCCTGTCTCAAGGAGGAAAAACACAAGTATGCGTTGCATGCTGTAATTCAGAAATCATTAAATATTTAACACTTATTGGTTTAACTATAATACAATAAACTTTATCATTAAAAATATTTTTGGTCAATATATATTTTCAAAACGTTCAATAATTAGCACTTGCTTTTTAAAATAAACCTTTCTTAATGCTTCTTTAAACTTGCATCGTATTGCAGTTGAGCAAAAATTATTGTTTCATCTTTAAAGCATAAAATTACTAGCATTATCCTAAAACGCAAAAAGTTCTTGTAACAAATTTTATAACCAGGTAAATTAATAAAATTTTTATGCAAAGAAGTACTTACGCATTAGCATATGTTAAGTCGGATGTTGAAAATCTTCTTAAAAATTAAATGAATTACATTATGTTAAATTAGAGAAAGATAAAACATGCATATAAAAGAGCGTATATGTAACAAATAAGAGTCTGTAATAATTTAATTTAATTTTTGAAGCCTATAACCCTTCTTCACGCATTTTCTCAAAATAACCAAAGCAGTTTAATTTTTCTTATCTATTTTCACTTTTCAAGGAACGAGTGATGAATGAAAGCTAATTTTCTCGGAAATAACAACATGTCAGATCGATATCTATGCTCAAAATCTTTAATTGTCATTCTTCATTTTTTTCCCGTGCAAAGAGCAAGTTAGCAGTAAAAACTAATTTTTATGGAGATCACTAACTATCAAACTGTTTTGCAATCATCTATATTTTTAAAAAGCAAGTTAGCAGTAAATCGCTTTTAGGGACAACTGTTGGAGTTCGTACCGTTATTCTAGGTTTATAACTTCTGAGAAATCGTTCAATTAAATTATATTTTGTACTGCAGCCATTCTGTAGAAAAACCTAGAAAGAGTTACGAAAATTCAAACATTTATTTTGGAAAATAAGACAAATCAACCATGTTTTCTCCTAAACGCTCGAAGCAATCAACATGCATCTTTAGTAGACATTGTACTATGGCTGTTGTACAACTACCTCCAGTCGCCACATCTTCCGTCTGATATCTTTATTTGCGCAATCTCCCTGGCTGCACCATCTCTTCTAGCTTTATCTTATATATATATATATATAACAAAAATAATTATCATTATGTTGTTATGATTAAGAGTGAACTCACGATCAACTTGAGGATTCTTATAATTTTAATTCTAATTGGTTAGAAGTTAGGAAATTTATTTTTGATATTAAAATATATTTATTTATTTCTCATAAAAATAATTATTCTAGGCAATAATTTTCTGACATTTTTTAAAAATATTTTGCATTATTGTACTTCCTTACTCAATGTACAACTCTCCGTTTGCCTACCATTTAGACTTATTTATATGTAAAATTGCTATCGCTTACGATAAACCTCTAAGATATTCAATCTATAAAAAATTAATGTATTAAAATCGTTAAAACATAAACTTATTATTCTGTCTAATTTTATTAAATGCGAAAACGTAGAAAATTTTAAAAAATCTATCGATATGCTATTAAAAAAATCTGGTGTGAAACAACCACACGACTTCCATTACCTACCATTACACGTGTTATATGTGCTTTTTTGGTGATCATATAATCGGAAGACATAAAATTAACCTAAAAAGTTGACACGTACAAATTTTACGGTATGAGAAAGCTGACACACGAGCAAAGATATATAAAACCGATTAACAAGTTAAAAAATAAGACAAAAAAAAATTGGTAGAGTCATTTTTTGAAACATCAATTTCCAAGATCTAAAACTGGCCTGCCTAATCAGGATGACTGTTAATTTTACCTGTAATAACCACGTAATACATGAGAAAGGATATACAAAATGGATTGAGTAACAATTTTTAAGAAAATCATTAAAGCCGTAATCAAGATATTTGAATAGAACGCCTTTCAATTTTTTTAACTCACCGGCTAATTCGTACGAAAGGATATCTAATAGAAAGTTTATATAGTAACTTTAAAGAAAATCTATTGAATTGTCTTTGAGATACGCATTTAGAGTCCTTCTGCCGGTTTATGTCCCTCTTCCGGTTTTCCATTTTTCATCGAATGTTGGAAATGCCATCTGTACACTAGACCTCTTTCAAATGTGAAGTCTCGTAATTCTATCATTATTAGTTCCGGAGATATAGTTAGAAGATCCCTCCACACACATACAGTCATCAACAAAAGTCTCCGAACACTAACAAAAATTTCTATATAAAGAAGGTACAATTAATATATTTTTGTTAAATAAATCCTTGTCGAATACTGTTTTTAGACTGACTAAGAACAGGATTCTACAAGGATTTATTTAACAAAACTGTATTAAGTGTACTTTTTTTACATAGGAATTTTCGCTAGTTTTCGGAGACTTGTTACCGACTGTAAATACATAAACTCACACACACATACACATACACTGACCAATAGCCAAAGACTACTTTTTGAAATTAGAAGATCTTAAAACATATAAATCAGGTGAAAACTCAACATCGAATTTTCGGAACAAATTTAATACTTTCATTACGTACCGTAGTCGGGTAATAGAAGTAATAATTTTATTATCACTTATGTAGATAAATTTTCTAATAATTATACCATTAATTATTTAAATTTAAAAATAATAATAATAGTTTAAATGGAGAATCCATATTTATTTAAAAATATAATAGTTCTGATATTTTTCTTGCAGGAATTTAAAAACATCCACGGACAAAAATTTTGATTATCTTCAGATAACCTGCAATCACATCAAGTTTTCTGACGCTGATCACTTGTTGTATCCATAAATATTGTTCCATAGGAATACCCATCTTTTTCAGATGTTTATGGAATTAAAATTAAAAAATCATGTACTGAAAATTAATAAAAATATTGTAAAATCCTTCCGTCGGTGAAACATTTTCGATGAGTTGACAATGAGAACCCACACTAAGAAAAAAAAATATACCGCCTTCAACTAGAATGAATAAATGGTCATTTTCTAAATCCTTAAACTAGAAATATAAATTTCCGAGCTTTGCAAATAAGGCACGCCAATAAACTGAATAGATGAAATGGTTAAGAATTTCTAGATATACACTCCTTCTCATATTTATAAGACACTTTATATTTTGAAATAACAATGTAAAAATGATTGTGAACAAGATTATACTAAGTGCACTTAATATATCTAGTATTCTAAAAACGAAAACTGCTATAATTTTTTAATATGAAACAAAATTAATAAAAAATAATGCAAAATATTTTTTTCTCCACCTTTTTAGGTGTTCATAATTATAGGGACAATTAAGATTTTTACATTTTATTTAACTTACAAGCAGATAAATTACAGTTGACATGCAAATTCGTTAACTACTGGGCTAGATTAATTCATATATAAGCCTTCAATTTTTCTTGGACGGAAATTACTGATATTTCCTCGAAAAAAAGAACGTTCATGTAGTGAAGTATGATAAATGTGTTTTTTATGTGGAAGGATAATTTCAATCCGCCAAATTTCTAATGAAATTTGAAGATCTAAAATTGCTAAAGGAAATGTGATCAAACGTTGAACTGCTGGTTCGATAGGAGAGAGATCTGATGCAAAAACATAGTTGTTTTACAGAGATCGAAGACTCATAATTCCTCTTAATGTTCTACTCATAATGACTGCTGCTGAATTTGCTAGTAATTTTTAACGAAAGGTTGGGGTTCACATTTGTGCATGTTTAAAACAATTAATAATATGTTAAAAGGAATAAAAAACATGTAGTAATCAATAAGCATTTAATGGGGGAAAGAACGTCTTCGTTAAAGTTGAATAAAGACAATATTAAATGGTAAAATGTTGCATTTTCGGATGAAAAATTTTTTATTCTTGATTAATCAAATGGTTTTAACAGTTACTGGCGTGATCTGAAGATAGCGAAAGACAGAGCAGATTTTTTAAAGGCAGATATGAATCGGGCATTTTAAAGGTGGATCTATGGTGCTCTGGGAAGCTGCTTCTACTGAAGGCAGAATGAATTTAGTAATTTTTTCTATTATTATTAACATTAAGAGAATATCCGCAAATTTTAAACGTGGAATTATCAAATTTTTATTATATTTTGAGGGGTAATAATATTTTTTTCAACAAGACTTACATTTTTGCTCTACTTTTAGAGCAATAGGAAATAATTTGAAGAAAGAAACTTCTGTAATATTGCCTTTCCCATGGCCTAAAAGTTGAAAAAACCTTAACTTATGATATTAGAAAAGTGCATGCAAGTGGAAAGCAATTTTAAATAGTTTAAATGTATTAAGAATATCATATATGCTATATGAAATGGTATTGAAACTGAATATTTAAAAAAAAATGTATATATATGTACTATAGAGAATGTCTGACTGTTTAACCCTAAAAAGAGATCCCATAAAATATTAATTTAAAGAATAACTGAAAAAAATTACTAAAATTCGAGCTGTCCTTATAATTGTGAACACCTGAAAAATCATCTTTTTACCATATTTAAAGTTTTTTAAGATAGAAAAACGATAAAACTTTTTAAATATAGTCTATTAATGAAATTCAAATTAATAAAAAATATATTTGTTTAAATAATAGTGTTCAGTGTTTAGTTAATATAAAAAAACGGGTGTCCTTATAATTATGAGAAGGACTGTATTAAAAGAAAAAATTATTTATATCAGTATCTTATACATTTCTAACAATAATAATAATAATAATAATAATAACATTAAAAATCTTAAACTACATATTATTATTATGAATCGCATTGATAAAGATCGCACTTTCGTCCTGTGTTAAAGTTATGATAGCTTTAGGATCGATCCTCTCGGACGGTAAAACGAAACTTTAAAATCAAGCTATAAATTTCTAATGCAAAACTGTATTATATAAACTGCGGATTATGCGTCGGAAATTACAGAAAGTGTAACAATTTTTTGTAGCGATCGATTTATTGGTGTAGTTTTCTATGCTCTAAGCTTTATATATTTTTAATTACTTAAAAAAAAATGTTTACACGTTTATTGTGGGCGACAGGCGGCAAAATAAGGCGTAAAATCGCTGTCTGAAAGAAATAATACGGTTTGTCGCATTAAACAGAGAATAAAATTGTGTTTTGTTACTAGTATATATGTGCATTTGTTTTGTTTTTCTATTACTAAAATATCACACAATACAAATTTATCATTTAAACAAAGTTTATTGAAACTCAAATACCATAACATTAACGAAATATTTGCATTTTACATTTGAAGGTTTCTTTACTACTTAACAACAGATTTCATCAATTTAAATTAGAAAACACATAGGCGGAAACATTTTTCATTTTTTTATTCTTAATTTCTTCACACAATACATGTTGATATACACAATGATTTAAATTCAATATGTTTCGTTTAACATCTAAATGCATAGTTTTTGGCTATATAACACTCATCGGAGCTTAAACTGCTTTTAGTTTTTTTTAGTAATTTACTTAAATATATTGTATTTTCCTAAAATATATTTTTAAGAATTTTGTTAAAAAGCAAAACCCGGAAAATTTCTTGAAATATCTCTAAACAATAACTTTTAATTCTTATTCAAATATTCATGAGTAAAAATTATGAATCCGCTGTAAATATTTATTTATTATCTTTATTAATCTTTACTTATTTATTATTATTATTTATTTCGAATCTTTATTTATTTAGTATATTTGGATTTGTTTTAATTCGTAATAGTTAATATATTTAAAAGTATGTCAGAATTTAGAATCAGGTGTTAAAATTCACGGGACTTTCTACTTATCGTCTCCGAAAGCCGAAACCAGTAATATTCTATGGAAAATTTTACCCCGTTGCAACTTATTAACTATTACATATTTTTAAATTTAGTTTCAACATTCAGAAAATTCACAGCTGCTGAACAGGTTTTCGATTTTTAAAAATTGATATATATATATATATATTAAGCATAAAAATGTAAAATTTTACATTGTGAAAATTCGCATTTTAAAATCCCCCCCAAAAAAAAATTAAAAACAAAAAAAAAAATATATATATATATATATATATATATATATATATTAGAAAGCTGTAAACTGTTTTATAGTTGTGAATTTTCTGAATGTGAAAACGGTATTTAAAAATATGTATTATTTAACGAGTTATAATATGGGGGTTGGGAGGTTTCTCCGTACAATAAAATATGCTTTGGCATCCGGGGACAGTAACTAGAGAGATCTCTTAAAAAATAATAATAATACTATCTAAAGTATTAAATTGACTTTTGAAAAATGTAAAATACTGCTTGTGCATTTTAACTACAATGCTTTTTGCCAGGTAAAACCCTGCTACCAATGTATAGCAAAGTTTTTCACGGTTTTCGTAATATTTTGTAGTGAAAGCATAGGGGTTTATATATTTATTTATCAGTTTTAAAGCTTAATATATTTTTCAGTTGCTTTGATACGTTCGCTAAAATACATGGACACAACACTATTCTTTGCTTTTATTCTTCTTTACATGCATACGAGCTTACACAGGAACAGGCACAATATATATATAACTGTGAAATTGAAGGTATCTCTAAAACTGGATACCAGTCATCACTTTTAGGATGTGCATTTTATTTTACTTATAACTTGTCTCCACGATAATACCTTTTTACAATCTCTAAAGTTCAGAAATTATTTTGTTTCTAAATTAAATAAAAAAAAAAATGTAAGCGAAATCCACAACTGTTTGCAAATTTTTCTTCTTCGTTTTTACATAAATAGTCGTTTATTATCAACACTATTATAAGAACAGATTTACAAATTATTTTATTACCACTTTTTCATCTGGTTTATTGAAAACGAATGTTTAAATGTCAAGAGAAAATGGTTTGCAAATATAAATACGAAAAAATGTTTTAGCATTTTTTCATTTATTTTTTGCATAATAAATTATTATCTATAAATTAAAATACAAAAAGCGAAATTTTCGTACGTTTTTAACGTATTAATTATAAGAAAAGAAAGTTAAAAGTAGTATAGATCGAAAGGTGTTCATGCAGGTTGTGGAGAGAAAATTAGTCTCTTGTCTTATAATGTGAAGAAAGCATTAAAAAAATACATTTATTTTTATCTTTCGTTATTTTATAAATACTACGCCACGTAATCTTTTGTATTAAATTATTAAACATTGACAGAAATTATTTAATTCTGCAAATACAATTTCTTAAAATTCAATAAAACTATAGGCATAGTAATTCGTAAAGATGCAGTGTCCTTATATTACTTGACTGCAGATTTTTAATTGTAAGAAGCAGTAGCTATTTGAGTCGTAGAAATGCTTATTGAGTAAATGGATGGTAGATCGAAATTTTATACTATTGAACATATATGCAACTTAAAAAAGAATTTGTTTAATGAAAGTTCTAACTCTTTTTATTTACGATCTATTTTATTTTCTTTCTCTTTTCCTTCGTCTTTTGTAATTTCCTTTTTTTTCTCTCTCTTGTGATCTACGTTAGCTCTAATTTGAAGACATATTTTTTAGGTTAAACACAATGTATTTTAATTAACTGAAATTAACTACTTAATTTCGGTTTAATTATTATCTAAACATATGCACTAATATGTGGATTTAATACCATACTCTGCAAGTATAAGAAGAGGATCTTGTATTCGTGTAAATTTTCGATTTTCCGTTTTCGATTAATTTCCCCGATTTGGGATTCCATGGACACGATTTGGCCATTTTTAGAAAATGTCACTCTTTTTGCATTTGCAAAACTTACGAATGCTGTTCGTCAATAAACAATGAGTTGAATAAACCGATCTTGATTTTTAGTTGGAACTTGATATGAATTGGTGCTGATAAGCTTTTGGGCTATATCAACAGGTCGCTCTGACACGCTACAATTTCCTCTCATTTTAGACAAGACTCACCTATGCATCAATCTTTGTACAAAAGGTATGTATCATGTAAAATTTTGCGGATTCAATTATATCGACCGACATGTGGCTCTGCTATGTTGCAGTTTAATCCCATTTTCGGGAAGACTTTATCTAAGATTCTGTTTTGTATAAATGTACAAAACATGGCATGTGAAATGAATATTATATAAAATTATACTGATTCACTATGGATGCATATCGGATGATTGTGGCGCTGCTATTCTGCAATATGTTTTATTTATGGTAAAGTTGTTTTACAGGTTTTATGCTAAATAAATACACCAAACTTATTTTGTGAGATACATATTAATGAAATTTATTTTTATTAAGTTTTGGTGTGTATAAGCCGAAAGGTGGCGGGGCGGATACTTCAACAGTTTTCCAGATGGCTATACGTCAGCATCTATTATTAAAAATTGCAAAGAACTGCATATGTAAAACAAATTGTGAGAAGCTATATTGATAAAATTTTTCTTCATTTTAACCGGTAGGTGCCACAGATTTATAAAATAATGTAAAAAAAAGTCTGATTAAAAAAGAAAAAAAATCGACTTTCGGTTTTCGATGAAATTACACATTTTAAGATATCCTGAACATGATTCATCCACTTTTAAAAAATGGTTATCTGCTTGAATGTGTGTATAAGCTGCGTTAGTAAGATTTTTTATCCCAAGGACCAATGGAGGGATTTTTAACAATATTGATATTTCCTTAGCCTTTGACTTAAATTAATGTTGATTAGATTGGCAGTATTTCACCCAACAGACGGCGCTGCTATTCTGTGATTCTTCCCATTTATGTGAAGGCTACATCTCAAAAACTTTTGTACTATATAATCGAAATAGAGTAAGTACATGATAGCGATAATATATAAAATTCTGATGCTTTAATGAAGTTGCAGAACGGCTGATAAGTGAAGTTGAAATGTTACAATTTAATTTTGTTTACGAGAAAACAATATCTTATTTTTCATAACACATAATTGCACCAAACTTAGTATGTGAGATGGACAATATGTAAAATCACTGTGACACAATTTGGATGCATATCGGACGAATGGTGGCGCTGCTATGATGCAACTTAATTACATTTACGGAAAGTCTATGTCTAAGGTTCTATGTTATATATACACAACATGTTCTGTATGTACGTTATACATAAGGAAAAATATGCTGATTTAATTTAGGTGCATATCCCCCGGCTTGTGGTTCTGCTATTACTTTCTACGATTTTCTAAATGGATGCATAGGGGCTTCTATTGTTAAAAATTGCACTAAATTTCATACATAAATTGTTTATAGTAAGAATAGTAATAACAGCGATACCTTTTAGCCGATATATAAGCAAGATCAATCAGCATTATTTTAACAATTTCTGTCTCCTATATCAAGTTTGGTGTATTTTTATAACATAGAATCTAAGCTATAGCACTCCCGTGAATAGGATTATATTTCAACATAATAGAGCCGCCTGTAGTTTGATATGCACTTAAATGGAATCAGAAGTTTTATATACCCATTTCAGTTACTAAGTTTTGGTTCATTTTTGCTCCATAGATGCAAAGATATGACTTTCTTTTAAATGGAGGAAATCGCAGCATTAGCAAATACCAAATTTTGATAAAATTATGTTCATTGTACCAGTAGTTATAGCGTCCACAATACTTTACTTATACGTACACAGACATACATATATAAAATTTTTTTTTAAATGTTGATTCGTGTTCAGAACAGCAGAAAACGCATAAATTTATAGAAAACTGCAAGATGAAAATTTTCAAGTATCCCTTTTTTTTTTCCCTCATCAATCTTTTATCATTCGCCTTTTGCTAAGAGAAGTGAGTATATATTATATGAATAGCATAATTAAATGTATGTAGTGAAATGAACAGAAGAATTTTGATCGGTCGAATTGAGACGCAACTAAGTACAGAAATATACAGGGATATGCATCGTTGTGTAAATAAAGATGTTGATAGTGATTTTTTTATTAGTTCGTTTGTTTTAATTAATTTGTTTTGTTTTTCTTTAATTTGATTTATATTTTTTTAATTTAATTTATTTCCTTTTATTTATTTGTTTGAAGATTAGAGTAATTAATAAGACCATTGTTTTCACGTAAATTTGTAATTTCTCAATTTATTATTTATATGCTTACATAAACAAATTGGTCGAGTTCCGACCATTGGATAGTACTAGTTATTATTATTACTTTGATATTTATATAATATTACATAACGTTCTAACAATTTTACTGTTTTCAAAATATTTACTTTTGCCGTGTAAAAAAATTAAAGAAAAAAAAAATAAAAAAAAAAAAACAGAAAAAAAAAAAAAAAAAATCAATAGTCAGCTGAATAACCAAGTTAATATATGAAAGTTCCGTATTATATATTTTAATTTTTCTGCGCCCAATGAAATGATATTTATAACTGTTTAACTGTCACTGATTTCGCTCTGAAATCCAACATTTAAGATTTTTTTACAAAACAACTTTTCATTTTTTCTTCCAACTTTTTGTTGACTTTTGAACTTTTGCTTCCTCTCTGATTGACAGTAAGCAGCACTACTCGAAGATTTAACAAACGGTTATGCAGTGAAGCAAAATGAAAGAGTCCCATTTCTTTTTATTTGCAGACGCTAGTGAACAGTTCTTACTTTAATAATATACTCGTGCCTAGTTTTTTATTCACTTGATAATGGACGTGCTAAACAAAAACAATTGTTGCGAAGTTCTTTCTTTTTCTTTTTTCTTTTCTTTCTTTCTTTCTTTTCTTTTCTTTTTTTTTTTATTTATATCATTTACTTTTAAAAATATATATTGGTTAAATTAGTTATTATTTGATTTTAAGAAGAAAAAATTTCCGAAAACAGAAAACGCTAATTTTGTCTTTATGCATAGTTATAATGAGCTCTGTTTCTAATAGTGGTTTTTGAAATTAGTTTAGAAATGTCATACGAAAATATGGAGTGAAAGTTGAAGAGTTAGTATTTTTTTCTCTAGCGTAGATGCACTGAAGGGAAAAAAATAGTATTTGTCACTGACATCTAGAAACTGATTTCTGGATGTAGTAAAAATAGTTCCATGTCATTCGTATAAATTCCAGCCCCCTTTACAAGTCCGTTCTAAAATCCCTTATTGGAATTCTAGAGCGTTTTCCTATATTCCGTAGTCGATCTCATTTAAAAGTTTTTTTCAAGTAAAGGCGAACACAAGAGGCGAGTTTTAGTAACTACAGTTTTGTTTCATGGCCCATATCTAGGAAATCAAGAGAGAATATCTCGCAATACAAATGTTTCATGATATTGGCAACATTCATAATACTGTTACACCATCTAGAAAACTGTTGACTAGAAATTATCGATCATTTCTTCTGTCCAGGTTATTTATGTATTTTATGCGCAAAATTCGGAAATCTATAATTGTCATTTAGGTATTCTGAAAATGACTACTTTTTCGTCCCAGACCAAAGCATTTTTTTTTTCTGGGTGTAATACAAATTTACTCTGACATCTTCTGAGTCACATGATAACGAAAAAATGATTTCGTTATGATCAGGTAAATTGAATCCAACAAACTAGAGAATATTTTTGTTTTGGATCACTGCGTAGACAACGAATAATCAATTTTGTGACCTGTGAAATTTTGTGCACAAGAAGTAACTGTATGCACAGAATCGTAACTGATATAACTGTCAATTGTGACGTCACATGAAGCAATTGCAAAAATTTATTGTGATGCCTTGAGTAATATGTGATTTTAGACAGAATTGAATGCAGACAAACGTAACACATTAAAGTAAATTAAAAAATTATCTTTAAGAATCATACAGCAAAAGCTACTTTCCGTACATATCTTCTCTTTTTCTTCTGGGATTTCTTGCGCTCTTTTTTCTTTCGACCTAAATACAATTCAGCGAGAAAAACCAGAAACGATATAAAGTAACCACACAAGAGGAATATGAATGCTGGAGCAACGTCTGTGAGAATTAATATTCGGTTAGTGGTATCGGATTCTGAATTATATGGTAACATCGCTAGATGGGACTCAAACAGAGAATCGTGTAAATATTTGAAATAAAGACCAGAAGACATCATTCTATGCACGAATGTATCAATCATCTCTTTGCAACAAAAACCTTTTCGGATCGGCATTGCAGACAAATATTCAAAAAAATGATCTTTTGAAATAAAGTATTCTCTATCAAAAACTTCTGCAAGTTGAGTATTAATAAAGAAAGCAAGATTATGCTTTTTACCCTCTAGCACAAAATTGTTAGAGACAGGTCCGTAACTCAAACTATTGTTCAAGATGTCTCTTGCAATCACACGTAAATGTCTCTGCTTTGAATTCCACAAATATAAAGCAATACCGTGATGAATGTATGACATACAATGAAAATCTCCTTTCTCCACGGCCGAGGCCAAATCCAACAAATCTTTTACTTTAGTAACTGGTGGAAATGAGAGGAATGACAGAAACACTGAATCGTAAGATAGGCAAAGAATCATGGCTCCGATCACCCATGAGTACACGAGGATATTTTCTGCAATCGAGGAAGGTGTTATCAGGGCACTCTGCTTCATCAGTATTGCAAAAACATGAAATAAAGTATGGCTTCTGTTGTGTTTCCAACTCAAGAGGAAATAATGTATTACAATCATTGCCATTAATACTGATATGATTGTTATCCAAACCGACAGCGAAAACGTTTCAAAGATACCAAACAGTCGTGGTTTGTATTGTGGTTTTCGTGTTATAAATGTGACATCACTCATTGTAAATGGGTAGCAGAAATCAAATACGTCTAAACCTTTTTCATTTATAGTAAATGGTGGAAAAATTATGTCAATTTCGGAAAGTTTTACTTTTTCCCCAAGTTCTGAATAAAAAAATTTAAAATCTTTCCCGAAAGTAATATCAACTCCGTCAATCTTGTTTGTTTGTTGTTCGAGGTACATTTTGAGTGCAAGTAGTATTCGACCTTGCGTATTTCCTATATGAGATAAGTAGCTAATCCGTTCTTTATAACTTGCAGTATCCTCTCCAAAATTCAGAAAAGCAAATTTTATTTTTTTCTGTATTTCCATGTTAGTCAGATGTTAAAATAATGTTTTAGTCTATGAATGTATCACAAATAAAAGTTTCAGATTTAAATTTTTAAGTAAACTTGCGTAGCTACGTTATGTTTTACTGATTTAGGATATTCTTCTATTTTTACTTCTCTATTATCATAAAGTATCAAATATACTTTAGAGTTTTTATATTCCTACTATTTTAATAAAAATAATGAAAGAGGTTAAGTTTCTATTCCTACACAGAGTTGTCCTTTCAAGAAATAACAAAAGAGTTTTCACAGGTATAAAGTAATTTTCCAAAAGCGTATTTGAACAGTTTTAAGTAAACTCGTTAAATATTTTTTAATATGTGAACGTAATTTAATGTTTGACAAATGAATGGAAAATGAATAATCGCCACACAATAAAAATTAAAAATCATTTTTTTTTTTTTTTTTAACTATTTTTTAAAATATAAGATATATATATATATATATATTTCATGTTACGAACAAAAAGAGTTTTACTTTTTTTCTTTTCTTTGTGTCATCAAATATTCTCTAATCTTTATTTATTTAGGAAAATTATGCTGTAATATATTATTACTATTTAAACGAAAATATTTATCTCTACAAAGTCACATAAAATTGTCGGTTTTTCACTTCACTGCCTAAATTGAATGCCTATTGCTTGAAAAAGTACTCATTCATTAATTTATATGATTGAATCGGTGAGAAACGGATAAACACAACAATACTATTCGAGTCTATGTTTTTCTTTCGTATCAGTATCTTTCAATTATTGCAGGATCATTTTTATCTCAAGAAAAGAGGCAAATATATATTAGTCTTCTCTCCGATGTTAAAGCGAGATTTCTGCGTATACTAGTAGTGTGCCAAATGTAGAATGTTTTTTATATTTTAATAAACACTCCTATCAGTTTTCCAATGATGCAGTTGTAGTAATTCAAACGCCACCCTGTCTCTCTGAACTCTTTTAACCTATTTAGTTATTTTTTATAAACTGCATATTATGACTACAACCGCAGTAATTAGATTGATGTATGTAGTAATCAGTAATATAAGTGGAAAACGATACATTACTCTTTTCTGGATTTCCATACCACTCAGATGTTAAAACAATATTTCAGTCTATGAAACTTTCACACACAAAAAGTTACAAATTTAAAATTTTGAGAAATGTGAAGTAACTGCTTTTTAAAGTTTTATTGATTTAGGATATTTTTATATTTTTACTTCTTAAGCGCAAATACTAATCGTTATCCATTCTTTGTCGAAGGTTTTTTTCATCGTATTATTTTAAAATAAATATATATATTTTTTAATTTTATTTTGTTTGCATTTATTTTCTTTCTTTCGATTGCTGCTCAAAAGGAATTTAGTGTTTGTATATTTCTTCTATTCTTATAAAAAAGATGAAAAAGATTCATCTTCAACTCCTATGAAGAATTGTGCTGTGAAGAAATGACATAAAATTCTTCTCATAAAATATAATAATAATGAAAAAGAACTTTTGAACAGATTTAAATACGCTTATTAGATATTTTCTTTTTTAGTGAACGTACTAAAAACTGTTTGGCAAATGAATGAAAAGTAAATAAGCATTAAGTATTAAAAAATATATATATAATTTATTCGAAATATCTTTGAAAATAATTTTAAAAACAAAAGATTTTTTTTCAAAAGTATCATAAAGAATTTTACTCTGTTCTTATGTGATCTTCTGGTAAATTATCTTCTATTTATTTATTCATAGAAGTTATATTATAGTATTATTACTATTTAAACGAAAAAATTATTGCTACATAGAATTATTTATTTTTCTATTTCCCATTTTTAAATTAAAATTCTATAACTTCAAAAAGTACTCATTCATTAATTTATAAGCTTGAATCATTGAAAAAAAACTAAACACAACAATACTTTTCGAGTCTTTGTCTTTCTTGTGTAGCACCATGCAGGAACTTTAAAATATCGCAGGATTATTTTTATCTCAGGAAAAGAGGCAAATATATATTAGTCTTCTCTTCTAGGTCAAAGCGAGATTTCTATGTACACTAGCAGTGTGCCAAATGCAAAATATTTTTATATTTTCACAGACACTACCATCAGTTTTCCAAAAGATGCAGTCATAATGCAAAGGCGACTATCTCTCTGAAAGCTTTTCTCCTATTTAGTTATTTTTTATAAAATGTATGTTATGACTACAACTACAGTAATTAGACTGATGTATTTTTCACCCAAAATATACGCCTAATTCATGACTAGCTTAACATTCGACAAAGATTTAGGTAAACATTTCTTGCTCACCTATTCAGAGAGTAGAGAATTCAAATAATGCAGATTGCATTGATTTTTATAGCCGTCATCATATTTAATTGAGTTTCGATTTTTTAAAAAAAGTACTTCTATGCATTTACGATTTAATAATAATATATTTGTTCTACTGAAAAGTTTTTTTTACCTTTGTTAAACATTTGCAATAAATTTCTTAATATTATTTGAGAACAAATATTATTCTTAGATTCAGCAAGACAAATATTGCACTGTATTTAAAAACTCGCACTTACTGTAATTGGAAACAAAGGATATGAGTGTTGCAATTGTCACGGAAATAAACGCTTTCCATAAGCTAATATAAAATATTTATAATTTCACTTTTTAAGAAGCATTGAATTAAAGTAGTTGATTGAGTACCTAGCTTAATTCATAAATTGCATGTTGTTTCTTTAAAAAATTTCTGATTTAAATTGAGGATTTTAGCTGGTATTTATTTTAGAATTAAAATGCATATTAGTCTAATAAAAAATGTATAAAATAAATAAATAAATTGTTCTAACCCATAAAAAAATGTGTTGTGCAAATGGTGGACGTCATTATACACATTGTCCGTTGCTATAGAAAAATTATTTAGTTAAATAAATAAAAAAATGTCTGTATTCTCAAAGCAAATGAAACAAGAACGACAAATCATGTAGTTCGCATAGATTAAAACATTTTCCAACTGTACTTTCTCATTGTACTTTAACTTTGTACGCATGTTGCCTATGGGATCATTCGACGGACAGGCAAGTAGACTAATTAAACTAGTAGTTAATTTTAAATATTGTTGGAAAGTTTAAAAATCATTTAACACAAAAGAGATGAATTTGCAGCAATTTTCAATTACAGCTCTACCTTTATGTGTCTAAATGTTTTAGTTTAAATCTGTAAATTTTTACGTTAATCGTACTTAATTCTACAGAATATTGTTTGGTAAATTTGGTATATAAATACCAATTTCATTTAAATTTTGGCAGTACAAAGTATTTTAAATACAATTTAGAAAAATGTTTCTTATTAAAGGCAACGCATTTGCATTCTCTTTGGTGTCTCTTTACACAAACCGCTTGTGCTATTTATACCATTTTAAATTTTTACCATCTTATACCATGCTATGTATACCATTTTTTAGAGCATGTCATTGCGAACATAAACAACATATATGATTTTGCAAAAATTCTTAAAATAATTATGGACATTATATTGCGACAGGCGGGCATATAGACAGAATCACAGAAAGATAGACATATAGAAAGCTCAACTGATAATTTTTTAAAAATATTGTTGGGAAATGTTAAATCGTTTAACACAAACGGAAATAAAATTCAACAATTCCAAATTATAATTCTTAGTGAATCTGAACTCTTTTGTGTGGAATATTTTGAGAGAAATATTTCTGTGTAAATCTTAATGCTAATTACTCTTTATTCAATAGGAAATATTTTTTTATGCATAAGAACAATAATGATGTTTTGTGGAAATTAAAAATATTAAAATACTGTTTTAGAAAAAAACATCACGTAGTACGCAATGCCCTCGAAATTTTTCGGGAGTTCTTTTACACAAACGAATGGGAGTATTTGTTTTCAATAAGAAACATCCCACATAATGAACTTGAATAATATAAATCAATTTCAAGAAATTCCTGCTTCTTGCAACTGTTTACTTTTCTTTCACCAAAACAGGGTTTTTCCTCTCTTTTTTAATAGAGAAAAGTTTTATTAGATAGAGAGAATTTAAACAGTAATTGCATTAATTTGAAACCATTAACTCGACATGTAGTTAATATTTTTCATTAAGAAATGTATGTTAAACTTTATAAAAAGAATTTATATTATCCTCATGTAAATAAAAGTAATTGTTTGTATGTATGTAAATATGTTTCCCTGTATGTGGAAATGTCTTACATCTCCACTCAAACCATTGGGCCGATTTGAAATAAACTTGACACAGTTGCTACTTATGACCATAGTTGAAGTACAGTAAGTGTTTCGAAAGGGGAAAAATGATTTAGAAACATATTTTTGTATGAGTTTCTTCAGTGTTATTGTAGATAGAAACTTCAAATTTATTATTTAGGTTACTTCTAATGTAAAATGTTTTCGTAGGTAGAGGTTTATAAAAATTAGCTAAAAATTTGAAATTAAAAATTAGTGAAGTGTTTAAAAACGAAAAAGTTCCAATATTCCGCTTTTGTCCAAATTCAATGCGATTTAAACATTTTATTGTGAATATGTGAAAATGTCTTAGTATTTTATTATAACTAATATATACATATGTACAGGGTACCTATTAATTATCCGAAATGTATTTCAAAATAATAATAAATTAGTGAAATGGCAAACAAATTTCAAGCTTCTATTTTGTTGCCACAAGTAATGTCTAATAAATATTTTTTACGATGAGTTTTCGAAATGGCGGTCACCTGCTTTGACGCAAGCTGCGATCTTCTTAAGAAGTGAGGCGATAGTGTGGTGCAAGAAGTCTGGATCTAAATCCTCTCATATTTTGTTCAGGGCTTTCTTGAGTCTATCAAATGTATGATTTTATGTGTTCCCAGTTGTTCTTCTAAGACCCCACACACTGTAAAATCCATTGGATACAAATTAGAGCTGTTAGAAGAACACAGATTTTTAGTCAGATACCTTTTCACTTTGACATCGATTAAAGCAAACGTTGATTTGACTTCATGGGCCAGAGCACAAACTTGTTAAAAGATCTTAGCCTTCTAATCTTGCTTCCATGGAAGTACAGATTTCTCTAAAACAACTTTTTGATAAACTTTTCCATAATTTTTTGCGTTTCCTTTGAAAAAAAAAAATTGAGTTTTACCGTTGTTGCTAATCTCAGCTTAAACCATCAAACATTTTAAGACCTTGTTGCATCTTTTTGTTTTCTGGTGTTCTTGAGAGCTAGCTCCAAAAGTTTGCGATGTTTTGAGAGTTTTTAGGGACTTTAACAGTAAAAACTTTCTCATCGGACTACAAAATATCTTAGGTGCGCCGCACTTAAAAAAAGATCACGAAACATTTTCATTTATCTAATAGATTTTGTTTTCCCTGATCGCTCAAAAACTGCCTGTTTAGTAAATGCAAATTATTTTAATGAATAATATTTAAAGTTAAAATCATTACAACAAGAAAAAAGTGGTTATAATGAAGTAGTACATAAAAGCTCCTCAAATTTTTTATATGTTATCCGATAGAAAAATATATTTTAATAGAAAAAACTGGTACGCTTTACCATGATTGTGTTGGACTTTTACACTTAATAGCAATAAACTATGCAATAAGAAATAGAAAACTCAATTCCAGATTTTAATGCAAATAGCAGTTCTACCCGTTTATCGCAGAGGAAAAATTAAAAAAGAAAATTTGAAAGCCAAGCTAAGACAAGAGATTGTTTATTCTGAGTTCTGATAAAGAATTCTTTAAATCTGTTGAAAATTCTTATTGTAAAACCACCGTGATTTCCCCCGTGCGAAGATCGGATAGCCATGCTAGGCATTCCATTTCTCGGCATGAAGGGATAAATGTCGAAATATTCTAACCTTTTACTTTAATTAGGACACAAGAAGAAACATTCAAATAAATTTGAAGATTTTAGTAGAAACCAACACGACTTTCCCCGTGTGAAGAACTAGCAGATATTTTAGATGTTTCTAACTCCCCCCCCCCTTTATAAGGACTAAATATCAGAAATTTTTTATCCTTTATCTTAATTAGGATCTAAGAGGAAACATTTTGCTAAACTTCAAACTTCTTGCAGAAATATGGTGAAAAATTTAAAAAGACTTCGACATTCCCTCTACTACAAAAATCCTTTTGTAGAGGGGTGGGGAGAGAGGGGGAAAAGGGTCTTTGTGTCTGTATGTCTGTAAAACTATATTTGTGCGGGCATCACGTGAGAATGGCTGGACGAAAATCAACGACACTTGTAGAATTTTAGGTCTGTACCCAACTTAAAATTATATCTATAGAAAGTTTCAAAAATCTTACTCGATTTAGACATATGGGTAAAAAACTTCTGTCTGTTCGTCAATCTGTCTTTCCGCACTCTGACTCCCGTAAATATTCACGGTATTTCTTGAAACTGATATCATTCAAGTTCACAATCGCATGTTTCCTATTTAAAATGGAGTAAGTACCACTAATGGTTTTTGTATAGGATACCCGAAAGTATTCCAAAACATCCCTTTCTATGGGGGGTAATTCCATAAACAATCATATATACAAACTATCATATATCAAAACTTGCATATTTTAATAACTTTACATTACACAAATCTTATTTTAGCTGCAATATGTTAATAAAGTTCATTATCTGATGTCCCATATTGAAAATGAAGTACACACAACCACTAATTTGTGTATAGGACACCTGGAAGTATTCCAAAGCATAGCGTTCTTTGAGAGGTATTTATATATTTTAATAACTTACTTTGCACAAATATGAATGAAATTGAAATATGTTATTCACACGCAAAAGAGAATGTTTTCTATAGAATATAGTATGATTAACATTAGATTTACAGGGCCATACAAAAATATTCAGTTACACTAAGGTCTATTATTGGAAATTTACAGGAATTGCAATTTAGTTTGCATTAAACGTTTTTTATATTTTATAACAATTTATCACTGTGAATATGATTTCAATTTATGTGTCTGTCTGTCCGTCTGTATGTCCTCATTCTAACTCCCGTAAACATTCTTGGAATTTCTTGAACCTGATATGTGTTATTCAATTTCACTATCGAAAGTTATCTATTGAAAATGGAGTGAATACCTTTATTGGTTAATGTACAAGGGCGGCACCCGAAAGTATCCCAATACATTGTGTCCTATGAGAGATATTTCTATAAACCAATTTCTTGTACTTTTGCTTTATAAGAATCTTAATGAAACTAGAATATCTTAATCAATTAACTATCGGATGTTCCCCATTGAAAATGGAGCAAATACCATCACGAGTTTGTATACAGGGACACCCGAAAGCCTTCCTAAGCATTTTGTTCTGTGAGAGGTATTTTAAAACCGTTACTGTACACAACTCTTAATGAAATTGAAATATGTTATTCAGAAGTACAAAAGAATTCTTTCTATAGAAAAAGTATGATTCGCATTAAGATATACAGGACCATACGAGAAATTTCAATTACGTTAAGGGCTACTACTGGAAATTCGTTGCACTTTAATTTTGGTTTACATTAAGCGTTTTTAACAATTTTTAAGTGTGAATATATTTGAATTAATTTATCTGTATATCTGACTGTCTGTCTGTCTATGTGTGGATTTTCCCCTCTCCTACGTCTGTATATATCCTCAGAATTTCTTCAAAATAATGATATGTGTTATCAGGTCCTCTGTGCTTCCTATTTAAAATGTCATTAATAGGCGATGTACAACTATTTTATGTACAAGGACACACACATACACCCTGACATTCATTGTTAATGTGCTAAAATTATATTTGCCATTGAATACGGTATGCTTGACTTTCTGATTTATAAGGCTACATTAAAATATCCAGACACATTAAGGTCTTCCATTGGAATCTGCTGGAAATGAATTTTCATTTGCGTTAAGGTTTTTTAATACATTTCAATAACGTTTAAGAGTAATTATAAATTCAGCTTGTCTATTTGAGTTTTGTGCTTTTCTCTGTCCATTGTGTAGTTATATAGTCAAATAATATTATAGTTGTAAAAAATTAAAGAACATGCTTTTATAGAAATGTGAACTAAAAAGCACAAAATATCTATCTTAGTATTAAAAAGCAGGGTAAGAGAAAATCGTGTGAGTGACACACCATAATATTCACATACATTTAAATCTTTAATTAAAATAATTTAGAATTAAACAAAAACCATTTTTAAAAAATCTCCCCTCTTTCGTGCCGAAACATCAAATTTCCACAAGCTACTATATATATATATATATATATATACAGTCGAAAACAGAAGTGTCCGAACACTAGCAAAAATTCCTATGTAAAAAAAGTATACTTCATACGGTTTTGTTAAATAAATCCTTGTCGAATCCTGTTTTTAGTCAGTCTAAGAACAGGATTCGACAAGGATTTATTTAACAAAAGAGTATGAAGTGTACTTTTTTTAAATAGGAATTTTTGCTAGCGTTCGGACACTTCTGTTACCGACTGTATATATAGTAGCTTATGAACATATGAAATTAATTGATTATTGTGATTTTTTTAATTCGTTCTTGTGTATAATTTAAAAAAGAATTTGTTTTGCAACGTATTTGTCAGCAATTTACAATTGTTTGTATACAGTATTATACAAAACATTTGGGAAAGTTACTCTCATGTACATTCATGAATGCGACGCTTAAAAATGTATTTTATTATCCTTTTCATAAAAATAATTTTGTTTAATTTTTAGATCTTTACACAATCATTATTTTTTTTAAATGCTTATGTATTTAAAAGTAAAATTACATGCTGATGAAAACAGAAAGTACTAATTAATACAAGAAATTGATTATTTTGAAAAGAGAAATTTTTTTTTCTTTTACTCGAATATTATTAAACTAATGTAATATATTAAATCAAAATTAATAAATATAATTAATTTTTTCGGAAAATAAATTCACATTTTAGACTATTTGTTACACTAAAAGGTAGGATATCTTTAAAAAGAGCTCGTTGAACCATCGATCTGCCACAATTTAAAATAAAATTATTGATTTTTTTTTCATATATATATATATATATATACACATTTGAACTTCGAAAATCTGGGCATCCAAAATCTGGAAATCTCTAAATACCGGAGATTTTTTCAATTTCATTTTTATTTTTTAAATAAAGCTTTGCTTATATATATATATATATATATATATATCTTAATATGTCATATGGAAAATAAAATTGACACTTTCTTCGGGTATTTAGTGTTATGCTACTGTTTTAGAAGGGAAATAGATGGAATTCATCATGGAAGATAATTTTAATAAATAATTAAAAAAAAATAAATAATAATAATACTGAGTGAACTTGCATAGGGTCATGTTGTGGAGATTAAGGGCAACTGACAGCTCTAGGGTCCTAGGCTTCATGGAAAGTACTCTTCATAGGGAGTCTTTTTAAGTGATCCTTGACTGTATTTCTGAAAATTTTGGAGAAAACTACGGAAAGCTCCGAGCAGATGGGCCGACGAGTGCGACCTAGGATCGAACCCAGCACCTCACGTCTACCAGCTTTGAGCGCAGAACTGTTCGGCCGCTGGTGAGCCTTAAATTTTATAGGAAAATACAGAAGAAAGTCATGTAGAGGCCACAGCATACTAGTTTTAATATAATATAAAGTATTTGATTTTTTTCGAATTAGTCGGCACGTTCTGCAATTATTCTCGCTTGTCACATCATCACAGCTTTATTTTGATGAATGATTCTGTAAAGTTTTTTTCTATTCATTTTTATTCATGATTCGAAGTTCATTATAGCATAATGAACTTCGAAGATGTTATTTAGAATACGTTATTTAGAAGATTTCTCGTAAAAATTGTACTTTATTTTTATTAATTATTTATGAGTACTTTCTCTGCTTAATTTCAGTTAGACAATTTTTAATGGATTAAATTAAAGACTTTTACATAATAGCACATTAATCTCAACTAATTACTTTTCACCAATATCATAAATATATTAAGCCTTCATATCAAAGAAAGTACTGTAGGTATAACTAAAATTTATTTCCTTATGAATAATTAGGTATTAATAATTATTTTTAAATTTACAATTTACATTCAATTTTAACTCCATTCCAAATATACAAAGAATATGTCTCTAATCTTTATAATAAATGATCAGAGATTTTTTTTTTTTTTTTAATTACAAAGTTAAAATAAAACAAGTCTTAGATAGATACTACTACATATTCATCTACTATATTAAAAAAATTTTGACTGATTTATTGATTGATCTATTCCTGAGATGCAAGAGGATTTATCTTTTGACTAATCCAAAATAATTTTATTTTAATTTCTTTATTGCCTATTTTGTATAATAAAGCATAAATGCGAGGTTGCGTAAGTAAGTTAAAAATGCCTATTTAGAAATAAAAATGAAATATCATGCGGAATGTATTGATTGACTATTAACATTTTCCAACTGTACTTACTTGTTGTATCGTATAACTTTCAATATCCTTTGCCTACGTTATCACAGAACACACAGAAGGACAGAAAGGTAAGCAGATAGACTAATCGAATTCATAATCATTCTTAAATATTGTTGGAAAATGTTAAAAATACTTAATGAAAAATGAAATTCCGCCTTAATGTATCTAAATGTTTTTATATTGCCCTGTAAATCTGAACGCTAAGCATATACTCTATACAAAATATTATTTTAGCATATTGAAAATAAAGGACAATTTGGTTAACATTTTGTAATAGAAATATATCAGAATGTAATTTAAAAAAATGTTCTTTCTAAAATACAAGCATTGTCATTTTTTTTCATATCCCGCACACAAACAAATTTTGCAGGGCATGTTAATGCCATTTTAAACGAGGAACATTTCGCAGTGTGTTTCAATGGCATGTATAATGTTTAAGATATTAAATAATTTTTAAGAATTCATAACATTGCGCTTTTGTTTCAATAATAGATTTCATAAGCTAAGAAAAAAAAAACTCAGTGTGTGTGTATATATATATCTATAACATTTAATAAAAATTAAATATTTTCTTATGTTACATCATGCGATGATATTTATGTAACATAAGGCTTACAGACCGTACAATGAACAAATAAAAAAATATTGTAACAGGATTGAAATAGAAAATTCGAAAAAAAAAAAAAAAAATATTTATATAAAAAATATTAAATACTAATACAAACGAACGGTTACCGAATACGTATTGCTATTCCAAACAGTGTGCTTCGCCTTACCACGTTTTCTAAAACATCACATTTAACTTGAGGTGTACAGAACCTACAACAATCAAATAATAAAAAAAAAAGGATGACAAGATTCAATCTAAAATTTAGCGGTGAAGAAGATATAGAGAAAGTTATTTAATAAGAAAAACTCAACGTAACAAGATGGGATATGTTCGTGTCTTGTACAGTAAGCGATGCTTTTATAAATATTTTAAAACTTTATGAGACAAAATGATTTCACTTATTCACGATTAAATACTTTAAATTTTTTGTTCAGCAATCGATGAAATATATGCCATTGACGTTTCTGCATACCAACATCAAAGATAGAGTCATATATAAATATGAAAAAGAGACTTTTTTTTTTTTTTTTTTTTAATTGTTTTAGCGACACAGAACGCGGGCTAATTTTCTTTTGTAAATCTATCACAATATCTTAGCCTACATTTCAGTAATTTTACAAACATAATTTAATTTGTATGATAAACATCGGATTGTTGCTTAGAAAGCCATAGGAATAACACAAATGTAAATAAAACTAGTTTTTCGTCATATTGTATACAGGTATTTATATGGATGATACAAATGATAACATTTGATGGCACAGGCAGAGGGAAATATACCCGAAACAGTGGAAAAGAAAAAGATGCTTCCGAAGGCAGAGAAGCACAAAGATTTTAATAATTTCAATTTTTTTCATTTATAATCTGATATAAAAAATATTCTGGTGTGTCACTCACACGACTTTCTCTTGCCCCGAAAATTAATGATATAAGTACAGATAAGAGATAAAGGGGTACCGTAACGACTGCTGTTACGTAAACCTATGTTAAAGCAATTCAAATTAGGCTTCAGAACAGCTTTATTTTATAATTAATTCTATGCGATGTAGGTACCACCCCCCCCCCCCCACACACCTCAAATACCCGTTTCATTATCGTACATACATTTATTCATTATTCAAATCTTTTATTAAATTCAAGCGTTCATTTAACGTCATTAAGACAACTTTCATTCGACGAATTCCTTGAAATTAAACATTGAACAAACCTTTATAGTAACAAACGTATTAGCTTCAAAATACAACATTTGGATCGACTGAAATTATTTGCTTCTTATTTACTCTAAGAGATACAGCCAAAGATCAGACGTTAAAAACTTGACTTCGGTATTCAGGAACCTCAAAATATATAAATATACAAAAAACAAGCGATGAATATTTAGCTAAAAAAAAAAAAAAAAAAAAAAAAAAAACTACATTATTTGCTATAAGGAATTAATTTCAATAACTCAGTAGATTTCCTGGACATGGTAAAATATTATAGTAAAGCACTTCCACTAACAATATAAAACAACGTTATGGCTTGAAAATTGGCATCCCTGTATATCTTCTGAAAGTTCTGTACACATCATATGGTGCACAAAAATATAATAGTGTAATTATAACACACGACAAAACCTGGAGTACACAGCCCACAATTTTCAAGTACAGTCGCAATACAATGTAGTTCTTCTATGTAGCCCTGTAAACAAACAGTGAATGATTTCTAAACCATGAAGCATGTTTTTACGCATATAAAAAACATATATTTGTTTCATTTGGTTTAATGCAGTCTGTAGGTTTTAAACTCACTTTACCTGCAACTTCTCCCATAGACGTAGTGTATTTGAATTCTCTTGGGCGTCCCTGTACACGAACCATTTGCTTGATCTCAACGAAAAGTTTAGTGTAGCATCCCTATATGATACACATTTAGAATACCAAGTTTGCACTTTTTTCTACAATTTGTTTTTGAAATATGCTGATAACAGACAGACACACGCAGAGACAGACCAACCGCTAAAATTACGATTTTTGGATTCAGGAGAGCTGAAAACGTGTAAATATAGCAAAAACACATTTTCGAAAATTTGACCCTAAAACTATACTTAATCTACCTCATGGGTAAGAGAAAGTAATAAAGATGTATTAAAAAGAAAAATAATAATAAAAAATCCTTTTACTATGACGAACTGCGAAGCAGATAAATCTCGCTAGTTAATCATATTTATTAAAAAGAAATCTTTTATTCTCATATTTTCAATAAACATCATTTGCAATAAATTAGAACAAATGGAATTTTTAAGATAATAAAAGACAAAATTGTAAAATATTTAATCATGTTTAATGCAACAAAAACGCCTGTAATTAAACTTGAACAACGGGAAATATTATCTCTTTGACAAAAACCTTTTAAACAAATAACGTAAGCTTTTTTTTAAATTTCGTGTAAACACAAAAATTAATTAAAATATGCTTCTTGCATAACTTTTTTTAGTATTTTGAAAACAAAAATAAATAACTTATTTTTGTAACAATTCAAATATTAATGTTGGTGAAGATAATCCTTAAATTTATCTTTTTATGGATAATATTTATATATATTTTTAACATATAACAAAAAAATGGGAAATGGTATTTCTCTTTACAAAGGTAATTATGTTAATACATCGAAAAACATTATATTTTTGCTAATAAAATGGTGCCTTTTTTATATGATTTACTAAAATGCTTTTTAACTATATTTCACGTTTCTTTTCATTATATCTTTCTAAATTAAAGAAAAGCTTACGTAAATGTTCCTTTTGAGATAAAATTCCATTAAAATAATTGATTTTTATTCAAAAGAAAATAAATAATTTGCATTGTTTATGTTAGAAAAGAATGAATATTTGTTTCATATGCTCAACAGAAACACTATAATTTTCATATTGGAAATAGGAGTAGGGTAAATGGAAAAAGAAAAATCAATTGAAGAAATAACAATAACGGAAAAAGCATTGCAATTTTTCTTTAAATTTCTGTTTAATGTGTTTTTGTGTGTAGATATATTAATTAATATTTTGATAAAATAAACTTTTACCTGTGCGTATTTGTAAAATATTAATTCTCAAAATTGTATTGAACTAACAAAAAATAATTAGATACAGAGAAAATAGGTACAGATAATAGATTCAGAAAATAATGGAAAAAGTAAATACACTGAGAAAATATTATGTGAGTGACATCTTGAATCCAAATTCTGGGTTTAGTAAAAATAGTTCCATGCCATTCTTATAGATCCTAGCCCCCTTTGTTAGCGAGTTTCAAAATCCTCTGTCAGAATTCTAGAGCGTTTTCTTATATTCTTGTGGTCAATCCTATCTAAAAATTTTTATAAATAAATGCAAACACGAGAGGGGAGTTTCAGTAGCTATAATTTGGTTTTACAACTCAATTCCAGAAAAATCAAGTAAGAATTTCTCGCAATACAAACGGTTAATAATATTCATAATATTGTTTCACCCTCTAGAAAAGATCCCAGAACTGGGCTACAATTCTACTGTGGCTCCTCTCACCACGTTTCACAACCCAGTATTGAATCTATGCGCGATTTTAGGGTATTAGTTTACACTGCTCGCGTTCGTGTGTGATTTACGACTCGGTGCTGAATCGTTTTGCTAGTGTTATTAGTTATCAATGGTGGTGATGTATCGGTTCATAGAGAATAATAAAACCGATTTAATAGCATAGAGTTTTAATTCCTTTATACAAAAAAAAAAAAAGAATTGAATATTTAGTTAAAGACAGAATTAAGTTTAGTACGGAAGACTATTAATTTCAATTTGTAAAATTTTTATTTCTAATTTTTAATTTAAATTTTTTTTATCTAAATTTTTGACCTTGAATCTGGGCCACGAACTTTTTAAAATGATTAAAATGAATTAAAATAAAGTATTTCCACCTAAATTTCATACTTTGGTTAATTAAAAAAATTCTATTTGTCGTGTCGAGAAACTGTTTTCACCCCTGGATTCAGAAAAACCTCCCTTTCATTTGGTATCCAATTTATAACGATAGAACTGATATTTTTAATTTATTTTGGTGTTACACAAAACTTTTCTACAAAAATCCAGATAGTCCTCCAACCTAAAAAAAAAAAGAGGGAAGGGAGGGCGGGGATATTTTATACTGGCTATAAGGTATGTTTGCTGGCGGCAAGTTTTTTTCAAATTCCGGGAGACCTGTACATGACCACTAACAAAAACAACAAAAGGAAATTCAAGAATCCTTAAAAATATATAGATACACCAATTTTTCTTTTTTTTAATACGTCATGATTACAATATTTTCTTTTAGTAACATATATTCAGAAATTAATAATGTTTAATAAATAATACTCGTGTTAAGCAGAGAACATGATATTTCGTCAAAGCGTCATGAAGACGATAATTTGTTCTATTAGTCATACTATCGGCCGGAATTATTTAATCGTGTTCTCAGATATCTTAAACACTGATATCGGTACCGATCATCACTATCAATATCGAATACATAAACGAGATAAATTGCAGAAAATTTAATTAATTAACTATGTTACAAGATTCGATATCCATTATTACAACCCCCCTAAAAAAATTCTTGGTGATAAAGATTTAAATTTATTATTTTAAATAATTCTTAATGGAAAAAATGATTTACTGAATCGAATTAAAATTCTTAAATAATCAGATCAAATATAGCAATAAAATATAATTGTGTGCTGTGTGAAACATAGAAATACATTTTTGCATTGAATTTTAATAAGAATATCATTTCTTTAATAATTTTATACAGTTCAAACATTATGAAAATTATAAACTGCAAAAGGTTTCATTTACAAAATAACATTCATTTGGAGAGACTTACAAAAGAATTTCGAAGCATAACCATTTAACTGCAATAAGTTTTAAAAGCGGATTTGGGACATTTTAAAACATATTGATATTAAAAGACATTTACAAATAAAAATTAAAAGTTCCTACCATATTTACGAGATAAAAATAAGGCGTAAACATATAGGCCACATTTCCAAAGTAATGAAAATAATATTATATATAGATATAGATATATATATAGATAGATAGATATATAACCTAGTACAAAAGCAATTTCTATTATAATATGTGTTTTTTAATCTATATATATATAAATGAATTGCTGTTCGTTAGTCTCACTAAAACTCGAGAACGGCTGAACGGATTTATCTTATCTTAGTCTTGAAATGTTCGTGGAGGTCTAGGGAAGGTTTAAAAGGCGAGAAAAAATCGAATAATTTCCGGGAAAACCCTAAAAACAGCCCTTTTCTATTTCCCATACAAACGTTTTCTAGAGTTATGTCCGTGAATTTATTTGACTGAGTTTCACGCCAAAACTGCTCGACGGATTTCGATGAAATTTGTAATGGAGATAGCTTATACCCTAACTTAAAAAGTTGGCTACCTTGTATTCCAAAAAAAAATTTGTTTTTGCGATTTTTATGCATAAAATAGCAATTTTGTAAGCTAATAATAGCAAAAAATTAGCCATTTAAATTTATCCATAATTTAATTGTTGCCAAAAAAAAAAAAAAAAAAAAAAAAAAAAAAAAAACGAATTTATTTTTTTCAACAGGAAAATAAATACATTTATCTAAAAGTGAACGATAAAAAATTATAAAAAAAAAATATGCATCTCACAAAAATTGACGTCATTTTTAATTAAAAATTTCTTTTACACATTGATAAAGTGCTAATACGCAAGCGAAGTGATGACGTCACTGGCCGTTTGTGGATTCAAGAAAAATATGTCCTATGTTAAACGCCCATTGGATTTTTTGTAAAAAATTATTAAAAATCGAGGAAAATTATTTCCCGATTTTAATCCCCATATTTAGGTATAGATATGTATTAGTTATCATGTCCATGCGTTAGATTAAGTTATTTTTGTTGTAAAATTGACAAAATTTGCATTTTTAATATCAAAACTCTAGGAAAAAAAAATGGCAAACTTCTATATTCGATTGAAAACACAAACATTTCATTTCAAAGGATGATATTTACACAATAAATATCCAACTAATACACTAATTAAAAGGAAAATGATAAATATTCTATCATAATTTGAAGTCAAATTTCTTTCCAAATGTCTAAATAAAGTATCTGATATAAGATACGATATTGCAGCGGAATAGATTTGATATCGGTCATCCTTAGCAGAAAAAAAAATATATATATCGACAAATTATTTGGCGAACATAATTTAATTCCTTTCAAAAATCATGGTTATTTTAACAACTTATATTAAGAGAGTAATGAATAATATGAAACAATATTTCGTACAATGCATATTACGAAAATATACATCTGGCATACATATTTTCGTATTACGTTTTTGATCACCAAATACAATAAGCGCCAAGAACGACAGAGTTTTGAAATTTAAAATTAAAATTTTGTCAATTTGATAGCAAAATAACTCAATCTAACACATGCACACGATAACTATAAATAATATTAACTAATATTATAAATGCGAAAGTTTGGATGGATGTTTGTTACTCAATCACACCACAACGGCTAAACGGATCTGGATGAAATTTTGTTGGAATAAGACATAGGCTACTATTTATACCGGAAAAAATGTAAATTTTTAATTAATCTTCTGTATAATATAAATATTTCTTCTATAATAAAATTTTAAAATAATTTATTTTAATTTTTAATTGTTGCCAAAAAATATTTCACGCGAATAATAATAAAAAAAAATAATACATATTAAATTTGCTTAGGCACATGACAACATAACGTCATTATCAAAATTAAATAATAAGAAAATGAAAGCTAATTCAGATCTGTATTAAAGAGCTTTATTAGTTGATAATCCTGGGTATATTTTTAATTTTAATACTGAAGTAGATAGGACATTTTTCGCCAAGGACTCTATTTTTGTGAGATCAACCTTAAGCCAAGTAGTCCATAAAAAATATAAACAAATCTGTACATATAAAAGAGCAAACTCAATGATTCACTGACTCAACACTGCCATGACGATTCTGTGGGAAAGAGGGTCACAAATTTTAGTGACCAGGTTGGATTTCGGAGCCTGACCCCCAACTAAGACGGAATTTTGCAAAATACCCCCCCCCCCCCACCCACCCACCGTCTCGTTGAGGGGCAGAAGGCTTAACTCGGCTCCAAATTACTTAACGGTGAAGAAATTGCAGATGGAAAGACCAGACTTCAGTACAAAAAAATTATTTTCTGCGATTTTGGATTTTTGGATTTTTAAGGGGGTAGGGAAGGGAAAAGATTTTGGAAGAAGGGTACTCAACACACGAGGAAATCGAACTGAACACACACTACAAAGGGATTTTATGAAATTCCACCCTACCGCCGTTTGGAGAATGGGGGGGCAAAAACATGTATTCATGCGTAACGCTGCACTAAATTATCTAAGGTTGGACATTTTTTATGTAAGGGACGATTATATGTATCTAACTCATAGTATGAAGAGATTTTGCAAAATTCACTCCTCCTTCCCTCCTTTAAGAACGGGAGGAGAGATTAAAAAAAAAAAAAAGTTTTAAAGCATAGCTCAGCTTTAAATAATTTCATGATCTCAATTTTCTTTTTATGTGTCGGTCAGGTATGTGTATGCAACATGAAATATAAAGTAATTTTGGAAATTACAACCCGCCCCTCCTTCCTCTTGGGGCGGGCGGGGCAAAAACCACATTTTGAAGCTTAAATCCGTCCAAAATACCTAAGAATGTCGAATTTTGGTGTGTGAATGTTAATTAAGTGTGCGAAATATGCACTTTGATGAGATTTTGTAAAACTTTCAACTGTAACAGCGAGGGAGGGGGAGTAAAAAGCAGGTAAGGGACTGCCGAAGGCATTGGGCAACTTAAAATTAGATTTTGACGGATTTCAATGTTTTTTTTTTTTTTTTTTTTTTTTTTTAAGATATTTTATTATTATCAATGATATGCTGTTTTGGGGATTCATTTCAATATAATGACCAGCGAAGCGGGCAAAGCCTGCTAGTGAATAATAAAATTTAAGTGTTGCTAATCACATAAATTATTTAATAGTAATAAAAAAGCACACACATAGACACTCAAAAAGAAAATAAAATCAGTTGTTACTTCTTTTCGAATATTTATGTATTTAAACAGCCGTTGATTACGTAAAGATAAAGAAGATATTCAATAAGCAATACATAAAATTATAATAAGGTGCTTCAATATTTTCTCTTGTAGAAAAGGCTGTTTAATTGAACTCTATTACACTTTAACTAATTTGCGCTGATAGGTCATAATGATGGAAAATTTTTCTTTGTCTCCCAAGGAAATATTTTGTATAAAACTTTGAATGGCACCAAGTCAAAGGTGGCAAGTTCCATTAAAGGGATAGTCAGCAGAGGAAAGTCAAATAACATTCTAGTTATTAACATCACAACTTAAGTTCACGTATTAGATTGTTATTAGAAATTCACATTTATTAAACATTTTTATCATGTAAAACATTTCCATTCCACTTTTCCATCAAACACACAATAAAACGAATAATTTCGTGAGTAATGTATATTAAAGCAAGCGTTGTTTCATTAATCCCAAAAAAAGTATTTAAAAATAAACCTTACGAATATCGAACGGATGGTGAACATAAAACTTTTTATTTACACTACATCTTTACTTGTCACTGTGATTATTAAATTTACAAAACTATGCAATATGATCTTTGTACATTACGAAAACTAGAATGATGTGACATCACAAAAATTCCTTCTATGAACAGCGTTGTTATATAAAATAACGCCAACTACCGACTGACATACAAAAAATTGAATCATCATATAATCTTGCAATAAAGATTTAAAATATCTATTTGATATAATTTTAACCAATAGATGCTGAGGTAGAACGTTCGAAAAAATTAAAGAAAGTGAATATCAGCAACGTCACCTGTGATCTGACAAGTGATGAAATTAAAAAAAAATAATAATAATAACTTTTAATAATATATATCTCCCACACCGAGTTTTCTTCATTTATATATCATAAAAGTTCAGGTATAGCCTACATTAAAACGGGAAATATTGCATAATATCTGCGCCACTTGTCTTTAGACATGTACACTTATTCAATCAGAATAGTTTTTAATGATGTTCAAATCACATAGCTAGTTTTGGGCATTTGCATATCATTAACCTAAACCTTCCTGTAAAGGGCAATAAATTTCAGCGTAGCATCGACTCCTTTCTACCGATATGCATTCAAAGTGAACCGGCAATGTTTATTAAAATAGCCCTCATACAAATAATGATTTATGCAATTGTACACTACAGAATCCGATGTATAGCCTTATTTTAAATGAGAGAAATAGCTGTGCCTTTGTTGGGCGATGTACTTCAAAATCTGAATAACACAAATTTTATCAAGGATTTTCAAATGATTGTAAGATAGCGACCAGAAAAATTTCCTAACGTCTAGAAAAAGAGAGACATGCAGACACATCGACATTCAGATATTTTCTAAAAATAAACAAATCAGGCTCAGAACATCTTAAAGCTTATAAATCGATTAAAAATGGAAAATCGAAAATTTTGTCGAACTCAATATATATATATGTAAATAGAATAGTGTTTGAAGATTTCTTTTTAGTTTAGTTTTATGTAGCGCCAAGTCTCTTTTTATATTCGTATCTATATATTTAGGCCCCTTTTACTTACAAAACGAATAGTAATGTATCCTGACATACGCAGGAGCCAGGAAGTGTTTACTTCGCTCTTTTTTCAGGATACATTTAGAAATGAAAATATTCCGCCTTTCTTTTTTAAAACTACTTTCGTACTGAAATCTTTATCCTACTTTTATAAAATAATTTCGAGTTTAAATAAGAAAAAGATTATTTTATATAAATAGTTGTAGCAGAAAAAAGTAAAGTGTTTCTATCCCTGAAAATATCCTGAAAGAAAGTTTTCTTTAACCTATTTTTGTTGAATGTGAAATTTCTTGTCCTGCTCGATTCTAAATTTTCAAGAAGACGACACATACCAATACATGCCATGCTTTTTATAAAGCAGTGGTTCTTAGGCACCATATGAGAGTATTGAGTAGCACAATTAAATATCATTAACCCATAATGATTTCACGTGTATCAGCAAGAGTCACTTTACTCGTTCTGTAATTATTTTTTCCTTGTTTTAATCTATTTTTAAATTTTTGGTTCTTCTTTAATTGGTAGTTAGCAACTTTACTCCTAAACTTAATGAACGATGCTGCAAAGAAACCAATGTGTAAGAACTCGTTAATATTCTCTAAAGGTTCGAGTGGGCAGTTGCTTCTTTAATGATACAATCATACATTTTTTTTTCTCAACTCGTAATGGGCATGCTATTATTTTGAAAAGAAACAACTGCTGCAGGTTCGTGCTGTTAATATTATTTACTTTGAAACATATTTACTGATTAAATTAATAATTATTTGAATTTAATCAGTTTACAAACAGATAATTCAGAACAAAAAAATCTCAAAAATAAAAAAATGTTATTTTTATTATATATATATATATATATATGGTTAAGGTGAGTATGTGTCTAAAAACTGTTTTGAAATTTGTTTAGCAAATATTAAACAAAAATATGGAGTGAACTTTGAATAGTTAGTATGTTGTACTCTCACGTTTTAATTTTGCATCTTCTGAATTCGACTGCCACGGTAAAAAGTTTTGATAATGCTCAGGTAAAACTGCATCTAACAAACTTGAGATTATTGGTTAACTGGATGTAGACAATGAAGAGGTACTTTTGCGGTCTTGTAAATATCACGCACGTGAAACAGTCTTACAGTAAATTGCAAGCGAAACAAGTGTAAAATTTAATCGTCATTTACAGAGTAATATGTATTTTTTAGATAGAATCGAATTCAGATTAAACTTACAGATGTAAGAATGTAGTACATGTTTGTACTAAATAGAATGAATCTAGTAAATATATTCTTTAAAGAATAAAATATATTTATATATATATTTATATATTTTCACTTCATAGTTATTATTACTTTTTTCTAATCTAGTAAAGTAACCAAAAAAAGAATCCTTATATAACTTTTCAAATGCTTAAAAAAAAAAATTTTATTTAAATAAAAAACTATTTTGGGAATAATTTAAATAATAAGTAAACCATATTTATCAAAAATCTGCATAATGATCACATATTCAAAGACAAAAAAATATCTTCGAGAACATTACAGTGACGAAGTATTTTTCCAAACACGTCTCCTTTTTCTCTTCTCAGATTTCTTAGGCTTTCTTTTCCTGCGACCTAAATACAATTCAGCAAGAAGAACGAGAAACGATATAAAATAACCACACAAGAGGAATAGAAAAGCTGGAGCAACGTCTGTGAGAGTTAACATTCGGTTAATGGTATCCGATTCCGCGTTATACGATGAAACGATGTTGTGAAGCGCAAGCTGAGCGTCGCTGAAATATTTGAAATAAAGACCTGAACTCATCATTCTGTGCACGAATGTATCTATCATTTCTTTGCAACAGAAGCCTCGCCGGATCGGCATTGCAGACAAATGTTCGAAAAAATGATCTTCTGAAACAAAGTATTCTCCGTCGAAAGCCTCCGCAATTTGAGTAGGCAGAAAAAAAGCAAGATTTTCATTTTTACCCTCTTGCATAAAATTGTCCAAGACATTTCCGTAACTGAAATTATTGTTAAAGATGTCTCTTGCAATCACTCTTAAATGACTCTGTTCTGTATCCCATAAATATATATGAATACCGTGATTTATGTATGACATACAATGGAAATCTCTTTTCTTTACGGCCGAGGCCAAATCCGACAAATCTTTTACTTTAGTAACTAATGGAAATGAGAGGAAAGATAGAAACACCGAATCGTAAGATAGGCAAAGGATCATGGCTCCGATCACCCATGAATACACGAGGATATTTTCTCCAACCGAGGAAGGTGTTATCAAAGCACTCTGCTTCATCAGTACAGCAAAAACATGAAACAAGATATGACTTCTGTTATGTTTCCATTTCAAGAGGAAATAATGAATTACAATCATTGCCATTAATGTTGATAGGATTGTTATCCAAACCGACAGCGAAAACGTTTCAAAAATACCAAACACTCGTGGTTTGTATTCTGGTTTTCGAGTTACAAATGTGACATCACTCATCGTGTAAGGGTAGCAGAAATCAAATAATTTTACACTATATTCATTTAAAATCTTTGGTAGAACAATTATGTCAATTTCAGAACGTTTTACTTTTTCATCAAGTTCTAAAGGGCGTTTCCAATAAATAATATCAACTCTATCAAACTTGTTTGTGTATTGTTCGAGGTACATTTTGAGTGCAATTAGTATTCGACCTTGAAAGTTTCCTCTATCAGATAAGTTTTGAATATTCTCTCTATTCCCCGGAAAACCAAGTTTTATTTTTTTTCATTGTTTCCGTATTAGACAGATGTGAAAATAATAATTTAGTCTATGAATTTGTAACAAATTAAAGGTGCAAATTTAAATTTTTGAGTAAAATGCTATTGCTGCTTTTTTTAAGGTATACTGATTTAAGATATTCTTGTATTTTTACTTCTCAAGTATCATAAGGTATCAAGTTTTTTTTTTTTAAAGTTTTATATCACTTCTATTTTTATAAAAATAATGAAAGAGGTTCACTTTTACCCCTATACAGAATTGTTCTTTCAAAAATAAGAAAAAAATATTCACATAAATTATAATAATAAAAAAAAAATAAATAAAAAAAAAAAAAACTGAGCAGCTTTATATAAGTTTGTTAGATATTGTCTTTTTAGGTGAAAATGTTAAAATCGTACTACAACGTTTTTTTATATTATTCAAGTCAAGGAAATATAAATAATCATCACTCATTAAAGAAATAAAAATCGAATTATTTCCTAACGTACTTTTAAAAGCAAAACATTTTATTTTTATTTATTTTTTATTTAACTAACAAAAGAGTTTTACTCTGTTTTTACATTATTTACATGTAAATTATCTTGTATTGAGTTTTTTAGGAAAATTATATTTTAGGATTATTACTATTCAAATGAGGCAATTTATTTTCAAAATATATCCCAAAATCAATGATTTTTTATTTCACGTCTTTAAATTAAAAGACCATAACTTGAAATGGGTTTATTATTTAATTTATACGTTTGAAAAGAAAGAATAAACAATAAGAAAAACCAAACAAATCAGTACCTTTCGAGTCTATGTGTTTCTTGCGTAGAACAATACAGGAATTCTTATTTCAGCAAAATAAACAAATATGTGTTAGCGTTTTTCACGATACTGAAATAAGATATCTACGTGTTCTAGTTGTAAACCAAATGTAGAATATTTTTTTTATATTTTCACAGACATTTCTATTAGTTTTCCAGAAGATGCAGTAATAATTTAAACGCTACTCTATCTGTCTGAGGGGTTTTAACCTATTTAATTATTCTTTAAAAACTGCTTATTATACAACTACAATAATAAGACTACAACTACAATAATTAGACTAATGTACGTTTAAAAGAAGATATTTTTACATAATCAGCCAAACATTCGTCACAGGTTTTGGTGAACATTTCTTTCTCTCCTATTCACAGAGTAGAGAAAAAGTGTACTGGTTTAAGAGTGTGTCCTTCGTCCCTGCAAATAATACAAATTGTATTAACTTTTTATCATAGTAATCATGTGAAACCAAGTTTCGATTTTTTGAAAGTCTATTTCTATGCAATTACGACGTTAAAAATGGGTCTTTTTCCCATTATTAAGTATTTAACTTCGTTAAACTTTTGCAGTAAATCTTTTCAATGCTATTTGAAAAGAAATATCATTCATTGTTTCAGAGAAATAAATATAGCTCACAGTATTGAAAATCACATACTTAGTCTAATTTGAAACGAAAGTTTAAATTGTTGGAACTGTTTTGAAAATAAGTTATCTGTAAAAGCCAATTTAGGATGACTAGAATTTTCTTTTATAACAAAACATTAAAACAAAATACTTGATTAAGTTAAGTACCTCAATTGGAAAATTGCGTGTTTTTTACTTAAATGTATTTCAGATTTAGATTGAGAATTTTAATGCATATTTATTTAAAAAATAAAATAAATAATTCTACGAATTCACCAAAAAGTTGTCGTGCAAATTATCGACGTCGCTATACGAATCGCACATTGCCATCGAAAAATTATAAAGTTAAATAAATAAAAACTTGATCATTAGAAATGTGTGTGTATGCTCCGAGCAAATGAAACAACAACGAAAAATCATGCATTTCGCATAAATTACTAACATTTTTCAACTGTGTGTTACTTGATGCAGTTTAACGGTGAATGTAATTAGTTTACGTCATCATACAACATACAGAGAAGTAGACTAATTGAATTAATAATCACTTTCAATTATTGCTGGAAAGTGTAAATAAACTCTTAACATAAAAGTAATGAATTTCCTTGAATTTTCAATTACAGCCCTTTGTGTATCTGAATGTTTTAGTTTAGCGTTGTAAATCTTCACGCTAATCATGCTTTATTTTATCAACTTTTGTAGCACACTTCTGAACTGCTGAACTGAATTTTAGTTTATTTTCATAATCTTTAATGTAGAAGTAAAAAAAAAATAGTTTTATTGTACGCAGTGAGAACTATTTTCAGTCAATTAGATAAATCAGATAAATAATTGAAATAGGTCAGATTCAGTAAAACAGATCAATTTTGTTTATAATAGAAATAGTCGCTTTGCAAGTATAAATTTTCCATATGAGTAACATCTTTTTTTTTCTTTTTTTAATATAATGTCTGAAATATGTCACAAAAAAAAAAAAAAAAAAAAAAAAAACTATATGTTTTAGTTAATGTAATTATTAATTATCAGGACTTTTTACAATTCTTATAATAGATTTTAACTATTTTATTGTGGAGTTAAAAACAGACAGGTTATGAAAATGGTATGAAATAAATGTTGGCACCCATGCTGGTATATAAATGATAGTTATATTTTCTATATATTAATACGCAGGCATAAAGTTTTTCGTACATTTAAAATTTATTTTTAGGAAGGGAAGTAGCTTAAAAGTGGTATCGTTCAAAAGGTATGTAAAAATGCATTGTCGAAAAAAGAATCTTTTATGATGTCAAAGAGGCGTACAAAATGTCTTAAAAAAAAAAAAAAAAACTATAAAGAAGTTTATTAAAAATTTTCATGAAATTCTATAAATTTCAATATAATTGTTCGTGATATAGTTTATTTTCTGGACTTAATATTTAATTTGATTTAAAACAACACCATATCGCAGCCATATAGTAATTTATATAGATCTATCATCCCCATGTTATCATGCAAAGATGCCGAAAAATTTGTTTGGCATCAGTCATTAACTGATATTGAAACTCGACAGTTGTAAAAGAATAGAATGTTGCTGAATTTTGAGAATATCGAAATATTGTGTGTCTTTTAATTATTCTAAAAAATATATGAAAAGAAATGGGAAAATGTATCATATAAATGAATTATATTTGACTAAATTATGAAAAATATAGTTTTTATAATCAGTTGCTTTGTTATTACAAAATTTTTTTAATATAGTTAGCAGCGGCGCAGGTAAAGAACAGTGGTTTTAGTATATAAAAAAGAGTTTAACTTTAAATATTAATTAAATTAATAAATATATTTAAAAAAATAAATAAAAAAGTGTGTGGGAGAGAGAGAAAGAGAAAGAAAACAAAACAAAAATTAATTTGAAACTGTGTCTGCAGTTATTCATTCCCCTTTAGTACATATGTTATTCATATATATATATATATATATATATATATATATACAGTCGGTAACAAAAGTGTCCGAACACTAGCAAAAATTCCTATGTAAAAAAAGTACACTTCGTTTGGTTTTATTAAATAAATCCTTGTGGAATCCTATTCTTAGTCAGTGTAAGAACACGATTCGATAAGGATTTATTTAACAAAACCGTATGAAGTGTACTTTTTTTGCATAGGAATTTTTGCTAGTGTTCGGACACTTTTGTTACCGACTGTATATATATATATATATATTTGCTAAATTACCCTTGTATATTCACTCGGATAAAATTCACTCAGACGGCCATTTTAGCCAGTTAATGGCCGTCTTTCTCGGAGTAAGAATGAATCACTTTTTTCCCTCCATAATCAATCTATGTCTTATTGATATTTTATTACTTTCTTCTATATTCAACAGAAGAAAGTTTTGGATTCGTAAAAATTTTCGTCTTTCGGTTTTCGACGGATTTACACGCTTTGAGAGGTCTAGAACACGATTTGACCCTTTTAGAAAATGTCTGTCTGTCTGTGTTCTGTGTGTGTGTGTATGTGTGTGTGTGTGACAAAAATTTTGTGGCAACTGTATCTCCAAAACTACAGCTCAGAATTGCATATAAATTTATACGTAGATGCATCTTGATCTAAATTACAGCCTATGAACTTCTGGTGTCATCTACTCAATAGATGGCGCTGCTATAAAGCAATTTTTGCGATTTCAGGTGAGGCTGTATCTCAGGTTCTATTGCGTATAATCAAGCAAAACTTGATATGTGAGAAGACCATTATGAGACATTTTGCTGATTCAATTTAAATATCTATCGGCCAACAAGTGGATCTGCTATGCAGCAGTTTTCGCAGTTTATGGAAAAGCTATATCTCAGGAAGTACTGCACATAATTGCATATAAATTTGTACGTAGATGCATCTTAACATAAATTAGTGCCTGTCAACTTATGCTGTAAACCGCTCTAATGATGGCGCTGCTATAGACCGATTTCTACAATTTAAAGGAAATCTATATCTGAGGTTCTATTGCGTATCATCAAACAAAATTTGATATCGAAGAAGACCATTATGAGACATTATGCTGACTTAATTTAGATGCTTATCGGCCAATAGGTGGCGCCGCTGTACTCCTAATTGCATCGATAAGGATGATGGCTATATCTCAATGTCTATGGCATATAGATGTACAAAACTTTATAAATGAGATAACCATTATTAAAAAGCATTTTTAAGATGTTATTTACAGGCGATAAAACTGTCTTTTTTTGGATACTTATTGTTAGATTTCCCTAAGATGAAAACAAATTGCATTCATCATGTTAAATAATTTTAATAAATAATAGTTCTAATAAATTATTGGCACTTACAAGGAAACATTCGAATGGTGTCGTCCTCAAAAAATATATGTGATTCTACTCTTTATAAAACACCAGAAAGTGAAAAAATTATCGGCTGAAATAAATTACAGCGACCACAAAAAATCTTCGAAATTATAGATTTTTGGCGATATAGTGCTGTTAGGCGATAAGTTCGCTAGTATCGAGATTGCTGTGTACGAACAGAACCGTGCTTTGCTTCTCCGCCAGGTACTCAAAATCATATGCCTAACAGTGTGGAATCGCCAAATGTGCTTAATTATGATATTTTTTTGTGGTCGCTGTAATTTATTTCAGCCGATAATTTTTTCGTTTCCTGGTGTTTTATGAAGAGTAGAATTACAAAAATATTTTTTTTTCAATATTTTTTGAAGAAGACACCTTTTGAATGTTTCTTTGTAAGTCACTTTGTGACGCGTATATTACACAAGTCTCACAGCAGTCGCAAGTGACTTCGTTATGAAGTCTTTTTGCGGCACAATGTCTCTAGTCTCAATGCGTTTGAGAAGTAGCGTTAGAGTATGACAAATGGCCTTATTCACCATTAACTTCAACTGCCGGTTCAAAGCAAACACTTAAGAAACGTCTATAGGCAGAGTGCAGCTTTCCAAGAAAATTCGGCATGCTATTTCTGCCATCTAGCGTCATAGTTTTCATATAATTTTTGATTGGTTATCTTCAGCTAAAAAATCTGAAAATAATATTGCCGCTAGATGGCAGATGCAAATTGTGAAATTTTGCTAAAAAGTTGAACTCTGACTTTATACGCTTTTCAAGATTTCGTGTTCAACCGGGAGTTGAAGTTATTGGTGAATACCGCCGTTAGTGACACGTATGATATTGGACTCAAGTCTCAGAAAAATCGTGTATGGCGCTTTTGACCAATAATCTTAGTTGTTAGTTTTTTGTGTAATTATTCATTAAGCTATAAATTTTAAAAAATCGAAAGCATTTTAAAATATTTTGAATATTGAAAATTTTTCATCTTTTGCAAAGGTGAAATATCTATATTTTTCTCTAAAATTTTCTTAGCGTTAAAACTTTCATTTCATTATAGAATGCCTTTGCCACAATAAAATTTAATTTTATGTTTTTTAGGGCTTCACAATAAAAATCGTCTAATGTTAAAAAAATGTTTTTTTACTTAAATTTTTATTTTGTGCACAAGAAAAAAAAAGTTTCTTAAAAAAACTAATTAAAATTTCTTAGAGTATTGTGTAGACAACGGAAGAATTTCTTTTATCAATTGACATTTTTTTCGATTAATTATCTGCAAAAAAAAGTACTATATCGTCTTTCAAGGACCGAATCCGGGGCCATCGCGTTATCAGCCTCACGCTCTAACCAAAAGTCTGAGAACTGCCAAGAAAAATTATAGAACATTCTAAAAACATCTAACAAATACTTATACAAAAGGGATATTGTTCTCGAATGCTTTTTAAAATATTTGGAATATTCAAAATTTTTTATCTTTTGGAAAAGTGAAATATCTATATTTTTCTTTAAAATTTTCTTGTTGTTAAAACTTTTATGATTTATAGCATGTCTCTGCAAGAATAAATTTTTATTTTATGCTTTTTAGGGCTCTACAATAATAAAAAACTTTCAGTGTTAATTTTATTTATTTTATTTTATTTTGTTCATTTATTTTTATTTTCATTTTTACTGAAATTTTTTATTTTGTGTGTTTTAGTAACTCAAAAAACGATCCTTAAAAAAACTATAAAAATTCCTTACTATACTGTGTAGACAATGAAAGATTTTCTTTTATCAAATGACATCGTTTCTGTTAATTATCTGCAAAAAAGTAACACATCAGCTTACAAGGATTGAACCCACCAGCATCGCGTTATTACCCTGACGCTCTAACCAAATACTCTAACGAGCGACGAAAAATTTTGTTTAAATTTACATTAAAGTGGAGGCGCCTTCTTTTTCAGAGTGATACAAAGACACGATGATAATAAAATTTTAAGTAGGAAAACATTTTTTAACAGTAGAAGCTTTTTATTGTGGAGCCCTGGAAAGCATAAAATAAAAATTTATTCCTGCAAAGACATGCTATAAATAAATGAGTGTAACAACACTAACGGCTTTATTCACCATTAACTTCAACTCCCGGTTCAACCCAAAAACTTGAAAAGCGTTTAAAGGCAGAGTATAGCTTTCAAAGAAAATTTGGCACGCTGCTTCTGCCATCTAGTATCAATATTTTCGTATAATTTCTGATTGGTTATTTTCAGCTAAAACATCTTAAAATAACAATGCCGCTAAATGGCTGATGCAATGCGTTATAAAGTTAAACCCTGCCTTTATACGATTTTCAAGTTTTCGTTTTCAACCGGGAGTTGAAGTTATTGGTGAATACAGCCGTAAGAAAATTATAGAGAAAAATATAGATATTTCACTTTTGAAAGAGAGAAAAAAAAATTAATATTGAAAATATTTTTAAAAGCTTTCGAGACCAATATTGTTAGTTATTAGTTTCTACATAAGTTATTTTTAAACCATAAATTTCAAAGGTTCCAAAAGCTTTATTAAATATTTTGAATATTTAAGAATTTTCATCTTTTTCAAAAGTGAAATATCTGTACTTTTCTCTAAAATTTTCTTCGTGTTGAAACATTCATTTATTTATATCATGTCTTTTCAAGAATAAACTTTTATTTTATGCTTTTCAGGGCTCCACGATAAAAAGCTTCTTTTAGCTTCTTTATGCTTTTTAGTTATACCTTCTAAAAACGAATAAAAAATTCTTAGAATACTGTGTAGACTTTGAAAGATTTTCTTTTTAACACCTTTCCTGTTAATTATCTGCAAAAATTAACGCATCGGTCCTTGGAGAATCGAACTAATGGCACGCTCTAACCAAAAATCAAAGAACAGTAAAGAAAAGTCACAGAATATGCTAAAAAATTCCAACAAATGTTTATACAATAAGAATATTGTTCTCGAATGCTTTTTAAAATATTTTGAATATTTAAAAATTTTTATCTCTAGCAAAGTGAAATATTTATATATTCTTTTAATATTTATACATTTTTTGTTTCAACAATTTTGTTATTGTTGAAACTTTCATTTATTTTTGTATAGCATGCCTTGCAAGATTATTTTTTATTGGTTTTTAGGGCTACACAATAAAAACATTCAGTTTCCTTTTTTTCTTTTTTTTAATTACATTTTTGTTCGTGTGCGTTTTAGTAACTAAAACAAGTTTTTAAAAAAATTAATCAAAAATTTTTAGGATAGTGTGTAGACAATGAAAGATCTTTATTTTATCATTTGGCATCTTTCCTATTAATTATATATACAATAAAGTAACGCATCGGTCTCCGAACTTACAGTCATCACGTTATGAACGTGACGCTCTATCCAACTGAGCTAACAAGTGAAGAAAAAAATGTACTAATATTTACGTTAAAGTGGATGCGTTTTGTTTTGCAGTTTCACAAGAAAACACGATGACAAAATCCAATTTCAATAAAAAGCTTTTAAAAATATATTATTTATGTATTTTTTACTTAAAACTTTTTTACTCTGTGCTTTTTTAATATCTAAAATGTTTTCGGTTTTCTAATATCTAGAAAAAAAAAAGTTTCTTCAAAAAATTCTTAGGATACTGTGTAGCCAACGAAACATTTTCTTTTATCAATTCACTCCTTTTTTACTAAATATATGCAAAAATTAACACGCCGTAACTTCGGGGATCGAACGCTCGACCACCGCGTTATTAACATGACGCTTTAACCAACAAGCCAAGGCGTGATAAACAGAGTACATTATATTTACTTTAAAATTTAGGCGCCTTCTTTATTAGCGTGACACGAAGACACGATGACAAAGTCAATTTCATATAAAAAGCATCTAATAATAATAAAAAGCTTTAAAAAATATAGTGATTACTGATGATTGCATATTAAAACTTGCCTATATCTTTACGTGCTACTTTCTGTACGATATTCCAGTGAAAAGGGAGACAGATGGAAGTTTTTTTTTTTCCCCACGAAGATGAGCACTGACTCAACGTCAAATTAAGCATTCAAATGTGGTGAAAAATGACACTTAAGTGATACCAAAGCTTGGGAACTCTAACTTCAATAAGGGACAAGTTCTAGAACTTTTGTAATGATTCATTAGTTTCTAGCTCAGAAACTAATGAATAATTACGTCGAGATAATAAATCATTAACTCAAAAATTTTATAAACCACTGTAACAATACTTACGGCGATTTTAAATTTCCTTCAGATTTCGAGAATTTCGGTTGTTCACAAATTTGCAAAATTTCTGCTCTGAAGTGTAATTAACAGTGTTTATTTTATTTCTGTAGTAAGAATGACTGTTTCATTAAATTGTTTCTAGAATATTACACTTATCCTCTTTTAACCAGAAAACTCTGACTAATAGGCTTGGGTTAAATAGCCTTCGTGGGATGGCTTTCTATGGTGTCCTAGCCCATAATCACGCAAGTTTCTGAAGAAAACCCGGAAAACTCTTAACAGCCAGGAGAACGGGGCATCGAACTTTGCACCTTTCATTTTTCTTTCCAACTGCGGGAGTAATTCATCTCGGCCATTTTTACTCCTTATAAAACTGGAATTACAATTACTTTTAATAGAAAGTGTGATTTTCAACAGAAATTTAATTTGAAAAAAATAATTTTGATAAAGTTTATTTACAATTTTATCAATTTATGAAATTAATATAAATATATTTCTTTTATGTAAATAATGATAATAATAATAATAATAATAATAAATTACAAAAGTATTTATAAGTTAACGTAAAATAAAACGTTAAAATTTTTAAGCAAACCATGTCACGAATTCCCACTGAAAGAAAAAATCCAAAAAGTATACATAAAAAAAAAAAAAAACATTAAACAGGCAATTAAGATCAAAGTTAATTAGCTCAGTGAAACTGTGCAATGAAAGTATTAAACGTTGATTTGATTCAAAGCATTTCCTTTCTAATTATTATAAAGAAAAGAGAAGAAACGAGGCAACATTAGAAATTATTGGCAGAGGGAGAACGCACGAATCCATACAGTCTTACGTTTATAATATCCCTTAACCATATGCACTCATCTAGAATCTGTGTAAACAGTTAAGGTACCTGTTGGCTACATGGAGGGACAAAATAGTCCAGTCAAAATAGGAAAAATAGAACAACAACAACAAAAGGAAAAAAAAAAATCGTGTGCTTTTGAAATTTGACACAGTCATACCCGAGAGTGTATTGAATTAAAGAGGGGCACTTTTCAGTTTTTATTAAATATCTTGAAAACTGTAGCATTTAGAAAAAAAAAAATTCAATTGCAATATTATTTTGCAATTGAATTGGAAAATCTACGTCGAATTTCCTACAAAAATGTCTATGACGTTTTCGTTGTATGATCAATAGTTTAGAAAATATAGGGAGTTGAACTATCAAATTTTTTGAAGATTTTGGGTTATAAACAAAACTTTCCAATTTCAAACATTGCTTTACCCAAACACCTTACAATTTTTTACCTATTTTAGAATTTTTATTTATTTATTTATTTTTATTTTTTTACAGTGTTATGCTGCATTATGCTGGTATTTTTAAAGAAAATAAGTATTAAGTCCAGAAAATAAACTAAATCACAAGCAGTTGTATATAAATGTATAAAATTGCATGTTCAATTTTCATAAACTTCTTCTTTAGGTATTTTTGGAAACAAAAGGTTACGTGTATAAAATGAAAAATAGTGTATAAAAAGAAAGGAAAAATTGTACGGCTGCACGATATATAAAAGACTTATTTTCGTCAACGAACATCATGCATACCTTTTAAACTATACTCCTTTTAAACTACTTCTCTTCCTAAAATTAAGTTTAAAACATACAAAAAATCGTACGTCTGCGTATTAATATATGAATCATTTAACGGTCATTTACATACCAGCATGTCTGCGAACGTTTATTACGTAGCATTGCGATTACTTTATATTAAGAAGAAAAAAAAAGTTACTCTGTATATGGAAAACTTATACTTCCAAAGTGACCATTACTATTACAAATAAAATTTATCGGTTTTACTGAATCTGACCTATCTGAATTATTTATCTGGTTTTTCTGATTAAATGAAAGTAGTCGTCATTGCTGAAAGTAGTCGTCATTGCGTACAATAACATGTATTTTTTTTTCTTTTTTTCATTTTTTTTTTTTTTTTTACTGCTACATTAAAGATTATGAAAATAAAATAAAATTCAGTTCAACAGTTGAGAAATATGACCCAAAAGTTGATAAAATAAAGTATGATTAGGGTGAAGATTTACAGGGGTAAAACATTCAGACACGTAAAGGGCTATAATTAAAAATTCAAAGAAATTCATCTCTTTTGTGTTAAGAGTTTATTTACACTATCCAACAATATTTAAAAGTGATTAATAATTCAAATTGTCTACCTATCTGTTCGTCATATGATGATGTAATCAAAGTACGTTCAAATTTAAAGTGTAACTGGTATCGTACAGCTGTAAAATGTTAGTAATTAAAGCGAAACGCATGATTTGTCGTTTTTGTTTCACTTGCTCGGAGCATACAGATCCATTTCTAACGATTAAGTTTTTATTTATTGAACTTTGTAATTATTCGATGGCAATGCGTGATTTGGATAATGACGTCGACCACTTGCACAACAACTTATCGATGAATTCATAGAATTATATATTTCTTTTTAAAAATAAATATACGTTAAATTTCTGAATTTAAATCAGAAATATATTTAAGTAAAAAACATGCAATTTTCCAATTGAGGTAGGTACTTAACTTAATCAAGTATTTTGTTTCAATGCTTTTTTAAAAAAGAAAATTCGAATTATCCTATATTACCGTTTACAGAGGGTTTATTTTTATAACAATTGCAACATTTTTTACTTTCGTTTCCAATTAGAGTAAGTACATGATTTTCAATACTATGAGCAACATTTCTCTCTCTGAAACTCTGAATAATATTTGTTTTAAAACAACTTTGAAAAGATATACTGCAAAAGTTTTACAAAATGAAAAACTTCACAATGGGAAAAAAAAAAAAAAAACATTTTTAATGTCGTGATTGCATATAAATAGAATATTAAAAATTCGAAATTTAATTTTACATGATTACCATTATACAAATCAATGCAACCTGCATTGTTTGAAGGGACGAAGGACACACACTTAAGCCAGTGCACTTTTTCTCTACTCTGTGAATAGGAAAGCAAGAGTTTGTTCACCAAAGCCTGGGACGAATGTTTGCCTAATCATGTAACAGCATATATCTTGTTTTAAACACACATTAGTCTAATTACTGTAGTTGTAGTCATATTAGGTAGTTTATAAAGAAGAATTAAATAGGATAAAAGATTTCAGAGAGATAAGAGTCGCGTTTGTATTGTTACTGCATTTTTTGGAAAAATGATAAATGTGACTGTGAAAATATAAAAGAATATTCTACATTTGGCATACTACCATTACACGTAGAAATCTTGTTTTAGTATCGTGAAGAACGCTAACATATATTTGTTTCTTTTGCTAAGATAGGAATTCCTGTATCGTTCTTCGCAAGAAACACATAGACTCGAAAGACATTGATTTGTTTAGCCTTTTCTCATTATTTAGTCTTTATTTTCAAGTAAATAAATTAATCTATTTCAAGTTAACTAATCATTTCAAGTTATAGCCTTTTAATTTAAAGAAGTGAAACAAAAATTGGTTCATTTTGGGTAATATTGTAAAGATAAATTGTCTCGTTTGAATAATAACGATACTATAATATATTTTCATATTAAACTGAATACAAGATAATTTACAACTAAATTATATAAAAACAGAGTAAAACATTTTTGTTAGTAAAATGAAAAAAAAATATATGTTTTGTTTTTAAAAGTACTTTAGGAGAGAATTCGATTTTTATTTCTTTAATGAGTGATGGTTATTTATATTTCATTGCCTTGAATAATATAAAAACACGTCTTAGTACAATATTTAGCATTTTCAACTAAAAAGACAATATCTAACAAATTTATTTAAAGCTGCTCAAACAGGTTTTTGAAAAATTATATTTTATGTGAATAATTTTATGTTATTTCCCGAAAAAACAATTCTGTATAGGGGTTAAAGTAAACTTCTTTCATTATTTCTGTAAAAATAAAAAGAATATTAAGTATACTTGATACTTTTTTATACTTGAGAACGAAAAATATAAGAATATCCTAAATCAGTAAAACCTTAATAAGTAGCTATACCATTTTACTCGAAAATTTAAATTTGCACCTTTTATTTGTTATAAATTCATAGACTAAATTATTATTTTCACACCTGAGTAATATGGAAATAAAGAAAAAAATAAAACTTGGTTTTTCGACTGATACAGATGATATTGCAAGTGGAAGTTATGAAAGTCAGAAGCGCTACTTATCTAGTCGTGAAAATATGAACGGGCGAATACTTCTTGCACTCAAAATGTATCTCGAACAATACACAAACATGTTTGATAGAGTTGATATTAGTTTCGGGAGATTTAATGATATATATTCACAACTTGAGGAAAAAGGGAAACGTTCAGAAATTTACATGATTATTGCACCAATGGTTATGGAAGAAGGTAGTGTAGAATTATATGATTTCTGCTACCCATACAAAATGAATGATGTCACATTTGTAACTCGAAAACCAGAATACAAACCACGAGTGTTTGGTATCTTTGAAACGTTTTCGCTGTCAGTTTGGATAACAATCCTATCAGCATTAATGGCTATGATTGTAACACATTATTTCCTCTTGAAAAGGAAACATAACAGAATTCATATTTTGTTTCACGTTTTTGCGGTATTGATGAAGCAGAGCGCCCTCATAACACCTTCCTCGCTTTCAGAAAGTATCCTCGTATATTCATGGGTGATCGGAGCCATGATTCTTTGCCTATCTTATGATTCCGTGTTTCTATCTTTCCTCTCATTTCCACCAGTTAATAAAGTAAAAGATTTGTCGGATGTGGCCTCGGCCGTAGAGAAGGGAGAGTTCCATTGTATATTATACATTCATCAGGGTATTGCTGAATATTTATTGGGCACAAAGCAGAGACATTTAGGAGTGATTGCAAGAGACATCGTCAACAACAGTTTGAGTTACGGAAATGTCTTTGCTAATATTATGCAAGAGGGTAAGAAGCAAAATCTTGCTTTTTTCATAAAAACTGATATTGCGGAAGCTTTCGATGAAGAATACTTTGTTTCAGAAGATCATTTTTTCGAACATTTGTCTGCAATGCCGATCCGACGAGGCTTCTGTTGCAAGGAGATGATAGATACGTTCGTACATAGAATGATGGCTTCAGGTCTTTATTTGAAATATTCAAGTGACTTTCTGCTTGCGTCTCGCCGCTTGGTCTCATCATATAACTTGGAATCCGATACCACAAACCGAAAGTTAACTCTCCCAGACGTTGCTCCAGCATTCCTATTCCTCTTATTTGGTTACTTTATGTCGTTTCTGATTCTTCTTGCTGAATTGTATTTAGGTCGCAAGAAAAGGAAGCTTAAGAAATCTGAGAAGAGAAAAAGGAGACATGTTTGGAAAGATACTTCTGCAGTATTAGGTTCTCAAAGATAATTATTATTTTATTTTAATATGTGATCACTATGCAGATTTTTCTGAAATATGATTTGTTTACTTATCGTTTAATTCATTCACACAATATTATTTTATTTTAATTAATAGATTTTTCTGAGCATTTCAAAAATTATTTAATTATAATTATTTTTTTTAATTGTTTGTTTGAATAGAAAAAGAATAATAATAGCTATGAAGTGACAATAGGTATATAATTTTTTCAAATATAATTTTTTCTTTAAAGAAAATATTTACTCGAACTTTTCTATTTACTACAAATATTTACTGCATTTCTACTTCTGTAATTTTTTTCTGAATTCGATTCTATCTAAAAAACACAAATTACTCACTAAATGACGATTAATGTTTGCACTTGTTACGCTTGCAATTAATTATACGTCTGCTTCATATGCGTGATATTTACAAGACCGGAAAAGTAACTCTTCGTCGTCTACATCCAAATAACCAATAATCTTATGTTTGATAGATTCAGTTTTTCCTGAGCACAATCAAATCGTTTTATCGTGGCAGTGAATTTCAGAAGATGCAAGTTCAAAACGCCAGAGTACAACATACAAACTATTCAACGTTCACTCCATGCTTATAGTCAATCTTTATTTCTTCAGAATCTAATAACAAGGTCCTATTTCAATTTTCAAGAGGTATTGTAGTCTAATAAATTAAATTTAATTAATCCTAAAAATTAAATCAATTTCAAAAATCTTGTAACTTTGCTTGGCGTGTGTATGTTTCATTGGTGAATTCTTTGACTGACTATTCTACGTTCTCATTCTTTATTATTACTATCAAAAGGATTATATACTTAAATTTAAATATTATAATTGCTGCTTATGCGCAGATTGTTTCGATGTAATTGTCCAATTTATTCAAAAATAAATTAATCTCCTGGTTGTTTACATAAAGTTCTGTTCTTTGGTAACAGTGTTTTAATAAAAATAAAATATATGATGTGTATATAATAATAATAATAATAATAATAATAATAATAATAATAATAATAACATTTTTTATTATCGGAATTTTTTTATTCTGAATTATCTATTTGTAAACTGATTAAAATCAAATAATTATTAATTTAATCAATAAATATACTTGAAAGTATATACGGTAAACAGGACGAATCTGCAGCAGTTGTTTCAGTTTAAATTGATAGCATGCCCATTATGAGTTGAAAAAAAAAATGTACGATTGTATCATTAAAGCAGCAACTGCACAATCGAACCTATAGAGAAATTTAAAGTGACTCTTACATATTTGTTTCTTAGCAGCATCGTTCATTAAAATTAGGAGCAGTGTTGCTAACTACCAATTAAAAAAGAACCAAAAATTAAAAAATCGATTAAAACAAGGAAAAAATAATTACACTACGAGTAATGTGACACTTGCTGATACCCATCAAATCTTTATGGATTAATGACATTTAATTGTGCTACTGAATACTCTCATATGGTGCCTCAGAACCACTGCTTTATAACAAAACATAGCATGTTTTGGCATGTGTGTCTTCTTGAACATTTAGAATCGAGCAGGACAAGAAATTGCGCATGCATCAACAAAAAAATTAGTTTAATGAAAACTTTCTTTCAGGATATTTTCAGGAAAAATAAATACTTGACTTTTTATCCGCTACAACTATTTATATAAAATAATCTTTCTCTTATTTAAACTCGAAATTATTTTATAAAAGTAGGATAAAGATTTCAGTACGAAAGTAGTTTTAATAAACAAAGGCGGATTTTTTTCATTTCTAAATGTGTCCTGAAAAAATAGTGAAAAGAACGATTCCTGGCTCCTGCCTATGTCCGGCTGCATTGCTATTCGTTTTGTAAAGAAAAGGGGCCTAAATATATCGATACGAATATTAAGAGGAGATTTGGTGCTACATGACTAAACTGAAAAGGAATCTTCAAACATTATTCTATATACGGTAAAAAAAAAAAAGAGAAAAAAATATTGAGTTTGTGAAAATTTTCGATTTTCCATTTTTAAACGATTTATAAGTTTTGTGATGTTCTGAGCATGATTTGTTTATTTTTAGAAAATATCTGAATGTCGGTGTGTCTGCATGATGTCTGTCTCTCTTTCTACATGTTAGCAAATTTTTCTTGCAGCTATGTTACAATCATTGGAAAATCCTTGATAAAATTTGTGTTATAGCCAGCTTTTAAAGTACATCTCCCAGCACAAACACTTCTATTTCTCTCATTTAAAAGGAGTCTATATACATCGGATTCTGAAGTGTACAAATGCACAAATCTTTATATGTATGGAGGCTACTTTAATAAACGTTGCCGGTTCAATCTGACTGCATATCGGTGGAAAGGAGTCGTTGCTATTCTGAAATTTATTGCCCTTTTCAGGAAGTTTTATGATATGCAAATGCCCAAAATTAGCTATGCGATTTGAACATTGTTAAAAAATATGCTGTTTGAATAAGTGTGCATGTCTGAAAACAAGTGGCGCAGATATTATGCAATATTTCCTGTTTTATTGTAGGCTATATCTCAACTTCTGTGATATATAAATTCACAAACCTCCGTATGGGAGACATGTATTATTAAAAATTATGTTTTTTAAGTTTCATCACTTGTCAGATCACAGGTGACGTTGCTGATATTCACTTTCTTTAATTTTTCAGATCGTTATATCTCAGTACCTATTGGTTAAAATTGTATCAAATTGATATTTCAAATCTTTATTGCAAGATTATATGATGATTGAATTTTATGTATGTCAGTCGATAGTTGGCGCTATTCTGTATAACAGCGTTCTTTATAGAAGATATTTTTGAGATGCAACATCATTCTAGTTTTCACAATGCACAAAGATCATATTACATAGTTTTGTAAATGTAATAAGCACAGTGACAAGTAAAGATGTAGTATAAATAAAAAGTTTTAAGTTCAGTATTTGTAAGTTTATTTTTTAATACATTTTTGTGATTAATGAAACAACGCTTGCTTTAATATATGACACTCGAGAAATTATTTGTTTCATTGTGTGTTTAATGGAAAAGTGGAATGGAAATGTTTTAAATGATAAAAATGTCTAATACATGTGAGTTATAAATAACAATCTAATATTTGAACTTAAGTTGTGATGGTCATAACTAGATTGTTATTTGACTTTCTCTGCTTCTTAAACCTTTAAAGGGACTAGCCTCCTTTGACTTGGCGCCATTCAATGTTTCATACAAAAAATTTCCTAGGGACACAAAGAAAACAATCTTCATCATTATAACCAATCGGCTCAAATTGTTTCAAGTGTAATAGAGTTCAATTAAACAGCCTTTTCTATAAGAGAAAATATTGAAACATCCTGTGATATTTATCTCTTTTGCCTATTTAATATCTTCTCTCTCTTCACGTAAGAAAAGGCTGTTTAAATACATAAATGTTCGAAGAGAGGAGTGTAAGTCACACCTGATTTTTTTTTTCATTTTGAGTGTCTATGAGTGTGCTTTTCTATGAATATTAAATAATTTATGTTATTAGCAACACATAATTTTTAATATTCATTAAAAAACACATACTATTATTGAAATTTCATTTTTACTAGGTTATATATATATACACTCATGGACAAAAAAATTAGCGCACCAAGAAATAATTGCGGGATCGTAACGAAACTTGGCATGAAGGTACATGTCGGGGAGATATGCAAATGATTAGATATACAGCGTGATTGCGCATTACGTATGGCCGGTAGAGGGCGTTTAACGTCGTTCTCTGTGGAGTATAAAAAAGGTAACCAAAGCTTGTTTGAGTGTGCTGAATCGTTTACAAAGCAAGAGCTGAGGTAGACATGCCATTACGTCGTTTTCGAAGACAATATGAGCAGCTGTCGCAGTTTGAGAGGGGGAGAATCATCGGCATGATGGAAGGTGCGTGGTCAGCTAGGCGAGTAGCTCGCCAATTAGGCCGCTCTGATTGTGTTGTGAGGAGGTGTTGGGACCAGTGGACCCGAGAGATGTCATGTACACGAAGACCAGGCTCAGGACGCCCTCGACAGACCAGTTGTCGAGAAGACTGCCACATCGTAAGAAATGCGCGCGTACAGCAAACTGCTTCATCGGCAGTCATCCAGGCATAGTTGGCGCCTTTACTAGGGGCCCCTGTGTCTTCTCGAACCATACGAAGGCGCCTGGCTGAAGGACATTTGGTATCGCGGCGCCCATTACGTGTGCTGCCCATGACGCCCACCCATAGACGCCTCCGTTTGGAGTTTTGCCGCGCACGAGGAAACTGGACTGGAGAGGAATGGAACTAGGTCGTCTTTAGCGAAGAATCCAGATTCAATCTCAGCAGTGATGGCAATCGTGTTCGTGTGTGGAGACTCCGTGGTGAAGCCTCTATCCTGCCTTTGCTTTACAGCGACACACCGCTCCCACAGCTGGTGTGATTGTATGGGGTGACATTGCCTACAATACACGGTACTGATCCATGGCAACATGACAGCCAGGCGGTATGACCATGACATCCTGCTACCACATGTGTTGCCACTCATGCAACGGCTCCCAGGAGCCATTTTTAACAAGACAATGCTCGGCCTCACACGGCAAGGCTGTCACAAGACTGTCTCCACACTGTTACTATCCTTCCTTGGCCTGCCCGATCCCCAGATTTGTCTCTAATCGAGCATATCTGGGATCATTTGGGACGGCGAGTTGGGCATCCCACGAGTTTGAACGAACTAGAGGCAAGGTTACATCAAACGAAATGTCTCAAGACATCATACAGAACTTGTATGCCGCAATGCCCGATCGTATCGCATCGTGCATTCGCGCTAGAGGGGGTCCAACAGCGTATTAAATCCTCCGTCCTTTTGCCTTTCTCTCTGAAATAAATTATCCATTTTCTTTGATTTTTCAATAATTTACTTATATCAAAGTAGTCTTTATACATGTAAAATTTCGTTTCATTTTGACGACTCCTCCTTGGTGCGCTAATTTTTTTGTCCATGAGTGTATATATATATATATATATTTTTTTTTTTTTTTCTTACTTTGGAAAAGAGGTCTGTTTGATCACGCCTTATTTTTATCTGGTATCCATTTTTTACACAACACACATTTATAATTTATTACTATATTTAATCTGAAATTTAAAAATGTTAATTCGTTTCAGTAAAGCATTTTTTCCAGTAAGAATTATTTAAAATAATTAATTTAAAGCTTTATCATCAAGAATTTTTTTTAAGAGAGTAATTATATTAAATGATATCAAAACTTGTAGCATGCTCAATTAACTAAATTTTCTGCAATTTATCTCATTTATGTAATCGATATAGATAGCAATGATCGATACAGATATCAGTGTTTCAGTTATCTGAGAACATGATTGAAGAATTCCGTTCGATAGTATGTTTAATAGAACAAATTATCGTGATCATAACACTTTGACGAAAGATCATATTGTCTGCTTAACACGAGTATTATTTATTAAATATTATTAATTTCTGAATATATGTTACATAAAGGAAATATTGTAATCATGAAACATTCCAAACAAGAAAATTTGATGTATCTATAAGTTTTTAAGATTTGAATTCCTTTTTTATTGTTTTTGTTGGTGGTCATGTACAGATCTCTCGGAATTAAAAAAAAACTTCTCTCCAGTAAACATATATGGTAGCCAGTATATAATATCCCCCAACCCCTTCTTTTTTTTTTCAGTATGGAGGACCATTAGTTTCAATCTGGATTTTTTGTAGACCAGATTTGTGTTAACAACAAAATTAATTAGGAATATCAGTACTATCGTTACAAAGGGCGATTTTTCTGAATCTATGGATGAAAACGGTTTCTCGACACGACAATAAGATTTTTAAAGTTAAATAAAATATGAAATTTATGTGACAACACTTCATAAAATTGGCGGTCCAGATTCACGGTCAAATTGTGTGATAAAAATTAAATAATAATAAGGAAAAAAAAAAAAAAAAAAAAAAAAAAAAAACATTTTACAGACTGAAATTATTAGTCTTATACTAAACTTAATTCTGTCTTTGACAAAAAAATTTATGCATTTTTTATTTATTTATTTATTTATGTATTTATTTATTTATTTATTTATTTATCTATTTATTTATTTGAATATAAAAATTAAAAATCTGTGCAGAAAAACCAAATTTTAATTATGGCTGGATGATGAATAAAGAAACGCATGTTTAAATTTAGCATCATCAAATCGGTTTTATTATGTTCTCTACATCATCACCATCGATATATCTTAACACCAGCAAAACGATTCAGCATCGAGTCGTAAATCACACATGAACTGGAGTGGTATAAACTAATACCCTAAAATCGTTCATCGGTTCAATACTGTGTTGTGGAACGTGGTGAGAGGATTCAGAGTGGAATTGTAGCCCAATTCTGAGATCAGTTTTTTTTTTTTTTTTTTTTTTTTTTTACCCCGAAAATGTTTAAAAAAAAAAAAAAAAAATGTTGAATTTCCGTAAAAGCTGAAAATATGGTCGCCAACTAAAATAAATTGGTCAGAAATCGCGACCAGGCGGCTGTATCTCACGAGCTCTGGTCATGTATTCTTCGACCACTTTCTTGAGACTATGAAAGCCTTTCCGCAATTTCTGACTCAACGAGTTCAGTGTTAAAAAAGGGCAGATAGTCATCTGAGTCTGAGAAAATAAACGATAAGAGAGCGACGAATTACCGGATGTTTTCCAAATCACAAACTGTCGGTCAATTTGGCACCCCTCCGAGCTTTTGTACTGTTCCTCACTGCTAGTTTTAGAAAACGTGGTTACACTATATGTACAAATATGTTTATATATGTGAGATTATGAGCACGATATTTTGTGAAAACGCTTCGTTTGTTAAAGCCCAAATCTGATTGGCATGTTTTAAATCACCGTCACGTGCTTTCCAAGGACTACGACTTAGTTCTTACACAAGAAAACAAGGATGAGTCCCATGCATTATGATTATAGTTGCCAATTTAGTACCTTTCGGATACCAGAAATTTTAAATAGAAATGTACATTTTGTTTAAACAGCGAACTGTAATGGTTTTCACTAATAAAAATTATTGTAAAAATTTTCCGGTAGCCACAAAGTGTGCTAAATGCAAAGTGGCAACTCTGATCATGACTACGAACTCAAATCGTGTTATATGTGCTAATATCTAGACTTTACACTATAATATTTATGATATATAATGTACATTTTATTACTAGTAGCTCTTTTACAGAGAAGCTTCAAAGAATTTTATAGAAAGAGAGAAGCTTGATTTTCATTACCAATTACAGCACAATATGAAAAATTAACCCGACAACTGTTTTTACGGCACCAGCTTGTAAAAATTTACAGCAAAATGTATTGTCTTTATATTAATATAGTGATTTATATTTTTTCAGACATTTTACAGTTCTTACTTGAGATTCTCACATTTTTTTCACTATTAAAATTTCATACCTACACTGAGAAAATAATATACTGCCTTGATCTAGAACGAAGAAGTAACCATATTCTGAATCACTAAATAAGAAATATAGATTTACGAATTAAAATAAACAAATAGCATGTATATACGAAATTATCGATAATTTCTGGTTCATATTTTTCTAGATGTGAAACAATAGTATGGATATTATTAATCCTTTGTGTTGCGAAAAATTCTCACTTGATATTCTGAAACTGTGTTCTAAAACCAAATTATAGCTACTAAAACTCACCTCTTGTGTTCGCATTTATTTATACAGATTTTTAGATGAGATCGACTACGAGAATAAAATAAAATGCTCCATAATTCTAACAGGGGATTTTAGAATCCGCTAACAAAGGGGGTTAAGATTTATAAAAATGACATGGAAATAATTTTACTAAACGCGCAATTTACATTCTAGATGTTAGTCATATAATATTTTCTCAGTGTACAGTCGATTCGTATTAACATGAATCTCAAAGGAAATGGAATTCAGTTTACATTATCAGTAGTTCATACTATCAGTAACTAATTTTCATATAACTGAATTAACATTTTTACGGGGATTGTGGAACTAGTTCATCTTAAAAGTAATGCACGTTAATAGTGTTCCCGTTAACGAGGCTCGACTGTATTTACGTTTCCATTATTTTATGAATGTATTATCTGTACCTATTTTTTCTGTATCTGATTATTTTTTGTTAACTGAATGCGATTTTGAGAATTCCTACATTACAACTATGCACAGCTAAAAGCTTACTAGCAAAATACTGATTAATATATGTAAACACAAAAACACATTAAACAGAAATTAAAGGAAAAATTAGAATGCTTTTTCCGTAATTAATATTTCTTTAATTGATTGTTCTTTTTCCATTTATCCTACTCCCATTTTAAATATGGAAATTATCATATCTTTTCAGTTGAGCATATGAAACTAATATCCATTCTTTTCTCACATGAACAAAGTAAATTAATCATTTTCTTTTGAATGAAAATTAGTTATTTTAATGCAATTTAATCTAAAAACAACATTAATGCAAGCTTTTCTTTAAGTTAGAAAGATAATATTTAATGAAAAGAAACGTGAAATACAGTTAAAAAAAATTAGTAAATCATATAAAAAAGGCACTATTTTATTAGCAAAAGATAATATTTTTCGAGGTATTAACATGATTAACTTTGTAAAGTGAAAAATCATATGTTAAAAATATATATAAATCTTATCCATAAAAAGAGAAATTTAACGATTAACCTCACCAACATTAATATTTGAATTCTTACAAAAATAATTTATTTATTTTTGTTTTCAAAACAAAATATATATATACACCGTGACCAATAAGTTCTCATACACTTTCAAATTTTTATTACAATAACACAAAATCATAAAAAAAGGCAGTTTTTTGAGTGACGCAGCAAAGCTAAAACAAAGCTTAGCAGCGACACTCCATTATGCATTTAGTTTTACATCAAAGGAATTTGGAAACGCCCACATTTAATATCTCAGTAAATAGGAGATATTTTAATCTGATGTTTTCAGAATAATCTTTTATCTTCTGCCTGATGCTATCCTGAAAGTTTCACACTTCAACATTGTATATATTTTGAGATCTGAAGTTGCAATTTTTAAGTCTTCAAAGGAAAAATGTGTTATCGCGTAACTTTTTTTTCTCGAAAACGGCTCGAAGAAATATTGTGAAATTGATATATGATATTAATTTGTTTTGTCTGAGGAGTGTGACGGGCCCCGTTTTTCCCAAAACACTCTTATTTCCTAAATAATTTAGCTTAAAAATCGAACTTTTTTTTCCTCCGCCATGCACGTAAATCTTCTGCATATTCTCAGAATTTTGAATAGGCATCATTCGGTTTTCTGAGGCTGTGGTTGGTTGGTTCAATCTGAATGCAGTCAAAAAATTTTTATTTATTTTTTATTAAATGCGAAAAAGAAACTTCATTGTTTATTTTAAATATTTATTACATATTTAAAATAAAAGAAGTATTTTTTAATTATAGATATTCTATTTTATCGATATTCATAATAATAAAAAATAAATAAATAAATAAAAAAAAAAATAAAGCAAAAAAGTTTAAATCACTCATGCACACGAACTTATACTATGGTCCATGGTCTTTGGAGACCATGCGTACTTTATCCAGATCCAAAACTTTCGGCGCTCGCTAAAGACTAGGGTTAGCTCGTTTGGTTTGTTTACACACTGTATCCCTCCGCTTGTGGCTTGTTATGATACGCGTTTTTTTTTTTTTTTTTTTTTTTTTTCAAAATCAATACAATAGTTTATTGACAAGCATTGTGGATTAAATTTTTAACGGTTTATTTGATGATTAACTAGACTGAAAAAATATTGTTTGACGTATGTGTTTATTAAATATTTTGTCACATACTAAGACAATATTATTTCAGTCACCAATTATAAAATCCGACATTCGGGAGTCACACTGTAAGTTAAAATATATATTTTTTGCACTACCCTTCTTTTTTTTTCAGATAAGTGTTTGTATATATATATTATACTAATAAGTTATGCATTACATTTTATTTTTATTTATTTATATTTTACATTCCTCGAGTCACATAGTTTTTTTTACATTGACAAACAACTGTTTTTTCTTGCTTATATATATAAATTGAATTTTAATAAGATAATTATAAAATTTTTTTACAGAAGACTAGATTTTAATAACTATTTAGTGTTGCTTTATTCAGGGGTGAAACTTTTCAAGGGCTATCCCTGAATTCAGGGTTTTTGAAAATTTTGCTTTCGCTGAATTTCATGTTAAATTATTTTGTTTTTGCAGAAATTCCTCATTTTTAATGCTTAATTAAAATGTAGTTGATTCCTTAAATTGTATTAAGAACTCTTCAAATATCACTTATAATAAGTAGCCATGTAATATATCACTAATAAGTGTGCCCTATCTGCATGCAGGTATTAGTTTTCAGGGTTTTTATGGCCATTGCCATTTGGACCATCAGTGCAATTAGTGTGGAGGATATTCGGACCGCTTTTTTGTTGTGTTGGTCATAATAATGATTTTGCGTGTTTGATTTTGAATTTTCTCTGTAATATACTAATGCAGGGCCTAAAATTTCAACTCCGGTTACACTCAGCCCAAAAAAAGTTATACTCGCCGCAAAATAGTGTTGTCTTTTTTTTTTTCTGTTTTACGCATTTTGGGTTTTTATTTTTTCTAACTATCTGAAATGCTTTTACAATTATATCTAAAATTATATATATTAAAAGTGTATCGTATATATGTCATCATGTCTCATAATCTTCTATAATCAAAAATCATTATAATGCCTTGTATTTGAGATCTGAAAAAAAAAGGTTAATATATCTATAAATGCGAAGAGTCATTAAAAAAAAAGGAAGAGGAAAAAAAAAAACTTTGTCAACCGACATCTTGTAAAAATCTTATTATGCAAGATTAAGCTTCCTTATTCATCTATTTATCTATTCAAATTTTTATATCAGAAATGTCTTTTTCGTCCATTTTTTTTTTTTTTTTTTTTTTTTTTTTTTTTATGATCAGACGGAATGTCAGTATGTATAACTTGTTCATTGTTGTCATTTGAAATAGCCATTTCGGAATTACTTGTTCGATAAAATTGATGCTTACAAATCATAACAAGCGTAAATTCTTAGCGTTTCAGCAAAAACTGGAAAATGTTAACTGTTTTTTGATCATTATTCAACAAAATAAACATAGGCAGTATCTTAAAAAGGGCTCGCGCTCATTTTCATGCGCAAATATCGCATAGGTAAACATTCGCATTTTTTTTTCTCTTGGATTGTGGGTGCCTAGCAAAGAGGCTCTCTGCTTGTCTATTCTCACTCTGCTTAAAGAAATCACAATGGGAGAAACGAAACTGCCTAGAGATTAAAACTTTTATGCGTGTACTTTTATGTATTTTTCCTTTCTCAGGCTAGGACGATTGTCGGGCAACGCGCACACAGACTCGGCACTCAAAGAAGAGAAAAAGGAGAGGTTAAATATGAGGTTATAAGATGGCAAGATTTTGCCATATTTAAATCTATAAAAAGAATACTTTCTGTCACCTTATCATGTAAGAATTCTATCTATAACTAGACCAAATTTTTACTCGCCACAGTAAAAATTACACTTACCAATGGCGAGCGGAAATTTCGCTCCCTGTACTAATGATTTTGCTGGTTTCAACTACAAATTCAAACTTTCAACATTTTGAAAGTGTATAAAGCGATTGATCTACAATCCATGTTTATTTCAGCATTGCTGTTAGAAAACATTACAAAAAAAGTACAAAAGTCATTTTCAGAAAAATCATACATATATTTGTATAGAAAATTGGGTTTGGTTTAGAGCTGTACCGAGTACTCGGTATATACTCGGTACTCGGCCTACTCGGGTAATTTGCCGAGTACTCGGCCGAATTTGGACTAAATATTCGGCCAATACCGAGTAGTTGTAAGAATTTCATTATTTTTATATATTATTGAAAGAAATGTAACATTCATAAGAGTTGTTTATTAATAACTAAACTAAAAATTTATGAAAATATAAATATAAAGTCATTAAACTTTTGCTGCAAACAGTTTTCGCAGTTAAAACGGGCGAGTATGCCACCAAACTCGGTATAGCGACAATTCATGGTATGAGCTTATCCCTTTTAGTTACAAGAATTTAAGTATAACCATCTTGTATGTGTGTAATATGGAATTTTTTTAATAAAAACTTAGTACTTAAAATTGTATCTGTAAAATAGACAAAAATAAAATATTTTAGAAAAAAGAACACTTATATAATACTAAAATAGTAGATAAAACATTAGTTATATATTTGTGCAAATAAAAGTAAGACACTTTTAAAACTGTAAGAAAAGATTGATTTTTAAATTAAAAAAAAATAATTATGAAAAAGGTAAATACACTGAAATGTTATTAAAAATATTTTTTAATAATCAAATTTGTTGTTTTGCAAATTATGGCCCAAAACCACCTATCTATTTTACTCTTCTAGAATTTGAAGATTAATGAACTCTATCATGTTTGAAATGATAAAATATTTATTTTAATGTTGTCATTTCATATGTAAATTTTCATGCATCTTAAATTAAGCCTGAGTGTATAGGAACTTCTATATTCTCTAAGATGTATCTAAGAATGGTTCGCATCTGAGAAAGACTATATAATAAAGAATGAAATTATCAATTGTTATGGTTTTAATAATCCACTAAGCTGGACATATCAAATATAACAATGAACCTAATTACACTATTTACAATGAACCTAATTGATTTGTCTATTGCGTCACGCAATCCAAAACTGTAAATAAAAATTATGTAAATGTTTTCTTTGCATCACACAATCTCTTTGCACACATTTTCACTTAGTACTATGATACAAAGTAACATTTACAATATTTTTACTTACAGTTTTGGATAAAATGACGCAATAGACAAATCAATTTATTGAACTAGATAATTTCAATTTATAATACAAATTCAGTAAAAGTGTGATTATTTAACAGTATATTTGAAAATTAAAAGCATTATTTCAATGTGTAAATAAACTTTATTCAACAAAACAAAAGTAATTGTAATGAAATCTAAAAATAAATCTTTTAAAGTAACACTGAGGCGCCATAGAAATTATATCATTTCTTATAAAACTCATATTTTGAATTCACGAGGTGCAGAAGAAAAAGTATCAAGGAGTAAATTCTATATATTTTTTCGTGCTGAAGTTGAAAATATTATGTATATACTGCGATGTAAATAGAAGAAAAAAACAAAACAAATGATGAAATAAGAAAAATCTATGTAATATATTTCAATCAATAGCAAAGCGTCACTCAATTTTGATCTCATTACTTTTAAGACCCATATTTCCAATTCATATCGAAATAAAATGCTGCGTCACAAACTTTTAACCCGTTAAGGGTTTTATTCTGATAAATAATACAAAAACATTTCCATCAAATTAAAGTAGCAATCATTGAGTATCTTTACAATAAATGCTTTGGAATAATTCCACCTTTTAGTATCTTAACGAGCTTAAGTCTCTTTTCAAATCCATCACATGCGGCACGCACGGCTTCCGTTAACATTTCCTGCCATATCTTTTGAATTACATTTTTGAATTTACTCAAATCGGTGATTTTATAGTTATTCAGTTGGGAGAGCATATATGACCACACAAAATAACCAAGCGGGTTCAAATCGGGGGAGTTGGGGGCCATTCGTTCTCTGGCAAAAAGTCAGCTAAGTTTTGACTACACCACTCCTGTACCACACGTGCGGTATGAGAAGGGGCACAATCTTGTTGGAAGCAGAAATAATCCGCCCCATACATACTCTGAACATTTGGGAGTAAAACTTTTTCCAAAATCTCAGTTTTATAATATTGGGTATTGATTTTGACCCCCTTGGCAATGAAAGACTAACGGAAGTTTTCCTCTTTTGGAAATAGCGGCCCATACCATTAGAGACTTATGTTTAGAAAAATATTTTCCTCGCAGTAAAAAGAAAAAAAAAAAAAAAAAAAAAAAAAGTCTTCAAAAGTCAAAATCTTGCTGAATTATTGCAATTTGAAAATTATGATTTATACCATTTTAATTTCAATTTTAGCATCTATTTGTCGACGCCAAAGGGCTCACTTTAGGGGGATATCTGTGAGATGAAAATATTTAAAAAAAAACATCCTTCATTTTAAAATAGCAACTGAAATCATTCAAACACATGAAATCAACAGTTTTAAGAACGCATTGAAAATTTACATTATTCCATATAGTTGAAAAAATTTAATAGATAAATTTCTTAGGGTGTCACCTGCAAATTAAAACACGTTAAGAAAGGAAGAAAATTAAAGACTAGCAAAACCGTGCGAAATTTTCGCACTTTATTTTTTTTTACCCTTTTCCATCACCGTTGAAAAATTTTAATGACTTCGGCTCTTTAACAATGCTAACAAGGTTGAAAGTTTTAATGGCTTGGTTTGACTGTCTGTCCATCCGTCTTTCTGTCTGTCCGCGCTCTAACTCCCGTGAATATTCATGAAATTTCCTGAAACTGATATAGTTATTTAAGTTCATTATCGGATTTTCATTAATGAAAATGGCGTGAATATATCTGCTAGTTTGTGTACAGGGACACCGGAAAGTGTTAGTATTCCAAAGCATTGTGTTCTATGAGAGGTATTTTTATAAACCATACTTAAATACCTTTATATATATCATACCTTTGTATATACAATACCTTTATATATACCATATTTAAATACCTTGAATTTACGCATATATTAATAAAATTGAAATATGCTATTTAAGTTAACTATCGGAAATTTTCTATAGAAAATTGAGTAAATAGCATAACTGGTTTGTATACAGGCGACACCCGAAAGTATTCCAAAACATTACGTTCTATGAAAGATATTTCTTTAAACTATATACTTTGCATAAATCTTAATGAAATTGAAATATATTATTCATATGCACAAAAGAAAGTTTCCTATAATGTACAGTACGATTAGCATTAGATTTACAGGGCACACAAAAATATTCTGCTTCGTTGAGGATTATAATTGGACATTTACTGAAATTGCATTTTTGTTTACATTAAACGTCTTTTAACAATTTTTAACTGTAAATATGATTTCAATTTGCAATTTTTTTTTCCTGATTGTACATATGCCTATTTGTCCGTCTGCTTTCCCCCAGCGTCCGTAAATATTTTCAAAAATTAAAAAGAAAATGATATATGTTATTCAGATTTACTATGGAATATTCCCTATTTAAAATTGCATTAATAGGTCCTCTACAATTGGTTTATGCTCAGAAACGCACAAAAAATGCCAATGTATTGCGTTTCGGTACAGACATTCTTATAAATTACATTTAAATGTCTTTCTTCTGCAAAATTCATTAAGAAATTCATATTTATTGTTAATATTGTAAAATATTTTTTTTGCGTAGAGCATGATATGGTATTGATGTACAATTCCATGTCAGGAGGGTTACTGCTCTTCTGTTTAATTATAGGGCCTGCATTTATTAAAACAAAAATCAAGTCTCTTATTAATTTCCTTGAAACTTGCAAATCTTGATCGACTTTTCAAGTGGCAATTAGATATGGAATCCAAACTACCAAATTTGAATTTTCTACAGTTATTTGTTGTCAAATTATGCTGAAAATTCATGTATATGCGATAAACCACTAAAGGTTTCCCTTCCGTAATGAGGAGGCCTCAAAACCATGATACAAAAAAAAAAAAAATCGATCTCCAAAAACTGCTTTGTTTACAATACGGGTATGAGAAATTAATTTTCGTTCTGTGTCAGCAGTTTTCTTCAACATAAAAAAATTCAGCAAAGCGCTTACATTATTGTTTGTATTACAAACAACTGTTACTGTTCTAAATTTAATAGGAGTTTTGTGAAATTTAGGAATAAGTACAATATATGGACATTTAAAATTATTAAATGGAAGTTTTAGTAATTTATAAAAGCAGTAATTTTTATGTTATTAATTTTAATGTCATTATTTGTAGGATGAAAGTTAGAACTCAAAGATATGGATTCACTGAGTAAAGATATATGGGAGAGCGTGGGGCTAGTTGTCACAGGGGAAAGAAGTAACACGCAATTTATGAAATTCTTTGTAACATTTGGGATTAAATATTTTTTAAACATAATTCTTATGACGCTCCATATATTATAAGCACAATCAGTGCTCCACAAAAATGGTTAATGAGAGGTTCTGTACACGTGCTTCATTTTTGCTAGTTAGTGGTTAAAAAATATTTCGTAAATTTTGATTAAAGATATGTTAATTTTTACTTTAAAGAAATGTTTATTTAATCTGTGAGTAGAGTTATAAAATACATGTTTAATTTTTTGTATAAATCGTTATATATATATATATATATATATATATATTTATAAATAAATAAAATGTCAAAAATCATACGATGGGACAAGTTGAACATGTTACAGAAGTGGCTTGGGGCCAGAGAGACACCTACAGCCAGAGCTCGAAGTCTCCACCCATTTTCAGGAAACTTTCAGAAATGAAAATTTGTTGGCTTTTTTGTCATGACTATAGTTATACAGAAATATTTTCTGTGTTTTTATATTATTGTGCTGTGATTATTTAATCACAAATTATAATCACGATTTTATCACGAATTAGAGAATATTGCGTAAAAATAGTGGTAGAAGAAAAAGCAGAAATGTCTCATCATTGAGAGTATCCTGAAAAAGGGTGGAGAATTAGAGTTCTGCTACACCCTCTCTGTAGTAGAAGAATGGATATAATACTTAATTTGCAAAAATGTGAGCATGCATTAAATGCATGAGAGGAACAAGATATCATTCGATTGAATTTATTTCAACTCTGATTGAGATTGATTTCTATGTTAATTTTATCTTTAATTTTATCTTTATTTTACTAAAATCCATTTGATATATATATATATATATATATATATATATATATATTAACTATACCAAGAAGGTTATAATTTAATATTAGTTAATATTAGTTGCCATTTTTTATTAAATTAATAAATAACTGATAACAAAAAAAAAAAATTTGAAATATTGTCGTTTTTATTGTAAGGGTCCCCATTGTATCCGTTACAATTTGCCCCACGTGTGTTACAACTACCCCTAATCCGGGGCAAATTGTAACAGACAAATAATTAAAAAATGCATTTTTGTGCTAAAATTAGCAACATTAACGAAAGTTTTTTTTTTTTTTTTTTTTTTTTTTTTTTTTATGAATATGATAGATGATTATGTATGCTACTGAAAACAGCAATTATAAACAGGAAAACGTAAGCACATTTCACAATATATTTAATTTTCTAAAAACCGTTACAACTCGCCCCACTCTTCCCTATATATACATAATAGATGATTTGCAGTCCTTCAAAGGGAATTCTAGAGTTGCCAACATTTTAATTTATTCCGGAGCATTTTTAAACCGGCCTTTATTACTTACTACTATTTTTTAAAGAGTAAATTTTTCTTATTTCATCATGGTTTTGTATTGAAGATAAATATTTAAAAATTAAGTGGTGCGAAAAAAAGGCAGGGCTAAAAATTCTCCGGAAGGAATTAAAATATTGGAAACTATGGAATTCATAGCATAAATTCCATTTAAAATACATATATTCAAATTATAAATTTTAAAGTTTTAACAAATAGCAGCAGTATGTCAAAAACCAAAATTAAATTATAAATAAATAAATAGAAATAATTAATTTATTTGACACCATTCTGTTTTTCTTGGATTTACTTATATATATTTTAACTACAATGTGCTTAATGTAAAGTTATATACGGTAAAGCTCATGTAGTGTCGCTTGCGCCTCTTCGGGCAGCAGGCGATTTGCGTGTTAAAGTTAGTAATTGAAACTCTAAATGCTCCCAAATGCCCTAATTTCGACATAAATTATCGTAGGAACATGCGGCTGGTACCGATCGATTTGTAATAACGTCTACTTTATAATGGCATACATCGATTTTCCTTCGGGGATCGTCTACAAATTTAAAGAGGCAACTTCATTTTTTCAATGGTAACTCCCGTTTATGATAATTATTTGGATCAAATAATCGCGAAAAATGGTATAGTTTATATATTATGCTCAATTTTTCATACAGTTATGAGCTGTCAAAGTAAGGGGATGCTAATGTTAAATGAATGTGAAAAAAATGTATTCATATCTTCCTGAAAAAAAATTATGTTAAATTTCTGTTCTTTTTTATGCCTAAGAATGAAGTGACCCAAACATATTCCATGCATATTTATGATTAAAAAACATTTTTTAATCATGAAAATTATTAATAAATTCATATAATATATATATATATATATATATATATATATATATATATATGAATTATGACCTGTACTAATTTTTGCACGAATAGAACAGGCATCATCAAAAATATGAGTTTCCAAATTTACAGCTCATTCCTAACATTATTTTTCGAGTTACAGTGATATTTCATTTTTCATTGCTGTTAGGGGGCCGTCACATATTAACATTTGTATTGTCCAATGAAAATATCTGCATATAATCTGACGGGAAACTATTGTAATTTACTTTTATGTTATTCATATTGTTTTATAAGCAACATTTCCATGTTTATTATACAAATGCACATATTTTTGTAAAATTACCGTAATGCAGACGAGAGATTGCAAAAGAAATTCAAAAGAAAACAAGTCCCGCCTTCTGCATTGTTGAAACAATATTAAAATAAAAGTATTTTGCATATTCGTATTTGACACTATATGTGATGCTTGTATGCATAAACTTCAATGGAATTTTGTACATGGATTACTGAAGACACAAAATTTAAATGATTTTATCGTAAATATGTAAAATCATTTTATTTTTTAAAGCAAAGTTTTAGAAAAATATGTAAAGGCGTGGCATACTTTACAAGACAGGGAATATTTTTTATCTTGATACACTGAGTCTTTCTTCTTAAATATTAAATAACTTTTACTAGTTTTTCGACGCTAAATTTTTGTTTTAACCCTGTTCAATATTGTAGGGTTCGTACATCTGAAGTCAAATGTGATGTTTCAGAAAACGTGGTATTATTATTTGAAAAAACAAAATCCATTCGATAATCGTTTTATTATTATTATTATTATTATTATTATTATTATTAAAATTTTTTTTAACCGCAAATTTTCTGTTTTAATCTTGTTGTCACATTTTTGAATTTGTTTACTGTATGGTTTGTGTACATCATGTTATTTAAATTTTATCGCATGATGTAACATAATAAAATATTAAATTTTTTTTACACTGTTTTTTAAGTGCAGAATCAAATGCTGGATTTTTTTTTTTTTTTTTTTTTTTTTTAACTTATAAATTCTATTTTTCAAACAAAGCGCAATGTTATTTATTTTGATTAATTCTAATCACGGCGTAAAATTCACATTTAATATGGAAAAACAATTTAAAACAAAGTAATAGTAATATGTCTTATCACTTTTAAAGCTATAGATATTGATCTTACACTTTTCACAATTAAGAATTCAAGTACAGTAGACTCCTGTATAACGTGCGAGATCCGTTCTGCGCAGTAGAAAATCGCGTTATGTAGAATATACATTATCAGACCAATTTATGCACGTTTGGTCCAATAAATAATAATAATAATAATAATAATAATAATAATTTATTTTATTTTATTTAGGGGAGCGTGGGGCGGGTTGTAACAGATTTTTTGAAAATTAAATATATTGCGAAATGTATTTACGTTTTACTGTTTATAATTGTTGTTTTTAATAGCATACATAACCAGCTATCATGTTCATAGAAAAAAAAAAAAAAAAAAAAAAAAAACTTTCGCTAATGTTGCTAGTTTTAGCACAAAAAGTATTTTTTAAAATCATTTGCCTGTTACAATTTTCTCCCGAATTGGGGCAACACACTTGGGGCTAATTGTAACTCATGCAAAGGGAACCCTAACAATAAAAACGACAATATTTCTTTTCTTTTCTTTTTTTTTTTTTTTTTTTTTTCTTTTTGTTGTTGTTGTTGTTGATCATCTATTAATCTAATATAAAAAAGGCAATTATTACTAATATTAAATTATAACCTTCTTGTTATAGTAAAAAGGAATTATATCAAATGGATTTTAGTAAAATAAAGATAAAATTAACATAGAAGTCAATCTTAATCAGAGTTGAAATTAATTCAAGCAAACGATATTTTGTTACTCTCATGCATTTAATGTGTGCAAACATTTTGCAAAATAAGCATTATATACATTCTTCTGCTCCAGAGAGGGTTTGGCAGAGCTCGAATTCTCCGCCCTTTTTTCAGGACACTTTCACAGATGAGAAATTTCTGCTTTTTTTTCCAACACTATTTTTACGCAACATTCTCAGGGATGGAACACGGGCGCAGAATTCATACCGGTATCCGTTTAAGAACTTTCTCTACCTATAATATCGTTGATTTAAGAAGTAGAAAATTTTCTTACATTGATAGTGGTATGAGTTCTGCGCCCGTGTTCCATCCCTGCATTCTCTAATTCGTTATTAAATCGTGATTATAATTCGTTATTAAATAATCACGGCACTATAATAGACAGAACACAGAAAATATTTCTGTATAAATATAGTAATGACAAAGCAGACAAAACTTTTTCATTTCTGAGAGTTTCCGGAAAATGGTAAAAAACTTCGAGCTCTGTCTGTAAGTTATATAGATATTAATTACGACAAGTCCTTACGGCACCTTCCGTTATATTGATCGTGCCGTGTTGCTTGCGACTCTTCAGGCAACAAGTGATTGGACGCAATGTTGCGAAATATAGGGATATCCTCTGCTTTTGGCGTAGCGGTGATTTTTATTCTAAATTCTGTTTTGTAGGGACTATCATCTAATAAAAATTATAAAATTCTTTTTAAAAGTGTTAAACTTATCTGTAAAAAAGTCGCTTACAATAACTTGTTTCTGATATATTATTTTATTACAGATTGATGCGAAGTGAAACATCCCATAAATCACAGTTGCCAAACTTAATAATTTATTCCAGTGTGTTATTAGTACCGCACTCTACTTCTCGTACTTCTACTACTTTTTATAAGAGTTGTTTTCTTCCTATTTAATCTTAATTATATACTGGGTAAAATTACTCAAGAAAATTAGTAAGGGAGAAAAAAGGGCATTACTATGATTGCGACAGCATAAATTATAATAGTTGGAAAATTTGCATATTTTTAATATGTCCTCACTTTTATTATTATTACTACTATTATTCAGAAATGGTAAATTTATTATATAATTTTAATAAAAAATGTAACATTTATTTAATATTTGGATATAATTAACATCGAAGTTTTAAAATAAATAAGACAATAAGTCATGTACATGTTAAAATTAAATTTCCTCGAAATGACAATTGTTTTCATCAGCAATTGTCAGAGTTTTGGATGCACGCAGATGTAAAAGTGTATTTTATTTTGTTTTACGTCAGAACGCGTTATCTTTTGTTTTCCTTGCTGTAAATTAGTCTTTTTATTTCTCTTTGATGTGCTCACACCACCCACTTCGTGTAGCCACACCCCCTAGGGAGTTAGAGTAAAGTAACTATCAAGTCGATATTTGCTCGTTTAACATTGATTACTTATTAGGTAAGTTTGATGTGAAAACATGTCAAAGGAAATTAGCTGTTTGATTTAATAACTTAATAGAATAAAGAGCAAACAGTATTAAATTTAAACAAATTATATAAACATAGTCCATTTTATTTACCGTGTTTTCAAGAATATACACTTGTATACATATATTGGTACTTGTTTTTATTTGTCCGTTTGTTTCAACAATCAACTTATGTGTATATTAATAAGAATCGGTCATTTTTTTTTGTTTCTTTCTTTTTGTTTTAATGCTAGAAAATATTAAAATAAGGATAATAATTTATTTAAGGGGCTCTATTTGAAAGGAGTGGACTTTAACCAATGCAGGGATGGAACACGGGCGCAGAATTCATACCGGAATGTGTTTAAGAAATTTCTGTACCTATAATATCGTCGATTTAAGAGGTAGAAAATTTTCTTACATTGATAGTGGTATGAATTCTGCGCCCGTGTTCCATCCCTGCCAATGAGACTGCATTTTACTTATAATATCCTTTTACTCAATCAAAGCAAGTGTAAGATCGTTCTTCTCTAAGCTCAAACAATTAGTTTTTCTGTTTACTTTACTTGCATATCGCTATATTTTCTGCTATATATATATTTATTATTATTTAAAATCCTGGTTAGTTAAATTTTATTGTACAATCATATTTTGTACAGATGAATGATATTAATGTCGTTGTGTTGTTAACAGCTTAAACCAGAATTGGCGCGGTTTTTCCTTTCCAAAAAATTCAAAAGTTTTATTCCATTGTCCCTTTTTTAATTGAAATTTCTAAATTATTTTTATGCAAATGACTTTTACCTTTGATTCAATTTATTTCAATTGTAATTTTGCTCCAGAGAAAGTTTTAGCTATGTGTTTTATGTGTGATTGGCTGCCTTTATTAAAAGTTAATATATATGGGGGGGGGGGATCTAGAAATTGTAGAAGAAAAGTGTCAATATTAATTATCTTAAAAAATCATAAATGAATGGGTCTAAGGCTAAATGCAGTAAAGTAAAATAAAATAAATAATAATGAAAAGCACATTTATTTTGTAGAAGATATAAAGTGAAAATTGTATAATTAAATAAATTATTCTGATCTTCGTTTTATTCAAAACTGAACAAAGTAGTCTTTAAAAAAAATTATGCATATGGCATTTCTTATAATATGATAATTAATACCAACCAATTATCTTATCTATACACTAAATCCAAACGCAAGATATACTGATTTTGAATTATCAAATAATAATCTGGTATGTCAGTCACACGACTTTCTCTTACCCTGAAATTTAATACTATGAATACAGGTTGGAGATTAAGAGGTAAGATAACGAGTATTGTTATGTAAACCAATGTTAAAGAATTCAAATTAGGTTTCGGAAGAGTTTTATATGATAATTAGTTCTGTGTAATGGGGGATGCCGCCCCCCTCAACCCCCCGTTTCATTAATGCCCCTAGAATTTAATTCTGTTATTAAAATTAAACGTCTACTTAAAATTATACAGACAATTTTCACACGCAACAATTATTGAAACTTATCAAACTTATATTACAAAAAATTGAAATATACCCATCATTAAAATTTACTCTCCTCGATGTTGGACTTCCCCCCCAGGGGGGAGAGGCGAGGCTCCTACATACACAATTTTTTTCCCAGTTTACTATCTCAATTACAATAAATATAATCATTTGGTTTAGTGCAGTCTATAGATGTTAAACTCTAATTGCCTGCAATTTTCCCCATAGGCGTAATGTATTTGAATACTTATGAGTGTCCTTGTACACGAACCATTTGCTTCATCGCAACGAAAAGCTTAGTGTAGCATCACCATATGATACACATTTAGAATACCAAATTTGGAATTTCTGCTACTATTTGTTCTTGAGATATATGCTGATAACAGACACACAGACCATTCGCTAAAAACATTATTTTTGCTTTCAGGGGACCTCAGAACATGTAAATATAACAAAAACTCACTTTCGAAAATTTACCCTAAAACAATAGTTTGTCTGCCTTATGTTTATAAGAAAGTAAAAAAGAAGCTGCATTAATATTTGTCCAAGCAGTTAGGGAAAAAAAAAAAAAAAAAAAGATTTTAAACTTTCGTGCAAGGCATTTAAGGACATTTTAAGATTTATTTTATCAAAATGTAACAACACTAGAATTAGGAAAATGATATTAAAAATTTAATATCCAACTATTGAAAAATGTTGAAATAATTCTAATCACAAACGATTCTACATCCGATGAAGAGTGTTTTCTTAAAATAGAAAATTTAGTTTCAATAAAAGCTATAAAACTTCTAATTTTATTTAAAATATTAAATGTAAATTCTATTCAATATGTAACTTTCAAATGGATTAGAATAATCCATTGCATAAGCTAAAAGTATAAATTTTTCTTAAATCTCTTCCTATAACTCTTTTTCATTGTATTGGAGTTTTTTTAATGTTTCCTTAATTTATTAAATTGTAGGAAAGGCATGTTAGGTTTAACATTCACTATAAAAAAACAAATTTTTGTCAACTCACAGTAATCTAGTTATTACTATTCACATCATTTTAATGAAAACTCAATACTATTGTTATGGAATATTTTTAGAAGTTCTGAATATAAAAGATTTTAGCTATAATAAAATTTTATGCACTTTTATATAACAGTTCTTTAATTCAAGGATGAAATCGACAAAAGTGGAAAAAATAATATATAAATAAGGAAAACTTCACGAAAACGATAAACATTAAAGCAAAATATAAGAATTCAGGTGTCAAAAGCCCGTGTTACAGAAATAAATGATTTGATCGTTTTATTTCTAAAAATAAAAATAAATAAATGTTTTATTAACATGGCTATGTGATTTTTTTTTTTTTTTTTTTTTTTTTTTTAATTAGATGAGATATATAAGAGAATTTCATGTCTGAAGTTACAAACTTTGTTTCTTGTATGCATTGTTACAGAAAGAAAATCACAACCTACAAAAAAAGCTGAAAACAATCTCATCCCTGTTTAATATGAATAATTTAAATTATTTTTAGATGAAGTAATAATTAATAATGGAATATTAATTACTTTTTAAAGTGGTAATTTTATTTACAAATATCTATAATGTGACTGTGAAACATATGCTAATAAAAACCGTGTCCCCCCCCCCCCCCAAAAAAAAAAGTTTTTTTTTGTTCTTTTGAAAATAAAACCCTGGTTTTTGCCAACCCTGGCTTAAACTATACTTAAAGAAATACCTCTTAGACACCCTAATGCTCATACACAATTCCTTTTGTGAATCTCTGTACACGAAACAGTACATAATTCTGTTTGTACTATTTTAATAGATGAACTTAAAAGTTTCCAGACATTCTAAAAGTATTTACACGAACTAGACAACGAGACGATCCGAAGTTATAAACACTTTTCAAGTTTGCTGGGAAGTGTTAAAAACTCAATCTGAAGTTTAAAATTTAATATACTAAACCATATATTTCTGCGTAATTCCATCCCCTCCCTTTCCAATAAAAAAAGAAAAATATTCAATGAAAGTAATGGTTTCGAGTTAATTAGCAATTCAAATTGTACTGAATAACAAAGTTTTCTTTTCTTCATATAAGCAGAGAGAGTGGTTATAAATGCACAAAAACAAAACAAACCGATCTCACAAAAATTGTGCAGTAAAATATTCCCCACTGCATCTAAATCTGTTTCTGAATTAATGCATATGATTTTTTGTTTCCATTTCTCTAACTTTGAAATTTTATTCTCTGGAAAGTAAATCGTAAGTGTAATCGACGGATTACAATAAACACGACTTCCCTTCCCGCTCCAGGGGCACGCCTACTTTGAAACGTCATCGCCGCCGAGTAGTTGCCCGTGAGGAGTAGCCGCTAGCATTTTAGGGTTTTGAATTTTGTGAAGGGGCAGCAAAAGGGTTCCAATTTTTGCCTGGATCCACCCTGATTGTTAATGGATAAATAAGTAAAAATAATTAGAAATTAACTTAAAAGATCATGTTTTTATTCTTTATTTATTTCAAACTAATGGGAAATATTTTTCGAGTAATGTTTCCCGAATTTACTCCAAAATATTACTAATACAGTTGTCCTTGTAATCCAGTTATTCATTAGTATACAAGTTGTATTTCATGGTCTAATAAAAATATGTTTTCTAAAGGTATGAAATCAAGGAACAAGTGTTATTTAAAAACAAAATTTAATAATAATAATAATAAAGTGCTTAAATATATACATGTGTGTCTAAAATAACTAAAATCACATAACGTTGCTCTATTCTTACGTAGATTTTTGGTTACTGATAGTAATTGCTTTTGGTCCGTTTCTTTGCTCACATTACATAAAAGAGCATGAAATTAAATCATTGCTTATCCCCCCTCCCCCCCCCCACACACATACTTACCAAATAAAATAAGAATAAAAAATAAAATAAATAAATAAATAGAGTTCAACCATTTGAGGACACGGGCACCGTTTAACCCGTTAGTAGTCGCTATAGACAGCGCCACCTATTACAGATTGCGCACTTTCTATTTAACTGTCACCAATAATTTTAAGAAGTGATATGATCGACGTTTCTTCGATTTTATACGCGTTTTATGTATATCAAATGCCACTTCTAAAAATTTTTGGTGGCTATTGAATAAAAAAATCTGGCAACACTAAAAGATGGGCGGCAAATCGACCAACTAGCGACTACTAACGGGTTAATAAATACAGTTAATATAGGTGTGAAACATTTCAAAGGCTGCCTTGAAATATGGTGCTGAATTCAGGGTATTTTAAAATTTTGCTGTTTTCAATTTCATGTAAAATTATTCTGTTTTTATTGAAATTTTTCATTTTATATGTTTAATTTTGGTATGTGTTTTGCAGAGGTTATAGCCAAGCAATAGTATGTTCTTTAACAAAACTGCTGAAATAAGATAATTATATATAAACAGAAATTCATTATTACAGACAAGGCACAAACAGAAAGTCAAATCGAAAATATTAGCATTCATCAAACAGTATAGGAAGGTATTTAAAATGATTATTGCTACTAAAAATGCACTTTCAACTGCACTTTCAACCATTTCCTGTTATATACCGTAATGTATCCGAATCTTTCATGTGATCCGGTAAACAAAACTTTAATGCTAATCCAATCATATTCAATAGAAAAGTTGCGTTTGCCTATGCTAAATATGATGCTACTTCCATTCTCTGGAAAAGAGAAAAAGTTACAGCGGAAGGATTTTTATAGCTTTCATACCACCTAAACTCTACAGACCATAGGAAACAAAGCCTTATACACAGTAACGTAACTAATTTCCTTTGTTTGTACATGTACACAAACTGGTAGTGGCATGCATACCATTTTGAATAGGAAACCATCTAATATTACTTTAAATGAAATATATTGATTTCGAGACATGCTAAAAATATTTGCTGAAAATCAGATCACAAACAGACAGACTGATAGTCAATTAAATTGAAGTTACAGACATTTTTTAATAAAATAAAAATTTTATGTGACATACCAGCCTGTAAAATTATGTAAAATAAATGGCTGGATAAATATTTTATCCCCTTCCTTTTTCGTTGATTAACGAGGAAACTAGAAAAAGATTTGGGCCGACATGGCCCGGTAAAAATTTCAGTCAGGCCCGGCCCGGCCCCAGTATACACAAAAAATTGAGCCCGAACCCAGCCCGGCCCGAGCCCGGCCGGAGAGCAAATTGAAAAATTCGGCCCGAGAACCGAGCCGGGCTCGGGCCGTAAGCCCGGCCAGTGCAGACCTCTATGCTCTAAACCTCACTTCGGGACCGGCAGCTCTTTTTCCGCCCGCACTGTATTGGGTCCAGGCAATTATTTAAAAATGTGTGTTTGAATAAAGGGAATACCTTTTTTAATTTAAAAGAAATACTCTAATATATTTAGAATTAAAGTGTGAGTACTTTTTCAAGATTATCATCGTTATTTTTAAGAAAAGGGAAAACTGGAGAGGAAAGGGAAGTGTGAATATAAAGAAACCAACTATCATGAGTTTTTCTATAATGAAATTTTAATAGCTTTAAAAATATGTCAATTAAGAATAACATCAAATTCCGTAATATAAAATATATATACATTAAAAGAAAAAAAAAAAAAGAAGAAGAAGAAGAAGAAGAAGAAGCTTTTCTTATAAATAAAAAATAAATAACTTTTTTCCCACTATATCATCCACAAAAACGATCGCCTAAAGTACGCGAGCTCCAAAAATGTCCGCAAAAGTGAAAATTATAGTTCATATTCAAAAGGATAATAAAACATTCAACAATTTACAAAATATATAAGATCAATTGGTTAGATGTTTCGAAGGCAAATATTCTCCATCATCGGAAAGAATAAACAAAAACTCCACAGGCGTATTTATTTACAACTCTTTTTTTTTTTTTTTTTTTTTTCACCCACAAAAGTTGATTCTGTGAGAGCAAGCACATTCCATTTCTTATTGGTCGGAAGTAACATTTTATTAACACAATATAAAACCTCAAAAAATTGCATTTAACTGTATGTAAATCTACTCCTCAACTTATTATTCAGGAAATAGAGTAATAGTACCATACAAAATACTTGTAATTTAAAAAATATGTTTTTATGATTTCATAAATATATACAGTAATGCGTTTTGCATTTACTTCTCCTTTATTTTAACAGACACAAAGTATTTCCCAATGGGGAGTATTTTCTATATTGTCTTTATCTATCTGCAAATGTTCTTTCTTACGAAAATTGGAATTATGTATTTTTGATGGTGTTCTGATAATCCCTAATGACAAATGCTTAGTGCTTATAAGTTTGAAAGAAATGATTTAAATAGTAATTAATATAGAAATTTGTCTTAAAAAAAAAAAAAAAAAAAAAAAAAAAAAGAATGAATAATTATCTTAATTATTTAATTAAACTAGTAGCTAGCTGACTGAGTTCCCTTGTTTTCACTGTCAAACATCATTTGCAGTGATTTGTTTTCGGGGAATATATTTCTTATTTTTTTGCCCTCTATGGAGCGTAAATATATTTTTTCAGTGATTTTAGATAATTAAAAATATAATCGCTTAAAATATTCCGCATATATTATACATGCATATATGTATATATATGTATTCCAAGTGCACTTTCAGTTTTCAACTGCAGAATAAATTATGTGCTCAATTTGTTATACACTGTTAAATGATTAATAAAAAAAAAACTCTTAAACACAATTATTTAAAGAAATTTAAAACTAGTATGTTCTGACCACCACAAGACTTTCTTCTATATTTTCCTATACAAATTCACCAAGCTACAATTAAAAAAAAAAAAAAAATACGATTCCCCCCCCCCCCAAGTTTTTTTTTGTTTGTTAAAACTAAAAAAAATCGATAACTTTGTTTTAAACTATCACATATTTATAGTTCAACCATTCGTTTTAAAGGTATTGACAAGACCTTTCGAAAGATACCCATCTTGAAAATCCCCCCCCCACACACACACACACCGGGGGTACTTCCCCCCAGGGGGAGGGGAAGCGATGCCCCCACATGCACAACATTTTTTTCCTAATTAACCTCTAATATTATCGATAATTCATATTAGTTTTGCAATCACAGGTTAAGAAAAACTCTCATTATGTACATTTATACGAATTTTTGTCCTATACTGCCATATTTAAAAATTTAGAAAAAATACGATCACAGCGCCACCTGTTGAGCGATTGATCCCAAAATCTAATCAGCACCAGTTTATGTCAGAGGCCAACTAAATACCAAGTTTGGTTAAATTTCGTTAAAAAAAAAAAAAAAAAAAAAAAAAAAAAAAATCGATAACTTTGTTTTAAATTATCACAGATTTATAGTTCAACCATTCGTTTTAAAGGTATTGACGAGACCTTTCGAAAGATACCCATCTTGAAAATTTACTCCTCCCCTTCAGGGGGGGGGGTGGCGAGGCTCCTACACATACAAAAAAAATTTCCCAGTTGACTATCTCTATTATAAATAATTCTGGTAAATTTCATAATGATTACTAAAAAATAATTCTCTTTATGCCCATTTATACAAAATTTTGTCCTATATCACTATGTTAAAAATATAGAAAAAGCGGGATGGCAACGCAACCTGTAAGACAATTTTTACAAAAGTTGATAGGCACTAATTTATGTTAAAGTGCAATTACATACCAATTTGTATGAAATTCTGTGCAGTAGTTCCTGAGATACAGTTGCCATAAAATTTTGTCACACACACACACCCACAGAGACAGACAGCCGGACGGACAGACATTTTCTAAAAATGGTCAAATCGTGTTCTACAGCTCTCAAAACGTGTAAATTCATCAAAAAACCGAGGTCGAAATTTTTTACGAATCCAATACTTTCTCCTATTGAATATAGAAGAAAGTAAAAATAAATAAAAGGAAAAAAATTTTAATTAATTACCATTTTCCTTCTGTCGCAGGTCTCTTTTGAAAGTACGATGTAATCAAATTATTATTTTGTTCCCCTTTTTGTTGACACAAATAAATAAATAAAGCTTTAAGATTATTTATTTTAATTTTTAATTATTTCCAAAAACATTTACAACTTAATTTATTTTTCAACGTATAATAAAATATACTTTCACGCCAATAACAATAATAATAATTAAAATAATAATAATAATAAATTAATTAATTAATAAAACTTTTTCGATACTGTCCGTTTCGGAACTGATTATTATTAATTTTCCTTTCTTTAGTTTTTTTTTTTTCAAAAAGGAAAAGAAAGAAAAAAAAAAGATTTTGATATATATACTCAAATTATAACATCGCTTTCAAATTATTCAATTATATTTCCGATAAATTTTCGATTTCGATAAATGTCCAACCATCGTAAAACTGGCGAGAACATTTTATCAGTAGATTGAGAAGACTAATAGTCCTCCGTCCTAAAAATCTGGTACATTCAGCGAAAATATCTTTATTAAATTATTGAAAGTATTTCATTGCTTTTAAAATTTTATTGTCTACTTAAACTTTTCCCTGACACATTTATTGAAATTTAAATTAAGTAAAGAAAAAGTAAACCATAGTTGTCCATCACAAAATTAAAAAGACAGTTTATCCCATAATTATTGATTATATACGATAAAAATAAATAAAGTAAAGTAAAAATAAAGACAAGCTTCACTAAATCAATCCATTTTCCTTTCCTTTTTGTCTTTTTATATTTTTGTCAATACAAATAGATACCATATGTTTGGAAAGATACTTAAAAGGGTGTTTGAAGAAGGGGAAAACTGTGGGTTTATTGGGGAAGATCCTCTTGAAATCCCCCAGAAAAAAGGGATTTTCTCGTCTACAACCGAAATGCTTGCTATTGAATGGGGGGAAGCAGAAACCATTCTCGTCTTTCGCTAACCCTGAAAAATGAATTCCCACGTCACTCCTGGGGGGTCTAGCACCAACACATCGGAATGTATTCCACGTGGAAACTTTCCGACATCGGAAATGGGAGTTTCCACCCAAAACATTTCGATATGTATTTTAAGCGCTAGCATCACGCCATCGGAAATGGCCTTCGGATTTCTCATAGAGCGAAATGAAAGCTGTCGGCATCGGATTGAATCGACCAATCACAGAAAAGCAAATAATTTCTAATAACGCGAGCGTGTGGAATCATAGCTTCATGTTTACATTTTTCTCTCGCTTACGTTTTTCGATGTTTTCAATGTTTTGTTGACATTTCTTTCGTTACTTTTCCTTTAAACTTTCCTTAGATAACATAATAATACAATTCAGTATTTTTTAAATATATATGTATATATATATATATATATATATATCATATTTAAGTGAGATTGTGAGAATACACAATGAAAAAAGAAATAAAGCATTTGATTTGACTGTCGATAAGAAGCAGTAAAATGTATTTGTTGTTAGATTTATTATCTATTACTTTATAATTTGTTAACAGCTGAGTCAACTAAATACTATGAATATTTCAATTCCATTTGTTGAAAAATATTACTCCTTCAGCGTCTTTAAATACCGATTGAAATACTGCACATAACACTATTTCAGGTTAAGATTTATTTTATTTTATGGAAAAATGTATCTCACTTTTCAGTTTTAAACCTATTTGTATAAATTTAGGGCACTTTTTTTTTACTTACACTACTGTAATATACTCTTTAAATGTATATATAGACAATCTGTATAAAGGGGAATTTAATAACTTGAGTGAAATTGTATAACTCAGCATTTGTTTACATATTTTCTTAAATGTTAACAAAAACTATCACATCGAATTGCCCTCTGTGAGCCAAAACTTATTGTACTTCCAAGTTCCAACGAATTTTTTTACTTTTTTAAAACGTAAAATCCAAAGTAAAAAATATCTTCATATCAACATATTTTTTTGAAAGTATATTCCTGAAGCTTCAAAAAAAAAAAAAAAATTAGTAATTATGTAAGGGGAGTTATTGATGAAAATTAAACACATGGTATAAACTTAAGTACATAAATTAATGGGGATACAAGAAATTTTAACAACTTATACCGAAACTGATAAAAACAGTCCTTATGTAATAATATATTGCTCTTTAATCACCTCATTAATATAACAATGTTGATGACAATGTAACTGTTTCTTGCAAGTCACGAACTTGTAAATTCACTTAGTTTAATGTTTATTCAAGATATATCGAATCAAACAATGAAAGTTATAAATATTTCAATAAATGTTTTTTTGCCTTTCTTAAAAATAGTAAACTATATAGCAGTGGCGAAGCGTCCATGGAAAAAGTGCTTTCCCTATTTAAGATTTAAAAAAAGTAATCAGGTAATGTCGCCTCGTCGAAAGACTGAATTGATTCTTCCTCTGCTTTTGGAAGCGCTTCCATAGTTTCCTGAACGACGCCTTGCCCCTGCTATATAGTAATTTATATTTTGTTATAAACACGACATGTATGTGCAATACACATCTAATTTTTTTTTTGCATTTTTTTTTTTTTTCTTTTTTTTGAGAAAGAAAAATAATTTGGGGGAGAATCTAGTTTGGGAGTTCTGTTTCGCAAAATTTTCAAAATTTGCCATAGTGGCAATATTTTCCATTTTATTTCAATTGCAACCATTGATCGTCTACATAAAAAAGCACATTTTTCAGTGAACCGAACATTTACTATGTACGGTCAAAAAAAATTTTTTAGAGGACAAAATTAAAAAAGAATAGTACATATAAAAGCACAAATTTTAATAAAAAATATACGAGATTAAAGTTAAATGTGTTTTGCATTGCGTTAGCGCTACACTGTTGGCAATTAGTGATCTAAATACATCAGAAATAAACAATTTAATCCGAGATAATACATCAAAAACTAACTATATCATTATAAAAATTTTCAAAGAATAATCCATTTAAAATTTACAAAGTTATAACCTATCACAAACTAGTATGTTGTGGCCACCACGACTTTCTTCTATATTTTCCTATACAAATTCTGTCAGTAAAAACAATTTATTAAAATAATTTATTAAAATTATTATTTTTAAAAGTTTTCTACCATGATAATGTAGATGAATTCCATATTAGAGAAGTAGTATAACATTAAATATTAAAAAAAAGTCAAAAAGTTAAAAAAATTTTATTCTTAATATTACATTACTATTATTATTATTTTTTAAATATGAAAAAAATCGATAACTTTATTTTAAATTATCGCAGATTGATGGTTCAACCATTCGTTTTAAAGGTATTGGTGAGCTCTTTTGAAAGATACCCATCGATCATGAAAATTTACTCCCCTCGAGGGGGGACTTCTCCCAGGGGGGGAGGCAAAGCTCCTACATACAGAATTTTTTTTTTCCCATTTGACTATCTCTATTACAAATAATTCTTTTAAATTTCATAATGATTATTAAAAAATAATTCTCTTTATGCACATTTATACAAAATTTTGTCCTATACCATCATGTTAAAAATTTAGAAAATGAGGGATGGCGACGCAAGCTGTTGGACAATTTTGACCAAAAGTTGATAGGCCCTAATTTATATCAATGTGTAACTACATACCAATTTTATGAAATTCTGTGCAGTAGTACCTGAGATACAGTCGCCAAAAAATTTTGTCACACACACACAGACAGACATTTTCTAAAAATGGTCAAATCGTGTTCTACAGCTCTCAAAACGTGTAAATCCATCAAAAACCTGACGTCTAAAATTTTTACGAATCCAATACTTTCTTCTATTGAATATAGAAGAAAGTAATAAAAAGATGAAGTTTTGTATTGTAGCATTCATATTACAGCAAAACCAAAAAAAGAAACCTTATTGAATACCCCAACCTAGCAATGCATAAAATTTTGAATTGCAGCAACCACTATCAAGCTATAAATCCCTGTCTCAAGTCACCAAATACCATGCAAGTCTATGGAGAAATTTGTTTATAGAATTGCTCATTACCTAATTGATATTTTTAAATTCCGTTTTCACATTCAGAAAATTCACAACTGTAAATGAGAACCCGTTTTCCAAAAAGTGATTTTTTTATTTTAATATTTTACTTTGCAGCTCAAAAATGAGAAAATTGCATTTAGTGAAAATTCACATTTTTAAACTCAAAATTCAAATTAAAAAAATTTTGGAAGACCAGTACTCATTTTATGGTTGTGTATTTTCAGAATATGAAAATAACAATTAGGTAATGTGTAATTTTATATTTTTTTAATATAACATCTTTGTGATTGGGTTTTTGACGTCTAAGTATTTCTTGACATGACAAGAATGAGTATAATACTGTTTTAAGCTGTCAAAAATTGTAAAGATAAGCTTAAATTTTCTAAAAAAGTTCTTTCATGTATAAGTTTGAATATAATTATTATATTGTTAAATTAGCAAATCTTAATCAATTTTTAAATGAAAAAAAAAAATTGTTTTTTAGTAAAATTCTGACAGCATAGTTTTAAAGTTTAAAAAAAAAATACGCTTATTAGAATTTTCCAGGGGGGGGGGGGCAAGTGCCCCCCCTTGCTCCATTGTGCTGACGCCCATCTTTTAAATAGGAATTATTGCTAGCGTTTCAATAATTTTGTTGCCGACTGTAATTTTAAACTGCATGAAATTTTGAATTGCAGCAATTAGTATTATGTTTTTAAAACAAACAAACAAAAAGTCCTTTTGGCTCATCTGAAAGGGTAGGTGGACTTTTTTTTTTTTTTATGAAGTAGCCGCCATTTTGGAACAAAATGGTGGCTATTAATGGACTTGTGGAAATATTGGCGAGGATTATGTACATATGGAGTTTTAAGCAAATCTGTTCATAATTATTTTTTTTTTTATGTGAAAAAGCTTTCTTTCACAAGCAGGCCAATAACCTTTCCACAGATTCATTATATTTGCTGAAATATCCATTCAGACTTTCAAAAATAGCATGGACAGTCACTTACATTGTTTAACACGTTCACGCCGGAGCATTCTTCTCAAAAGTATCTGAGCACTAGCCAATAATTCCGATATCAAAAAAGTATACTTGAAACTGTTTTGTTCAATAAATCCTTGTCGAATCATGTGCTTAGACTGACTAAGATCATGATTCGACAAGGATTTATTTAACAAAGCAGTATTAAGTGTACTTTTTTTGAACAAAGATTATTGCTAGTGCTCGGATACTTTTGCTGTGAACCACAGGTGTACCACGCCGGCGTGAACGTGTTAAATGAATATATTTGAAGAAAATACTTTGAAAATCTCACTCTGTTAAAACAAGCAATGTTGCATTATTTCAAATTAAACCTTTCACTCTAAAAACAAAATGCATGCACTCTAACAATATCAAACCAACATTATGTACGTTGATGAACAAATGGCGTAACGGAATTACAATAAACTACGCCTGAAGGAAGTAAAATTGTAGAAGCATTGTACTCACAACATGCAAACATTGGCGAACTAACGCTTTTATACGAGGCGTGTGTTTTTAAGTAAGGGCCATTTGAAAATAAAAACCAAACGAAAAAAAAAATTTCAAAAAACAAATTTATTTTCAGACTCTACATACGTTTCTCTATTTTTCAACATAATTGCTAGTTTGTTTAAACACCTATCATATCTTACAACTAAATCTTGCACCAGGGGCATAGCTTGAGGGGAGGGAGTCTCCCCCCCCCCCCAATGTTTTAAAAAATAGGACGGCATATTAAAGTTTCTGGGGGTTCTGTTTTGTGACTTGAAAGTGGATCATAATTTTATTATCGTTACTTACCAAAAACACTTAAGAATTTTATGTATCACAAGCTGAAAAACTGGTTCACCGACCAGCAAAAAAAATTTGAGCTAAAATGTCTGACTGTAGAAAACTCCTGTTATGTGGCGCCCTCTAAACTATTTAGACGCCTAGAACAGCTGGTTTTCCTACCGTGCAAACGATCCTTGAAAATTCTCATAGTATTCATGATGCTTAAAAAAATCTGATCATAACAAATTCCTGTTTGGGGATGCCTATGACATGATTTCCCGTTTTATTCACTTACAATAGCTCGATCGCAATTACCATACAAAAGACTGTTGAAAATTCTAATCTTATTCGGGATCCTTTAAGAATAAGTTAGTAGCAAACTCCAGCTGAGCGGCGCCCTTCCCTGTTCAGGCACTTAAAAAGGCATAATGAGGTTTCTGGGGGCGCTGTTTTGCGCCTTGAAGTTCATTTGAAAGTGGATCATAATTTTGTTGATTATCGTTAGTTACCAAAAGTATTTAAGATTTTTATGCATCAGAAGCTGCCTTTGGCAACCAACTGGTTCACCGACCAGCAAAAAAAGTTTTCATTAAAATGTCTGACTGTAGCAAACTCCCGTTAGGTGACGCCCTCTTAACTAATTAGACACCTGAAACAGCCTTTTTAAACGTGTATAACAGCCTATTTTCCTACTGTGCAAACAATCTTTGAAAATTCTCTTCATATTCATGACCCTTAAAAAATTCTGATCATAACAAATTCCTGTTTGGGTGCGCCTATGGTACGATTTCCCATTTCAAAAATTGACAATAGTCTGTTCGCTTACCGTGCAAAACACTGTTGAAAATTTTGATCATATTCAGGACCCTTTAAGAATAGGTTAGTAGCAAACTCCAGCTGGGCGGCGCCCTTCACTGTTCAGGCACATACAACAGCATGTTCGCTTACCATGCAATGACCCTTGAAAATTCTGACTTAGCAAATTCCCGCTCTGTGGTGACTGCAGCGCCCTTCTCCCATTTCAGATACTTACAACTGACTCGTAAGTATGCGCAATCGCTTTCTCACCTCCAAAAACTTAAAATTACGATTTTTCAAGACCTTAGCTCGAAAAAAAAAAGCAGTTTATTGTACATTATGCTATTGCATAAAAACGAAATTAGATGAGGTTTGATTTGGCTATAACGATTTCTCACTAACAGTGATCCTTTAAGCAAATTTTTTATTTTAGTTTCATTGCTTATGGGTTTCGAAAAATTTATAAGTCTATAGAATTCAACTAGTGTTTCTTGACATGAAATAGCGCAAGGAATCTGATTTAACATCGCATTAATAGGCACATATTGGGCAATTGGCGACGGTTTGGGATTAAGGGCTCTCTTCACTCAGCATTTCCTTTTCTAAAATCCAATGTTATCCTATGTAAAACTTTCTTTGCACTTAAAACAGTGACATATTAATTGATTGAGATGCGGTTTTTTTTATTGGATTACTCTCATTTCGTAAACTGACGCAGCTTTTGTAGATTTTATGAAAAAATAACAGTTGTTTTTTAAGAAAGCTGTTTTATTGAAATATTTGGGTTGATGCATTAAATGGCTTATAAAAAACTCTTTCAATTTTTTAAAACAGAATTTAAAAAGCTGCGTCAATCTCAAAGAGTTTAATTCAATGCGGAAAAAAATCCTGTATTTTAATAAAATTTTAAATCAATTAAATTTGCAAAGAAAGTCCAAAAATTTTACAAATTTGTGCCGATTTTCCTCTTTGACACACCCTTTATCTGGCTACGCCTCTCGTTCGTGGTTTCGAAGAAAATATGTTTACATTTCTGTGGTGAAGATACGTCTAGGCGTTGTGGTTTTTTATTCAGTTATTATTATTTTTTTTTTTTTTTAATAATATTATTATTATTATAGATTTCACCTGTATTACGGATGTGAGTAACATAACAATTTAGAAGACAATCGTTCAGAGACTTATTTATAGGACATATATGATCACATTTTATTTTAAATAGTTTTTCATTGCGCGTAATACTAATATTATATGAATACTTTGTACATAAATCTGATATTTTACTGATAATGCCACGATTAACAATATACAAAATTTTTTTTTAACAAGTTATATAAAACTTTTTACTAAATTAAGCAGATTTTCAATAATAAATTTTATTTTAAAGTATATAATCTGGTGTGGCACCCACACGACTTTTTATTACCCTACATTTAAATTTTATAAAGAGAAATTCAGATTGAGGAATAAAATAACAAGCACTGTATAAAATTCTATAGTAAAAAGAATTTAAGCTAGCTTTACGAATAATTTAATTTGACAAATAATTTTCTGTGGGAAGGGCGGAGGGGAGTACCACCCTTCTCAACCCACATTTGAAACTAATATCTACATTTGATTTCTATAGAATTCACGAATAATATTAAATTTAAAATTATGTTCAACAATAACTTTCAATCACATTTATTGACAACTTTAATCCGTATCACTCGTTGAAACTTATCAATATTGATCAAACTGTTCAAGTATGAATTTCATATGAACTTTAAAATATAACGCTTGAGTTCCCTGCCGGTATTTAGTTTTTAAAGTTACACTGATAACAGACTCACAAAGAACAACTGTTAAAAACTTTGTTTAATTATTCACGGAATCTCAAAATACGTAGTTATTTAAAATAATCTGGTGTGTCACTCACACGACTTTCTCTTACACTGAAATTTAATACTATAAATACAGGTTGCAGATTAATAGGTAAGATAACGAGTACTGTTATGTAAACCTATGTTAAACAATTCATATTAAGCTTCTGAAGAGTTTTATATGATAATTAGTTCTGTGTGAGAGGGGCGGTAGCCCCCCTCAACCCCCCGTTTCATTAATGCACCTACATTTATATAGAATTTTATTTGGTTATTAAAAAATAATTTATTAAAATTATTATTTAAAAAAATTGTCTTTTATGATAAGGCAGACGATTTCTATATTAGAGAAATAGTATAACACCAAATATCCAAAAAAGTCCATTTTATTCTCAAAAAAAAAAAAAAAAAAAAAAAAGCTTTTTTTTTTTCGTTAAAAGTAAAAAAATCGATAACTTTGTTTTAAATTATCGCAGATCGATGGTTCAACCATTCGTTTTAAAGGTAATGGCGAGCTCTTTTGAAAGATACCCATCATGAAAATTTACTCCCCTCGAGGAGGGACTTCCCCCCCCCAGGGGGGGAGGCGAGGCTCCTACATACACAATTTTTTTCCCCATTTAACTGTCTCTATTACAAAATACATATATTTGGTTTAGTGCAGTCTATAGACGTTAAACTCTATTTTCCTGCAATTTCCCCCATAAACGTAATGTATTAGAATTATCTTGATTGTCCCTGTACACGAACCATTTGCTTGAAATTAACGAAAAGCTTAGTGTAGCATCCCTATATGATACACATTTAGAATACCAAGTTTGAACTTTCTGCCATAATTTGTTTTTGAGATATGCTGATGACAGACAGACACACAGACCATTTGCTAAAAACATGATTTTCGTATTCAGGGGACCTCAAAACGTGTAAATATAACAAAATCTCGCGTTCGAAAATTTGACCCAAAAACAATACTTTCTCTACCTTATGGGTAAGAGAAAGTAAAAAAAAAAAACAAGACTTCAAATTAAACTAAATATTTTATTTACTCTTAGGTATGAAGAATTAATTTACATTCCTGAGCAAAATAAGTTGTATTAATATTGAAGTCTAGGAATTGAGTGAAACAAATATTTTTAAGGACATAAGCAAGTTGATTTTATAACTGAAGAAACTAAAACTAATTAAAGTTTGCAAGAAATGGCAGTCAAGTGTTTATGAAATTATTTATAAACGACGAAATCACACTATTATTTTCAAAGATTTTGCGCTCTTATTTTCACGCCTGACATAAAAGCACAGCTGAAATTTTAAGTATGGTAACTGAACATGAACGCTGTTTCTATGCGTTCTTTTAGAATTACAGTAACTGGATATCAAGCTGTGTATCGATATTAATAAAATCAGACTTTTCTCTGTAAATTTATCAGGGAAAAAAAAAAAAAAAAAAAAGCGATATCTTCACTTTCCACACACCATAAAATTCGAAAATTACTTCAGAAAATTTTGTCTGTGTGTGTGTCATCGTGTCTGTATGTCTGTAACGCTATTATTGTCCGGGTATCACGTGAGAATGGCTGGATGGAATTCAACGGCGCTTGGTAGAAATTTAAGTCTTTACGCAACTAAAATCTGCCAACTTTTTCGAAATTCCCTCCCCAGTTACCGCCGGGATGGGGGGAACAAAAGTTAAAAACATGTTTGTAAGCATAACACCGCTCCAAATTACTTCACTGTAAAGAAATTGAACATATAAAGAATAGACATGAGTATAAATAAAACGTTATCTGCAATTTAGAAATTTTCGATTATTAACCCTTTCAGCCGCAGTGTTCCCGCTGATGGAACACCTAATTTTAATTCTCAAGTGCAAAAACTCATCCCGTAAATTTTTTAGCAAAAATTTACGTTTATAACATATTAGAAAAGACCCTTTTTTTTAACCTGAAAATTTAAAATTTCTTTTATTTAAATTTTGTTCGTAAATTCCGGTGGCGAGAAATTTCGCAATTTCCGAATTTTTTAAAGAACTCTACAAAAAAATGGAACAAAGATGTTTAAAAAAACTACGAGACTTCCTTAGAAAATTTCCAAAAACACATTTTTTTCCCCCCTAATTTCCGATGTTTTTGTGAGGAGGGGGTTACGAAGGGTCAAAATCGAGACAACCCTTTTAGCGCTAAATTTTTCCTGAGAAATCTATGGAAGCTGCGGTCACGAATTTCGGTGCTCGGATTATATGTATCTATCCGACACCTAAAGTAATGGGATTTATTGGAATAAATAAAACATTGCGATTTAGGAAATTTCGATTTTTAAGGGAAAGGAAGACGGAAATCAACTTTTGGCGGAAAATTGTTCAAATTCCAGATTTTTAGTAAAATTTTAACAAAAATGGAAAAAAGATGTTGAAAACAGCCATGGGTTAAGACATTTTCAAAACACATTTTTTTTTTTTAAGGGGGGGGGGGGATGGGTATGTGTTACAAAGGGCAAATTCGAGTCACCACTTTTAGTGCTAAATTTGTCCTGCGAAATTTATGAGAGCTGTGGTCAGGGTCAGAAAGTTTGATGCTTGGATTGCTTATATATGTATCCGACCCCTAAAGTAACGGAATTTATCGAAATCTCCCCCTTTTCACCCTGGGGGTTAGGAAGCAAAAAAAAAAAAAAAGTTTGTAAGCATAACTCGACCCCAAATTACTTCACGCTGAAGAAATTGCACATGAGGAAACAAGATTTGAGTATAAATAAAACATTATGTACGATTTAGTAATTCTTGACAGGAGGGAGGAAAGAAATCGTTTTTTGGGGGAAAATTTCAGAAATTCCGGATTTTTTAGTAGAGCTCTACTGAAATGGTACAAATGTATTGAAAAAAGCTATGTGTCTTATTTAGGATATTTCCAAAACACATTTTCTTTCTCTGTGTGTGTGTGTGTGTGTAAAATTTTCGATTTTTTTTTTTTTTTTTTTGGGGGGGGGGGGCGTTACGACGGAGCTTATTCGAGACCCTCCCTTTTAGCGCTAAATTTGTCTTGGGAAATCCACGGGATTAATGGTCGCTAAATTTGGCGCGTAAATTTTTTATATGTATCCGACACTTATTGCAACGGGATTTTACAAAATTCCTCCTTTACCCTACCACCCGGGGGAGGGGACAAGAAACACGTGTAAAATCTCGTTTTTCCTTTTGAATTTGCTTTAAATTATCTTAGATTGGCGAATTTTGATGTATGGATGTGGATCAAGTGTACGCATTATTTACTTTGGTGGGATTTCACATAATTTCGAACTTACTCGCTGGGGAAGCGATAAGAAGTGGGTAAGTCGATGCCGAAGGCAGTGTGGACCCGGACTTCTCACGTTGCAAGCGGGAAAACCTCTACCGAACACATCGGAAATTTTAACGTAGGTTATTAACAATGATATGGGATTTTGACAACTTATTTAAGTATAGTGCCCAGTGAAGTGGGCAAAGCCTGCTAGTTTATAATGAAACTAATTTTAAAGTTATGTAATAACACATACACACCTACACAAAAATAAATAAATAAATAATAATAATAATAGAGTTTTTCCGCATCTTATTAGATATGTTTATCTAATTTAAAATAAAGGGATGTGTGTTATAGATACAAGAAATCTGTGTTATAGATACAAGACTTCATTCGTCTTTCGAACACTAACTAATTAACGGTTCTACAAATCAATTAAAGCAAGACAAATAAACAAAAAAGTAAATTATGATAGCTTGTTTGAGTTTTATCGCCAAATAGAATGTTGTTTAATATAATGCTGAAGAAGCCGCCATTTGGTTTCAAAATGGCGGCTACAAATTACTAATGGGCTTAAGGATATTTAAGTGATAAATCCATTTTTCAACTTTGGTTTGAACGGATTAAGTATTTCAAAAGTTACCACGGTAACAAATTTTCAAGTGGCCGCCACTTGAAAACAGTATAATAGAGGAAGTTGCCCAGCCAACTCGTTCAAGATATTCGAAGCATAAGTTCAATGTCCAACTTTGGTTCGAATCAGTGCAGTATATCAAAAGTTATTGTTATGACAAATTTTCAAGCGGCAATCTAAGTGTCTACAACTTAGAAACAAAATGGCGAAGCGACTTGTCCATTAAAATCATTACAAGATATTTCGATTATAAGTTCGTTGTCCAATTTTAGTTCAAGTTAAATTAGTATTTCAAAAATTACCGTGATATGAAATTTTAAAGTTGCACCGTGATTTCAAGTGGCCAATACTTGTAAAAAAAGACAGAATGAGGTGAACAGCGAACTTATCTTAGATGTTTGAATGATAAATCAACTACCCAAATTTGATACAATTTCATTCAGTATTACAAAAGTTATGATGATAATAAAATTTTCAAGTGGCCGCTACTTGAAAATAAAATTGCAGAACAAGTTATCAAGCGAACGTATCCAAGATATTTGAACCATAAGTTCACTGTCCAACTTTTGTTTGAATCAATTTAATATTTTAAAAGTTATCTTGATGGCACATTTTCACGTGACAGTGTGATTTTTAAAAAGTTATGCTTGTAAAAAGTTCATTAATAAAGTTCATCGAGACCCTTATGTTATGTATATTTACATTAAAATACAAACAAATCTGGCTTTAAATACACTTTTCACAATGTGGGTTTGAAATTTTCAAGTGGCCGCCACTTGAAAACAAAATGTCAGAGCAACTTGGTTACCCTACTCATCCAAGATATTTATAAGATCAGTTAGCAATGCAAATTTGGTTCGATTTGGAGTATTATTTCGGGAGTTATCGTGATGACAAATTTCATTATAAATAGACAGATAAATATATAGATAAACGAAGTGGTTGCAATAGGACGATTTAAAAAAAAATCATCCTAAAAAGTTTTTTTTTCCCTAAAAAAAAAACCTGGTTTTTTTGCCTACCCTTCGAAAAAAAGCATTTGGATGATATTGTGATCACTGACATACATACACATACATCACCATCATCATCATCATCATGAAAATAGTAAAAATGAACTCATGGGACCTCAAAACATGTAGATACGCCAACATCGCAAAGCCAGAATTTTGTCACGATTACAATGATTTCCTTACGTATGTATTTTCGGAAAGCAAAAAACTGCATGAAAGGTATGTGAATCATTTAATTTCATCATGCTTAATAACTAATTTTTAAAAGGTATACGTGTCTATGAGAGAGGAAATGACAATGCAGTTGTAAACAATGGAGGGAAAAAGTGGAGGATTGAAATTCAAGATATAAAATATACCTTTACATCCACCCTTAGAAAAATACAAATATTTCATTTATTAAATATTGTAAATTTTGCTTATTCCATGTCTATTTTGAAAAATTCAAATTGATTATACAAACATATTAATAAAATATCTGGTGTGAAACAACAACACGACTTCCATTACAAACTATTACACATATTATATGCATTTTTTGGAGATAATGTGATCACAAGATATAAAAGTGACCTAAAGAAGTAGAAACCTAACATTTTTCTGGTAAGATAAACTTTATACACATGTAAAGACATATAAAACGAAGCGTACATAAAGCGAGGTAAAAAATAAGGAAAAATAATATATATATATATATATATATATATATATATGTAGTAGAGTTATTTTTTGAAACACCAATTTTCGAGATCTACCTAAACTTCTGACCTACCTAAACAGGGTAGCAGTTAATTTTCCTCTAATAATTACGTGATACATAAGAAAGAAATGGATTTATATAACAATTTTCAAGAAAATCGTTAAAGCCGTTTTTGAGATACCAAATTTTACCAAAACTCAATCATTGACAGGAAAACAATAATTACATACAAAAGCATATTTAAAAGTGAGTTAATATGGCGAGTTTGAAAAAAAATCAGTACAGCTGGTTTTAAAGGAACGCACTTTCGAGACCTGAAATTGAGCTATTTATACAGACCGCCTGTCAATTTTTCTAACTAACCAGCTATATCATTCGAAAGGACATCTAATAGAGTGTTTATGTAACAAATTTGAAGAAAATCGTTAGAGCCGTTTTTGAGATACGGACTTACGGTCCCACTTACGGTTTCTGATGTCCCACTTCCGGTTTTTCAATTTTCTCCAAAATATGGAAAATTCATTTGTACACCAGACTTGTTTCAATACTAAAGTTTCGTAGTTCTATCTTTATTAGTTTCCGATACATAATAGCCAGAAGATCCCCCCCCCCCCCCACACACACACACTGACCAATTGCCAAAAACCACTTTTTTGGACTCAGAGGACCTTAAAACGTGTAAATCAGGTGAAATCTCGATATCGAATTTTCAGACCGAATACAAATACTTCCATTACATACTGTAGTAGGGTAATGGAAGTAATTTTTTTTTTTTTTTTTTTTTTTTTTTTTTATAAATTGAAAGAATAAAGATAACTTTTAATTTACTACTCGCAAATAATTAATAGTGAATAAAAGTGGACGAAATGGTATTTTATCTGGGACGGTTTTAACCAGGTTTTTTCGATTATGGAAAAAAACCGAACAACCCTGTATCAACATAACTTAAATAACTTCAGGAAATTCAAATTTGGTATTTTGAAATTGATATGTGGCTGCTACTTGTAAAGTTGATCAAGACTGGCAAGTTTCAAGACACATTAATAAGAGTCTTGTATTTGATTTATTTTTACTTCCATTACCCGACTACCATAGGTAATGGAAGTATTGTATTTGGTCCAAAAATTCGATATCGAGATTTCACCTGATTTACATGTTTTAAGGTCTCCTGAGTTCAAAAAAGTGGTTTTTAGCAATTGGTCTCTGTGTGTATGTATGTATGTGGAAAATATTCTAGCTATTATATGTCGGAAACTAATAAAGACAGAACTACGAAACTTTAGAATTGAAACTGTTCTGGTGTACAGATAAACTTTTCAAATTTTGGTGAAAATTGGAAAACCAGAAGTGGGACATCTGAAACCGGAAGTGAGGCCATAAGTCCATATCTCAAAAACGGCTCTAACGATTTTCTTTAAAATTGCTGTATAAACACTCTATTATATATCCTTTCGAAGGATATAGTTGGTTAGTTCGGGAAAATTGATAGGCGCCCTGTACAAATAGCTAAATTTCAGGTCCTGCAAATGCTTTCCTGTCAAAACGGCTGTATGTATTTTTTTTTTTTTTTCAAACTTGCCATATTGACCCTCTTTTAAATATCCTTTTACATATAATTGTTGTTTTCTGGCCAACAATTAATTTTGTCAAGCTTTGGTAAAAATCGGTATCTCAAATACGGCTCTAACGATTTTCTTGAAAATTGTTACATAAACCCATTTTAGATATCCTTTCTCATGCTTTACTTGGTTATCACAGGAAAATTAATAGTCATCCTGATCAGACAGATCAGTTTTACATCTCGAAACTTGGTGTTTCAAATAAATAAACTCTGCCAATTTTCTTCCCCTTTCTTTAAAAAAAAAAAATCGCTGTGCAAACTCTGTTTTATGTTTTTACACGTGTATTAACTTTCCCTTACCGGAAAATTTTTAGGTGTCTATTTCATTAGGACAATTCCATGTCTTCTGTTAACATTATCTTCAAAAATTGCCTATAATACGTGTAATAGTGGGTAATGGAAGTCGTGTGGTTGTTTCACACCAGATTTTTAAATAAATGTAGGCACTATAATTCAACACTATTTATATATTATACTACTTATAAAAAATTTGACTTGTATAAAGAAACACGTATAAATAACAACACAAGTACACTTTCTTTAGAAAACAGAGCTGGAGGACTTGTGCGACCGCACCTGTCCGTGATCTTCAAAATACGATCCCGAAGGTCACGACCTGTCGCACACCCCGTCCAGCTCTGCGTTCAGTAGTCTGAGCTCCAGAGTGCAGATAACCCATCTCTATATATCAGTAATGTTATAATGTTATATATCTTTGTTATTTTTTAGTTAAATTAATTATATCAAACCGCAAGTTTAATCATAAAAATATTTTCTTTTGTTAAATTTCATTGTTACAGAATTCGCCGATATAACTACTGAAAGCCTAAGACGGGCTGAATATAGAATAAAATACTTCGTCGGGTCGGGCTACGTTATTAAAATACATATAAATAGACTAGCAGGCAACGCCCGCTTCGCTGGTCACTATTTTTAAATGAATCATTATAATTAATGAATTCTCAAAATTGCATTAATTTTTATCATGTGGAAAAAAAAAAAAAAACTCTGATCGGGAAAAATGTCGCACCGGGTCCCCACTGCCTTCGGCAGCGTAGACCCGTGCGCGATTGCATATATATGAGCTCCCTAATAATTTTACAAATTCGAAAATATCCGCAATCGATTTGAAAGTATCAAAAACCTCTATGCACCAGTTTTGAACGATCTATCTTTATTTTTATTTTTTTGCCCCTCCGCTTCCTCCTCCCTTCCCGCCCCTCCCAATAATTTTAAAAATTCAAAAATATCCGCAATCGATTTGTAGGTATCGAAAACCTCGATGTACCAATTTTGAATGATCTTGATTGATATATTTTTTTTTTGCCCCTCTGCCCCCCACCCTTCCCGGCCCTTCTAATAACTTTACACTTTCGAAAATATCCCCATTCGATTTGCAGGCCTCTAAAACCTATCTGTACCAATTTTGAATGGCCTAACTGTATTTCTATTTGTTTTTGCCCCATAGCCCCCCCTTACCACCCCACCCCTACCCGCCCCTCCTAATAATTTTACAAATTCAAAAATATCCGCAATCGATTTGTAAGTATCGAAAACCTCTACGTACCAATTTTGAACGATCTGACACTATTTTTATTTTTTTGCCCTCCCGCCTCCCCTCCCCCCTTCTTGCCCCTCCTAATATCTTTACACAATCGAAAATATCCCCATTCGACTTGCAGGCCTCTTAAACCTATCTGTACCAATTTTGAACGGCCTAACTGTATTTCTATTTGTTTTTGCCCCATAGCCCCCCTTACCGCCCCACCCCCCTACCCGCCCTCCTAATAATTTTACAAATTCAAAAATATCCGCAATCGATTTTTAAGTATCGAAAACCTCTACGTACCAATTTTGAACGACCTGACACAATTTTTATTTTTTTTGCCCCCCCCTCCCCTCCCCGCTTCTTGCTCCTCCTAATAACTTTACACAATCGAAAATATCCCAATTCGACTTGCAGGCCTTTAAAACCTATTTGTACCAATTTTGAACGGCCTAACTGTACTGTTTTTGCTCCATAGCCCCCCCCCCTTGCTGCCCCACCTGGGGGCTGAATTTCTAAAATTCCAGAAATTGGTTTTTAGATAGCTGCATTAGCTATATTTTAGAGCAAAAATTTCACGTATATCTATTTTTTTTTGTTTGAGATATATAGGATTATGCGAAATCACGCTTTTTGCATGTGAAATCACGTTTTGCCCCTCCCCCCTGCCCCCTTGGGGACCGAATTTGAAAAATTCCAGAAACCGATTTTTAGACATTTGTATTAGCTATATTTAAAAGCAAAAATTTTAGGGATATCTGTTTTTTTGCTTGAGATATGAAGGATTTTGTGAAATTACGTTTTGCCCCCCCCCTCCACCCATATCAGAAAAGTAGTATCATAACAGTAAATATCCAAAAAAAAAAGTCTATTTTATTCTCAAAAAAAAAAAAAAAATAATAATAATAATAATAATAATAATAATAATAAAAACGATTTTTTTTTTTTCAAAGTTTTTTTTTTGGTTAAAAGTAAAAAAAAAAAAAAAAAAAAAAAATCAATAACTTTGTTTCACATTATCACAGATCTATAGTTCAACCATTCGTTTTAAAGGTATTGACGAGACCTTCCGAAAGATACCCATCTTGAAAATTTACTTCGCCCGGGGGAGGGCGACGCCCCCACAAGCACAATTTCTTTCCCCTAGTTAACAACTACTTTTATCAATAATTCATATTAGTTTTACAATCAAAAGTTAAAAATAACTCTCATTATGTACATTTATACGAAATTTTGTCCTATACTGCCATGTTAAAAATTTAGAAAAAATGCTATCACAGCGCCACCTATTGGGCGATTCATCCCTAAATCTAATTAGCACCAGTTTATGTCAGGGTCCAACTAAATACCAAGTTTGGTTAAATTTCGTTCATTGGTTCGTGAGATACAGTCTCCAAAAATTCGTGACACACACACACACACAGAGAGACAGACATTTTCTAAAAACTATCAAATCATGTTCAGCACATCCCAAAACGTGCAAATCCATCGAAAACCGGAGTTCGAAAGTTTTCACGAATCCAATACTTTCTCTATATTACATATAGAAGAAAGTCCCCCCCCCGGGAGGGATAAATTTTCAAGATGGGTATCTTTCGAAAGATCTCGTCAATACCTTTGAAACGAATGGTTGAATTGTAGATCTATGTTAATTTAAAACAAAGTTATCGGTTTTTTTTTTGTTGTTGTTGTTACTTTTAACGGAAAAAAAAAACTTTTGAAAAAAAAAAAAAAAAATCGTAATTTATTATTATTATTATTATTATTATTATTATTTTTTTTTTTTTTATTATTATTGAGAATAAATGGAACTACTTCTCTAATAGGGAAATCGTCTGCATTATCATGGAAGAAAATTTTTTTTTATAATAATTTTATTAAATTATTTTTACTGAGGGAATTTGTATAGGAAAATATAGAAGAAAGTCATGTGGTGGCCACAACATACTAGTTTAGTTAAATTAATTATATCAGACTTCAAGTATAATTATAAAGTATATATATATATTTTTTAAATTTCACTGTTACGTAATTCGCCGGTATAACTAAAGAAAGCCTGAACCGGGCTGAAAATAGTATAAAGTACTTGGTCGGATCGAGCCACTCTATTAAAATACATATAAATAGATTAGAATAAATGAGGAAAGTTATTTGATGTCATGTGAAAATGGAAAAGAAAAAGAAAAGAAAAAAAGAAACACAAAAATAAAAAAAGAAAGAAAGAATCAAAACAAAACAAAACTTCGGCGAAACCGCAATAAGGAGTAGCTGATTTTTGATTTATTCTTCCAAAAAGTCAATGATTCGTCAGTGAATCTGTCAATCTTCTCCACCTCCTGTCAAAACCACGTGGGACACTTTTTATCTGCTTTCAGCCGGCATCGGAATTTTTTTCAAGTGAAGAGGGCCGTTAACGCCCCAGTGGCGGTCCAAAGACAAGCCATCCTAATTTTTATATTCTGCGTAAGGGACGACTCCTCTGTTTCAGTATCCGCCAGAGGTATTATTTGCACGGAGCATGGAGGACATTGCAGGCATGGCAGTTTACGTGCACCAGAGACCAACTTTCATGATGGTCTTCCTTCAATTATTCAATCCGCAATCTTTCTGTCAAGCTGGTAGATGTGATGTGCCGGGTATGATCCCAGATCGCACTTGTTGGCCTAGCCATTTGGAATTTTCCAAGGTTTACTCCGAAACTTGCGTAAATACGGGCTAGGACCCCTTAGAAAGACCTCCACAGAAGGCATGCCTCCTCAGACCTAGGATCCTAGAACAGTCAATCCGCCTTTTTCGGCCCTAAGTAAGTTTTAAATTTCTGTACAAAAAAGATTTAATTTTGGACAACGGGACTGTTTTTTTTAGTTTGTTCTTCCACATAAAGGCATGCAGTAATTGTGTTACGTTCCTTAATTTTTTCCTGATTAATATATGTACTAATTTTTGTTGCAATTAGTTGAACGGTGTAGCTTTGAATAGTGAATTACAAGTAATATTAAACGTTATATATATGCTTAATTCAAGGTAGGCTACTGAAAATTTCCACGCTTTTGAAAACAGTTCTGTTGAATTGATATATTGTTTGGCTATTTATTTTTTTGCCAGTGTTAGCAAGATTGATAAGTATACCAACAATAGTAGTTATACAGGTACTATGTGAGGCTGTAGTTAAGTGAGTATTGTGAGCCCTCCCCCCCCCCTCAAAATTTATCGAATTTATTTTTAGTTGTGCATCATTAACAGTATGCATTAAAGTTTGAACCTCCCTCCAAAAATGTTTTCTGACAACAGCCCCAGTACTGCTACTTGACATAGCAGAACAACTATTGTTGGCTGAATTTGAAACTTTTTAATTTCAAATGTTTGATTGACTGAGAAGGAAGCAAATTTTTTCATCATAATCATTTCAGTTTGTTCATATCGCACCCGGGGAAGAAAAGTGGTTGCAAGTCAAAGAATGGAAATTTTCAATTTATGTTCTTCCAACATGCACATGAAATGTCACATCTCTATCTCACAGTTTATTCATCTGAAAGGCAGTTGTGTGAGCTTTATCATAGCATAGCGAGTACTTTATTTTTCGCAAATACTGTATTTTTGATTTGTGTCACTTTTTTTTTTTTTTTGCTAAAGTGTGATGTGTCTGACGAAGGTATGTTTTATTATTTTTATTTCTTGTATTTGTAATGTTTAAAGTGAAATAAAAAAACGAAAAAGATATTTTTTGGTCGTGTAATTGCATGAAATGCTATTGTATTGTCTTATTGGGTTTCGACTAACTTTTAATAATTTTATATTCCGCTTTAAATTCATCGCTCATTATTCAATTTTTAAGCATTAATGCTTTGGTTAAATTAGTTTGTCCTATTTGTCTGATGTTCAGGTTTATGGTAAATACTTTTTCCCTGATTAAAATAAGTTTCTTAATAACATTGCTGTTTTCATGTACTTTATTATTTTAGAATTTAGATCATAATGTTACTATTACAACTAATATTGTAAATAAATTTAGTTTCTGAAAATAATAAGTACAATAAAGTATTCATATTTTCACCAAAACAATAATAATAATAATAATAATAAAGACTTGTTTTCTTATGTGAAAAGCTGGAATTTATTATAGGATAAAGTCGATTAATTTTAAGAAAAAGTTATTACTGTTAAAACGTTTAAAATACTTTAAACATTTTACTTCTCCCTTTTGTAACCATAAATAAAGAAGTGCTTGTTAAATGTGAAGTAATTTTTCTGATTTGAAAATTTTCAAACCTTCATTTATTTTAAAAGGCAGATAACTAGTATATGTATATTGGAAAAAATAATCTTCACCTCTTCAGGGTTTAAAGAGATACTAATATTATTTTAAATGCAATTTTCTTTTTCATAATGTTATTTACAAATATTGCTAAAAACTAATGTTTTATATTTTTAGCTATTAAAATGACAGCTTCATGTAAAAATTTTAAACATCTTCATACCAATCAAACAAAATAATTACAGCAAAAAATTGTAACTGTGTAAAATTTGTCATTTGTCATATTTTTACAAGGCCGATTTGTGAATGGATTTGTAAATGGAAGAATTTGTAAATGGTCTCTTAATTCTGATTTTTATTTATTTGGTGGGGGGAGTATAGTTGTGAAAATATATTCTAGCACCAAAAATGTAAAAACTATATAATAAATTAATGCTACTTTTTAGTTGTACAGTTTAGAAAAAATGCAATGTGACACTCTTAATTTTAATGTTAAAAAATGAAAATTCTCAAATAAGCAGTAATACAATTCATTCACTGTATAACAAACATCTTTAACATTAAATATTAGCCAAAACTAATACTGGAAAATGAGGTGAAGATTATTTTTTGCAATATACATATACTAGTTATCTGCCTTTTAAAATCAATAAAGGTTTGAAAATTTTCAAATCAGAAAAATTACTTTTCATTTAACATTTAACAAGCGCTTCTTTATTTATGTTTACTACAAAATGCAGAAGTAAACAAAGGTTTGAAAATTTTCAAATCAGAAAAATTACTTTTCATTTAACATTTAACAAGCACTTCTTTATTTATGTTTACTACAAAATGCAGAAGTAAACAATAAAGGTTTGAAAATTTTCAAATCAGAAAAATTACTCATTTAACAAGCACCTTTTTATGTTTACAAAATGCAGAAGTAAAATGTTTAAAGTATTTAAACATGCAAAGAAAAATGACTATACACACCTTTTACTTAAAATATTATCGACTTTTTTGTATGGTAAATTCCAGCTTTTCATATAAGATTTTTTTTTTTTTTTTTTAATCTTGTTTTGGGGAAAATATGAATAGTTAATGATGCTTTATTATTTTCAGAAACTAAATTTATTTACAGTATCAGTTTTGTAACATTATGATCTAAAATATGAAAGTATATGAAATTAGCAATGTCATTAAAAAACGTATTTTAAACAGAAAAAACATTCACTACCTAAATCTGACACAAACTAGTATTTCCCTCATATTAATACTTAAAAGTTGAATAATCGGCGATGTATCTTAAAGCGGAATATAACATTATTAAAAGTTAGTGGAAACTTAGTATCAGATAAAACAATACATTGAAATTTGATGCTGTTATGCGATCAAAAAATATCTTTATCGTTTTTTATTCTACTTTAAACATTACAAATAGAAATAAAAATAAAACATACCTTCGTTTCTGCAGTATTTTGTTGCAAATGAACGCTGAACGGCCGAACTCTTCAATTTGAAGCTTTCAAAGCACTAAACAACACCTAACGAAAAAGAAAGATGGACGACGCCATTGCTGCTATCGGAATGCTGATTCCACTCGGAAAAAGTCTGACGGAAAGTTTGGGAGGGTTTCCACTGGTCTTTTCCGATAGCAAAAGCAATCCGATATGTTCGTGCTAGCGAAAGAAGAGAGGCTGTCGGAATATGACGTCACATCGGAGAAACTCCGACATGGAAACAATTCCGCTAAGCCTTAAGGTACTGACATTCCAACACCGTCGGGAGCTGCCGCAAAGACGCTACCAACATTACCAGATATATCGTTTCGGTTTCAGAAGTTAGAATCTCGAAGTAAAAGTAAAATCAATAAATAAAACTTTGAAAATTCGCGACAGTGTAGGTATTTTTTTTTTTTTTTTTTTTTTTTTTTTTTTTTTTACCACTTTCTTTTTATTTACTATTTTTGCAAATTGCTTAATTTTTAAAAATCTGTCTTCATAACAAAAGAATTGTTCAGCTACAATTTGGAAAATATATTTTAAAAGAAAATTAGTCTGGATAATTCACAAAATTTTAACGTAAATCACTTGAAAAAATTAAAGAGAATTGGATTTGAAATATAATTCTTTACTTCATAAATTCAATTGCACATTTCAAATTGGTCATTGCAATATGAAGGAAATTTTAGTAAGAAACAGTATTAAGTACCAGCTTTATTCATACTAGACACACAATGTAATTTCATATTAAAGAAAAAGAAAGAAAGAAAGAAAATGTTCGCGAAAGAGTTCGTAAGGGCCCGCCTCTTTTCAAAGTAATACATGTAGCTAACTTCTCTCTTTGTACTTTGATGAAATGCTCTGTTTGACCGGAAGATACCATGTAACGCATGGCGAGATTCTTGGTTCTTTAAATATTGTAAATTTGATTTTAATAAATGATTGATGTGTTTTAAAGTGTGTCTCAGCTTAAAGCATTTTAATAAATTTCTCACAATAAAAAATAAATTATTTAATCATAAAGAACTTCTGTCAATATAGCATGATAAAAATATCTGTATGGCAACAAGTTCAGCCAAAAATCGGAAAATTTTATAATTTATTTTAACGAACCCGAGTCTACACTCTGCCATGGAATTATTTGTATCTAGATATAACTAAACAAACTTAAATATAGGGTGTTTATGATAAATAAATGTACCATTCTATAACTTTTTCTAGTTATATGATTTTGATTAAACTTGTACACATTATTAATCGCTGGGAAAAAAATTTCTTCCAAAACAAGTACATTTTGACAACCAGGAGGCAATTCGGAACTTAAACGTATCTGAGAATGTTAATTTCTTTTACGTTGGGATAATTACTCATGAGAATTTTGTATAAAAGGAATCAAATAAATTAAAACATAATACATTTTTATTTCTTATGTAATGTTTATATACTAAATACAAATATGAAATTTTATCAGAACGTTTCCAATGATTATTATCCTAATTTAGAAAATAATACCAGTGTCAGAAAATTAATGATATTCGAGAAATACACAATGGAAAAAATATACAGTGCCAAAAAGTGTTACATGATATTTGATTATTTTTTAACACCATGCTTTTTAAAGTTACAAAAACTGTAAATAGATATCATTTTTAAAACATTTACTAAAACTGTCAATCAAAACCTCTTATGCTTTAGACAAAATGTAAATTAAAAAAAAAAAAGAAAGATAGAAAAACTTTTTAATAAGCTTGTCAATGCGTCAGTTAAAATGTTTTCCCCTACACAAAAATATTCAAAATGGTTTCATTTTTCTAAAAGTGTCAATCAATCCCAACAATAAAAATACTCTACATTTTTCTCTAAATGTTTAATTGTCATATTATTTAAGTGTGTGCCAGTTACTCTTACAGTTTTGAGGAGTTTTACAGTTCATAGTGCACGGCTTTTTTTTTTTTTTTTTTTTTTTTTAATTAGGACGTGGGACACCTGCGACGGAGCCACGCATCTTCCGTTGCCTCAGAGTAAGGACCTGCATTGCCAGATCTGGCTTTTTTTTATTCGATAGTCAGCAATAATTTTGAGAAGTGACATTTTATATAACTAATAGACTATCAATCTTCGAAATGATTAGTCAAACGTTACAAATAAAAATTATTCGTGACTATTGAATGTAGAAAACGCCAGATCTGGCAATCCTGGTAGAGACGGACGGGGTAGAGTGTCCTCAATTTAAATTCTCTGCCAACCAGCAGAGAAAAGAAACATAAAAGAAATAACATTAACAATAATTTTGGAGCTAAGTTGAAAGGAAGCACAAAGTAATACTTAGGCGAAACTTGTGCGTATTATCAGGCTTTAGGAAAGAAATTTCTGCAAAAAAGTAAGATTACATTTTGACCACCAGGAGGAATTACGGAACTTAGACGTATATGAGGCATTTAATTTCTGTTATGTAAGGAAGTTTGATTATCAGAATTTTGTATAAAATAAATAAAATAATAATGTATAATAAGTTTTATTTGATATAATGTAAATATACTGAATATAAATACAAAATTTTATTAGAAGATTTCGATCATTCATTATCCTAATGCAGAAAATAATACCAGTTTCAGAAAATTGATAATGTTCCAGAAATACGCAATATGAAAAATATTCAATGCCAAAAAGTGTTGCATGATATTAAATTGTTTTTACAAATCATTTTTTTTTTAAGTTGCAAAAATTGTAAATAGATGTTATTTGTTAAACATTTGCTAAAATTGCCAATCAAAATATTTTATGTTTTAGTCAAAATGTAAAAAAAAAAAAAAAAAAAAAAAAAAGGCGCAAGTTCATAAACCGTTTATTCTCGAACGTAGCCTCTCAGGCGACATTCTGTTCATTACTTACACTCGAACGTCGCTCAAGAGGCGCCATGGACATTTAAATTACTATATATGTTAAATCCACCAATAATGTTCTACGACTAAAAGTGCTATAACAGTTGTAATACTTCGTTAAGAAAGAGATTCCACCTACATTCTTTATTAAGTGTCTTTGGCCGTTGCTTGCCTTGGCCATTGGCAAATGGCCAAGAATGCTTTGCAAAATATCACACAATGGAAAATTACCAATCGTAATATTCATATATAATGTTTGTAATATGAAAAAAAAAACAAATATAGAAATTAAATGTTCATATTTAAAATTCTAATGTTTTACATTTTTTCTATTAAAACTATTGTCGGGTAGCTTGAGGCCCGCACATTTGGAAGATACAAAGTGGTCGATGTAAAAGAGGCCACTGACAAAAAAAGAAGGCGTGGCCTTCGTAAAAGGGGTATAAACTTGAATTATGCAAGCCTTTTATTACGTGGCCAGCCAGATCTTATATTAAGCTAGATTAGCTAGATTATATTTAGCTAGACTAGATAAAAGGCGGAAACCACGAACCCTGCTGTACTTCTATACTTTTGAATAGACCTCTTACACAATTCTAATTCTGTTTTGAAGCCACTCCCTTTTAATTTCTAGTATGAAAAATTATTCCATCAGTACCGGAAAAATTAGGAAGTTTTATTAGCACATCACCAAATATCTGGAAAATTATTTAGGTATGTTGAAAGTGCGAGAAAGGCTCTGAGAGGAAACGGTTAAAGCATGAATAGAAATGTTCTTCCACTACACCGAAATATTCAGAAAATTTTCACCTTTGTAATGGTGTAAATCCCAACAATGAAAATAACCTGCGTTTTTCTCTGAATATCTATCTGTCGTATTTGTTTTACACGTGTATCAGATTATCTGCTAACATCTCATTAATACTTTCGCGACTGCAGACGTAGATCTACGTCATTTGAAAATCTCTTACTCCATCTGTGGGTGTTTCTTTCGCAATTTGTATATTATTTATTTTTTTAAAAATGTACCCAATATTCATATTTGTACTATCAATATACTATGGATATAAAAGCTTTGATTAGAAAGAGTATAACAATAATGTATATCCATTTTTAATATAAATGTGAATACAGAAAATTTGTTCTGAAATATTGTAATTAGAGAGAATAACGCCCACAGGCGGACGTTAGTGTGAAAAACACAAAAACGAGCGATCGCGTACGTGTTAATAAGATTAAAATTGTTAACGCCCCCTGGAAAAAAAAAATCTCTTTTTTCACACCACTTCATTTTTAGAGTACTTCTCTTCAAATAATGTTACGATTAAATAAGAACAAAATTACTTTTAAAAATGACTGGTGTTAAAAAAAAAAAAGAGCAGTTACTAAAAATTTTACGCTTCATAATGAGATGGTTGTCATGTACGAGTATGTATGAGTATGTCATGAACGTGCATGTGTATGTCATGATAGCGTTTCTTGAGGAGATTTTTAATTCAAAGGCATTGGCTGTTATCAAACATTTGGTTTTTCCTTCAAAAAGCTGTAGTATATGCACTCCTGCATATGATGGAGATATATAATAAACCAACAACTTGTATATATTACTGTTTAAATGAAATTTTAAAATTAACCTTCTGATATGAAAAGCATGCTGAAACTGAAGCAAGTGAATGTATCACTATACAATTTGATATATGGACGATTCCCGATTCTCAAGGAAATAAATATTTGTTTTGAGTTCCAAAAATCTTCTCTAGGTGAACTATGCTCTTAAAAAAATGGACCAAATTTAAGAAATGAATAAACCGCATGGAATCGAAAGCAAATCAATAATTGTTCAAATTGTTTACGAATTCCTTATGAATCGATAATACAACAAAAAAGTTGTTTCTTTTGTTTTAATTTCGTGAATAGTTCCAGTGAATAGTTTCGAAACTAATTAAAAAAATTATTGACCACATCTCTTGCATTATCCACACATCAAATTTTGTTACAATACCCTGGAAAGTTTTAGCTAATGGATGTTTATTGTGGAAACTCAATTATATTCATCTTGCATAAAGAGCAAAGTAATTATCTTAATTAATATTATTTATAATAATTAATATCAATTAATTAATTTTAATTAATATTAATTAATTAAATTTTCTTATAAATATTATTTGTGTTATTAAATGACAATAATTAAATAATAAACTATTATTTTATAACAAAAATAAGTTTAGCATTTTATGACATTAGATCGGATATTGTTATTGCCAGTACTCTCCCACCAAGATTACTACAACATCGAAAAAATATTACAATAAAATTAAGCGGACTGACGAAATATTTGAGGTAAACTAGAAAAATAATACTAAATAAAGTAATAGTTTGACACTTCAGTTTTCAACCGGCTTATTTTGATAATATACTAACGTACAACATTAATGTTTCGCCTGTCCTTGGAAATACTCATAACTAAACTAAGAAAGTAAGGACAAAGAAACTGCAAAGCAGGAATGAGCAGGCCTCTCACGTTCCTAAAATTTTACTTACATTTTATTATATAGCACTACGATCACTAATAAAATTATCTTTTTAATATTTTAATGTTAAAACTTTATATATAAATATATAAGTAAAGTCTTAAAATAGCGGTGAGAATATAACAAAAAGACCACAAGATTTTAGGAATAATACGAGTCCTGTTTACGTTAATAATTTAAATTTTAAAAGAAATTATTAAACTGCTTTTTTTATTAGTTTCACATTATTTACTATAATTTAAGATGAACTATCATATATAATACAACTATATATACCCATAATTAGTTATTCATGGAAAGATTATTCAATTAAAGAGGCGATAAAAAATGAAGAAACTAAAAACACTTCTTTGCAACAGGGGGATCAGAGGCAAGTGTAAGATCCAGCATGCCTCTAAGAACATCTTATCGAGTAATGCATATTCGGAGTTTAGAGAAAGCATAGAAAGATATATATATATATTGCAGCCTGATGATTAACAGTGCATTGCAGGTTTGGCTAATCTTTATACAAAATGCAATCGAAGATATATTGCAGTTATGTCACATGAGAAAGGTATTCCTTTTGTTTCTCTTTGGACTATTGGAACTGGACTGGTTATCTTAAGTGGTTCCAGGAAATGGATCCAATTCTACTGATTGCAAATAAAGCTAACCGTGTTCAGTTATGCCAAGAAAATACTGATAGAGAGTGAAGCTATGTTTTGTTTACGAATGATAGTACTAGTACATATTAGTTCCATAGTCACATTCTGAAAGAGTAGCTAAAACAGCAACCAACAAAAAGAATGTTAAAATAAGGATCCACATTCATTGTTTGGAGAGGAATGCGTCTATGTCTAGTAAGTCCCTTAAATATCGTTAACGGTAGAGTTAGTGCTGAAAAATACCACGAAATTCTTCACAAACGTGTCCTTATAATAGTTGTTTTACATCCAGATGAATGGCTTCTATTGCAGGAAGGAACCACGCCTCATACTGCGAGATCAGCAAATGCAATATCTGAAGGGTCATAGAACTGAGCATCTTAAGTTCTCCCTCCAAAAATTTTAAAGATTTTAGCCCCATAGAAAACTGATACTTAGTAAACGTTCCCATCGTAGATATCATGAAGCAAATTTTGTTTATTGGAAGCACAATGTATAAAAAATGTGGGGCAACACTTTTCGAGGAAATTCTTAGCCAACCAAATTCAGGGGTGTTGAGAACAAAAAAGTGAAAAAATTAATATTATCATAGATTACAGTCAAGTCTTTACAGTATCCAATAATATTTAATTTCTTTAAAACTTTATTTTGTTTATAAAGCAACTTATTAATATGTTTTATCTACTTTCTACTTCAGATTAGTTGTTTATTTAAATCTTTCCGCAAATTACTCCTTACTTACCAACACTCAAGCTTAAGCATAGATTCTAACATTTTAAATTATTCTAAAAATATTTTTAGACCCGCCTTTATTTCGCTGCACTTTATTTATATAAATCTTTTCTCCAACATACAACTTCGATAAAATAAGAAAAAATGCTCCTAAAAAATAAGCGGCATTAAATGAATCAGGGTTCAATTACGTAACGAAAATGATTAACTTGTTTGCTCAAGCTGTTGAGTCACTTCGATCGACAGCTTATGTCACGACCAAATATTTCAAATTGCATGAAAAACACTTGACGCTCATTTTTAATTTTAGTATACGTTTCTTTTCAAATATAATTTCTGGTGTATATAAAAATACTGGTTGGTAATGTAATTTGTTTTCTTTTTTCAGAAGTAATTTTTTAACAGTTTTCAAGTAATTCGAAGTATAATTTCAGGAAATTCTAATTTTTAAAATATAATAATTTTATGGATTATGGTAAATATACCAAATAATATATTACTACATTAAAAAAATAAAAATACATGAAGAATATCGATAAAAATTTTCTTTTAATTAAAAATTTGCCTTATTTACTTATAATATTTTTTGTTAAATAGTCAATTTTTACTGATATTTAAAAATGCATTCTTAAAAATTAAAATAATATAAATCGGAAAAAATCTCAATTTATAAATCAATTGTTTTAAACTATTATGTTTGATACAACAATATAATCTGAACGTATTTATCATAAAGCATTTAAAATTATTTTAGAAATAAAATTTTGTTAATCCGTTTAATAATTCAGGTATACTTACGTGAGGGTATTTCCAAAAGTAATACACACTTTTTTACTTTCTCTTACCCACATACATGGCAGAGAAAGTACTGTTTTTGGGTCGAATTTTCAAAATCGAAATTTTGTTATATTTACGCGTTTTGAGGTCCCCTGTATCCGAAAATTATGTTTTTAGCGGTTGGTCTGTGCATAGCCTCCTAAACTAAATGCCCTCCGCATGTCTCAGAAATTTGGCAACACTTCAAGCGGTAGACAGCGCAACCTAGTGCAGATGGCGCCACTTTTTTATTCCAATAATTTTAAGAAAACACCAATACTTTTAAGAAGCGATATATGATTTATATAATCGGCGTTTGTTCGATTCTATTCGCCTTATATGTATATCAAATCCCACTTTCAAAAATTTGTTGGTGGCTGCTCAATAAAAACGTTTTGCAATCTGTACCAGGTGGCGCTGTCTACCGCCAACTTTCAGAGCCACGCGGAAGGCATCTAGTTTAGGAGGCTATAACTGTGTGTGTGTTATCAGCATATATCAAAAACAAATAATAGCAGAAATGCAAAACTCGGTACTATATATGTATCATATAGGGATGCTACACTAAACTTTTCGTTGAGATTAAGCAAATGGTTCTTGCACAGGGACACCCAAGAGAATTCAAATACATTACATCTATGGGAGAAATGGAAGGTAAGTACAGTTTAACATCTATACGCTGCACTAAACTAAATAAATTGAACATATATTTTTTATATGCGTAAAAGTATGTATTGCGTCTACTGTGGTATGGAAATCATTGAACAGTCGTTTACAGGGCTACCCAAAGTATTTTGATATATTGGGGCTAAACTTGGAAATTGTTGGAATTCTGATTCATTTTGTGTTAGATGTTTTTCATGTAAGATTAAATTTAAGTATACAATATTGTTTATAGTGCATATTGTTTATAGACAATATACAGGGTTCTTCAAAATTGAACTAAGCGGTCATTTCTATTAAATGTAGTTGATGGAAATGCTTTGATTCATTTTACTATGTCGACAACTACTGCTCAGAAAGGAAAATCAACTTTTCATACCGATGCAGTAAACAAAGTATTTTTTGAAGTTCTGTTTTCATTTCTGTTTTATTGTACAGTCAAAAAAAAAAAAAAAAAATCGCCCCCCCCCTATCTATTTTCGCCATAAGTTGTCGTAGAAACATGTGGTTGGTTCCAATCGATTTGTAATAACGTCTAGTTTATAATGGTATAGTTAGATTTTGCTTAAGGTGTCGTCTACATATTAAAACTGGCCTGCAAGTTCATTTTTTTTCAATGGTAACCCTTACTTTTTATAATTTATTTGAAGTCTTTGGATCAAATCATCGCAGAAAAGGGTATAGTTTATATATTTTGCTTAATTTTTCACAGAGTTATAAGCTGTCAAAATATGAGGGTGCTAATGTTAAATGAATGTGACAAACATTAATTCATATCTTCCAAAATAATTATGATATTAAAATTCTGTTTTTTCTTTTTTTTATATAATAGAATGAAGTGACCCAAACATATTCCATGCATATTTTTGATTTTAAAAAAATTTTTGAATCATGAAAATTATTAATAATTTCATATTTGAAAAAATTATGAATTATGACCTATGTTAATTTTTGCATAAATAGAACGGGCGTCATCAAAAACATGGGTTTCCAAATTTACAGCTCGTTTTTAACATTATTTTTTGAGTTACAGTGATATTTCATTTTTTACTGTTGTTAGGGGGCCGTCACTTATAAAAATTTGTATCCTCTGTGAGTAAATATCTGTATATATTTTGACGAAAAACTATTTTAATTTACCTTAATGTTATTCTAATTGTTTTCTAAGCAACATTTCGATGTTTACAGGGATGGAACACGGGCGCAGAATTCATACCACTATCAATGTAAGAAAATTTTCTACCTCTTAAATCGACGATTTTATAGGCAGAGAAATTTCTTAAACACATTCCGGTATGAATTCTGCGCCCGCGTTCCATCACTGTGTTTATGATACAAATTGGATCATTTTTATAAAATTATCGCAATGCAAGCGAGAGATTGTGAAAAAATTCCAAAACAAATGAAGCCCCGCCTCTATATTGAGGAAACAATATAAAAAAAACTAGTTTCTGTATTCGTATATGACTCTCTATGTGACGATGGTATGCATAAATGTCAATGGCATTTACTAATCGAATGCTGAAGACAAAATTTAAATGATGTAATTGGAAGTATGTAAAATAATTTTGTTTTATATTGTAAAGTTTTAGAACAAAATGTGTAAAGGCGTGGCTTCCTTTGTAAAAAGGGAGTACATTCGTTTCTGAAATTTTAAGTTTTCGTTCTTAAATATTACATAACTTTTCCTAGTTTCTAACTGCTAAAATTCTATTTTATCTCTGTCTTGTCGTTCTTTTTTTTTTCTTTTTACCTGAATATTCAAGGATTCGTGCACCTCAAGGTAAATGTCATGATTTAGAGAACGCGGTAAGACGAGAATTATTATTTGAAAGAGCAATACGTAGAAAACAATACTTTTTTCCCCCTTAAAAAAATTAATTAATATAGTTAATATTTATTAATTTTTATCAGATTTTTTAAAACAAATTTTGTGTTTTGATCTTGTTGTGACATTTTAGCATTATTTTACTGTACGTTTTTAAGCTAATGCTATTTAAATTTTATCGCTTGACGTAACAATAAAATATTAAATTTTTATTAAATGTTTTTTTAATACTAAATAATATAGTAGATATATTTGTATAGTAGATATTTTTAAAATCTATCATTGAAACAAAGCGCAATATTATTTATTTTCGATTATTCTATTCACGGCGTAAAACTAGCGTCACATTTATTATGGAAAAAGAATTTAAAACAGAGTAATATGTCTTATTACTTTTAAAGATATAGATTTTACACATTTAAAATTAAGAATTCAAGTACAGTAGACGACTGCAGAACGGGGAATACTCGTTCTGTACAATGGGACACCATTTTATATCGGATATACTTTATCAGACCAATTTATGCAAAATCAGTCGAAAACAGAAATTTTTTATTTTATTATATTTTGTTGTTTTGCTTTATTTTTATTGGTTTCTAAGTAATGTTTCGGTGTTTACTATACATGTTAAGTTATTTTCGTAAAATTAACGTATTGCAGGCGGGAAATTTTGATACCATTCCACAAGCACAATAAGCCCCACCCTCTGGCTTTTTCTGAAACAATACTTTACTTTAAAAAATGTTTTTCGTTTCTTTAATTTTAGTCTGTTTGACTCTTTATAAAACTCTAGCATATATAAAGGAGTGAAATTTACCGTTTCGATTGTTGATGAAAAAGTTTCAGTTATTTAATCATGGATTTGTGAAATAATTTCATGTTTTAGAGAAACGTATAAAGACGTGACGTATTACTCAAAATAAAAATGATTTTGAACAGTATATCCTTTTTATTGAATATTAAACTCTTTCTCGACCGCATGTTTTTGCCTTTTAGTCTGTACCGCCTGCGGGCGTTATTCATTCAAACTACATTATGTCAGAACGAGGTTTTCTATATCCATATTTATTTTACATATGAATATACATAATAATAATACTCTTTCTACTGAAAGTATTTGTATTCATAGTATTTTGTCTATATAAATACAATTGTAAGGAACATTCTTGAGAAATATAGTAACTAGTAACACACAAATCGTGAAAGAAACCTGGAAGAGTTACAGATTTCCAGTGACGTGGATCTACGTCAGCGGTCGTGAAAATGTTAAATATCCTTTATCAGATTTTAGCTTAAACCTTTTTATCTATATTTTTGTATATTATATGTTGTTGGTTTGTACGCCTAAAATTAAATTTAGAACTTTATAGTAACACTTTCATACAAGGCTTACTCAGGGATGGAACACGGGCGCAGAATTCATACCGGAATGTGTTTAAGAAATTTCTCTACCTATAATATCGTCGATTTAAGAGGTAGAAATTTTTCTTACATTGATAGTGGTATGAATTCTGCGCCCGTGTTCCATCCCTGCTTACTGTATAAAATAAAAATATACCCAATAGAAGTCTTAAATATTAAACACATTTTTTTTTTTTTTTTTTTTTTTTTTTTAACCGCTATTAATATTATCATTAGTATTCGTTTATCTTGGTATCTAGATTTTTGTAATTCAACATTCTAGGGTGCATATGACTCGAGCTATTTATTTTTTTCCGTATGAGGTCATTTATTTAACTATTCGATGTTTAATAAATAGAAACCACGGAGTAATAGAAACCAATAAAAAACTTCTAACTCATAAACTGACAATGAGCGTTCAGCGAATTAGCTTCGTTTTTTAATTTTATAAATAACGTCTACGTATATTTTTTTCCGGTGTGAAACTAATTAATAATGTCTGTTGTGAAGTAGATCACGATTTATTTTTTCTAAATGTATAGACGGACCCCTAATACATTTTCACGCGTAACTCTATTTAGAATTGATTAAAAAAAGTACACCCTTGTGCAAATTAATTGAAACAAACTACTGTTTTCGTGAATTTTAAATCTATTCCTATTATTCTTTTATAATCATACTAAAATGCGTTAAAATATGGGTGGGATGAATAAATCCTTTACCTAGCAACAATTTCCACCAAACTGAGGGGCTCGTCCAGCGCATGCGCAGAAACTTCTGTAGATGAAAGCTCCAGCTATGATCACATTAGTTGAGAGTCCACTGTCGTTAGAGATGGATGTGACGCCGCGAAAGCTTGCAAAGATTGTTAATCACTCCAAACATACTCCAAAGTTTTATAAAGCGATTTCGAAGATAGTTGGCATTAGTATTGCAACTGTGAGCCGTATCAGAAAACAAAATAAAGAAACAGGATCCATATCTCCAAAGCGGAGAGAAAAATTTAACCGAAAAAAATAAAACAATGCCAAGAGATGATTTTTTTCTACTTATACAAAGTAAAAAAAAACCCTGCTAGTGTTGCACTTAATAGAGATTTAAAAGAACAGGGAGTAAATATTAGCTCATCTATTGTTTGGAGGCGACTTCTTGCAGCCGGCCGGCCAGTCTATCAGTCTATGAATAAACAACTTCTGTCCTAACCAATGAAGAAAAAGTCGTACTTATGGGCATTAAATATAAGAATTCGACATTCAAAAATTGGAGGAAAGTACTATTTAGCGACAAAAGTTTTTTTTTTTTTTTTTTTTTTTTTTTTTTGTGTCTAAGGCCAGCGAACGCAACACGTGCAAAGATCGCCCGGCGAAAGAATTCGGGATTGACACATGAATCAATTTGATAATCACCTTCAAAGGAAGATGTTTTGGGGTTGTTTCGGTTACAATGGGGTTAGTTTTTTGCAGCCTGTTGACGGTATGACGCGTTCTGAGAAATATATTACTATTTTGCATAAAAAAGTTGTTCCAGAATTGAAGAAACGATACCATAATAGAACGGGGATTTTTCAGCAGGATTTCGGCCCGTGCTATACGTCCAAAATGATGAAGAAAATCATGTCTGAGAACCAAATTGAGACAGTGGAATGGACTGGCAACTCTTCTGATATCAACCCAATGGAGAATTTCTGGGCTATATGCAAGAATCGCCTATTAAATATGGACTGTACAATTATGGAGAAGCTAATCACTGCGCTAATTCATGTGGGGTGCAAGGACACAAATATTATAAACGATTGTAAAAAACTGATAGAATCCATATCAAATCGTGTCCAAATGTTAATAAAGAGTCTTGGGGATCATATTATGTACTAAAAACTTTTGATTTTGTATAAATTTAAATAAAATAGCATTTCTTCTTAGTTTTAACAATTTTTCGAGTTCGTTTCAATTAATTTGCATAAGGGTGTAGTCTTGGGAATCGTGCTTACACTCTCTATTTAACGAATAATTTTCTTCAATATATTTACAGTTTAAAAAAAAATCTTAAAAACTAAGTGGTATGAAATAATGGCGGAAATAAAAATACTCCGGAATCAATTAAGAACGTTGACAACTCTGGTAATTATATTTGTTTTGCAATTCTGTTCATTAAAGAGGTTTATTTTATACATAACAAATGGTTATTCTTTGATTATTATTCTAGAGATATATTTAAGTTTTTGAAATTATATTCGTAGTCTGGACATTTTAAAATGGTGAATTTAGTGATCCTTGAAGTCGAAAAGGTTGGCGATTACTGTTTTAGGGGAAAACTTAAGTTAAAAAATAGAAAATTGCCCAAATGACAATGCGTTAAAAATGCGTTTATTCATTTAATTTAGTATTTTTGGTATATAAATTTAAATTGTTGTTAAATATTCTGAGTGTCCACTAAGCCTGTTACCTCATATTCTATTTCTTTTTATAATCAGTAAATTGTAGGCATTTAAATCTAAATTTTATTCAGTGTTGTATGGTAATTTTAGTTTGATTAACCCTATATTCCGAGTGTCCCTTAAATCTGCAGATGTTTAAAAATTAATAAAATTTTAAGGAATTGGTAGAATTAAACGCGGTTTGCAAAAAAGTTATTCTCGTGAAGGGGGGATTTTTTTCAAAAAAGAAAAAGAAATAGTTAAATTTTTCACCGAGAAAGGACGCTGCACGGATGAGTAGCGACAATTATGCCAATCAGAGCCCTATAAATGAAACTGTTTTACAATTAATACAGCTGATTCCTTATTTTGGCTCCTATTTGTGCATATATGAAGTTTTAATTGTGATTCTGACTTGGTGGATAAAGTGTTACTGGTGAAGGTGTTTTTCCATTCAGTTGGAAAAAACTGCCAGCTGAAGCGCTGAAGTTAGCTGTGTTGTAACTCGTTTTCAAACTGTAATTTATGTTGATGGCGGACACATATAATAGAATTTACATGCCTATAAACATTTGCATGCAAATAAATATAGTTTTTTACGGGAATATGTGGTTTGCTCAAGTACAATGCCCTGTATCGACGAAGATGTTAACTATTATTTTTTTCTTTATCTAAAAAAGTCCCCCTTCACGAGAATAATTTTTTCACAAACTTCGTTCAATTCTCCCAATAACTTCAATTCTTTTAATGTCTACTGAGTTATGAGAACACCAGCATTTGTATTTAAAAATGTATTCTGTTACTCTCGTCTGTTTAACACTGCTGTAAACATATTATATAAAAGTATGTAATTTATTTTATGACTTTACGGATACAAAACAGTTTGTGTTAAGATTTTGGGTCAGTTTTGTGGACATTCATAACTGCCAAGTTTTTTAATTTATTCCGGAATGCTGTTAGTCTCGTCCCTTTTTCACACCGTAATCTTTTTACAGCAATTTTCTTCATAGTTAATCGTAAATATATATTGAAGAAAATTTTTCAACAAAGATTACGGTGTAAAAAAAGGGCAGGTCTAACACCATTCGGGAATAAATTAAAAAACTTGGCAGCTATGGACATTTTATCATGCCAGCTGTACTTTAAATGCTAAATTTTGTTTATTTATTTATCTTTCTAAAATATTATATAGGTTTAAGTGTTAGTTATATTAATTCTAGCAAAAAACTTTTAATGATTGATGAGTTAATATCTAAACATATATTTTGCATATACGATAATTGTTTTTACCAATTTTGATTCATTAGGAAAATAAAATGAAACGAAAAAAGGAGGTCAATGCATGCTACAGCCCTTTTTTTAATTACTCAGAGCTGCCAACCTAATCCGGGAATTTATTAGTACCGTCCTTTTTCTACACCACTTAATTTTTAAAGTGATTCTCTTTAAATGCAGTTACGATGAATTAAAAAAACAAATACTCTAATGATTAAGTGGTGCAGAAAAAGGGGCGGTACTAAAAATTTTCCGGATTAGGTAGGCTATCTTGTTACTATATTGTCTTCAAACTGCCATTCCAGCAGAAAGATTACCTGAACTTAGAGAATATTGCGGACTTAATCGAAATCAACATACAAATTTTAATTTTTATATACAAGAAATTTTCTTTCTATTTCCTGGTATAAAATAGAATAAATTTTCTTGTTTTTGGTATATACATATTTTAATATTAATTCTTTGCATAATTCTTAAAAAGCAGCCTTTCAGATGGAATTTTCTTTTGATCTAACAAAAGGTAGGTTTATCGGCTTCTCGATAGGTTGATCTTTAATCAAAATCAGCTTGACTTTGTCTTGAATTCGTTTTCCCTACCTTCAACTTTCCCGTGTTACCAGTAAGCTATTTTATGCAACTTTAAGTTCGGCTGCATCCAGAGGATTCATTTTTAATGCGATGGTAAATTAAAACTATCAATTTGTTTTTCATGTCAAATACTGATCGGTAAATGTGTTCCTCGAACTAATTTTAAGCGAAATCTAAATATGTGAGTTAGAAAAGGTTCTGTGGTTTCTGTTCTTACCAATAAAAGATCCCTTACTGTAATAATAATAAAAAAAAATCCTAACAAGCATCAATCAAAAGAGCATTATAAACCTGTTTTTTGACGGATAAAAAAATTACCCTAGTAAACTAGTTTTCGAGTTATAAATTCTAAAAGTTCACTAATAATCGGTGCAATAACGCCTGAATGTATTAAGTCAAGTTTAACTGAAATAATGAATGAAATCCAAAACAAGCAATAATCGAAAAAGCATGGACAAAGGTGCTGTTTGATGCATAAATCAGTTGTTCATTTGAGCTTTAAGATACATTCTATGGAGATATAATGCCTTAAAATTCGTTAATGTGGAATCTACAAATTGATAAAAGTCATAGTTCTGGCAGGTTTATCGGGACTCCTCCCAAATCTTTCTCGTTACTGTGTTTTTACTCTAACTATAGACATCTCAACAACGCGCTCACGAGGGCAAATAGTTTACGCGACGAAAATCACGTTAGATGAATGAACACAATTTAATTGATTTCTATTATTACACTATTCGGATGGTTTCTTGATTAGTATGATGCTGTTAATACGAGATGTTATATCCTCTCATTCTTCTTTTAAAGGGACAAATATTGATGAAATTATTAAAATTGAATCGATGCAATTAAATATATCCAGAATTATGTTATACAATGTTTTCAGCTGTTTTAAAAGTAATTCCACTCTGCAGCTCCTATTAGTTGCAAACGTACTAATTAGTTACTTATAATGATACTAGTTAATTTGTTTTCAAACAGTCCTATCAAATGTGTTACCTGATTTGTGAATTTCACTGTATTTGTCACAAAGCTGGGCATTCATTTCGAAATCAAGAAACTGCAGTAAATTCTCGATAATCCAGAAACCTGTAATCTGGGAGCAGAGCCTGATTAAGGGGGAAGCACACATTATTTATACTTACACCGTTATTTTTTAACAAATACTTTCCTCCTATAATAAACAGAAAATTCTCATTAAAAATAATTTTAAAAGAATTCTGGTGTCTAATAACGGTGAGTAAATTGGATTGTTTTACACCGTTCATTTTTTATAATAAATATTTCCTCATCAAAGCGTGGAATTTCTATGACATGAAGTAAAAAATAATTGTAAAAATATTCCGGTGAGAGCGGAGATAATGTGTGCTTCCCCCTTAATCAGGCTCTGTCTGGGAGCACCTATAATCCGGCATTAATGATCTCCCCCCCCCCCTTCCTTTCTCCTTCCCCCGAAAATCGTAATACTAAATGGGCACATGCAGATTACCTTGGAACAGCAAAACTGTCAACTGTTATAGATCGCTAGTAGAGTTTACAGATTTTCATTTAATTTTGCCGATTTACGGAATCACGTGAATTTTGAAAAGAGAAATTTAAGAGAATAATGTTGAGAGAGAAATGTTGACAAGATACTAATATCGTGGCTTCGTCAACACCGAATTATTTCGGACGCAATGATAAGAATGAAGCAAATGAAATTGACTGATATATTTAATAGAATGTATCACTTTGCTATTTTCTGACCTGATTTGTTTTAAAACATATTTTAGTTGATTTTTATTTGACTAAAAAATTAACGATCTGTATTGAACATTTAAAATTATTAATTTTAAAATTTGAACCTATTTCTAGCGTTATTTTAATTATTTTAGTTTTGATGGCGTACATGTTAGGGTAGCATATTTTTTTATTTTTTAAGAAATACTTATTTAGATGATGCGATTGATCGACGATTTTGATACATTTTCGAAACATCTACAATCCGGAAAAATCGATAATTCGGCAACGTCTATTTCCTGGCGATGCCGGTTTATTGATGATTTACAGTATTGCACTCATTACGAACTTTTCAATTCAATTGTATGTCAAAAATTTACAAAAATTCCAATTTTTTTTTTGTTTGTAACTGATTTTGTAATTGCGATATAAAAAATTCAATGTACAGATGTGTTCAGTTCATACAAAAGACATACAATAATAATAAAAAAAAATCTAGTTTGAAACAATCACACGACTTCGATTACCCACTATTACACGTAATATATGCATTTTTTGGAGGTATTAGGGGGACCGGAAAATAATGTCGTTTTGAATTAAAACAGTGTTGTGCAAGTTCACGAAAAAAACGAGCTAGTTCAAACTCAAGTTCATCGTCTAAAAAACGAGCTAGTTCGCGTTCAAATTCATTTCTGAAAAAATGAACGCGCTCAGTTCAAGTTCATTTTTAAAAAAGAGCGAAACTCATTTAAAGTTCATTTTTACGTTTTTTTTTTTTTCTACGAAGATTTTCTACTCTGTGAACGCTTTCATAGATAATTTATTTATTTATTTTTTAAATTACCACGAAGATTATTCTTAATTTAATTCTTAATTATACTTACAACTTTTAATTATAATTTATTAACTTAATTGCAGTAAAAAATTATTTAGCGGCCATTTCTGAATAGAGGACTCGCTGTTTTTGTGTGGTTTTTCATTCTCAAATTCCCAATACGTTTGTTTTTGCGTAGGAAAAAAAATGTTAATAGAAGACAAATTCCATCATTTAGAGTTTCCGTTGTTTTGAAGTATACTATTTTTAAAATAGCATCATGGTTTGATTTAATTAATTTTTACTTGATTGCGTCATGTCCAATGTCGGCTTTAGGCTTTCAGATAAATCACTATAAAATTTTGCTTGCTATTTAGTGTATCTACATAAAAGCTAAAATCAGCTGAAAAGATGAATAAGTCACCCTCAAAAATAATGATAACATAACTATTTTGATAACTTTAAAGTAGAAGGTATTCGATACTTCTCTACATATAAAAAGAAAGTACTAAATTAGTGAAAATTTTCAAACTCCAGTTTTTGATGGAGTTCTACATTTTGAGATATCCTGGATACGATTTGACTGTTTTTAGGAAATGTCTGTCTGTGTGCGTATCACACATTTTGTGGACGCTGTATCTCACGAACCAATAAACGAAATTTAACCAAACTTTCAATTTAGTTGCACCTTGAGCTACACTGGTTCTGATTAGCTTTGGAGATCAATCGCTCAACAGGTGGCGCTGTGATCTTGTTATTATTAGAAATCCTTTAGTAAACCAGAGATAAGACAAGAGCTTAGTGCGCTTGCGCAGTGGACGGAAAAAAATGGCGGGCTGATTAAATTTCGTCCAAACTATGGCAACCTGGATTCCTAACCTTGGCGCATAAGCGCAGTATGGGCTATTTATTTGTATGTTTCATAAGTGGTTTTGTTTGAAGGTGTTCCAGTGCAGTGGTCGCCAAGTCTATGTTGGCGCTGCAGCCTTCCCTCAGGCGGTCGAAAGTAGCTTTGGACGAATCAGGATGCATTGCCAGTATTGTCGTATCTCTAGTTTACTGAAGGATTTCTAGTTATTATTAGAAACCCAGGATAATCTCAGAGATACGACAGGTACGTAGTACGCATGCTCAGTGAACAAACGCTTGTCCAGATTCCCTCTTGCTACAGTAACCCTTTTACAATGCTTGGCGCTGATCGCGTATTTGATGATTTATCGGTGTAAGTTTTTAAAGATATTCTCTAAAGTAAAGCAAAAATTTTTTTCTTTGCAATCAAACTAAGATACATTATGCATTACGTTACATTCGTTTTATTATTATTATATTTATTTAAATTTAAATTACATTTCTATTATATTCATAGAAATAATTTACACCATCTTATCTATCATACTGCATATCAAAAATTCTGAATTTTAATACTCTTTAGTTTTTAATAATATACTATGGAACTGTAGTCTAAAAAAATATATTTATACAAACTGATAATAATAATGATAAAATTATGTTTATTTATTTTAAAATATAATTTATTTTATCAAATTTGTCCTTGTAGGTTACTGGTAAGAAAGTTCATTGATATTAAGATTAATTAGTAAAAATTTGACGATTTAACAGTTAATTTGATTTGATATATTCATTTGAGAGATGAACGTTTAGCTTTATGATTAATTTTATTTATTGTAATGACTTACAAATATATGCATTCTCAACGCATTAAATGCTTAAAAATTGTTTTAGTTGGTTTATAAAAGGTTTTTCAGGAGGTCAAATGTTTCTGAGACTGTAACATTAACTTTGCCCTCAAAGCTGGTAGACGGGAGATATCAGGTTCGATACCAGGTAGCGCTCATTGGGCTAACTTTTCGAAATTATCTGTAGTTTTCTCCGACACAAGCGTAAATATGGGCTAGAACCCCTTAAAAAGACCACCCCTTACTTAGGTTATTCAACCCATACCTCGGCCTTTCTTTTGTAGGCAACTGGCATATTAACACCAACATATTTTTCTTAAAATAATTCAGTTTAGGAAAATTGAATTAGTTTAATACTTAAAAACATACCAATATTTTATAGTTAAATGTATAATCATTAATAATCGGAATATTTGTAAAAATATTTTTCATTTTAAAAGTTTTATACATCCTTATTGTTCATATCAAAAGTTTATTTTTCTTCAAATGTAATACAAATATATATATTTTTTCCTTTATTTATTTATTTATTTATTTTTTTTTCGTATTTTGTACCTTTGAATAAAATACGATAAAAGATAAAAAATAACGTATATGATAAAAAGAAATATGACACCTAATAAATAAATTAATTAATTAATAAACAAATAAATAAAAATAAATAAAATAAAGAAATAAGCACTTATAATTTTACAACATAAAATTCTAACATATGTTAATCTCATAGAGAATGCTTGATTGGTTGTATGGCTTAAGACTGATTGACTACACTAGGGGCCTAGGCCTACAGGAGAAATGCCCTCCGTGGGGGGACTTTCTAAGTGGATCTAGTTCGTATTTACATGAGTTTTAGAGAGAACTACGGAAAACTCCGAACGGCTAGATCGATGAGCGCGTTTTTTGATCGAACCCGGCACTTCCCATCTACCAACTTTGACCGTAGAACCGCCTGGCACCATAGAGGGATTTACTTCTATTAATGCCTTGATTTCTCCATAAAAAATATAAAAAAATAGAAAAAAAAATATGTTTTTAAATTAATAAATAAGAGAAAATTAAGCATTTTAATATTTTTAACCTTATTCTTTTCGCCGTCGTATTCCATATTTTTGAATAAATATAAGAAAAATATAAGGCACCTATTGAGTTTAAGCTTTATTAATTAAATAAATGTACTAGCCTTTATTATTATTATTATTATTATTATTATTATTATTATTATTATTTCTAAATTTTTAACGTGGCAGTATTAGACAAAATTTCTCATAAATGCACATAATGAGAGTTATTTTTATCGTGCGATTGTTAAATCAATATGATTTATTAGCAATAGTAGTAGTAAACTAGGAAAAAGAAGTACATGCAGTACGTGGGAAGGAAGCGTGTAAATTTTGAATATTAGTATCTTTGAAAAGAACATGCAAGTACTTTTAAAACGAATGGCTGAACCATAGATTTGGGATAATTTAGGTTATTTTTTATTTTATTTTATTTTATTTTATTTTTAATTTTTTAATTTTTTAATTTTTAACGAAAAAAAAAAAAAAACTTATTTAAAAAAATAATAATAATTCTTTTGATGTTGGCACAAAATTGACTTCTTTCTTTCGGCATAATTCTCTGAGATAAAAATCGTTTGCATTCATCATGGAAAACATTTTTAATAAATAATAATTTAATAAGTAATTCGTACTGCATGAATTTGAGTTAAATTATATTAAAGAAAGTCTTGTGGTGACCGCAACATACAAGTTTTGAATAACAATTAATTGACAATTTTCCTTTCCTTTTAGAGAAAGACTGGTCGATCGAAGATAAGAAAGGACGGGACATAAAGATAATTATTATGGGAGCAAAATCTGATCGTGTACCCAGCAAAAGAATGTACACAACAACACTGTATTGGGGGGGGGGGGGGGAGGAAGAAAGAAAATCAGAGAGAGAGAATCCATTGTTGTATACTTGACTGATATAAATCAATACTTTGATGGAAGGCGACTTCCTGCATTTTAGAGGACTAGGCCCGTATCCCAGCTGCAGTACGCTGCGAGGCGAGCACCGGGGACCCATCTATGAGACGTACTACTGTAGGTGCCTACTGTTATCAGGAGGCCCGAAGGCAGGTTGTATGGGCGACAAATTACCGGACTCTCATACAAATAACATTTGGACATTTCATTGTCCACTGTCCACTGGGAAAACATTCCCTGAAGGTGGATTTTCAGAACAGTATACTCTGTTGTCCTGTGAGACTTCCGCTATTTCTTACATGTGAATAGTCGTAATAAAAGTCTTGACTTGAGAGACAGTTTCTTTAAAACATAAAAGATTGAAACTAGTATTCCTTACCGATTTATTATCATGTTGGATTTGAAGTTTTAAACTAAATTTATACATGCTACAGATGACTAAGTAAATTATTAGTATATTTTCTAATGTCTATTTATATTTTTGACCATAAAACTATAGATATATTCATATTATTCAATTGTTTTCAGATATCAGTTTTAAATTAAACTTTTTTTTTTTCCAACACTATAGGAAAATGTGAAAAATTAAATAAGTTAATTAACAAAACTAGTATCACGCAGTGGTAGAAATTATAAAATACATGCTAAACACTAACGAGAACGTAAGTGTTTCTGTTTCTACGTCGGGAGGGCGGGGGGGGATTAAAGGGACAAATTCAGCCCCTGAAGTATGTGTGACACTGTATTTTTGTCATGAACAGCAAGTGACTATTAGAGAAAGTTTCATTAAAATCAGTAAGAAGGTGATATAAAGACAATTATTCTCTTTCAATCTGCTCCTAGGCACCTCCCCCCCCCCATCCTTCAGATATATACTAAGTGAAAGTGGTACCAATTTAATTGATTGAAATTTCTAAAAACGTATTATGAAAATAATTATTTAAATTCATTCTTTGGTGTTCATTGTTTTAGCGATTTCCGAATTTTAAAAATGACCTTTTTTCCTGTGCCCTTTTTTTCCGGGTGCCCTTTTATCTGGGTGCCCTTTTTACCAGTGCCTTTTTTTCCAAGTGCCCTGTTTTCCGGGATCCATTTAGCACAATTATTCTCTTTTCTGCCCTTATCTTCTTCTACTTTCCTTTTTATATTTCAGACAAAAATATTCAATATGAGTTTGAGTTTGAATTGCTTTTTCACGCTCAAGTTCGTGAATAAAACGAACTTCGCTCAACTCAAGTTCATAATTTTAAAAACGAGCGAAGTTCAACTCAAAACTCAAAATTTTTGAGCTACGCTCAGGAACGCGTTCAAATGAACGTGTTCGTGCACAACACTGAATTAAAATACTGACTTCAGAAATTTATCCTGGGTAAAGTTTAAGATATTCTTAGGTAACTTATAAGATGGTTATTTGTAAAGTACCATGTAAACATTGTTAAACAAAAATTTCCGGTTTCATTTTATTAATTCAAAACGACATTATTTTCCGGTCCCCCTAATATAATATAAAAGAGATATAATATTTGGAGGTATCTCTCTCTCTATATATATATATTTTTTTTTCCAGTAAGAGAAACTTGATACACGTAAAAAGACATATAAAACAGAGTTTACATAACGAGTTTAAAAAAAAAAAAAGAAGAAAAGATAAAGTTATTTTTTTAAAAACCAATTTCCGAGATCTAAAACTGAACTACCTAATCAGGATGACCTTTAATGATCCTATAATAACCATGTGATACATGAGAAATGGTATCTAAAATAGATTAATGAAACAATTTTCAAGAATATCGTTAGAGCTGTTTTTTAGATGCGAGACGTATTAATCCTGGACGATAGGACCCATGCACCAACCCGCCCGATTACCTCTCTTCGATGTCCTTTTCTAGTCAGTTTTGTCTTATTATTTCCGGTGTGAGCCTTTTTTTATTTATTTTTATTATTATTATTATTATTATTATTATTATTATTATTTTTTTTTTTTTTTTTTTTAACACGCTTGATTACCAAATCTTGATATACTCAACTATTGACCGGAAAACAATAATTACATACAAAATAATATTTAAAAAGGTTTTAATATGGCGAGTTTGAAAAAAATCGGTACAGCCGTTTTTAAAGGAACGCACTTGCGGGACCTGAAATTGGACTATCAATCAGAACACCTATCAGAACGCCTATCAATTTTCCTGAGCTAACTAACTGTATCATTCACAACGGCATCTAATAGACTGTTTATACAGCAACTTCGAAGAAAATCGTTTGAGCCGTTTTGGAGATACGGTCTTACGGTACCGTTTCCGGTTTCCGATGACCCACTTCCGTTTTTTTCAATTTTCATCAAAATTTGGGAAATGCATCTGTACACCAGATCTGTATCAATCGTGAAGTTTCGTAGTTCTATCTTTATTAGTTTCGGAGATATGATAGCCACAGAATTACGCACATACATACACACACACTGACCAGTTGCCAAAAAACTACTTTTTGGGCCCAGGAGGCCTTAAAACATGTAAATCAGGTGAAACCTCGATAACGAATTTTTGGACTGAATACAATATCACTTACGGTAGTAAGGTAATGGAAGTAAAACTGGAGTTTTCAAAATACTTTGAAATAGAATGGAACATTGATTAAATTAGGCAATGTTTTATATTATGACTCCCATAAACAAAGTCTTTTAATTTCAAAAATTACTTTTTATCCTTTCAAACACGCGATATGCGTGGGAATAGCAGATTCCATGGCAGTACATGATATGAAGCGCAATACATACGTGCCAACATCCTAATTATGAAACAGAAGATTATTAGTTCGCAGCACTTTTCTCCACCACTTTAGTTTTAGAGCAATTATTTCCAAATGTCGTTACGATTAAATAGGTATAAAATTACTCTAAAAAATGACTGATGTGGAAAAAAAAAAAAAAAGCGGTTACTGAAAAATATTCCCTTTATTTAACCCTTTCACGCCCAAGGGAAATATTTTTCCCTTCTACAAAAATCGTTATCGATTGTTCAATTATTATTGAACAGATATATTATTTTTTTTTTTTTTTTTTTTTTTTTTTTTACTGACTGTCAAAATAAAACGCATGTCCAAGGCAGCAAATGTGTTTCTGAACGAATAATAATAATAATAAAAAAAAAACGTACAGAAAATAGGACACATAATAAATGTGTTATGTGCAATGTCCACTTGTGCTTCACAAGTAAACGAAATTGTTTCGTAGAATACCATAACTAGCTATTTATTTTACTTTTCTGATAATTTTTATATTACAAAGCAATAAATAAAATAACGATATAATAACCCTAACTCTTTGTTTATTTACTTTTATGGTCTATAGGGAAAATATTTCCCCATGAAATTATACGAAACCTAAACACCCTGCTATGTTTTTCTGGTGATATTCTCTTACTTTACACCCACAATAGCTAAAATATTATGTTGTATTGGCATATTTAGTCTTGGAAATCTTATGGTCCTGAAAGGGCTAAAAGGCTGTTGCCAAGTATGTGCAATAGCATGCAAAACAAAAGTAATAAATTTCTTCACCCCTTATACCTTTAAGTTTTTTTTTTTTTTTTTTAAAGTGTGAATTAAGTTTTAACGGCATAGAGAGATATGCTATTAGAGAGATATGGAAAGTTTTTTAAATTGAGATGAAAAATCATATATCATATGCTTTAATGCCGATACTCCTTTGCATACCTCATGTAATGGTTTAGTAAAAAAAAAAAAAAAATGTTAATAAAAAAATAATACTCAAAACAGCATTTACCCTTATTTATCTAATAATATATCAATTTTACTGTGATATGTTGAATATAATAATTAAAAAAAAAATTAAAAATCTAGTGAACATTTGGTGGTAAAACTTTCCAAATCGAATGTAATGTTATTTAAATATTCACAATTTATATTGCATACGTTTTTAACCGTGTTCTTCACAATTCAATGAGAATATGATGAAAAATTTGTAAAAAATGGGATCAATATGTAAGTTATTATTTAGAAATATTTTATATTTTAACACTTTCGTGACCGCTGACGTAGATTCAAGTCATTTGAAAATCTATAACTCCACCAGTGGGCGTTTCTAACGGAATCTGCATGTTATTTATTTCTTAAGTATATACCCAATATTCATATTTTTACAAAGAAATATTTTATGGGTACAAATATTTTAATTAGAAAGAATATAATTATAATATACATCCATTTGTAATATAAATGTGAATACAGAAAATTTTGTACTGAAATAAAATAACGTGGGAAAATAACGCACATTGGCAGACCTTTAGTGCCAAAAAGTCGAAATCATGCGGTCGCGAAAGTGTTAAACGACTTTTCACTTGCTTCCTATGTCAAGTCATAACCTCCTAAACTAGATGCCTGTCGCGTGGCTTGGAAACTGGAGAGCAGTTGAAGCGGTAGACAGCGCCACCTGGTACAGATTGAGAGACTTTTTCATTCAACTGTCACCAATAATTTTAAGAAGTGATATATGATATAAAATCGATGTTTCTTCGATTCAAATCGACTTTTATGCATATCATATCGCACTTTAAAAAATTTTGCTGGCTGTTGAATAAAAAAATTCGCGTAATCTGTACCAGGTGGCGCTGTCTACCGCTTCAACTGTTTCCAAGTGTTCGAGCAACGCGAAAGGCATCTAGTTTAGGAAGCTATGGTCAAGTAATAGATTCGAAACAATTTTCGACTTGTGGTTTAGATGAAGTTACGCATTTCAAGATATCCTAAACAAAAATAAAAATTTCGGAAAATTGTTTCTCTCTCAACCTCTGTGTTAGCAAAATTTATTGAAGCTGCGTCTCCCGAACAAAGAGACGTAATTGAGCCAAACTTCAGATTTGACATATATTGGCAAGTTGTCGCTCTAAACATGTGTTCAACATGTGGTGTTATTATTCTGTGTTATTATTCTGGTGTTTCTGTATCGCTTTGTTTTGAAGAACGATGACGGCGGGGCTTGTCTTCTTTAGAAAACAGGAATTCTTGATGCTAACACTAATGTCTAAAAATCATCATTTTTGTTTCATTTCTTTGCGTTTGACGTTATTGTAATATAATTTGACCCGCAAATAAAAAATAAATTTTTTTTGTTGAATTTTTTTGTTTGTTCCTTTTTAAGATTTGGTTCGTTATCTCATGCAAAACTTTATAACAGACGGTCCCCTAAACCACCCCAAAAGAAAGATTAATTTATATCTCGGAAACTAATAACTGGAATTTGCTACAAATTTGCACACCCATAATTTTCAGCATTAGGATTCATTTTATGTAAAAATTAATGTATGTCATAATTCATAATTTTTATGAATATGAATTTATTAATATTTTTCAGAATTAAAATTTTTTTAAAATCAAAATTAAAGATGAATTATGTTTGGGTTTCTTCACTATATTTCGTAATATATATATATATATATATATATATATATATATATATCGATCCAGTTATTTTTTTTCTTTTTTCTGTGAAGATATTAATAAAAGTTTGAAATATGAATTTAACATTAGCACCTTCAAATTTTGAACGCTTGTGAAAAAATAAGTAAAATATACAACCAATATACTTTTTCGCGTTGTCGCGAACCCAGGAATTCAAATATAAAATAAAAATGGGGCATTACCATTGAAAAAATCAAAATTGGTGCTCGTTTTAATATGTAGACGACCTTCAATTCAAAATTTCAGTTCAGTTTATGAAACTATTCACAAATCCCCGTCGAATGATACCTATTACATTTTCTACATCGGTTAGCAACGAAGTCACGTTTAGTGTTGCGTTCTTTTTTCCCCCGACTTTGCATACGAATTTGGGGAAAAAGGACTTCAGCAATCCTCTGAAGGAGTGTGAGAATTACACTCAATAACGGATCACATTACTATGCTTCATCGAAGCACCCAATTAAATTTAAAAGTAGGAGGAATTAGTTTATTAGCAATTTAGAAAGTGGAAATCGAGGGAAAAAAGCAAGGATGCAAGAGTTCCCAACTCAAAATAAGAGACTCAAACCAGTAATCTTCGTCAATAATTTCTGTGATAGGCAATCGCTAAAAAATTCTGCACTGATATGATACAAATTATTTATAAAAATGCACTGGTGTAAGTGTTTCGTCTTAAGACGGGAATACTTGCATTATTGGAAAAAAGCTAAAAATCTATAGAAAAAAGCATGGGTAGAGGAGGGAAAAAACTCACAGTGTTAAGTATATGGGAAAAAAAAAAAAAAAAAAAACTAGTTGGTATAGGTGGATTCTGCTCAGTTCCCCATCATATATATGTTCTCATAAATTTCCAGTACAATATATAATATAATCATGTTAAGCGAAATAAATTTGATCAAACGCTTAACACAATGACAAAATGAATTTCCCGCCTAATAGGCTATCCACCGTTCACTTCGATATATTTATCTTATTCTAATCTATTAATTTATTTTTTTAAGTTCAACTGCGTAGTTTAGTTTTCAAGCTACTATTTTCAATGCAACAATCCTCAAAATGCATATTTATATGGAATTTTGTCAATTTTGAAATGTTGATAAAATCTTAAATTACGAATAATTTACGATATTTTCTTATTAGAATATTTGTAGTCAATCGTGTTCAAACAAGTATCATAAATGTTATTTTGAAGTTACCTGATATATTTATAAACTTAAAAATGGACGTTTACACTAAATTTTGTCCTATTCTGCCATGTTAAATAAATCGTAAATTCCAAATAACTTTCGAATTTTTTAAATTGGAAAATTCATAGTTAATGATATTCATGCCAGTATACTAAATAATATTTCAAAAGTGGTCTAACGTCTTTTCGATGAAAATATCCCTCAAAATTGACGTTTATGTGAAATTTTGCCCTATTCTGCCCTGTTAAGAAAATAGTAAATTTCCAATAACTTGGAAATTTTTAAAGTAGCTGGTTTATAGTTAATGATATTCATTCCGGCATCAAAACTGATATTTTAAAACTGGTCTGACATTTTTACAGTAAAAATTTTTCATTTAATGCACGCTTATGTAAAATTTTGCGCTATTCTCCCATGTTAAGAAAATCGTAAATTTCTAATAACTTACGAAGTTTTTTAATTCGAATGCTGCAATTGAATGGCGGTTCTTGCCAGTATTGAAAGTAATATTTTAAAACTGATCTGACTTCTCTGTGACTATTTGTTCTTGAGATGTTGTGTGCACAGACTAACAAACTAACTTACGGACTAACACATTAAGCAACTAACAAACAAACAGACGCCATACAAGTTTTGTCGGATTCCTCACAGCTGAAAACTTGTAAAAAAGTCAAAAAACCGAGTTCGAAATTTTTCACGATTACCTAATTTCCCCATACCTATAGTATGAATATGGGAACTAAAAATCTGACACCAGAAGCAATAAATAGCCAAAACTGACTAGAAAAATTCATTCGTACTCGGGATGGATACCTAAAGCTATCGCCCAGGTACCGACATATACCAAGCTTAGTACCTCATAGCTGCCAATATTTTAATTTTTTCCATAGTATTTTTAGCCCGACTTTATTTCGCACCACTTTATTTATAGAAAGATTTTCTCCAATATAGAACTTGGATAAATTAAGACAAAATTACTTCTAAAAAATAAGTGGTACGAAATAGAGGCGGGCTAAAAATACTCCGGAATAAATTGAAATATTGGCAGCTATGGTTTCTTAAGCTCATCGTGTATTATTATAAAGCTTTATTTATGCGTTGAAGAAAAGTCTTTTGCATTAAAAATATGGGTATAAATGGTATGCAATATTTCTCTCGAAGTCTTATTGCAAATTAATTTTTTATTATTAGCGATTTTTATTTTGAAAACAATAAATTTTGTACATAATAATCAAAACGCGCCACAGACCTGGCGTTTTAGGTACAAAACATTGAATAAACACCATAAAATGCAATAATTTTGCAACAATTTTTTCGGGTCGAAAAAGCACACGACCCTTCGTAGGCAAGAGTGCTGTAGTCGTGCGTTGCCGATTTCACTGCACCACTCGTGCCTACTTTGTTCGCCTGATGAAGTGTCATGCTTTTCGACCCGAAAAAATTATTGCCAGATTATTGCATTTTATGGTGTTTATTCAAAGTTTTGTACTTAATACATTTTGTACATGTTGTATTGTTTTGTGACATGTTAAACGATGTCGATTAAACATATTCATTTATCCAATTCTTGTACAGTCACCCAAAAAAAAAACGCCACCCCCCACCTAATTTTGCCGTAAATTATCGTAGAAACATGCGACTGGTACCAATCAGTTTGTAATAACGTTTAGTTTATAATGTTATAGTTAGATTTTACTTAGGGGGTCGTCTACATATTAAAACTGACATAAACTTCATTTGTTTCAATGGTAACCCCCATTTTTTATAATTTATTTGAATTCTTTGGATCAAATCATCACGGAAAATGGTATAGTTTGTATATTTCGCTCAATTTTTCATAGAGTTATAAGCTGTCAAAGTTTGGGGGTGCTAATGTTAAATGAATGTGACAAACATTAAATCATATCTTCCGAAATAATTATGATATTTAAATTCTGTTTTTTTTATTCGTTAGAATGAAGTAACCCAAACATATTCCATGCAAATTTTTGCTAAAAAAACATATTTTGAATTATGAAAATTATTAATAAATTCATATTTGAAAAAATTATGAATTATGACCTATGTTAATTTTTGCACGAATAGAACGGGCATCATCAAAAACATGGGTTTCCAAATTTACAGCTCGTTCCTAACATTATTTTTTGAGTTACAGTGATATTTCACTTTTTATTCCTGTTCGGGGGCCGTCACTTGTTATAATCTGTATCCTCTATAAGTAAATGCTTGTATATAATTTGACGGAAAACTATTTTAATTTACCTTTATGTTATTTTTATTGTTTCCTAAGCAATATTTCGATGTTTATTATACAAATTGGCATATTTTTGTAAAGTTATCACAATGTAGGCGAGGGATTGTGAAAGAATTTCAAAAGAAAAGATTCTGATTCGCTGAAACACTATTTAAAAAAAAAAGACAAATTTGCATATTCCTATTTGACTCTATATGTGACGCTGGTGTGCATAAATCACAATGGTATTTACTACATCGATTATTGAAGACAAAACTTAAATGATTTAATTACAAATATGCAAAATTATTTTGCTTTATATTATAAAGCTTTAGAAAATTTGTGAAAAGGCGTGGCTATTTACATTAAGCCTTGATATGAAAGCTATGTTGCTGTTTTTCGATGCTGCGAAATTTACAAAATATATTTGTGTTAATATACTATACAGATAGAAGAATAATTATATAATATCAACAAGTCTTCTTTAATCAATATGTTTATATACATTACTGTATGGAAATGTTTATATATGAATATTGTATTTATTTTTAATGAGAGATATAAACACAAAATACTAAAAAAAAAGAAGAAAATGTGTTTTAATTTTTTATAAATCAAGCAAAATATATATGCATACTTGCCAACCTAACCCGTAACATTGTTAGTTCCCGCCCCTGTGTGTACACAATTTAATTTTTAATGTAATTAACTTCAAATACATTTACGATTAACTCATTGAGCGCCACGCGAATTCTTATGGAAATCCCATTCAGGCCACACGTGCTGCTTAGAAGCGTGTTATGTTTATCGAGTTTCAATAAACCCCATTAGGCCTTAACGATATAATCCTATAAAATCCTATTAAAAAAAAAAAAAAAAAAAAAAAAAACATGAAGTAAATTTTAAATAAATTGTCAGTAATTACTTAAAACTATGTAAGTTCTGTAGTTTTATATCATAAAACTACATTTTATCTGCCGGCTGACTTAGCCTAAATGGAAAGATCAGTGTCAGCCACCGATGGCTGACACAGCTCTAAAAAGACTGATGTGAAAAAAATGTACGGAAAGGGGCGGGACCAGTAATCTTCCGGGATAGGTTGCAAGTATGTATATACATAGAGCAATGCCAGAAAATGTTCTTTATTTTTCATGAACCAGATGAATGGTACTTTTTTTTTCTGAATAGTCTATGTATTAAATATAATGCTGCTTTAAATACCCTTTAAATGAAAAATTTTATTACATAAAGAAATTTTCTGGCACACTATAGCTCCCAAATGACACACAATACAAAACCCCGCCTTTTCCCAGTATTTAAAGGGTATTAACGTTTAATATGCTTTATATTCGTTTAGATCTTTCCTTCTCCTCTTTATCTTCTTGTTTTTTCCTTAAAAAAAAAAAAGAGTTATGTAACATTTTGACCTTTTCAAGTGAAGATTTAGATTAAGGGTAGTCAGCCTTTCGACACCCACCGTCCACTTCGGTATCTGTGTTAAAGTGTAGAATTTTAGAACATCCCATTAAGTAGTAGGATTTATTATTTTGCATATTAATTTGTTACACATTATAAAATATAAAAGCAAAAGAATATCGTGGCGATTTATGTAAAAGTTTTTAATAATGTCATGAGAAAAAAAAATAATAATAATTAATTAAAAAATAAATAAAAAAATCTGTTTTAATATTTTAAAAAAGTCAATTAAAGAAAATGAAAGTACTGCAGTATCAGAACAAACTCCCATTGTCACTGTGAAACGACCGTGGGAACCAGGTTGAGTGCCGCCGTTTCAGACAATTATACGGCAGCTTGAGTTAAAACAATTTTGAATTTTCAAACAAATTTAAAACCATTCATCTTTTTTTTTTTTTTTTTTTTTTGATAGATATTTTAATATCTATTCAAGCTATTTAATTTTCTTCGTATGAAGTGAACTATCTGATGTTTAACCGCATGACTGCTAAGCAGCGCGATAGCGCTGCAATGTTCAGTCTCGAAAACTGCGAGAGGTACAATTCACATATCACCGGAATTTTAATTTAATTTTTTTGCGTAAATAAAATCAACCATTCAGAACCAAAACACAGTTCGTAAACATTATTTTTTCATTACTCGCTTTTACAAGAAGTAAATAAATATATATATACACCGAGCTGCTACCCTAATCTGGCAAATTGTTAGTACCTCCCATTTTTCTACATCACTTAAATAGAGTAATTTTCTTCTAATATATTTACGATGATTAAGAAAACAAATACTCTAAAAATTAAGTGGTGTAGAAAAATGGCCGGTACTAACAATTAACCGGATTAGGTTGGCAGCTTCGTATATATATATATATATATATTTGTTTATTTATTTTATAAAGTTCTTTTCTTTCATTATTTATTTGTAAAACATAAAAAGAATTAATAAATTAACTGACAATTGTATGAGAGATTATTATTTATTTATTTATTTATTTATTTATTTTTTAAATGCTCAAAAAATATTACCAGGAAACAACGTCAATACTCTTATCACTGAAATCAATTAAATGTATTTCTTTCGAAAGAGAACTATCTAACATGACTTTTGAAGCATACAATATTACGCCGCTCGTTTCATCATTTTTAAAATATAAATAATTATATTTGTGAAATAAATTGAAAAAAAAATAAGAATGGGCGGAGTCTCGATAAAATTTTATCAAAATTAAGCCCTTCACTACGCTGAATTGCATATTTGGAAAACAAAATTGGATTTTTTCGCTGATCCTAAATTTTCGTAAAACATTGTGTGTGAACAATTATTAATGGTAAAACACGTTTTTTGTTTTTATTCATCCTTTAATGATACTTAAATTGGCCTTTTACAAATGCTACAGTAAGGGGTGTTTTTCATTAATTAGGTGTGTTTTTATAGATCATTAGAAAATTTCATATTTTATTTCTGTAGAAAGAGCTATCGAGGGTAAATAATTTAGGCATAAAAATACACATTTATACATTTCCTTTCGTTTTCAGCTTACTTGGATTTTTTGAAACTTTTACTGCAAGGCGTGGTTTTCCAGTTGGCATGATCGGGTTTCCAATTATTTAGAAAACTAAAATTGAATATTCACACCGGAAAAACCTTTAATGAGGCCTGAAATAGCGATAGCAATTTAAGGATGTATTTCAGAAAATGCTTCTGCATTCAAACGGTTAATCAATAGAAACCAATAAAAATCTTTTAATTCATAAACTAACTCAGAAAGTTCTGTGAATTAGTATTTTTTTTTATTTTATAATTAACATTTCTGAAATTTTTTTCCGGTGTGAAACTTAGTAAATAATGTATACTGGGTGGTAGATCGTGATTTATATTTTCTAAATGTATAGACGGACCCCTAATATATTTTCACGTGTAACTCTATTTAAAATTGATTTAAGGTATATAAATAGGTATGTCTTTCGAACCGCCTTGATCTCAGAAATCTGAATATGAAGTCAAAAATAGGGGTTGCCATTGAAGAAAATGAAGTTAATGCCAGTTTTAATATGTAGACGACCCCTTAGGCAAAATTTAACTACACCGTTATAAACTAGACGTTATTACAAATCGATCGGTACCAGTCAAATGTTTCTACGATAATTTACGGCGAAATTAGGTGGGGGGTGGCGTTTTTTTTTTGGGTGACTGTACAAATACTATTTAAAATGAGATAAAATATTTTAAAATGAAATAAAACTTTATATTCATAATATAATATTTATCTTCCGCATTTTAAAAATATGTTATAAAGTACGTAATTTTGTTTTATTTAATTTTAAATCCTATATAATCTGTGAAATATAATCATATTTTCATGTAAAATTTCCTATGCACAATATTTGGTACACGTATTTTATTTCCCAAATTAACTTTAAATTTGGTAAATATTACGTACGTAAGTCAAATAGTAATCCTTAGAAAGAGACAATATTGAAGTGATAACAGAGTGGGATTTTTAATGGTTATTTTTGATATAATATTTAGTTATTAATTATTATTACTTTTTTTTAATATTCTGTGTGGTAAATTGTGATATTGAGTAATGGATATGCCACAAGGCATTTTATGTATGATCTGAAACAACTCTACGATCATGAATAATAATCAGACAATTTAGCTCTTAGATGGCATGTGTTCTAAATTTTACGCTTTTAAAGTCACTATTTGTTGGATTTGGAGTGCAGCAGTTATAATGGAGTAGATCTAATAAAGGTAATTTTGTAATCTTTTATATGCATTCTGCATTTTTAATTCTATAATTGCAAGTAAAAAAAAAAAAAAAAAAGTTAAATATTATACAATTTGTTTTTGGTATGCACTGATTTAGGCATTTATTATCATGCTTGATATTTATTGTTTAGTAATTATTTGAACTTAAAACTCTTCTACATATTTAATATTAAAATATCCATTCAATTGTGATAAAAGTTCTTATTTTAGTTCTGAGGATGTACATAGAACGTACGTTAAACCTTCGGATATCCAGACAATGTCCTCGGAAGCAAGGGTACCTCTAAAAAGTCCCTACTCTGCCCCTACATGCTGAAGAAAACTAACAAAAGTACCTATGAATGGGGAGAAATATCTACAATTAGCAACACTACAGTCCGTTAAGAAATTATAAGACCACTTTAATTTTGTAAATTATAAGAAAAATAAAGATTCTAATCATAATTTAAATACATAAAATAACATATTGCTCTATATTTTTTTTATAATTAGTTTGCAATAACTTGGTATAATGCAATAAATGTTTATTTAAAATATATATTAGAAATAAGTGAAAAATAACCTGTTAATAAAATACAAGACCTCTTGTCAAAAAACAAAATTGTATAAAAAATTAAATATGATATTGGGCCCCCATTTTTCCTGATGACATCAAACACTCTGTTTTTCATTGAAGTAACCAGGTGGTTAAGTTCAGTTATAGAAATATTGTACCATTCTTTTACAATGGCTACTTCCAATTCATTGGCAGATGAAAATTGTTTATTATTAGCATAAACTTTGCGAGATAATATACCTCATAGGTTTTCCATGGGGTTCAAGTCTGAACTTCGACTTGGCCATGGCAAAACATTATTATTTTCTTTTTTAAACCACTCCTGCGTGGATTTAGATGTATGACAAGTAGCATTGTACTGTTGAAACATCCAGTTAGCACCACCTAATAAAGGTTCAAACGGTATCATATGATCATCTAGCATAGACTGATATTGTGTAGAGTTCATATGACCCGAAATCCGCTGTAAATCACGCAACCCCTCATAACTGAAAACTCCCCAAATCATTACTGATCCTCCACCCATTTGTCGACTGAAGTATTTTTTTGATTCCTTCCTCAAGTCATGCCAATAGTGTTTGTAACCATCGGGACCATCAAGGTTAAATTTCTTTTCATCAGAAAATATAATTTGTTTCCACTCATCATTCCATGACATAACATTTTTAGCCCATTTTAATCTTTCTTCTCGATGGCATTTCAATAACTTTGCTTTTTTCTTCAATTTCATAAATTTCGTATTAATATTTAATTTAAGACTCTTCCAGACTGTTACATATGAAGTTTTCTTGCTGAAACGTTTCGAAATTTCATGAGTTGAAAGACCTTTTTTAGTTGATAGTCGAAAAAATTGTCTATTATCACGTGCTGTCAAAATATTTTTCCTACCAGATCGCTTTATTTTGTTTCAATAATCTTTTCTAATTATGGCATTATGAATGGCAGTTTTAGAACGGTTCATTAACCTCGCAATTTCTCTTTCAGATTTACCAGAACCTTTATAAAATAAAGTTTTTCTTACTTCACATTCCTTACTTCACATTCACCTCTAGGCATCGTTAAATTAATCATAGATAACACATTCAAAACTTTAGCCTTTACTTCTTAGGTAATGCTTTTACGAAATACTGACGCATGCGCTTTATATTGAGCTTTACGTCATGTATAATAGGCTAATTTTCTCAGGTGATCTTATAATTTCTTAACAGTCACAGTCTTTAACTTTTAGAAAAATGAATAAGTTTTAATGAAATTTAATTCAATTTTAAAAGTTGGAATTAGTATAGGATGCGTTTTCCTATCAATTTTAAATACGCAACTATAAGTTTGCATATTATGCTCTCTTCTTCAGAAATGCACCAATACGCTTGTGGTCTTATAATTTCTTAACGCACTGTAATCGCGAATAGCCAGGATTTTACCCCGGTGAATGGGGCGGGGCTATGGTTGTTACGTGTTTGATCATAATTCCAAAGACTCCAACATTTTAATTTATTCCTGAGTATTTTTAGCCCCGCCTTTATTTCACACTATTTTACTTATAGAAATTTTTTCTACAATTTATAACTATTATAATATAAGCAAAAATTGATTTTAAGAAATTAATGGTAGGGGAAAAAAGGCGTAACTAAAAATGCTCTGGAATAAATTAAAATATTGGCATCTACATACTTGCCAACATCCTAATTAATATTCCGTAGGGGTGTTAGTCCAGCCCTCTTTTTCACACCAGTAAATTTTTTGAGTGATATTTTCTAAATGCAATTACGATTAAATAAGAAGAAAAATACTCTAAATAGATACTGGTGTGAAAAAGAAGGCAGGACTAACATGACTACGGAATATTAATTAGCATGTTGGCAAGTATGCATCTATTTAAATTTTCACCCCGACTACTTCAAAGTGTATTGAGCTACAATTAAGCGTGTTGACGTGAGTGTCAACGCTTTCAATTTAATCAGATTTGAAGGTAGTACTGTGCACACTCAATAATTTTATTTATTGTTTATAAATAGTTTTAATATTTATTCTTTTCAGCACTATTAACATAATGTTTTTGTCTCTCTTATAGCAACTTCCGCATATTGGCGTTGATCATTTTAGGTACATTATTTCAGAACGAGGTTTTCTGTGTCCATATTTATGTTACAAATGAATATACATCATAATTATATTCCTTCTAATTAAAGTAATATGGGAAACAGAATCCTCAGAGTTTCCATCTGTCCCCCAACTCCACAGACGTCGAGCAGTAAGCAGAACGTAACTCAACTCCAGGGAAGGAGAAACAGGAATGAACCTAGCAGCCACACAGGCGATTAAACTTAGAACAGTAACAGAGGCACTTTTTTCCTCTGATTGGTTCTTCAAATTACGTAGTACTGACGAGAATTTCGTCATTTCACGCATGCGTCTTGGATTTTGATCAACGAATCCCTATCGCGCTGCAGTGTTAAGTAAACAACGAGGAACGGTAAAATGTAAACATAAATATCGTCAGCATGATAATGTAATTTATCCAAGTTAAGTCTATTCTCAAAGAAATCCCCCAACCACAAGTTAGTCTATGATTAGAAGTAATCTAATCCAAGTCTGATGTTAAACAAACGAAAAATAACACAAAAATAAAATTTAAGATTTCGTTTTGATAATTTATTCTTGATAATATGGTACTTTAAAACTACTCAAATACATGCTTCAAAATATCTATTTTTGTTACTGGAAGCTTCTTTTTTTTCTTATATTTGTGTATGTTTATCTTAAATTTAATACCTTAAACCTTGATTATGCTATAGTTCTAGAAATTTCCTGAGTATTTAGTTTAGTACAGCACAGATGTTTTAATTAAATATTGGAGACAAAATACGTTCATAGACGTTGGCGAATATTTTTTTTTTTTTGGTCTTAGTGAATGGCTTAATTGGAATAAGTGTATGATTGTTATAATAGTAAGCATAACTTATCTGACTAACAAGTGCATGCATTATTAAAGTAAAACTAAGTGCAGTATGTCTTACTTAGTTTTTCATATCAAGTTTGTACAGAAACGGAAACTTTTTATTTATTTATTTATTTATTTTATTTTTTTTTTTTTAAGGAAGCAGTGCAAGATAAAACATAAAGTTTATTTAAATTGATATATTAAGCATATACTACTCAGGTTTTTTTTTTTTTTTTTGTGTGCTTTTCCATTTTGCTGGTGCAAATCTAGCCAAGCAAAACTTTATTGGCGGCAGTGATGCATTAATGGATTATTATTTAATTTGTAACTTGGGTTTATTTATTTTTTTAATTTAAAGTTAATTTACATCCGTAATTATGCATATGATAAAATAAATGTTGTATTTAGCTTTAAGCAAAATTTCAGAAACTTTACTTCTTAAAAAAAAAAAAAAAAAAACTTAATAAATAATAGTTTCCTTAATTTTCTTATTATCACTCCAAGTGTTTTGAAACAATTACTTTCTTAGGTGCTTAAAGACAAGTGTCTGTTGTATCATTTTGACGAGTGAAATGGAAAAGTACTTTTTTTTTTCCCCCTCCCAATACCTGAATTTTTATATTTTTTTAATTTTATGAAGTCTATGTCATCTTGAACATTTTTTTCATTTTGACAGTGTTTGTTTAATTTGCCAAAATTATTTCATATATAATTGCATTTAGCTTCCACACTTTTTAGCTATTTTTAAATAAAAAACACACTTCTTTGTATATTCTCTTAACAAATATTTAGAGTTAAGAAAAATTTGATAAAGACTTACTCAATTTTGGAGTAATCCTTTTTATTTTAATATAGTGGGATTGCCTCTAACGTGAACCTTGTTTTTCCTGCATTACTTGGTTACCACAGAAAAATTTATAGGTAGCATAAGATTGGTCAGTTTTAGATATCAGAAATTAAATTATTGTTCCCAAAAAATTTACTCTTCTAATTTTCTTTAAACTTCCTGTATAAATTATCTTTCGTATGCCTTAAGACATATGTATTATTTTTTTATCACAGAAAAATTGTTAGGCAAGTGATTGATAACAAGGCTGGAAAGTTGGTACAGAATTCATACCACAAGTAAATGAAACAGAATTTTCTTCTTATTAAACTAATTATTTAATAGGCAGAGAAATATTTTAAATGATTACTGCTATGAGTTCTGTATTAATTTTATAGCCTTGGTGGTGTCATTTATGTCTTCTGACCATATTACTTCCAAAATAGTTTATAACAGTCAGGGGCGGTCCAACGGAATTTTGACACCCGTGCAAGTATCCATATCAGCACCTCCCTCCCTCTAACAACTACTTGTTTTGTCTACTCCAACCCCCCCAATCTCGAAAAAAGGTGACTGCAATTTAGTGGTCATAAATTATGCAGATATATATATATATATACATACTTTCTTCTAAAAAATCTCATGTATTCATAGAAAAAAAACAAACAAAAAAAACTAAAAGCAGTCTTTAGGGACTGCCGATAGAAATGAAAACTAAGTAACTTGTGAATTGTATTGTCGAGCTATTAGATTATTATTTTCAAATTATTTTTGGTTTGTAAAGAAGTGTTTATGATCTGTATTATATGATTCGGCACAATATTTTTAGCTACCCATATTAAATGAACTAAGCCTTATATTAGGTAAAAATATTGATTACTTATGAAATTATTTTAATTAGTTGCTGAGATACAAAAGGAAACTGATTCAGGACACCTCAAAACGTGCAAATCAGGTGAAATCTCGAATTCCACTTTCGATAATATAAAAGAACTTTAAAATATCTTTCGAATGATGTATTAAAAATAATTTAATCATAATTAGAATTTGAAATTTTTAAATATTACAGCGCCATCTGGCGGTAGAAATTTCTGTAAGCTACTGTTTGATTCCAACTCAACAAAGTTTTCAAATGATGTATTACTTATGAAATTATTTTAATTAGTAGCTGAGATACAAAAGAAAACCCATTCAGGACACCTCAACATTTTCTATTAAACTAGACAGCCTTTGCCCCCCTTAGCGGTCATTATTTCCAAATGAACCCATTTCCAAATTTGCTGCTTACATATTATCCTGGCAAGCCATATACGCCAACTCGAAAACAGGGGCGTGTAATTGATGGGGAGCGCTTTGAAAATGCTTTCTCTTCTATGAAGATTCAGCACGACAATGAAAGGCACAGAAAATTTACGCTAGTCCCAGTCTGCGACCCCTGCAATTCATGATAGTCACCTCGGGGTGAATGTGAGATAATCAGAAGAAATCATAAAACTGCCAAAGAGAAAATCCATGAGTGTTTCGAAGACAGGAAGATAAGGAATTGGGGGTGGGGGGTGGATAGTGGGTGTTTCGGTTTCATCTTCTCTTTGTAGTGGAAATAAGAGAGAATACTGTGATTACGATTTGTAGGCAAACATTTGATATAGCTTTTTTTTTTTTTAAAGAAAAAAAAAAAAAAAGCTTATCAAAATTGTAAATAAAAAAGTCCCGAGAAAATTTTCGTCCTTTTAGCGCCCTTTCATTTGTGCATCGAGCGAGAGCCCCGTGCGACTGCACACCCTTTGGTCTGCCTCTGATAATAGTCGATACTGGAAGGTGGAAGTCATGTGATTGTTAGAAAGAAGATTAAAAAATAAATTCTGCAAGTTGTATTATAAGACATAGTATGAAGCAACGCTGAAGTTATTTTGGATTGAATCTCAGGTATAATATTAGATCAGTTTAGTTGGTGCTAGAGTCCTGCCCGAAAAAAAAAATTTCATCAACACGAAAACCGACCCTAACCCACAACAGAGAATTTTTTGCGACCCGAAACCCGAAAAATAAATCAACATTACTTATTCATCTAAAAGTGATGCAAAACAAGGTAAAATGATTTTACATGATATAAAATAATGTAAATTTTCATTGTCACACAGTTGGTAAATTATAAAAAAAAAAAACTAGTATGTTGTGGCCACCACAAGACATTCTTCTATATTTTTCTGTCAAATTCACTAAGTGCGAATAATTTATTAAAACTATTATTAAAAAGTTTAACGTGATGAATGCATATGCAAATAATTTTCATCTTAGGGAAATCTAACACTAAATATCCAAAGAGAGACAGTATTATCGTCTGTAAATAACTTCTTAAACAATGTGCTTTTATAATGGTTATCTCGCATATCATGGTTTGTACAGTTATATGGCATAGAAGTTGAGATACAGCCATCCTGTTATCGATGAAATTTGCAGTATAGCAGCGCCACCTATTGGCCGACAAGCATTCAAACTGAGTCAGCATAATGTCTCATAATCGCCTTCTCCCATATTAAGTTTTGTTTGATGATACACAATAGAACCTGAGATATAGCTTTCCTTGTAATCGGGGAAATCGCTGAGTAGTAGCGCCACCTGTTGAGCAGTTTACACCAAAAGTTGACAGGCACTAATATATATTAAACGGCACCTACGTACAAATTTATATACAATTCTGTGCAGTAGTTCTTGAGATATAGACTTTCCTCAAATTGCGGAAATAGCTGTGTAGCAGTGCCACCTGTTGGTTGATAGGCATTCAATTTCAATCAGCATAATATCTCATATTGGTCTTCTCACATATCAGGCTTTGTTGGATTATACAGAATGAAACCTGACATGTAGTCTAGACCTCTCAAAACTTGTAAAACTGTCGAAAACCGGAAGTCGAAAATTTTTACTAATCCAATACTTTCTTCGATTGAATATAGAAAAAAAAAATATAATTACTGATTGTATTGAGTTAAAAAAAAAAAAAAAATAATAATAATGTTTGAACATTTATGTGAGTTGTGAACTTCAAGATTGAAACTAGTATGCTGTGGCCACCACAAGACTTTCTTCTATATTTTCCTATACAAATTCACGCAGTAACAATATTAAAAAAAAAAAAAAAAAAAAAAAAAAAAAGATTTTTTTTCAAAGTTTTTTTTCGTTAAAAAAAAAAAATCGATAACTTTGTTTTAAATTATCACATATTTATAGTTCAACCATTCATTTTAAAGATATTGACAAGACCTTTCGAAAGATACCCATCTTGAAAATTTACCCCTGGGGGGGGGAAGCGATGACCGAGATTTTTTTCCTAATTAACTACTACTATTATCAATAATTCATATTAATTTCACAATCACAGGTTAAGAATAACTCCCATTATGTACATTTATATGAAATTTTGTCCTATACTGCCATGTTAAAAATTTAGAAAAAATACGATCACAGCACCACCTGTTGAGTGATTGATCCCCAAATCTAATCAGCCCCAGTTTATGTCAGGGGCCAACTAAATATCAAGTCTGGTTAAATTTCGTTTAAAAAAAAAAAAAAAAAGATTTTTTTAAAAGTTTTTTTTCGTAAAAAGTAAAAAAAAAATCGATAACTTTGTTTTAAAGTTCAACAATTCGTTTTAAAAAGGTATTAACGAGAACTTTCGAAAGATACCCATCTCGAAAATTTACTCCCTTCGAGGAGGAACTTCCCCCCTAGGGGGGTTCACGAGGCTCCTACGCATACAAAATTTTTTCCCCAGTTGACTAAATCTATTATAAATAATTCTTGTAAATTTCATAATGATTACTAAAAAATAATTCTCTTTATGCACATTTATACAAAATTTTGTCCTATATCACCATGTTAAAAATTTAGAAAAAGCGGGATGGCAACGCAACCTGTAAGACAATTTTTACCAAAAGTTGATAGGCACTAATTTATGTCAAGGTGCAACTACATACTAATTTGTATGAAATTCTGTGCAGTAGTTCCTGAGATACAGTTGCCACAAAATTTTGTCACACACACACACAGACATTTTCTAAAAAGGGTCAAATCGTGTTCTACAGCTCTCAAAACGTGTAAATCCATCAAAAACCCGACGTCGAAAATTTTTACGAATCCAATACTTTCTCTATATTACATATAGAAGAAAGTAAAAATATGCTTCATTTTCAGTGTTAGTAGTTCATTGTTTAATGCTTATATTCTGAAAAAAAAAAAAAAAATGTATATGTATATATATATCTTTATTTATTGCTTTTGTTCAACGTGAATGTTTATTATAATTTGGGTAGCAGGAATATATGATTTGCAATTGAACACGATTTGACCATTTTTAGAAAATGTCTGTCTGTCTGTGTGTGTGACAAAATTTTGTGGGAACTGTATCTCAGGAGCTACTGCACAGAATTTCATACAAATTGGTATGTAAATGCAACTTGACATAAATTAGTGCCTATCAACTTTTGGTGAAAAATTGCCTTACAGATTGTGTTGCCATCCTGCTTTTTCTAAATTTTTAACATGGTGATGTAGGACAAAATTTTGCATAAATGTGCATAAAGAGAATTATTTTTTAGTAATCATTATGAAATTTACAAGAATTATTTATAATAGAGATAGTCAACTGAGAAAATTTTTTTGTATGTGTGGGAGCCTTGCCCCCCTCCCCCCCCCTGGGGGGGAAGTCCCCCCTCGAGGGGAGTAAATTTTCAAGATGGGTATCTTTCGAAAGGTCTCGTCAATACCTTTAAAACGAATGGTTGAGCTATAAATCTGTGATAATTTAAAACAAAGTTATCGATTTTTTTTATTTTTAACAACAAAAAGAAAAAAAGAATCGTATTTTTTTTTTTTAATATGGAGGACTTTTTTTTTTTTTTATTTAGTGTTATACTACTTCCCTAATATGGAAATCGTCTGCATTATCATGGAAGATAATTTTTTAAATAATAATTTTAATAAGTTATTTTTACTGAGTGAATTTGTATAGGAAAATATAGAAGAAAGTCATGTGGTGGCCACAACATACTAGTTTTATATAGCAATTTTTGCTAGTGTTCGGACACTTTTGTTACTGACTGTACATGTATTTATTTATTGAAATGATAAAAGCTATTTGTTTTCGCTGATATGTTTTACCGGTTAAAAAAAGTAGGCTATCAACGAAAATTAATTTTGCCCAAAATAAAAATTTGCCAGTTTGATTTCTTACTCATCAAAACCCCTCGTCTTTGGTTTTCACTTCACATTAAGTCAAATTTTATAATATTTCATCATAAGATTTTTAAATTTGAGAACACATTCTTTCTGTGCGTGAACTTCAGCGAATAGGGAAAAAAGATATCAATTCAAAATTGTATACTTGAACTTTGTATTTAAGCATTTATAAATTGTGAAACAAACAAACACATATTTAGGTAGAGTCAGCGAGAACTGTTTATTTGATTTAATATGGTTTAGTTAACTATAAGCTGCATTACTGATAATTCACTACCAGCGTTTTATAGTCATTCTTCTTAGTATATTTTATTAAAAATTCGTGACAATTCAGAATTGCCGAAAACCATACTTTTTTTTTCTTTTTTTTTGATATTATTCATAAGCAGCATTTTTTGCAATATGTTTAAGCAATTAAACAAAAATAGTGGTGGAAAAAATACAGGTGGTGGCAACCCTGCATATTTGGAAATAAAAGTATGAGCAATGACAAACAAATTAAACTGCTGTACATATTTCAGCTGCATTGGGAAATAAACATAAGTATATAAACATAAAAAAAAAATTGTGTTAAGTTTTATTTGTATAAGGAAAAAAAGAGAATTTTTTGGAGGGGGCGACACACCCCCTGAAAATTTTCAGTAGTGGTGCATGCTTCAGTGCCAATGCATGTTAAAGTAAATATTGTGAAAATGTAATGAAGGTATTTAGCCATTGTCTTGTGTAACATGCATAAAACTGATCCATACCTATTTAAAAAATGATGTACCTGTAAATATAGAACATACAGATTATATTATTATATAAAGAAATTTTGTTGTTAAATTTGATTATACAGGGTTCATAATCAAATATGAGAAAAAAATTCCCTGAGTTTTCCAGACAATTTTAAAGAAAATATTAGCAATATATTACAAGAAACACGCCTCTAGAGAGGCGAAAATACTTCTAATTCCATTGTATGATGTCATACTACTGCTGATCATGACAGAAATTTACATACAAATCATTGCTCACATGCGTATTTTCACAATACTTAATCATTTGATTCAATATGTAGGCTAAACAAGGAAATTATCTTATGAGAGGAAGGAAATTGTCGTTTTTCCAGGTTTTATGATCAATTTTCCCTGATTATTTTTTTAAACAAAATCCAAATTTTCTGAGTATTTCAGGTTTTTCCTAATGATGTATGAATCCTGTTAAAAATATTTGTATTTATCTAAGAGAAAAAAAATAAATAAATAAAAACTTCTTTATTTAATGAATAATTTTTTTAAATATATAACATTGCATGACTCTATAGGCCTATTTAAAGCTATCAATTAACCTTGCTGTGGTAAATGTGCTCATAAAAAAATATAACTATAAAACAATTGATTTAATACAATAATAATAAGTAGTAATAACTGCCAGAATTGCATTTTATGTTTAATGAAAAACTTATAACCAGTAACAGTGAAATCTCAATAAAAGATATTTTAATAAATATCATCCATTAGAATTTTTGAAAATGTGTTAAATAAAGAGAGTCTAAAACTTAATTTTTATCTCTTAACCAAAACGCCAATAATATGTACTATGTACGGAATACACACTATCAAAAGAAAAGGTTATTTAAGTGTATATATATATATATATATATATATATATATATATATATATATATATATAATTTAAATAATTTAATTCCTTTCTCTCTTAATTCCTCTTTAATTCCCCATCTCCAAGAATCTCTTAATCCTGAAAATCGCTTTTCACAAACTAAATTCATGGCAGCTTTTCATAATATGCGTTTTAAGAGTTCATAGGAAAAATGAAAATTTTTTCAGAACTAGGTAACGAACATATTTTTATCTTAATGACATATCTCCGTTTCTTTCTATCCTCACTTGCAACATTTAATTTCCATTCGTTATTGTTTTGTTGGACGGAGGTTTGTTGTTGTTATTTTCACATCAGCGCGGAAGACGCTTGTGCAACTTGCTTAAAGTGTTTAGGCGCATGCGTAAAGTGACGTACTACCAGCTTATCTAAAGAACCAATCAGAGGAAAAAAGTTCCCTTGTTACTGTTCTAAGTTTAATCGCCTGTGTCTGTGAGCTGGAGCTGTCTAACTGAGACAGTGTTGCCAGAAAAGAATTTGAAAATTTCCCCAAAATAGGTTTTATTTTTCCCCAAAATAACGTTTTTTTTTTTTCAAAATTTTTCCCCAAACACAAATATTATAAAAAAAAAAAAAATAGAGAATAAATTACTTTTCTATCAACAAAGCATGTATAAAACTACTGTGATGTCGATGTGGCTACCACAAGACTTTCTTCTGTATAATTTTACACAAAATTCATGCAATACAAATTATTAAATAAAATATTTTCCGCAGATTATTCAGCAGATGATTTTTATCTGACAGAATAATATATCATTAAGTGATGAAAGAAAGTGAAATTTTTGCCAATATCAGATTTTTTTTTTTTTTTTTTCGTTAAAAAAATATCTATAACTTTGTTTTAAATTATCACCTATCTATGATTCAACCATTCGTTTTAAAAATGATGACGAGATGTTTTGAAAAATAACCATATTGAAAATTTACACATCACGGAGGATGTTCTTCCCAGAGGGGAAGCGATGCTCCCATATGCACAAACTTTTTCTCTAGTTTACTACTCATATTATCAATAACTCCTATCAATTTTACAATCACACGTTAAAAAAAACTCATGTACATTTATGTAAAATTTTGTCCGACACTGTCATGTTAAAAATTTAGAAATAAATGTGATCGCAGCGTTACCTGTTGAGCGATTGATCCCCAAATCTATGCAGCACCAGTTTATGTCAGGGCCCAACTAAATACAACTTTGGTTAAATTTGGTTCGTTGGTTGGTGAGATGCAGCGTCCACAAATTTTGTGATACACACGCATACGCAGACAGACATTTTTTTAAAAAGTCAAACTGGGCTTGGGACATCCTAAAGAGTGAAAATCCATCGAAAACTGAAGTTCGAAAAATTAAAAAATGCATTGTTATCGTGTTTTGAACTATTCTAAAAGTTTCAAATGTCTAGCTAGTCGGGAAGTTATATAATCGATGAATCATACAAACTATACCGAAGGCAGCGGGGACTCAAAATATTGTGTTAAAAGTATTAAAAACATGCATTGTCATCCTGTTCGGAGCTATTCTAAAAGTTTCAAATGCCTAGCTAGTCGGGAAGTTATGTATTGTTGAATCATATAAACGCTACCGAAGGCAGCGGAGATCCGAAGTAATTGCCTAAAAGTATTAAAAATGCATTGTCATCATGTTCTGAGCTATTCTAAAAGTTTCAAATGTCTAGCTAGTCGAGAAGTTAGTTAAATAAAATTTCTATTGAATTATATAAACGCTACCGAAGGCATCAGGCATCCAAAACAATTCGATAAAAGTATTTTAAAAAATGCATTGCCATTGTGTTCTGAGTTATTCTAAAAGTTTCAAATGTCTAGCTAATCGGAAAGTTAGTAAAAAATATATTGCAAGATTTGTACTGAAGAAACAAACAAGATAGCGAGTCAATAAAAACATGATAAAAATATCAGCATAGTAACTGCATCCTCAGGGCTATATATTCCAGAATCGATTTGGCAAGAATTCATATCCTCAGGTCCTTATATGTATACCTTATAATATTTCCTGCAGTTCGGTAAAATGTGTCGCAAGATACAACTTTCAATATATTTTGCTAACGTACAGTCACCCCAAAAAAAAACGCCACCCCCCCACCTAATTTCGCCGTAAATTATCGTAGAAACATGCGACTGGTACCGATCAGTTTCTAATAACGTCTAGTTTATAATGTTATAGTTAGATTTTACTTAGGGGGTCGTCTACATATTAAAACTGACATCAACTTCATTTTTTTCAATGGTAACCCCCGTTTTTTATAATATTTTTGAATTTTTTGGATCAAATCATCACGAAAAATGGTATAGTTTATATATTTCGCTCAATTTTTCATAGAATTATAAGCTGTCAAAATTTGGGGATGCTAATGTTAAATGAATGTGACAAACATTAAATCATATCTTCCGAAATAATTATGATATTTAAATTCTGTTTTTTTTATTCGTTAGAATGAAGTGACCCAAACATATTCCATGCAAATTTTTGCTAAAAAAACATTTTTTGAATTATGAAAATTTTTAATAAATTCATATTTGAAAAAATTATGAATTATGACCTATGTTAATTTTTACACGAATAGAACGGGCATCATCAAAAACATGGGTTTCCAAATTTACAGCTCGTTCCTAACATTATTTTTTGAGTTACAGCGATATTTCATTTTTTACTGCTGTTAGGGGGGCGTCACTTGTTATAATTTGTATCAGCTGTGAGTCAATATTTCTATACATATTGACGAAAAACTATTTTAATTTACCTTTATGTTATTATAATTGTTTTTTAAGGAACATTTCGATGTTTATTATACAAATTGGCTTATTTTTTATAAAATTATCGCAATGCAGGCAAGAGATTGGGAAAGAATTCCAAAAGAAATGTAGCCCCGCCTCTATATTGCGGAAACAGTATTAAAAAACCTAGTTTGCATACTCGTATATGACACTATATGTGACGCTGGTATGCATAAATGTCAATGATTTACTACATTGAAATGCTGAAGACAAAATTTAAATGATTTAATTGGAAGTATGTAAAATAATTTTGTTTTATAATGTAAAGTTTTAGAAAAATTCTGTAAAGGCGTGGCTTTCGTTGCAGAAGGGAGTTTACTCGATTCTGAAATGTTAAGTCTTTGTTCTTAAATATTACATAACTTTTTCTAGCTTCTCACTGCTAAAATTCTATTTTATCCCTTTTGTCTTTTGTTTTTAACTTGAATATTCTAGGATTCGTGCACCTAATTTAAGTATCATGACAGTAAAAAAACGCGGTAAGACGAGGAATATTATTTGAAAGAGCAATACGCAGTGAACAATACTTTTGTTTTTTCCTTTTTTAAAATTAATATAATTGATTTTTATTAATTTTTATCAGAATTTTTAAAACAAATTTTCTGTTTTAATCTTGTGAAATTTTCGCATTTGCTTACTCTACCGTTTATGCTATCTAAATTTTATCGCATGACGTAACATAATAAAATATAAAACTTCTATTAAATGTTTTTTTAATACGGAATAATAAAGTGGTATTTTATTTTTCTTTAAGTTTTAAAATCTATTATTGAAACAAAGTGCAATATTATTTATTTTCTATTATTCTAATCATGGCGTAAAACTGTCGTCACATTTATTACGGAAAAAGAATTTAAAACAAAGTAATATGTCTTATTACTTTTAAAGATATAGATTTTACACATTTATAATTAAGAATTCAAGTACAGTAGACGATTGCAGAACGGGGAATATTCGTTCTAGGCAATAGGAAACCGTTTTTTCCATCTCCATGTTTATTTTCATATGAATATACACAATAATATGAATATACACTCTTTCTAGTGAAAAAATTTGTTTCATACTATTTTGTTTATATAAATATGAATATAAGGAATATTCTTAAGAAATATCGTAACACACAAATTGTGAAAGAAACGCCCACTGGAGGAGTTACAGATTTCCAAATGACGTGAAACTACATCAGCAGTCGCGAAAATATTAAATATCCTTTCTCAGATTTTAGTTTAAATCTTGTTATGTATATTTTTGTATATTATCTATTGTTGGTTTGTACGCCTAAAATTAAATGTAAAACTTTATAGTAACACTTTCATGCGAGGCTTACTGTATAAAATAAAAATATACCCAACAAGAAGTAGATAATAATTGTTAGTTAGTAGATTTTAATTGTTTTTATATATATTTTTTGTTTTTTAAATGTATTTTAACTTAATTTTTTGTCTCTTAAATAAAACAGTTTTTGCTTTTAAGAAGTAGATAATTCTTTTTCTTAAATATTAAACACCTTTTTTTTAACTGCTATTAATATTATTATCATTATTACTACTGTTCTTTTACCTTGATATTTAGATTTTTGTAATTCAATATTGTAGGGTTCATCAGGGCCTGATTAAGGGGGAAGCTCGCTCTTCACACATTATTTATACTAACACCGTTATTTTTTAACAAATACTTTCCTCCTATAATAAACAGAAAATTTTCATTAAAAATTATTTTAAAAGAATTCTGGTGTCTAATAACGGTGAGTAAATTGGATTGTTTTACACCGTTCATTTTTTATAAAAAATATTTCCTTGTCAAAGCGAGGAATTTCTATGACATGAAGTAAAAAATAATTGTAAAAATATTCCGGTATGAGCGAGCTTCCCCCTTAATCAGGCCCTGGGGTTCATATCATTCAAGCTATTATTTTTCTTCGTACGAAATGATGTATTTAACTTTCAATAATAATGTTTAATAAATTGAAACCAATAAAAATCTTTTAATTCATAAGCTAATAAAGAAAGTTCTGCGGATTTGAATCGTTTTTTACTTTATAATAAACATTCCTGAACTTTTTTTCCGGTGTGAAATTTTATAAATAATGAATATTGGGTAGTTGATCACGATTTATTTTTTCTAAATGTATAGACGGTCCCCTAACACATTTTCACGTGTAACTCTGTTTAAAATTGATTTAAAGTCTATAAATAGGTAAGTTTTCCGAACTGCCTTGATCTCAGAAATCTGAATATGAGGTCAAAAATAGGGGTCGTCATTGAAAAAAATGAAGTTTATACGTGTTTTAATATGTAGATGACCCCTTAAGCAAAATATAACTACACCATTAAAAACTAGACGTTATTACAGATCGATAGGTACCAGCCGCATGTTTCTACGATAATTTACGGTGAAATTGGGTGGGGGGTGGCGTTTTTTTTTGGGTGACTGTACATGTTTTCACACACAGAGAGAGACAACGCTTTCAGGACGTATCAAAACATGTAAATCAATCACAAACGGAAAGTCAAAAATTTTCACAAATCCAATACCTTTTCTCCCTGCATATAGAAATAAAAAAATACTATGCTGTGGCCATCACAAAACTATCTTCTATAACATTCTTACTGCATGTATACAATAGAAGATTAATAAAGTACAATATGAATAATATAGAAGTTGATAGATATAGCTTTCCCATAAATGAAAGAAATTTTAATATACCAGCAATCACCGTGAGTTGATATGCACCAAAATTTATTCAACGTACTTTTTATATCAACTAACTAATATATCAAGTTGAATGCATTTATACACTATCGAAGTTAAGGTATACTATTTTTGTAAGCGGAGAAAATATCAGCATAGCGTCGCCCTCTTTCATGCAATATGCGCTCAAACTGAATCAGTAAAAAGTTTCATGATATTCATCTTACATATCTAGTATGATGCTCTAATTTACTAAAGAAAGTGAGATTTTCATGCAAATTGTGGTTATCTCAGTATAGCAGCCAGCACCATCTACAGACGCTATATGTCACATATATAATCAGCACCGCCGCTTTACACCATGGTTCAACTAAATATATAAGGCTTTGTGGAATTAGGATTAAATCTTCATTTGGCGTGCATTTATTTGTAAAGTTAAATAAGTAGAACATTTTACTAACACATAAACCCTCTCACAAACAGATACACAGGCAGACAGACAACTTCTAATTATGGTCAAATAGTGCACAGGACATCTGAAAGCCTAAAAATTCATCAAAAAATGGAAGTCTTTTTTTTTGTTTGTTTGTTTCCAAAACGGTACTTTTTAATAAGCTTTATGATTTTCTCCCCAAATTTCCACGCAAATTTATTTCTTCCCCAAACATTTTCCCCATACTTTCATTCTCCCCAAAATTTCCCCACGAGCAAAAGTTTTCCCCAAAATCGCTATAAATTTCCCCAATCTGGCAACACTGAACTGAGATGGGATAAACAGTTACTTTTCAGTAACAGGTTACTTCGTTATATCACTGTAAAAAAGTACTATTACCAGCTGCAAGAAACTCTCTGTGATTGGAGAAAATAATTACACTGTAAAAAAATAACTATTACCAGCTGCAAGAAACTCTCTGTGATTGGAGAAAAAAATTATTTTCTCCAATCACAGAGAGTTTCTTGCAGCTGGTAATAGTTATTTTTTTACAGTGTATTTTCTACAATCACAGAGAGTTTCTTGCAGCTGGTAATAGTTATTTTTTTACAGTGATTATATACCTTTGGTAACAGGTTCTTGTAACATATTATTTTTATAACCTATTACTCTTTAGTTTATGTATGGCTGTCTTTCTAATCCTTTCGGGCACGGATTAAGAGTTTAGGATGTATTACGAATGCTACGGAAATGTGGTAATTTTCACCTTACAGATAGAGGGCGAACAGATCTTGACAATCTACCAATCAGCGCGTTTCTTTACATTTGTAGTGGTCCAATGGTCATTCTTGGAAATCGTGTGATTCATTGTAATTGTACAGTCACAACCCCCCCCCCCCCCACACCCCACCTAATTTCGCCGTAAATTATCGTAGAAGCATGCGGCTGGTACCTATCGATTTGTAATAACGTCTAGTTTTTAATGGAGCAGTTAGATTTTGCTAAAGTGGTCATCTACATATTAAAACACGTGTAAACTTTATTTTTTTCAGTGCCGACCCCTATTTTTGACCTCATATTCAGATTTCTGAGATCAAGGCAGTTCGGAAAACTTATCTATTTATATACATTAAATCAATTCTAAACATAGTTACACGTGAAAATATGTTAGGGGTGCGTCTATACATTTAGAATAGGTAAATCATTATCTCCCCCTCAATATACATTATTTATTAAGTTTCACACCGGAAAAAAAATTCAGAAGTGTTAGTTATAAAATAAAAAACGATTCTATTTCGCAGAACTTTTTGTGTTAGCTTATGAATTAAAAGATTTTTATTGGTTTCAATTTAATAGACATTGAACAGTTAAATACATCACTTGATACGAAGAAAATTAAATACCTTGAATCATATGAAACCTTACAATGTTGAATTACAAAAATCTAGATACCAAGGTAAAAGAATAATAGTAATAATGGTTATAATATTTATAGCGGTAAAAAAAAAAAAAAAAAAAAAAAAAAATGTTTAATATTTAAGAAAAAGAATTAACTCATTCTTTTGGGTATATTTTTATTTTATACAGTAAGCCCCGCATGAAAGTGTTACTATAAAATTTTACATTTAATTTTAGGCGTACAAACCAACAATAGATAATATACAAAAATATAGATAACAAGATTTAAACTAAAATCTGAGAAACGATATTTAACATTTTCGCGACCACTGACGTACTTTCACGTCATTTTGGAATCTGTAACTCCTTCAGTGGGAGTTTCTTTCACAATTTGTGTGTTACGATATTTCTTAAGAATATTCCTTATATTCATATTTATATAAACAAAATAGTATGAATACAAATACTTTCACTAGAAAGAGTATAATTATTATGTATATCCATATGAAAAGAAATATGGATACAGAAAAAACGGTTTCCTATTGCCTAGAACGAATATTCCCCGTTCTGCAGTCGTCTTCTGTACTTGAATTCTTAATTTAAAATATGTAAATTCTATATCTTTAAAAGCAATAAGACATATTACTTGGTTTTAAATTCTTTTTCCGTGATAAATGGGACGCCAGTTTTACGCCGTGATTAGAAAAATAGAAAAAAAAATAATATTGCGCTTTGTTTCAATAATAGACTAAAACTTAAAAAAAAAATTACCACTATATTATTCAGTATTAAAAAAACATTTAATTAAAATTTTATATTTTATTATGTTACGTCATGCGATAAAATTTAAATAGCATAAACGGTAGAGTAAGCGAATGCGAAAATGTCATAACAAGATTAAAACAGAAAATTTGTTTTAAAATATCTGATAAAAATTTTAAAAAGATCAATTATATTAATTTAAGAAAAAGAAAAACCAAAAGTATTGTTCACTGCGTATTGCTCTTTCAAATAATAGTCCTCGTCCTACGGCGTTTTTTAAATCATGATATTTAACTTGAGGTGCACGAATCCTAGAATATTCAATTTAAAAACAAAAGACAAAAGGGACAAAATAGAATTTTAGCAGTGAGAAACTAGGAAACGTTATGTAATATTTAAGAACAAAGACTTAACATTTCAGAATCGAGTATAAACCTCTTTGCACGGAAGCCACGCCTTTACACAGTTTTTCTACAACTTTACATTATAAAACAAAATTATCTTACATACTTACAATTATATCATTTAAATTTTGTCTTCAGCATTCGATGTAGTAAATGCCATTTACATTTATGCATACCAGCGTCACATAGAAAGGCATATACGAATACGGAAACTAGTTTTTTAATATTGTTTCCGCAATGTAGAGGCGGGGCTTCATTTCTTTTGGAATTTTTTCACAATCTCTCGCTTGCATTGCGATAATTTTATAAAAAATAATTCAATTTGTATCATAAAAATCGAAATGTTGCTTAGAAAACAATTATAATAACCTTAAGGTAAATTTAAATGGTTTTTCGTCAAAATATATACAGATATTTAGTCACAGAGGATACAAATTATGATAAGTGACGACCCCCTAACAACAGTAAAAAATGAAATATCACTGTAACTCAAAAAATAATGTTAAGAACGAGCTGTAAATTTGGAAACCCATGTTTTTGATGAAGCCCGTTCTATTTATGCAAAAATTAACATAGGTCATAATTCATAATTTTTTCAAATATGAAATTATTAATAATTTTCATATTTCAAAAAAAAAAAAAAAAGAAAAGAAAATCGAAAAATATGCATGGAATATGTTTGAGTCACTTCATTCTATCATATAAAAGAAACAGAATTTGAATATCATAATTATTTTGGAAGATATGATTTAATGTTTGTCACATTCATTTAACATTAGCACCCTCATATTTTAACAACTTATAACTCTATGAAAAATTGAGCAAAATATGTAAACTATACCATTTTCCGCTATGATTTTGTCCAAAGAATTCAAATAAGTTATAAAAAATGGGGGTTACCATTGAAAAAAATGAAGTTGATGCCAGTTTTTATATGTAGACGACCCCTTAAGCAAAATTTAACTATACCATTATAAACTACCCGTTATTACAAATCGATTGGTACCAACCACATGTCTCTACGGCAACTCATGGCAAAAATAGATGGGGGGGCGTTTTTTTTTTTTTTTTTTGATGACTTTACAACTATGATGATGGCTAAAATTACGAATTGCTTCTTAAAATTTACGTATTTTGAATTATAATTAAGATAAGTAAGGATAGATTACTTTCGTCATTTTGAACAAACACTACATTTAGTAGCATTTAATCACGAATTTGATTAGCTAACAATGTGCGATTTCATTTGTGTGATTTTCTTTTCCATTACTCTACAAGGTATAATTAATCGATGTGTACAAATTTTAATATATTTACACATCACCCCATTTATCTGATTTATGAATGAGGTGTAAAACATCATTTTAACCGATTATAATTATCAATATGTATTTTTACTTTCTTCTATATGTAATATAGAGAAAGTATTGGATTCGCGAAAATTTTCGACATCCGTTTTTTGACGGATCTACACGTTTTGGGGTGTCCTGAACACGAATTGATAGTTTTTAGAAAATGTCTGTCTGTGTGTCTGTCTGTCTGTCCGTGGTTTAGTGTTTTCACCGTATCTCACGAACCAATGAATGAAATTCAACCAAACTTGGTATATAGTTGGACCCTGGCGGGGCATTGTGCTGATTAGATTTTGGGATCAATAGCCCATCAGGTGGCGCTGTGATCGCATTTTATGTAAATTTTTAACATGGCAGTATAGGACAAATTTTCGTATTTTTCACCGTATCTCACGAACTAATGAATGAAATTCAACCAAACTTGGTATATAGTTGGAACCTGACGGGGCATGGTGCTGATTAGATTTGGGGATCACTCGTCCAGCAGGTGGCGCTGTGATCGCAAAATTTCGTATGTCACACCGTATCTCACGAACCGATGAATGAAATTGAACCAAACTTGGTGTATAGTTGGACCCTGACATGGAAAGGGTCTGATTAGATTTTGGGATCAATCGCCCGGCAGATGGCGCTGTGATCGCATTTTATGTAAACTTTTAACATGGCAGTATAGGACAAAATTTCGTATAAATGTACATAATGAGGGTTATTTTAAACTTGTGATTGTAAAATTAATATGAATTATTGATAATAGTAGTAGTTAACTACGAAAAAAATTTTGTGCATGTGGGGGCACCGGTTCCCCCCCTGGGGGGAAGTACCCCCCGGGGGGGGGTAAATTTTCAAGATGGGTATCTTTCGAAAGATCTCGTCAATACCTTTAAAACGAATGATTGAACTATAAATCTGTGACAATTTGAAACAAAGTTATCGATTTTTTTACTTTTAACAAAAAAAAAAAAACAGAAAAAAAATCGTATTTTTTTTTTTTTTAACGAAACTTAACCAAACTTGGTATTTAGTTGGTCCCCGACATAAACTGGTCCTGATTACATTTAGGGATCAATAGCTCAACAGGTGACGCTGTGATCGCATTTTTTCTAAATTTTTAACATGGCAACATAGGACAAAATTCCGTATAAATGGGCATAATGAGAGTTATTTTAAACTTGTGATTGTAAAATTAATATGAATTATTGATAATAGTAATAGTTAACTAGGAAAAAAATTTTGTGCATGGGGGAGCATCGGTCCCCCCCCCCCAGCGGGAGGGAGGTACCCCCGGGGGGGGGGGCAAAGTTTCAAGATGGGTATCTTTCGAAAGGTCTCGTCAATACCTTTAAAACAAATGGTTGAACCATAAATCTGTGATAATTTAAAACAAAGTTATCGATTTTTTTTACTTTTAACGAAAAAAAACTTAGAAAAAAAATCGTATTTTTTTTTTTTTTTTTTTTTTTTAAACGAAATTTTACCAAACTTGGTATTTAGTTGGTCCCCGACATAAACGGGTGCTGATTATATTTGGAGATCAATAGCTCAACAGGTGGCGCTGTGATAGAATTTTATCTAAATTTTTAACATGGCAGTATAGGACAAAAATTCGTATAAATGTGCATAATAAGAGTTATTTTAAACTTGTAATTGTAAATTTAATATGAATTATTGATAATAGTAGTATGTAACTAGGAAAAAAAATTGTGCATGGGGGGGCATCGCTTCCCCCCTTTAGGAGGGAAATACCCCCAGGGGGGGTAAATTTTCACAATGGGTACCTTTCGAAAGATCTCGTTGATAATAGTAGTAGTTAACTAGGAAAAAATTTTTGTGCATGTGGGGGCATCGGTCCCCCCCCCAGCGGGGGGGGAGGTACCCCCCGGGGGGCAAAGTTTCAAGATGGGTATCTTTCGAAAGGTCTCCTCAATACCTTTAAAACGAATGGTTGAACCATAAATCAATGATAATTTAAAACAAAGTTATCGATTTTTTTTACTTATAACGAAAAAAAACTTAGAAAAAAAATCGTATATATATATATATATTTTTAAACGAAATTTTAACAAACTTGGTATTTAGTTGGTCCCCGACATAAACTGGTGCTGATTATATTTGGGGATCAATAGCTCAACAGGTGGCGCTGTGATAGCATTTTATCTAAGTTTTTAACATGGCAGTATAGGACAAAAATTCGTATGAATGTGCATAATAATAAGAGTTATTTTACACTTGTGATTGTAAAATTTATATGAATTATTGACAATGCTAGTACGTAACTAGGAAAAAAAATTTGTGCATGGGGGGCATCGCTTCCTCCCCTGGGGGGATGTACCCCCCGGGGGGGGGTAAATTTTGAAGATGGGTATCATTCGAAAGATCTCGTCAATAACTTTGAAACGAATGGTTGAACTATATATCTATGATAATTTAAAACAAAGTTATCGATTTTTTTTACTTTTAACAACAACAACAACAAAAAAAAAATAGAAATAAATTCGTACTTTTTTTTTTTTAATATTGCTACTGATTGAATATGTATAGGAAAATATAGAAGAAAGTCTTGTGGTGGCCACAACATACTAGTTCATCTTGTTATTGTTAGTCTCATCCAGTCTTGCAATGATAAACTCGGCCTTTGCTATTCGGACCATCGGTGCGATTAGTGTGGAGGCTATTCGGACCGCTTTCTTGTTGCGCTGGTCATAATAATGATTTTGCTTATTTTATCTTGAATTTTCTCTGTAATATACTAATTATTTTGCTTGTTTCTACTGCAGATTCAAACTTTTAACATTTTGAAAAGTATAATGCGATTGATCTACAATCCATGTTTATTTCAACATTGCTGTTAGAAAACATTACAAAATAAGTACAGAAGTCATTTTCAGAAAAATCATACATGTATTTGTATAGGAAATTGGGTTTGGTTTGTATCGGATTATATTGGAACGGTTTAATTGTTAAAAAAAAAAAAAAAAAAAAAAAAACAAGTAACATCTATGTAGTGGAATATGAAGATTTATTTATACATATTCATATACAAACATATTGCGAAAATTTTTTCAAAGATTGAAAATACTCATTTACTAAGATCTGTTTTCTTGTCGCATTTTTAATTTTATTATTCAATTTTCGAAATTTTTATTTTTTTCATTTTTGCTTTATAAAAATTATTTTGAATTATTGCCCTTTATGAAGAATGTTAGCATCATTTAGAGTACAAAATTTCTGTGAAAATAGTTAATCTCTACCCCACACCCACACTCAAAAAAGAGTAAAAAAGATATTTTTTCATGCACGGGGACGAGACACATTATATTATTTCTAAATTTTACTCTTTTATCTGTGCTAGCTCATTTTCCTTGGAGAAGATGGTCCGAATAGCGTGTACACTAATCGCACCGACGGTCCGATAAACCACTTCGGATAAGCTCTTTTTTTTTTTTTTTTTTTAAGTAAATTGAAAGTTTACTTGATATAATCTTTATTCTAAGTATTTTATTTATTCTAAGCTTTTAGCTATTAGTAATTGAAGTACACGTTTCTATTTTAAATCTGTGCCATGTATATGTATATGGCGATGTTTTTATATGTGTCATTACCTGATTAACCTTTGAAGCTAAGGTAAGCTCAGTATCATTTCATGCCCCCTTTTATTCGATGAATGTTTTCTAATTTCTACACATACAGAAACAAATTTTCTCATACTAAAAATTTAGTTTCCATGCATTGGCATACAAAAATATTATAGACTGAAAATAACTGTCTGTGTTTACTATTATTAGCTGTTTTTCATTCATATGTCTAGGTGGTTCTACCCATAACAATAACATCAAGATTGTATATGATTAGTTAACAGTTTATTGATTCAATGTCTGTATTTCTGTGGTTAAGTTAAAGACCTTCTCTCAAATATTTTGTACTTTATCTTGCTTTAGGTGATCTTTCTCAGAAAAACACTTAAGCATCAGTTTGAAAACCTGAAACTAGAAATTCGGGACCATGTTTGCAATCATTTTGTGGTCGCTCTTAAATTTCAGGTTGAAGCTTCCGCTTCCTGAGCCTTTTCGGTAACCAGGCCCTGATAAATGTACTGACAGTTTACTGAGTAATGGATTAACACTAAGTGCTGATTAATGAAGAGAAGATTTAATCCACTCTTTTCTCCTCGTAGTTAATTGATTTAATTAGTTACACGTCATGGCCATTTCTTATCAGTCATGTTTTTTTCTTAATATATCAAAAATGGATGAAAATTTGGAATTTGCCTAGAAGACAGGAATAATTTGTCGAATTCTTTTAAATGAAAGCCATTTTGTCTTATTAATATTAATTTTTTAAAAATATGTATACTGTATGTTGTCATCAATAGTCTGCTTGGCAAGATTTGCAGCTTTATTAACTTTTTTTTTATGTGTATACTATATGTTGCTGCAGTAAAGTCTGCTTTGTGAAATTTGTGCCGGCAAAATTTAAAAGTACCAGAAATACATACCATGCTTGTTAAATGGTAAAAAATATTTTTTTCTGAAAAATAAATTTATATTTTTAAGAATTAGTGTTTTAAAATAATACATTACTCCATACTTATATAGTTCAATTTTGTTATCCAAAGTTCAAAAATATTTTTTTTAAAAATTGCAAATTTAATATTCCATATGTATTTGAATTTGATATTGAATATGGGGATTTCTATAAAATTTTTATGCTTTTGTCTTGTGTTATGCACTATTCATTGAAAGGCAACACAGCGAGTAGGTGAGCAGAGCACTGCTGAGATTAATAAGGGAGGCGGGGGAGAACACTTTCTTAGGGGATGATGAGCAGGGATCAGAGTCCCCTAGTAGATTTGCATTTTTTATGAATGTGTTATTATTTTCAATCAGGCACTTGAGAGAATAGCCAGTTTAAACAGAAATATCTGTCAAAACCATTTTTAAAACAATATTTAAATATTTTTAAAGCATGTTCATATACAGTAACTGTTATCTAACACTTTCATCTGCAATCTATTTTTATAGTAATATTCAAGCACAAGGTAATAAAGTTATGCAAATGCTACTCCATGTTATAAATCTTTTATTTATTTATTTAATTTAATTTGTGAATTGACTGAAAAAAAAAAAAAAAAACTACAAATAGCAATTACGAGTTCACAGTAAAAAAATCTTTCATTTATGTTCGAAAAAAAAAAAAAAAAAAAAACATTTAGAAAAAATTTAAAAAATCAGTTTTTCAAAAATGAGTACTAGTTTAATGTTTTATGAATTTTCTGAATGTAACGACGTAAGTTAAAAAGATACGTTAGGTAATGAGTAATTGCAAAAACAAATTTCCTACATAATAACATGGACTTTGGCTGTCTGCATGATTACGTATTGTACACTCTTAAATAATGCAGTTACAGGAGTGAGGGTCCATAAGAGGGGATTTTGGCCCTAAAAAGGAAGAATATATAAAGGTGTTTGGGCGTATGAAACTTTTTCTTTTAATTATATTATAACATCTGTATTTTAAATTTTCATCAATATTTTTTATACTACACTAGTACTTTGTGTGCTTCCCACGTGCCCAAAGATTCACAGTTTTGGGTTTTTGGCTAAAATTACCCCATTTTCTGGGCTTTGATCCACTTTTTTCATATGAGCGCAAGGGAGTAACACTTTATAATTGAAATATATTATGTAATATGTTATGACATAAATTATACATGTATATAAAGATAAAAGTGTTACTCCCTTACGCTCATAGTAAAAATGATTAAAAACGTATCTGTGAGTATGTGCATATGAAACATTTTGTGAATGCTGTATCTCACAAATCAATGAACGAAATTTGGTATTTAGTTGTAACTTGACCTAAGCTGGTGCTGATTACGTTTGGGGATCAATTACTCAACATGTGGCGCTTTCACCTAATATTCCATAATTTTTAATATAGAAGTATAAGAAAAGGTAGTATAAGAAAACATTTCGTATAAATATACACAAATGAGAGTTATTTTTAATGAATATTTGTAAAATTAATATGAAGTATTGATAATAGTAGTAGTTTGCTAGGAAAGAAATTGCATGCATGTAGGGGCATCGCTTTTTCCCTGGGAGGAAAGTACCCTTCCAGGGGATGTAAATTTTTAATATGGGTCAATACCCACATTAAAAATTTACATCATAAAATTATTTTTTTACATAATAAAATTTACATATTAATATATTCTGCACTGTAAGAAAATTCCGTAACGTTACGCATTATTTCAAGCAACGTTCCTGGTTTTCACGGTTTTTTTTTTCAGATTCCTGGGAAAAATAAGTTTTCGGGCGAAAACTTTCCTGAATTCAGTAAGTACGTGTTTCTTTAGCGTGGCAACTTTTTTGATATCGGTGGATCGCCATCTTGGCTTCGTATCGTTCGTAACACAGACTAAGGAATTACTTAGACCTGGCAAGACGACTATCTGGTATGAGGAAAAGTGAAGTAACTGAGGTGCTTGTACTAATATGGCTGCTCAGTTACAGTTGAGACTTCCCTTTAAGAACCGTCTTGCCGGGTCTAGTTTAGGCTGACCAGGTCATAATAGAGAAGCGTTAAAAAATGCTACAATTATCCAATTACGGATACATTTTTTCATTCTTAATAAATAAGGACTAAAAAGAAATTATTATTGATTAATAATTTACTTTCTACGATTTTTTTAAACTTAGGTAGGTAGGTAGGTTGGGTTCAATGTCGCACTAGTACTGCGTTATGGGTAATTGACGATGGTCTGGGACGCACCGCTAGGAATGGTCCAGAGACATGCCATCACAATTTTGATCCTCCACGGAGGGGATGGCTCCCCCACTTCGGTGACTCCCAGAGGTATAATTTTGATGGGAACATGGAGGACATTGTGCCACGACGGATTTTACGTGCAACAGTCACCATTAGTGTACACGGCGGTCTTTTGCTGGCTCGAGTATCGAACTTTCAATTACGAGCTCGGCAGTTCAAAATAGTTTCAGAAGCAGTTTTATTTGACATATATTTTTGTGTGAGAGGGGCCAGCCCCCCTTTTGAAGCAGATAGTTCTTAGTCTAAGAACATGATTCGACGAGGATTTATTTAACAAAATAGTATTAAGTGTACTTTTTTCATAGAGGAATTATTGCTAGCGTTCGAATAATTTTGCTACCTACTGTACTTCTTTTTCTCCCCATACCAGATAGTCGTCTTGCGGGTCTAGTTTATTCCTGTTTTTGCTCTTCCTAATATGGCTGTTCGGTTACAGTTGAGGCTTCACTTTTAGAACCGTCTTGCCTAGTCTAGTGATTTCAGCTCAATGGTCTGTGGTTTTGCTTGTACCAATATGGCGGCTCGGTTACAGTTGAGACTTCACTTTTAGAACTGCCTCGCCGGGTCTAAGTGTTTCCTTAGTCTGTGGTTCGTAACTTTTTTTCACGTGTGTCGCATGTGCTTTGATTTTTATATTAACAACTGTTGGATAATATACTAGAGAAGCTGCTTTACTTAAAATTAATCAGCACGGGATTAGTTTATCACAGAATGAGCAATACTTTATGCATATTCCATTATTTTGATATCTTCCTATATCGTTCAAAGCATAATTGAATGTCTTTAATTTCATTATATTTTCTTGCCTGATTGAACTGCTATGGTAGTTTTTTTGGAATATTATTTTAAAAAAGGTAATTGAGTTGGCAGTATTTTTATATATAATCCATTTATTTTATATATTTGTATATCGTATTTTCTAAACTGAATGTTTTTTGTGATTTTTGTTGGCAAGTATGTAAAATAAACACATGTATCATGTAAAGAAGATTGCATGAATAAATTTGATGATAGACATTTTGCTCTGAATAATGTTGGTATCTTGCTCATATTATCTATTTTAAACTGTAAATAAAAATTATTTGAATGTTTTCTTTGTATCTTAATATCCTAACTAAGTGGAATAAAGTTTCACTAAATCATCACTATAATTAATTTTTTTTTAAACCAATATTTCAAGCCATTATGATGTAATCTGAAAATTGGGTGCATATAGTAACTAAATGAAATCAGGGATGTGTACAGAAGTAGCCTATTCATCATTATTTACTGGGAAAGTTCCTTTTCAAATACAACTTTAAAAATTATTCTGTAACATGAAATTTTCAATAAAACTACTGTGATTAGTTATAATAAATTTTGAACATTTTAAGTGTTGCAAAAATGCAACCGTAGGCGTTAATGGTTTTTTTTTTCCCCCCCAAGAATTCGTTCTAACAAAAAAATAAAAAACAGTATGCCAATAAATGTGTGAAAGATCTAAAAATCTATAACATTTAAAAATAAATATTTACTTAGGCATGTATACTTCCAGAACCACCTTAACACATTAAAGATTTTGTGTTAATGATTTTTTTTTATTAGTGCTGATTTAAAAAAAAAAAAAAAAAAAAAAAAAAAGTGATGGCTTTCTAAAGACACTTGCAGCTTCTTAAAAAACATAGAACTTTGAGATTTTTCCCTTCCAATTAGGGAAATTTTATATGATACATTGTACTGAAACAGGTTACAAAATTAACACTTGTTTAACATTTTGTTACTCACGCCTTATCTGACAAATATCATTACTTTTTTCAATAACTACATTACACAGTCCGAAAGAGAATTCTTTTGTTTTGGAAAGAATTTGATTTAATGTTACTACTTTCTCCTTTAAATTCTGTTTTTTTTTTTTTTTTTTTTTTTTAATATATTTTATCAGTGTTTACGATTGATATTGGTGTATCTGATGGATATGATTTTTTTTCTTTCCTTTTTTTTTTTTTTTTTTTTTTTTTCTGCCAACAACTTAACGGCATTTCTAGTCAAATAAGTACAAAAAATTTTACAAAACTGTTAACAATTTTGCATATCATACAAATTATTGAAATTTTAATGCATCATTTTAAAAATGCACATTTTTTTATTTTTAAAATGTGATAATTTCTCAATTACAACCCCCCCCCCTCAAAAAAAAAAATATATATATATATATATATTGGTAATGAATTGGCCTGAATGTTGGAAAAAACTGAGAGTGTGATATTATGCACTGAAGACTTAGCTTTAAACTCATTTGAGTATTAAAAATAAGGGGGGTAAAAGCACTTTTAAGGATCAAATAGTTTCTTATACTGTTATCTAATTCAGGCAAAAGCTGAGTAAAGTTAAAACTAAAAAAAAAATTATTAGATTTTTAACATATTAAAAAAAAAAAAAAATGTTAAAAGGAAAAATTTTAATTTATATTCTGTTTATGCTTCTAGAGTGGCTTTTTATCTTAGAATGTTTTATAATTTCAAGGCATTGGGAATACAAATGATTTTTTCTGTAATTACAGAAACACCAAAATATTCATCATACACTTTTGAACTGAGTATTAATGAATGTTTGATTGTTAATTATTTTAATCTTCTTTTCTGAAAACAATGTCTTCACCTTTGTATTCCCAATACCTGTCATATACAAGCACTGATTTTCTGTAAAAAAAATTATAGCAAAAATGTATAACTTTTATATTCGGCGATAATTACATAGATAACAAAATTATATTTCTTTATAATCCCAAATGTTGTTATGGATTTCGATCTGTGTGCAGAGGGGGGAGTGGTAAAATATTATAAGCCTTCTGAGAGGGAGTACACAATATTTTTCAGTCAGAGTAAAGGAGGGGCAACCATTTTCTGCCATGGCGAAGGGTGGCCCACAACTTAATTTTGTCTTGTCACATGGAGAGAGGCTGCAAGACTAGCATATTCTTTCAGAATTTTAATATATTTAATAAATTTTCAAAATATTTAACTTGATAACAATTTTAATACAAAACAACTATATTAAGTTTCTTTTTTTTAAATATCTATTCTATAAAGGAAAAAAAATGCGATAATAGTTAAACATATTTAATTTTACCATCAAACTAGTCTGTACAAAATTTTAAGATAAATATTGCATTGATGAACTATATATATATATTTTTTTTAAAACGTTCCGGAAATAAACAAAAATTACCTTGCAAAACTTTTAAGCTAAATAAATTGTGAACTATGTATTGGTCAAAATCAAAATGATTCTTCAGGTACATCTCTGAAATATATAGTCATCCTGCTTTTTTACCTGGAATGTTACTGACTTTAAATGAAAAAGATTTATGTATTCTTCAGAAATGTTCCGGGTTGTTACTGACTTTTAGTGGGAACGTTTCTGAATTTTTCAGAAAGATACCTGGTTAATTCCAAGAAGGTTACTGGTATTTTGTGGGAAAGTTTCTGATTTTTTCAGAAAGGTTCCTTTTTAATTCCAGGGAGGTTACTGACTTTTAGAGGGAATGTTTCTGAATTTTTCAGTAAGGTTCCTGGTTAATTCCAGGAATGTTACTGACTTTTAGAGGGAGTGTTTCCGAATTTTTCAGAAAGGTTCTTGGTTAATTCCTGGAAGGTTACTGGTAAAAATTAGGCACATTAGCTGCCCTAAATTTCCCAGGAACGTTCCTGATTTTTTTTTACAGTGTGGTCACTTTTTTAAATACCACTATTTTTATAAACAATATCAGTATTATTCAATTGGAGAAAACTGCTGCATGTCATAAAAATAATGGTATTAATAGTGGTAGCGACGACCCTAGTCTCGGAAAATACTAAACTTTTCGGATTAATTTGCATCATTTTTTTATTTACAGTAGTCTAACCATTCACATACTAAAATAGGAATTTGAAATTCCATGGAGCCAAAAAGCCCTCTTAGGACCCTCATCCTTTTTTATTTTAAGAGCAGGAATTTTGCAGAAACAGACTAGTGGTGTAATTAAAAACATAGATAAAACCTTAAACATTACTTAGTGTGTCGTTGTTTAAATTTTTCAGACGGGTACCCGTCCCTCTTCAGAACGACATCTTCTGTGGAAGACTTGAGCTTGACTGATGTTGATCATCTTTCACCACAAGGTGGCGTCATACACGGTGCCGCTGTCGTTGCATGCCTCACTATTAGTTGTAATTTCAATCGATACTTTAAACATCGCATAGTCATAATCATTGTAATTTGTAAATTACGATGATTATTACTACGCGATGTTTAGAGAATCGATTGAAATTACAACCAATAGTATGCAACGACAGCGGCGCAGTAACCCCAGAGCGTGTATGGCGCCACCTTATGGTGAAAGATGATCAACATCAATCAAACTGAAGTCTTCCACAGAAGATGTCGCTCTGAAGAGGGCCGGGTACCTGGCTGAAAAATTTAAAAAACGATGCACAAAGTAATGTTTAAGGTTTTATCTATGTTTTTAATTAAAGTTTATACTTTGTTTTTATCTATATATTTAAAGACAAGTGGTGTTTGCCACAGTCAGAATTGTTTGATTGAAACACAGCAAGGGTGAATGAAAGACAGCGAGGCTGTTTGAATAAAACACAGCAGATAATCCAGATGAGCATATTAATCATGACAACTCTGATATATCTGAAGTTGTGTGAGAAATGCAGAGGGGTAATCGGCCAGGATGTCTCAGTTGTAGAGCATCATCATGGTAAGCAGAGTGCCCACCTGCGATTTCTGCCTTTCGCATTTTTCACACAGTTGGTATAAAAAAAAAAAAAAAAAAAAAATCAGTTTTACGCACTCCAATATCTCAAATATTCATGGTTGATAAGCAACATTTCTAAGTAATTTACATGATTTATCGGAGTTGCCATGATTAATGTGCTTACCCGTTACATTGCAGACACTGTGGCCTTACTAACTGATATGTGAGAAATGCTGAGTTGATAATCAGTCAGGGTAACTTAGTGGTATAGCTTCCATATGGTAAGTGCAGGGTTTGATTACCGGCTCTAACATTTTTGGTAGAGTTGATATAATCAATATATATATATATATATATATATATATATATATATATATATATATATAAGTAAACCTTACACACTCCAACACCTCTAATAAAAAAAAACATTTTAAAAGTTTAAATCCAATCAAGTTTTTCCTGGAATATGACTATGACGCCGAATTCAGTATTAAAAGGCAAACCAAGCAAGTTAATTCATCTCTGTTAGATTTGAGTGGAAGGCTGGTTTTTTGCACCAACTATGTGAAAAATACCAGAGCCCGGAATCGAACCCTGGGTCTTCAGCTTAACCTGCGGATGCTCTAACCACTGAGCTGCCCTGGCTGGTAACCAGTTCGGCATTTCTCACATAATATACATTGGCAAAGTCACGCGCAGCTATATCAAGTGACAAACGATCATGGCACAAATCCAATAGGCCACTAATTTAGAAATTTTATTCATGAACTTTGAAAATTCATTTCTGTTAGATTGGAGTGGAAGGCTGATTTTTTACACCAACTATGTGAAAAATACCAGATCCGGGAATCAAACCCCACGCCTTCCGCTAAAAGTGCGGGTGCTCTAGAGTTAAAAATCAGCCTTCCACTCCAATCTAACAGAAGTAAGTTAAGCCATCAGTACATAATTTCTAATTTACAATTTTTAGACACCTTAATACTTATGTATTAGGCCATTGATCTTTTCTTCAAAATAATAAGTCTTTGTCAAGTACATGTAATAGACAGGCAATGATGAAGAAATGCTATCAAGCATACATATGTGCATATACTGACGATTGCTGCAATACAAAATTTCATGTATTGTTTACTGATTTTTTTTTTTTTTTTTTTTTTTTAGATATACCTGAAACTTACATATAACATATATTAGTAATAAATGGTGCAATACAGAATTTCATGCAATTTTTAGTGACAGTGACATAGGTGTATTCAGTGATTTTTTTTTTTTTTCATGTATGCAAAACATACATACGTGCACATTGATGATTGCTGCGATTGGGAATTTCATGAAATAAAACATAATGTGTATGTACATATATATATATACATTGTATGTGTATGTATATATATATAATATACATACCGTACAAACCGGTGTATGTGCCGCAGCCCTTACGAAAAAAAAAGCTTTTTTCTTGGCTGCAGCCCTTACAAGAAGTGCAGATAATACATATATTTTTTTCTTCCTTTATCACAATCTTCAAAAATTAACTTTTTTTTTCAGTGTTTACATGGGGAAGGGTAGATAAACGGTAAAAATTAAGAGAATAACAAAAACAATATAAATAACTGTCTACTACTCGGATAGTGTCTATCCCTGAGCTACGAGGATACGATGATGTGCACTGCAAAGCTGAATAAAAGCGTTTGTGTTAAAACAAAGGGGGCAGACAGAAAACTTCACTTAAAGTAAACATTTTTCTTTGGTAAGCAGCTGGAATCGATTATGTAATATGATCATAATTAGTACAAGACTTTGAATAAACACCATAAAATGCAAGAACTCTCAACAATTGTTTTGGGTCGAAAGAAACCACGACTCTTTATCAGGCGAACAAAGTACGCATGAGTGCTCCAATTAAAATGGCAACACATCTCACACAAATAAATTAAAAAGAAAATTCAAAACCCAAAAGTGGGCCGAGTTAAAATAAAAAAAGGTGGGGTTAAACAATTAAAACACAATCAGTGAAAGAAAAATTTAACAAATAAATTCATGTATGCTTCAGAAAATAAAAGAAGAAAACAAAGAAATGTCTTTGCATAAAAGAAAATAAATCACTGGATGCAGCTAATTCATTGTGCATGAATCTGAAAATTTGTTCAGCAACAATTACTATTACTCACATGCGCATGCGTGTCGCATGCATTAAAAAAAAAATAAATGTGCAGGAACTGAGAATACATGAAAATAAACATAGGCACAAAATCTTCTTATGTTTCTCTATCATTGGATAGGCTGTCTGTCGGGTATATGGCAACAATTTTTTAGTTTTCAGAAAAGGTCCATGGCTAATACATAAGTGTTTTTTTTTTCATAAATAGTGATGACTAGGGCTCATGCTAGTAATAAAAGCATTTTTGTGGTTGAAAAATATAAAATGATAGACAAATATATACAAATGTGTACTCTTAAAACATTTTTCTGCGTGCATCGTAGCATTGATGTAAAAACAATACACTTATATTTAAGCTATAAACAAGTTTTTTTTTTCTTGTGTGTGTGTGTGTATGTTTATTTAAATAACATAATTCACATAAATGGGGGAAAAAATTATCTTCTAAAAATTAATTTCCACACAAAAATTGTACCAGATAGGTTTTTAACAACTTGCAATATAAAATGTTGGAAAAATTGGTGGTAAAATGTAGAATAGTTGTTTTTAATTGAAATAACTAAGATGACCTTTCATCAGGTCATAAATGTCAAATTGCAGTGAGAAAGCAAAAGTGTAATATTGTAGACTTAAGTCAACACAGATTACATACCTGCAAAATGAAAATGTAATCAAAGTCACAAGGCATTCCTAATAAAAAAAAAGGAATTTATTTGTTGATTTTTTTCATCTTAAACCATCTTATTCAGCAGAGATTGGGTTTTTGATGTCAAAAAGTGACATTTGAAATAACAAGAAATAACTATCTAAACCTTCCCAGTAGCAGAAATAGTGCAGCATGGCAGCGAGTGATGCAGATTTTTTCAAACTCTTTAGATTAATTTAACATCTCAAAAATAAGTGTCAAGCAAAAGAAGTCCTTCCGACTCATTTGGAAGAGTAGGTTGATTTCTCTTTTTCTTATGAAGTAGCCATCATTTTGTTTCAAAATGGCAGCTACAAATTATTAATTGACTTGGTAGAAATATTGATGTGGGCTGTACATATGGAGTCTTAAGCAAATCGGTTCATAAATACCTTTTATGTGAAATTTTCAAGTAGCTTATTAGCACTTGGAAACAAGATGACGAGCATTAAAACTATGGATGAATTTCTGCCTATGACAGAATTTAATTTAGTACGACAGGACTGCTTATATTTGTATTTTAACACCCTGTGAGAAAAAAAAAATCTGAAACTCTAGTTTAAATTATCTGGAAATATTCAGCCAAGACCTATTGGTTCTGTGGTCAGAATACACAACTACGAACCTGAAAGTTGTGAGTTCGATCCTCACCAATGAGGAAAGTTAAAGAAAAACGCTTTTACGGATTTCACAATTAAGATAGAGTAAGAAATTATATGGTAAAATTGGATATTGGCAAGCATTTTCAAAGTGGAACACTATAAATTGGTAACGACGCAAAATGCCAGATTGAAAAAAATAGTCCTATCATACTAAAAATAAAAAAAGATTGTTCTTTTAAAGGAATTAAAAAAATGAAAAATAAAAAGTTGTTATAGTTAGGGGGCGTCCATCAATTACGTGAGGCGGTTTTGACGATTTTTGACACCCCCTCCCCCTGGTGAGCTTGACTCCTTCCCCCCTCCACTAATCTCATGCAAGATTTTTCAAATTTCGTACTTTTACTATAAATGCGTTGGATTTATTTAAAAAAGCACAATTTACATTATTATTTTTATTGAAGACTAGTTTTTACGATTGCATAGATCGTAGTCTAGAATCATAGTACCGTAATTTTCTGTGTATAATCCACAGATCAGGTAAGTAAATTCTGCACCAGAAATTTTAATTAGCAAACGAGGTTCTATTTGTACGAGCTGTTTCTTCAAAATAATATAGATTTTTGTGTTAAACAAAATTTCTGGTGGAAGAATGACATATTTTATCTCCGGATTATACGCAGAAAATTACGGTAATAAAACTGAAGAATAAAATACTTAAATAGAAACTAATCTAAGTCGTTGTGATACATTCGGCTCGTACGCTGCAATGTTCGGCGAGTCACGCGTGTGGCTGGCCGATGGCGACCTAAAACAATTGAAAGGCTACTGTGCTGCTTTGCGGCGTTCGGATAGCTACGATAAATATTATCGTGTCAGATTTTTCCATAACTAAATCAAGAAACATGTTTTACTTGAATTTAAATAATTTTTCTCGCAATTTTACTATTTTTTGCAGGGGAAAAATTACGTGATATTTGCCGAGATCCCCCCTGACGTGAGATTAGGCTTGACTCCCCCCCCCCCTGAACACCTCACGTAATTAATGGATGACTCCTTATACTATAACAATTATATATAAACTGTTATAAAAACGTTTTTAAATTTAATATATTTATTTTTTTCTGCTGCATTATCATTTGATTTCAAAAAATTTAATAAATTAAAAAAAGGAAAAAATTTACTTTTAAACGAATGTATTAAATACAAAAATACATAGTGTATAACTGTTGCTAATATACGCAGATGATTACAATAAAAGAATAAATTTATAAAAAATGAAGCATAAAAGCCATTGTTTAAACTCGAAAAAAATTAATTAAAAAAATTCAAATTTGAAAAAATCCTGATGAGGTGCACACCTGCAGGATCTCAGGTTCCTATATGCCAAATTTAGAAACTCTGCGATCAGTAGTGTGAGCACCAGAGTGCAGACAGACACACACACACATGGATACTTTTTATTTATATAGATGGCAGATAAAGTTCATTAGACTACTTTAATGATACCCCTATACGGTCTAAATATGTACACCAGTTTTTTTTTTTTTTTTTTTTTGGGGGGGGGGGGGGATACGATCACACCTCCTAATTTTGTATTTAAAGAAAAACCACTCAGCAATTATACAGCAGTAAATAACTTCTAACTTACAATTTTTATCCACCGGGTACTTATATGGCCTGTTAACGTTCTCACGCATTTTTTAGATTTATAGAGTGAGATAAGGGTACCCAGTTTTTTTTATTTTTCTTTCATGTACACGGAGCATACATTCATGTGTATAAGTGTTCGCTGCAATATAGAATCGTTAATTTTTTTTTTCTTATACATGCGCAACAAAGTAGAGTTATCTTTTGATTTTTTTTTTATATTTTTTTGTTTTCATGCATATGAAGCGTGCATACATGGAAATTAGTGAATGATGAAATACAGAATTTCATGCATTTTTTTGATACAATTACAAGTTAGGCGTATCCATTGATGTTTTTGTACACAATTGGTTTTCATTTCATGCATGGGAGGGGTACATATAAGCACATTACGATCACTGGAATTGGGAATTTCATAGATTAAAACAAAACTTTAAAAAAATATTCCTAGATGCAAGGTTACAGTCGGCGGCAAAATTTATGAAGCACTAGCAATAATCCCTAATTAAAAGATATACATTTCTGTTTTGTTAAGTAAATATTTGTTGAGTCATGATCTTAGTCTTATGTTATTTATAAGAAAGTAAGGTGATAAAAATTAGTGAACAAATTAAAAAATATATATACGAAAAGTGTGAATGTGTGCATCAATAATTTTGCTACCAACTGTATTCATTGTGTATGCATCTAAAAATGTGATTATAGATATTTTATTAAAGTATCTAAAAATGTGATTATAGATATTTTATTAAAACATCTAAAAATGCATGAAAATCTGTATAGCAGCAATTACTATTGTGCATGCTTCACATTGCATACATTAAAAAAAGAAGAAAAAAATTGTACTTGAAAATAAACATTGGTAAAAATATGCTTTAGCGCACTGCTTGGTGACAATATAATTCAAGCAGGTTGTAAAAGACTTAATTTAAACATACAAATTAAGCCAGATAGGCTTTTAACAACTTGCAAAATAAAATGGTGGTGAAATAGTATACACTCATGTAATATTTATTATCTGACAGTGTAATAAGTTCAAGTATTTGTGTAAATTTATGCATGAGCACAGAAAAATGCTATAAATAATTGAAGCAAGTAGTAGCAAGTTTCAGAATTCAGACATAAAGAAGAAATAATCAAAAACACTCGCATGCATAAATTTATTAAATAGGCTTTGAATGTTTTTCTTTTAATCACGCAGTCTATGCAAATTAAAAGTTCCAAGTTTTCATGCAATTTTTTTTTTTTTCTCTGGTCATACAAATTCGAAATTTAATCATTTCATGCTAAGTACGTTAAATTAGAAATATTAATAATAATAATCTTATGATCTATGAAAGAGCACTACACTTCTAATAATATATTTCTTTTAAGATTTTTTTTTTCTTTTTTAAAGAAATATGTATAAGAAAGAAGTTAAAATACATTTAAAAAACAAAATATACATTTAAAATTTAGACGTTTCGAAAGCATATTCGTATTTGCAAGCATTACATGAATACGTATAAGTTTGTCTCGTAAATAAAATAGTTCTTGTTTTTAATATACGGTTTGATGTTTGTGTACGTCAAAGAATAAAGAAGTGTTTACATTACTTTAATAAACAAAGCTTTGACCACAAATTTACTGTGATCAAAATAATTTCCAACACGATCCATCCGATAAAATGCGACGAGCACGAGAAACTAACTATTAACTTTAATTTTAGCAATATTTTGCTTCGAGTTTCAAAGATACTACACCAGGCGGCGATCGGATCGTTTTCATTTACTCGGCTGAATTAATGCGAAACAGAAAGCTTCAGATTTCGCGCTGGCTGCAAAGCAATAGCTTTGAGTTTGGAAATAACTTCTGAATTGGTTTCCTTTCTTTTAAGTCATTATCTGTAAGAAATACAGCAGGGTAACCCTTTCCATAAAATGCGTTAGGGCCGAGCATCAACTTCATTTGAAATAAAGCATTGTAAAACACATTTTCTTTTTCGGAATCTGTTATAATGACTCCGAATGGGAGACCTCCAGCTGATGTAGGAGTCACAAAAAAGTACACCCTGTGTCTCTGCTTATCGACACCTCCAGAAGCATCAAGAAGCACTAATTCTCCTGATTGCTTTATTTTGTGTGCTCTGAGCATTATTGGTGTTAACAAGATAACAAAGTAATTATTACTGTCTTCACATTTAAAAAATTCTGCTTTTCCACCAGATGAAGAGAACTCCTTCAGAAGTTCTTTTAGACTTTCGAACATTTTAGGACCATCCATGCTTCCATATGTAGAATAGAACTCTTTTTGAAATAGGTTTGTAGTCACTGATATACTTGGAACATAAAAGCCATCTGCAGCTATTTTGAAATAGTCATCTCCGTATTTGAATAACAGATCTGTTTTTAAACAATGTAATGCAGAAGAAGGATTATGACCCTTGCGGAAAAGAGAACACAACATTTCTTTAGATTCTTCGCCTAAATCCCTATGTTTAAGAGCTGCAGCACTTTCAATGGCATGGTTATGGTTAATATTAAAGGAGCATATAGCTGGCCAGTCTTTCACCAATAAGTTTACATTTTTGCTCTTTGAATATTTTATATATCTGAAAAAAAAGAAGCTTTATTAATTACACATTAATAGGTATTTTAAAAATTAATGTCAAATTAGTACTATTAAATATACAGTATAACACCTTTAATTTGGACTTCTATAGCTCAAAAATTTAATAAATCGGATTTTGAAAACAAAATTCTCTTTTTATTGTTTTTGTTTGTGATGAATGACTACAGATGATGCTACTGAAAAGTGTAATTAAATTTTTATTTTTAACTAATCTGAATACTTCTTTCACTTACTCAATAACTAACAAAATAACCAGGTGCGTGACTGGATGATCAGAAAAAATATGTTAGTAGTATGTAAATAACAATTATTGACAATAGTTAATTTTAATATTATAATGGTTATTAACTAGGAATTTTGTTTTTGATTCCTGCATGTTTTCATTTTAAATTATCAGTGTCTTGTTAAATCATATTTGTGATTTATATACATGCATTTATAAATTCTAATTTTAACATTAAATCTTTTACACTGCCATTAATTTGTATTATAATTAAAAAAATAAATAGTTAAAAATAAAAATAGTTATGATTTTAAATTACATAATCTATTCATTAGAAAACCCAATTTCTGTTATATGTTACAACTGGCCAATAAAGGTTAAGTTGCGATTGCGAATTTTTCTGAAGATGAGGATAAGTCCAATCGTTTAAGCACCCCCAAAAGTACTTATTTCCAAACTTTCATCAAAATCCCTGAAACCATTTCTGAGTAAACCCAATTTCTGCCGTATGTTGCCATTGGCCAATAAAGGGTTAATAGCGAACGCAATTTTTTCTGAAGATGAGGGTTAATCCAAGCACCCCGAAAAACACTTAACTAAAAACTTTTTTGAAAATCGCTACATCTATTTCTGAATAAACCCAATTTCTGCTATATGATACAATGGGCCAATAAATGGTTAACAGCAAACACGAATTAAAGTCGCATGTTTATAGTTAATGATGTTCATCCCGGCATCAAAACTGATATTTAAGAGCTGTTCTTACATCTTTACGATAAAAATATTTCTTTACATGTACGTTTAAATGAAATTTTGCCCTATTACCCCATGTTAAGAAAATCATAAATTTCGAATAACTTCTGATGTTTTTTAATTAGAATGTTGCAAATAAATAGGGTTCTTGCCAGTGTCATAAATAACATTTTAAAACTGGTCTGAGCTCTCTGCGATCATTTGTTCGTGAGATATTGTGTAAACAGACTAACAAACACCCTACAGACGGACACCATACAAAAAATGCCATTTTCAGATTCCTCACACCTAAAAAGGTATAAAAAAAAGTCGAAATTTTTCACGATTATCTAAGTTCCCCATACCTATAATATGATGGGGAACTTAAAAAAAAAAAAAAAAAAAAAAAAATCTATTTTGAATATTTTTTTAATATGAATTCAATAATTTTTTCTATATTCAATATAAGAAAATATTAGATTCATAAAAAATTTCAACTCTTGATTTTTGGTGGATTTACACATATTGAATCCAGAATACAATATCATCACAAGAAAATGTCTGTGTTTGTGTGCAAGACAAAAATTTTGTAGCGACTTCATCTAAATATCTAAGGCACAGAGTTGCATATACTAATTTTATATGTAGATGTACCTTGACCTAAATTAGTGCCTATCAACTTTTGGTGTCAATCGCTGAATAGGTGGTGCTGTTATACAGCAATTTTCAAAATTTAAGAGAAGGCTATATCTCAATAACTATTGCACAACTAGTATATTGTAGCCACCACAAGACTTTCTTCTATATTTTCCTACACAATTTCACTTGGTTCCAATAATTTTTAAAAACTATTACTTTTTTAAATTATCTACCATGATGAATGCAGACGATTTTTATCTAAATGTCCGAAGAAAGACAGTTTAACCCTTTCCTTCCCCGTGATTCCAATTGGAATCATAACATTTCAGATTTTCTTTCTTACCATCTAACACTCCCGCTGATTCAAAATGAACAATATTAAAATCTATATACATTTTCCCACCGAAAAATACCTATTCTGGATGACTTCGCTATCTTTGTTGATAATTGAAAGTATATTTTACGCTGTTCTGATAATAATATCGGAATCAGTTTCCTGTTTTGGGCAATTTAAGTAAATTAACTGTTTGAAATATTTTTTTTTATTCTTTAATGTTTATAATATGTATTTTAATTAATTACAATATGTTATTCTCCAAAATTTTGATATTTTCATTTATTGAAAAGTTATGATTTTAAATGGCATCAGTGATTATATTAAACATAAATAAACATCTATCAGTTGCTTTCTTAGCTATATTAATTCGTACTCTGCTATAACTCCTATTTAAAAAAATATATTTATATACATTACGTTTGAAATAAAGTTATGACTAAATATAAGATTTATTGTTTTATGGAGGGAATAAGTTGGGAATGAATGGGTTAACTAACATCTTAAAAAGAGCATTTTCATAATGATTATCTCATATATCAAGTTTCATACAGTTAAATGCCATAAAAGTTGAAATATAGCATTCCCGTTCTTGGGAAAAATTGTACAGTAGCAGCACAGCCTATTGGTAGTTATTCATCCAAATTAAATTGGCATAATGGCTTTCTCACATATCAAGTGTTGTTTGATTATACGCATTAGAACCTGATATAGTCTTTTCTTAAATTGAGAAATCTCTGTATATCAGTGTCACCTGATGAGAAATTATTACTAAAAGTTTATTCACACAAATGTATGTGAAGATGCATCCACATCTAATTTTTTATGCAATTCTGTGCAGTAGTGCCTGAGATATAGCCATTTCTTAAATAATAGAAATTGCTGTTTAGCAGAACCATCTGTTGAACAGTTGACAGCAAAAGTTGATAGGCAGTGGTTTATATCAAGTTGTATCTATACATCAATTTATATGCATTTTTATACTTTAGTTCCTGAGATATAGCCTCTCCTTAAATTGCGGCGATTGCGGTATAGCAGCACCACCTGTTGAGCAGTTCACACCAAAAGTTCATAGGCACTAATTTAGGTCAAGGTGCAACTACATATAAAATTATATGCAATTCTGTGCAACAGTTTCTGAGATACAGACATCACAAAAATTTTGTCTCACACACACAGATATTTTCTAAAATTGATCAAATCATACTCTGGACCTCTCAAAATGTGTAAATCCACCAAAAACAGAAATTTTTACGAATTCAATATTTTCTACTATTGAATATATAAGAAAGTAAAAATGCCTATAAAGTCACATACAGATGCAACTTGATATAAATTAATGCCCATCAACTTTTGTTGTCAACCACTCAACAGGTGGTGCTGCTATGCAGCAATTTCCACAATTTAAGAAAAGGAAATCTCCGGAACCACTGCATAAAAATTTACATGCAGATGAACCTTGGCATAAGTTAGTGCCTATCAACTTTTGGTGCCAATTGCACAACAGGTGGTGCTGTTATACATTGATTTCCGCAATTTCAGGGAAGGCTATATCTCAGTAACTACAGCACAGAATTGCATAAAAAACTCCATGTAGATGCACCTTAACATAAATTAGTTTATGTTAACTTTTGGTTAGGTTAACTTTTTGTTAAATTTAAATTTTTTAATGCCTAGTTTCCTATTTGTAACTATACCATCACTAAAAATCTGAATTTAGTGAGAATATATATAGTATATTTTCATATATAAAAATTTTCAAATAAGAAATAAATAAAAAAGCCTTGCATTTACTTAAGAAATCAAATTCACATAATACATATTTCTGTAATCCTTATTTTATATACAAACGTATGTTTATTAGGGATGTATCGACTTTTTAGCCATACTCCTAAATTTTCAGTTTGGCTGAATATCAAATTATTTGGCTACTATTCGGCTAGCTGAATCTATAAAAATTCAACTTCAAAAATCTTAAATCAGTTGAAAAAATTCTTACATAACTGCTATTTTTAATTATTGTTAAATAAAAATCATTCAGAATAATTAAGAAATAACTTATATTTAAATTAAAAAAAAAAAAAATTTAATATAGTTTCAAAAGTAATATTAAGGAAAATTAATTAATTGCATTAATCCTAACAATTAATAATATCTAGCAAAAATCGTCTTTTATAGTAACAGAAAAATGACATTATGTCTTTAAAGCTGAATTAACAAGGAGCGTGCATGATGTTGCCATCTAAGAAATTTCAACAGATCAAAGATCATATTACATCCTGGCAAGATAAAAATGACACAAGTCATAAAAGAGCAATTTTGAGTTTGTCATTGAAAAATGTGTATGAAGTACCCCAACATGCACAAAAAAGGTCACATCTATATCTTACATTTATCCACATGAGTGGCATTTGTGTCAGTTCAAATGTAAGTTAGCCAATGCTTTAAAAAGTAAATGCACCAAAACCTGACACATTCAGAAATAATTTTCAATTTTTTCTTTTTTTCTTTTTCAAACCTAAAAGATATGTGCACAACTATACTTATTGTTATTTTTAAGTTGATTTTTCTCAAAAGCTTCATTTTTTAATTGTGCATCATTTACATACATACATATGTATATATACATACACACATATGTATCATAAAAAACGGCAGTTTTTTGAGTGACGCAGCAAAGCTCAAACAAAGCTTAGCAGCGACACTCTATTATACAGCTAATTTAACATCAAAGGGATTTGGAAACGCCGATATTTAATATCTCTGTAAATTGGAGATATTCTGATCTAATATTTTCAGAATAATCTTCTATCTTCTGCATGATGCTATCCTGAAAGTTTCACACTTCAACATTGTATATATTTTGAGATCTGGAGTTGCGATTTAAGACTTCAAAGGAAAAATGTGTTTTGTGTGAGTTTTTTTTCTCGAAAACGGCTCGAAGAAATTTTATGAAATTGATATATGATATTAATTTATTTCGTCTGAGACGCATGACGTTCTCCGTTTTTCCCAAAAAACTCTTATTTCTTAGATAATTTAGCTTAAAAATCGAACTATTTTTCCTCCGCCATGAATGCTTTCCTTCTGCAGATTCTCAGAATTCAGATCAGGCGTCATTCGGTTTTCTGAGGCTGTGGTTGGTTGGTCCAATATGAATGCAGTCAATAAAATATTTAGATTTTTTTTTATTAAATGCAGAAAGGAAACTTCATTGTTTGTTTTAAATACTTATTATATATATACTAAATTAAATTTTACTTAAATATTTCTTTCTTTTTTGTTATGAAGGAAATTATTTGATTTTAAAATTTCACATTTCGCCAAAATACTATTTAGATAATATTTCAAATAAGGAAATATTTTGTAATTATATGTATTCTATTTAATAATTATTCATAATAAATTTATAATTTTTTAAGAGAAAAAATTTCACATTTTTTTCCGATTAATTTTTTCCGACGTAAAACCCAACTAATCAATCAACCGATTAATTTTTTTCATCATTCATGTATTCATTCGCCGCCTCTGATTGGTGTTTCCTTCCTGCGCTCTCTGACTGGCTGAGACTGTTGTGGTTTTATTGTACAAGGCGTTTGCGGGAGCGGAGCTCCTCTCAATTTGCGCATGCTCCAATTTAGAGAAGAATTTCGAAGTATTATTGAGAGAGAAAAATTTTGGCGCCATCTTTTAACTTAATATAGAGTTACTATAAAAACGAGTGTGATCGCCTTCTCATTATTGATTCTATATTTTTCTTTTGTAATTCGTAGTTCCTTTCTAAATTTTTATTAATTACCATTCTCTCGCTCTCCTCTTTTTTTTTTATTGAATTGAGTGATGTAATTCTGGTGCGCTAATTTTTTTTCCCCCTATTAAGACAAAATGGAAAATAAAAGGATTACTCTATATTGCATTACAAGAAATTTATATATATTAAATAAGAAAGGCTTGCTCATGTATATTAAAATTTAATATTTGAAGTATCATAATCAGAGGGAAACTATTTATTTAAAAAATGGAAGATGAACATATTATTGGTAAAATGACTAAATTATTATTATTATTATGTATTATTATTTTGTTCTTAATGAATGGCAGTCTATAATCAATTGCTGTATAAATAACAATAAAATCATTAAAATATACTTCAATTTTATTATTTTGCTATTAGGCAATTTATGATTTTTAAAAAATTAAATGTCCATTATGTATTTCTACCAGTAAAACAAGAATATTTCGCCCCCCCTATACATAAGCACTTCAGATATTAATAGTTTAGGTTAATGAAATTTCCTTTTACATGATTTTAATTTTAAAACCAATTATAATCTGTTTTTTTTTTTTTTTTTTTTTTTTTTTTTTTTAAGAATTTAAAAAGAAATAAAGAAAGTATATATTATTTCTTCGGTGCATTGCTGAAAAAAAAAAGAATAGAAAAAGAGGCGGGGGGGGGGGGGGTAGCAGAATATATTAATATAAACTAAACTTTGTCTGCATCTAATTATTCTTTAAAAAGGAATTGAAATTTGATTTATCAAAATAAATAATCGTTAATAAATGAAAGTATTTTTGTAAAATTATATGAATATTATATGATCTGCCATCTTGTTTCGAGTGCCAGCTATTTGAAATATTCAAATTCTCATTAAAAAGGTATTTATGATCCAATTTACTTAAAACTCCATCATTTTCGTAGCCCTCATTAATATTTCCATTAAGTCCATTAATTAATTGTAGCCGCCATTTTTAAATGCTACATGATAAGAAAAAAAAAATCTACTCTTTCTATGAGCTGGAAGGACTTGATCAGTTGATCAATAACCCCTAAAAAGTAATGATATCAGAACAAAAACCCTTAACGGGTTAAAAGTTTGTGACGCAGCACTTTATTTCGATATGAATTGGAAATATGGGTCTTAAAAATAATGATATCAAATTTTGAGTGACGCTTTGCTATTAATTGAAATATACATAGATTTTTCTCATTTCATAATTTGCTTTTTTCTTCTATTTATATTTACATCACAGTACATTCATAATATTTTCAACTTCAACGTGAAAAAATATATAGAATTTACTCACTGATGCTTTTTCATTTGCATCTCGTGAATTCAAAATATGAGTTTTAAAAGAAATGATATAATTTCAGTGACGCCTGAGTGTTACTTTAAAAAGATTTCTTTTTAGATTTCATAACAATCACTTTTGGTTTGTTGAAGAAAGTGTATTTACATATTGAAATAATGGATTTTAATTTTTAAATATACTGTCAAATAATCAAACTTTCACTCAATGTACATTATAAATTGAAGTTATCTAGTTCAATAAATTGATTTGTCTATTGCGTCACGCTATCCAAAACTGCAAGTAAAATTTCTGCAAATGTTTTCTTTTTGCATCACACAATCTCTTTGTATCATAGTATAAACAGTGAAAATGTGTGCAAAGTAACATTTACATAAATTTTACTTACAGTTTTGGATAGCGTGACGCAATAGACAAATCAATTTATTGAACTAGATAACTTCAATTTATAATGTACATTGAGTGAAAGTTTGATTATTTGACAGTATATTTAAAAATTAAAATCCATTATTTCAATATGTAAATACACTTTCTTCAACAAAACAAAAGTGATTGTTATGAAATCTAAAAAGAAATCTTTTTAAAGTAACACTCAGGCGTCACTGAAATTATATCATTTCTTTTAAAACTCATATTTTGAATTCACGAGATGCAAATGAAAAAGCATCAGTGAGTAAATTCTATATATTTTTTCACGTTGAAGTTGAAAATATTATGAATGTACTGTGATGTAAATATAAATAGAAGAAAAAAGCAAATTATGAAATGAGAAAAATCTATGTATATTTCAATTAATAGCAAAGCGTCACTCAAAATTTGATATCATTATTTTTAAGACCCATATTTCCAATTCATATCGAAATAAAGTGCTGCGTCACTAACTTTTAACCCGTTAAGGGTTTTTGTTCTGATATATACATACACACATATGTATATATACATACACACATAGTTGCCAAATTTTTAATTCGTTACAGAGTATTTTTAGCCTTGTCTCTATTTCGCACCACTTTACTTTTAGAGTATTTTTTTTGCAATGTATAACTACGATATAATAAGAAAAATTTACTCGTTAAAAAAAAAATTGGTATGGAATAAAGGCAGGGTTCAAAATGCTATGGAATAAATTAAACTGTTGACAACTCTGTATATATATATATATATATATATATATATATATATATGAATATGTGTGACAATATATTGTGTTATTTAAGAAATTCTATGTGTTCATGTTCAAGTAATATTTTCTATCATTTTTCTACATTTAAATAAACCACTATTTCTGAAATTTTTTAAAAATAATTTTTTATAGTTAAAAATTAAAATATTGTTAAATGTAAGTGGTACAACAGGTAAAGTTAAAAAAAAAAAAGTGTGATTGACACTTGAATGAAATATAATCAGCTAATTTTTATTAAAATCACACAATTAACTGTGGAAGAAAATCATATTTATTGAAACTTTAATTTTCCGACTGAGTGAAAATAATGCTGGACCGGGAATCGAACCCCGGATCTTTGACTTACAAGGTCAATGCTCTACCACTGAGCTATCCAGGCCGACATCCCGGTCCGCATTACTCACTCAGACAACCTTTTAGGCAGAAACATCTCTGGTCTATCATTTAGATAGCTCAACAGAAAATAAGCCGCAGGAATAAAATTTCAATAAATATAATCAGCTAGTCAAATATTTAGTATTCAGTTGACCAAATATTCGGTATTCGATCAAAACTGCTATTCAGTGCATCCCTAATGTTTATTATTTATTATATTTAAAATTTAAAATTAATCAATAATTTGATGGTGTGTGCATGAAAATTAATTTGTTTAAAAAAAAAAAAAAAAAAAAAAAAAACTCTGAATCAAAAGTTTTTATTTTAAAAATAAAATGTAAAATTACACCAGAAAATTAGCATATATTTAAATTGTATAATTTAGCAATTTATAATAAATATGTTAAATTTAATTTAAAAACCAAAATAACAAATAGCTTAAAAATGAAATGTAATTTAATTTTGTGATTGGTTACTCATTACATAAAATTTAGAATCAAAGTGAACAGTCAGTCTCATTTTCTGATGAAGGATCAATTAAGCTAGCTTCAATGATAGACAATTTATATAATTCTTCATCATCAATATTACCTACTTACTTTGTATAAACTCAACTGTTTTTGTTTTTTTATTTGGCTTTTAATTTAATATTACATTGATTTGCCACTTTTTTTTACCAACACACTGTTTCTTTTTCATTTGTAAACAGTGTCCTATGTTTATTCTTTAAATAGTTGTCGAATAAATTCATTTTTATAACATACGGATAAGTATAAAACATTTTAAAGCAAAAGTATAAAATAAAAAATATATTTCTTAATTATTTAATGTCACCTTTTAAAAATAATTATCTTTAATGAAATAAAAAAAATCATTTAATGCTTTTTTGCTTAACTACTTGGATTATCACTAGATTTCATGTTCAATAATTTAAAAGATTTTATCTTTTAGCCCAGAAAAATTGATTTTATTTTAATACCTAGAACTAAATAGATTTAATTATTTCTTTAATCAATCTGATCATTTTATTAAAAGCAAAATTTCAAAAAAATTCCAAATTTGCACATAAATGAATACTTATACAGAGCACATATTTCGAAACTGTCTGTTATTATGGCTTCTATAAGAATATTCTACATTATTCTCAAGAATTTCACAACTCTACTCATGCTCAAGGTTAAAATTTGCTCATGTTTTGTACATTTTGTATCTCTATAGCAATTTGTCTCTTATTTATAGCATATGACTTTTTTTTTTCTGTTTGTACAGCTTTTGTTCTGTTTCGTACATATCAGTTAAGCATATTGCTTACTTTTCTTATACAGTGTCCCACAATAATTTATCTTTAAGCAGAAAATTATACAATTCCAAAACTTTTTGTCAACATTACTTCATACGTAGTATCCCACAAAATGATACATATATATTTACTTAATATATACATTTAAAGAGTATTTTATTGTACACATTTTTAAAATATTTTCTTTTTTCAAATTCAAATACCTAGAATTATAATAATGAATATACAACTATATATTTAATTATTTCTACACACTAAAGTACAACTGTACATTTAAAACAAATCTACATTAACTATAAAATCAAAATGACTTCATATTTTAATTAAAAGTATAATTAAAAAAAAAAAAAAAAAAAAAAAAAAAACCTTTAACAACAATTCTAAGGCTTGCTGGGCAATCTGTATTCTTCGATGGTCTAAGTCCTCTTGCCCTTTTATCTGTTGAGTGCTGACATCGCAAATCTACTTTGTAGATATTGCATTTTCCTGACCGAGGAAAAGTTCTTGCGATTCTACAAGTTGTTTTGGTACACTTACTAAATTCTGCAATCCACCTCTGCAGAAATACGAACATCTTATTAGATATCATATCATGTTAGGTTCATTAATAAACATTAAACAAAACTTAACATACATTAAAACTTTTAAAAATATCAATTTTAGGTTTCTAAACAGTACTTTCAGCTGCCAGTTTAAGCCAAAAATACTCAAAAATAAATAAACAAATAAAATAGGCATTCTTAATATTTTAAATGATCGATTTAAAAAACTGCGTAGAAATAAAATAATGGATAGGCAAAAGAGGTTTAAAACTAAGTAAATATATAATGTAAATAAATAAAGTGCGAATTTGTTTTCTTTCGATTAAGAAAAATAAGAGAGATTTAGACTGAACTTACTTATGCTGGAATAGGCTTCGTGATTTTTTTTTTGTTCAGAAAAGGGGGGGGGATCACTTTCACACTAGTTTAATAAGAGTTTATTTAATATTTATTTTAGGAAGGGATTGTCCTAATTGATATTTACAACATCATAATTAAACATTTAATTATAATTAGTTAATCTGAAGCGTTTTGTTTACCAATTAATTAATTATTTACATATTTTCACTTAAATATTGACAGTAAAATTTTTATTTTTCTGAAAATTTACCCTATTTCCCGTTCTTGTATATATGTATTTTATAACAAATAGGAAATTACACATGTGCACAGAAAAAAAAAAAAAAAAACAAAGATTTCTATCTTACCTTAGCAGAAGCTTCTTCAGTAATTTCTTTTACCCTAAATGTTATAAGGTTTTCGTCTTTGCATTGAAGCAAATATGTATAATCTGCAGGAAATTTTAATTTCTCAAAAAGATTTTCTTCTGCAATCGACATATTCGCCATCGCTAAGTCAAGTCACTGAAGGAAAAGGAAGAAATTTGTTGTTGCCGGCATAACCAGCAAACACTCATTAAACAAACAAAGGATTCAGCCAATCAGGAGGCATCTATTTCTGAAAAGAGTGGGATTGGGAAAAATGCTATCTCGAATTTCGTCCTATAGTCTTAATCCGTGGCGTGTCCTCATAAGAGGAAGAAGCCAGTCAATGGGAGACGCAGAGCGAGCTATGTTGTGATTGTGCGCGCATCCAGTTACTATTCGACTTAAGAGGCTACTTCAGTCACGCTCGCCGGAAAGCAAAGCCAACGTAATCCTATAGGAAAATTCGCCCCCTTATAACTCATTAACAAACGCATATTTTTAAATTCCGTTTTCACATTCAGAAAATTCACAACTGTTACATGAGAAATCTGTTTTAAAAAAATTATTATTTTTATTTTTAATATTTTATTTTTAACCTGAAATATGCGAAATTTCCCTTGATTTTGTTCATTGGTCTTGAGAAATTAATAAATTACTGTATCGAATAGCTTAAAATCGGTAGCTCTTTCTAAATGATCAAGCTTATTATTAATTTTTAAGAAAAAAAAAAAAAAAAAAACGTTTAAATGCGCATTAACAAAGCAGTTCCGAAGTATGAAAATTTGCTAAAAATTTTGCGTTTTTATTTAAATCCAAGCCTCCCACCCGGAAAAACTCGAAGCGAGTAATTAAGAGTGATTAATGATCTTCGATGGGGTGGGAATTCTTTCAGGGCCGTTCAGAATGAATCTTCAGGGGAACTAGTTTTGTATGGAGTTCCCCTCCCCCCTCCACACACACACCTCAACCTTATCTATAAATTGTTTCATGTTTCTTTCAAAAAGACTTTTTTTTGACTCCCAAAACATATATTGTGTAATGAAAATATTACAACATTGTAGAACAACTTTTTAGATTTTTGTATAATGACATAATTTAAATTATTTACAATTCATATATATATAAATATTTATATATATATATATATATTCTTTTTTTCCGTGATATACGTAAGTTTATTTTATTGTGTACGAATATGTATGCAAATGAAACAGGAATTTCTATTATAGTATTACATCGGGTCGTGTAATCCGATCTGGTACGGCTCGAATTTGCATTAATTTTTTCACACGCAATATATATGCTTATATATTTTTTATTTTCAGAAGAATTTCTAATGCTTTTTCTTTTTTATGATGAATATATCAAATTTTTGAATGCAGAAATTGGATGTCACTTCTAAGAAACATGACTCATAACATGCATTTAATTGCAATTGCGTAATTATTAATACTTAATACATTGAATTTTCTATGAGACAAACTTTCTAGCCTCCGAATGTATATTTGCATCATTATTTTATTATTCGTATATATTGTCAAAATATTTCGAACAGTGAATTTTTAAGTTTTAATATATAAGAAACTAGCAGGCAATGCCCGCTTCGCTGGTCCCTATTTTTACATGAATCACTATAATGAATTCTCAAAATTGCATTAATTTTTATCACGCGAAAAAAGAGAGAAACAAAATCTGAGTAGGAAAAATGTCGCACCGGGTTCTCACTGCCTTCGGAAAAAATTCCCAAAATGCTCTAACCCTTATTTCTATTATTTTCCCCACTTCGCCCCCCCCTCCTGTCTATCCTAATAATTTTACAAATTTGAAAATATCCGCAATCGGTTTGTAAGTATCAAAAACCTCTATGCACCAGTTTTGAACGATATATCTCTATTTTTATTTTTTTGCCGCTCTACTCCCCCCCCCCTTCCCGCCCTCCCAATAATTTTAAAAATTCGAAAATATCCGCAATGGATTTGTAGGTATTGGAAACCTCTATGTACCAATTTTGAATGATCTAACACTATTTTCTTTTTTTTCCCCTCTGCCCCCCCTTCCCGGCCCTCCTAATAACTTTACACTTTCGAAAATATCCCCATTCAACTTGCAGGCTTCTAAAACCTATCTGTATCAATTTTGAACGCCCTAACTGTATTTCTATTTGTTTTTGACCATAGCCCCCCCTTACCGCCCCACCTAATAATTTTAAAAATTCGAAAATATCCGCGATCGATTTGTAAGTATCGGAAACATCTATATACCAATTTTGAACGATCTAACTCTATTTTTATTTTTTTGCCCCCCCTCTCCCCTCCCCCTTTCTCGGGCCACCTAATAACTTTACACTTTCGAAAATATCCCCATTCGACTTGCAGGCATCTCAAACCTATCTGTACCAATTTTGAACGGCCTAACTGTATTTCTATTTGTGTTTGCCCCATGCCCTCTTGCCGCCCCACCCCCCTTCCCGCCCCTCCTAATAATTTTACAAATTCGAAAATATCCGAAATCGATTTGTAGGTATCGAAAACCTCTATATACCAATTTTGAACGATTTAACTCTATTTTTATTTTTTGCCCCCCCTCTCCCCTCCCCCCCTTCCTGAACCTCCTAATAACTTTACACAATCGAAAATATCCTCATTCGACTTGCAGGCCTCTAAAACCTATCTGTATCAATTTTGAACGCCCTAACTGTATTTCTATTTCTTTTTGCCCCTTAGCCCCCCCCCCCTGCTGCCCCACCTGGGGGCTGAATTTCTAAAATTCCAGAAATTGGTTTTTAGATATTTGCATTAGCTATATTTTAGGGCAAAAATTTCACGTATATAAATTTTTTTGTTTGAGATATATAGGATTATGCAAAATCACGTTTTACGCATGTGGAATCACTATTTGCCCCCCCCCCCTCCGCCCCCATTGGGGACCGAATTTCTAAAATTCCAGAAATTGCTTTTTAGATATTTGCATTAGCTATATTTTAGAGCAAAAATTTCACGTATATCTATTTTTTTGTTTGAGATATACAGGATTATGCGAAATCACGTTTTACACATGTGAAATACCGTTTTGCCCCCCCGCCTCCCTTGGGGACCGAATTTCTAAAATTCTAGAAATTGGTTTTTAGATATTTTTATTAGCTATATTTTAGAGCAAAAATTTCACGTATATCTATTTTTTTGTTTGAGATATATAGGATTATGCGAAATCACGTTTTACGCATGTGAAATCACGTTTTGCCCCCCCCCCCCCCGCCCCCCTTGGGGACCAAATTTTGAAAATTCAAAAAATTGGTTTTTAGACATTTGTGTTAGCTATATTTTACAGCAAAAATTTTACGGATATCTGTTTTTTTTTGTTTGAGATATGAAGGATTTTGTGAAATCTCGTTTTGCCCCCCATCCCCCCCCTTGGGGGGCGAATTTTGTAAAATCGCTTCTTAGTGGATGCCTACGTCCTAGAACGAACATTGTCACGAAATTTCATGCTTCTAGGTCCAGGGGTTTGGTCTGGGCGTTGATAGATCACCCCCTCACTCACTCACTCACTCACTCACTCACTCAGGAAGTGTTCTTTTATATATATAGATTTTGCAATATGATACACTGAAATTTAAAGCTACATTAGTAATTATATCTTAATATATATAAATCTCGTGTCACAATGTTTGTCCTCAATGGACTCCTAAACCATTTAACCGATTATAATAAAATTCGCACACCATGTGCAGTTCGATCCAACTTGAGAGATAGGATAGTTTAAATCTCAAATTATAGTCGCAATTTTAATTTATTGCTAATTATTTGTCTGTTATTATTTGACAGTCACAATTATCTGTTAACTCCAAATGATTCTAACAGATGCCGATACCTTTCGACTGGGTTGAAATGAAAGCTGAAATATATTTGGTGCTGCCATCTACACAAAGAATCTTCAACTTTTTAACCTATTAATAAATTTCGTATAATTCAATTATTTCCACTTTTTAAATTTTTGGTGTTAGCATAGCCGGCCACGTGTTACTTAGACTGAAGTGTAAATTGAATTCATATTATAATGAAGATAATACAGTGAAATTAATCCTGTTTTTTACTTATTTGTGCTTCATTGATCAAAACTTTATAATTTAATCTGTATATATATATATAAATTACGTGTCACGATGTTTGTCCGGGGTAAACTCCTAAACTAAGGAACTGATTTTGATGAAATTTTGCACACTGTGTGCAGTTTGATCCAACTTGAGAGATAGGATAGTTTTTATCTCAATTTATTGTCACAATATTGTTTTATTGCAATTATTTGTTAATTATAGACCTTTATTAAAGTTGCTCCAAAATATCTGTGAGTTCCATTAATTTAATTGTTGCCAAAAAAAAAAAAAAAATACGAGTTCATTTTCTTTCGACATAAAAATAAATACATTTAATCAAACGTGAACGTTAAAAAATTATAAAAAGTTAAATTATGCATCTCACGAAAATTGACGTCATAATCAATTTAAAGATTTTATACACATTGATAAAGTGCTAATGTAGTTCTATCATAGATATAGTAATATATATAGATCTCTCATCCCCATGTTATCGTAGAAAGATTTTTGATGCCGAAAAAAGATAAAAAATAAAAGCTTTGGAAACAGCCATTAAGTGGTATTGAAAAAAAAAAAAAAAAAAAGAAAAAGAAAAGAAAGAAAGAAATATGAATTTGAAACTGTATCTGGAGTCTTCCATTCCCCTTTAGCAAATAAATTATTCATAAATTTTATTTGCTAAAATATTAGTATGTATTCCCGTGTGTATTCACTCGGGGAAAGACGGCCATATTTTGGTAAAAACGTCGTCTTTTCCCAAATGAAAAGGAATAACTTTTTTCTCCCCAATGATCACTCTATTCTATATATGCTATACTATATCTATGAGTTCTATACGCAAGCGAAGTGTGACTCACTGACCGTCTGTGCAGCCAAGAAAAAGATTTCCTATGTTAATTGCCCACTGGATTTTTTGTAAGAAATTATTAAAAATCGAGGAAATTTATTTCCCGATTTTAATCCTTATATTTGGGTATAGATATGTATTAGTTATCGCGGGTGTTAGATTGAATTATTTTGCTGTCAAATTGACAAAATTTTAATTTTAAATTTTTAAACTCTGTCGCCCTTGGCTTTTTTTATTATTATTATTATTATTTGGCGATCAAAAGCGTAACACGAAAATATACATGCCAGATGTATGCATTGTACGAAATGTAATATGTATTATTCATTGTACGTATGTATGACATGTAATATGTATTGTACGAAATATTGTTTCATATTATTCATTACTCTTTTAATATAAGTTGTTAAAATAACCATGATTTTTGAAAGGAATTAAATATTTTCGCCAGATAATTTGGCGATATTCTTTTTTTTTCGCCAAGGATGACAGAAATGAAATCTATTCCGCTGCAAAATATTAGTATCTTACATCAGATATTTTATTTAGACATTTGAAAACAAATTTGACTTCAAACTATGATACAATATTTATCATTTTCCTTTTAATTTGTATATTATTAGTATATTAAAATTTAAAAGCATGGTATATAAAAAGTTTTTTTTTTTTTTTTTTTTTTTAAATCTTATAATTATTCTTATCTTAATCCTCAATGTTTCCCATCTTTATTGACTTGAATTTACTATTAAAATTTTAACATACTCAAAAACTTCTCATCACTTCGTTAAAATACACTAAACTTTTCCAAAATCTTTTTGTATTTAAAATGATACATGTATTTACTTTAAATGTCCAATATTTCATAAGATTTCCAATTTTAAAGTTTTAAAATATTTATCAAATTTACTTATTTTTCTGGTTTAGCCTTATTGTTTTCCCTTTTATAACTACAGCTGTTGCCCTCTTTAAAATATTTAAAATGATGAGGTCATTTAATAGTAAAATTATCCATTATAGCATATATTATATTTCACTCCGCCATAAAAATTGATTTTAAAATCGTCTGTTTCTTTTATACTTTTATTTTAATAGAATTTTAATAGAATTTAATTTATATATTAGTCATTTTAGCAATTTTATCCAAAGTAGCATTAGAAATAATATATATCACTTCTCCATTAAAATTTATAGGACCCTACAATAAAATTAATTTGTGCTTAATATCAACACTACGAAAATTTTTATCAATCGCTTCCAAATTTTGACCTAAGTTTCAAATCTCAACCCTGTGGGTTTTTACATCGGCTACAACGTTTTCGTCTTTGTTCGTAAATAATAATTTAACTGTACTAAATAGTTTACAGCCGTATAATTCAACGTATAACTTAGTCACAGCAACGCGTGGCCGGGTCTGCTAGTATATAGTCATAATGTTATATTTGTATTAAAAAAATTATAATAAACAAAACTTCATTATGTTAAATTAGTAATATTTTATCCCTTAAAGATTTGCTCAATAATGAACTGTATTTTATGTACTAAAAATTTTATTTTGTTTCTTATATAACATAAATTTAACTATACATTATTGCGGGTCGGTTTGTGGGTCTGAAGCTGCAGGTTCGTGTCGGGTTTTTGGGTAGAGTTATTTTGCGGGAAAAGTTTACCCAACTCTCGCATATTCTAATTCCTATAGCTGATTCAGTTTTTTGAAGGGAACCTTCAGCGAATGACTTTTTTTTTTTTTTCTTGAATAATATAACGCAAAAATAACCAAATATTATTATTATTATTATTATTATTATTTTCACTCTACCTGGATCTGATACCGGTAAAAGAAAAGTACATATGTAATTTTTTCTGTTTGGATTTATTTTCATTTATACTATTTTTATTATTATTAAATTTTTTTGTTAAATTTTTTAAGCGTTTTAACTATTTTGTTGCGTTTTTCTCTAAAACAGCCAAATGCTTTCCCCATATTTATTTTTTATATTTCGCATATTTTTTTGCAAGCTTTATACATTACGTTGAAATTCATTCTTCATATAAGCACAAAATTTGAAAATAATAAATAATAATAATTTTAGGAAAAAAAACTGTCTTAATACTTTTTATATTTCTGCAAATACTGTAAATAGTAAACAAAATTATCTGAAAAAGTTACAAGTCGTCCGAATCCCCCCTCCCCCAATGATATATACTCGCTGTAATTCTCATAGTTATAGAAAGTTTTATTAAGAACGGTAACCTGGTGATGAAAAAAATCAGTTTACTTCCCTCTGATCCTAGCCCTCCTAATGTTTGCGCAACACTCACTGTAATATTTCATAAACATTCATTCTTTATATAAGCACAAAATTTGAAAATAATAATAATAATAATTTTAGAAAAAAAAATCAAAATAAATAAAAAATAAAAAACTCTCTTAATACTTTTTATATTTCTACAAATACTGTACATAGTAAACAAAATTATCTGAAAAAGTTACAAATCGTCCGAATCCCCCCCCCCCCTCCCCCCATGATATATCTAATACTCGCTGTAATTCTCATAGTTACAGAAATTTTTATTAAAAACGGTAACCTGGTGATGAAAAAAAATCAGTTTACTTCCTTCTGGTAATCCTAGCCCCCTAAGGTTTGCTCATTGTAATTTTTCATAAACACTAAGTGATAAGTATTCAAATTTTCACTGAAATTGCTATCAAACAGACGTAGAAACAATTATTTTCTTTCCCTGTCATCCCCCCCCCCACACACACATACAGGATATATAATTCTATTGCTTATTTTTCCAATACTAAGTGAATGTTGAACCAATCTGATTGAAACGTCGCACTACTGTTGCAGTACGGGCAGATGGCGACAATCTGGGACTCACCCCAAGGATAAGGTGACTAGATGTCCTCATTTTTGGAGGATAGTCCCAAATGTGAAGAAAAAAGTCTGAATTTTGAAAAATTGTACTAAGAAAGATATGTATTTATCATAAATATTATCCTTCTGGTACCATTTATTTACAGTAATATATATATATATATAATAGATAACGTAAAAAAATTTAATCTTAAAATTTAGCATTTAATAGAACTAAAACAATAACAGCACACAATAATATAGAACTGAATTTAACATAGAGGAAAGACTGACACAAAAAGTTACGATATGGATTAAGAACCAATGAGTTACAATAAAATCTTAGAATACTAACGCCGACCAGAATGTTATTAAAAATGGACCATTATACTTATGAAAGAGAAAACAAATAATTAACCACAGAATTAATTGGATATAAATGCTTAAAATTAGAAGCATACCTTTCAAGGGGCGATTGCTTCATAAAGCAGAGAAAGCTGCAACGATTTCGTAAAACGATATTGCTATTCATAGCAATTTATATCATTTCACGCCCCGATCGAAGCTGCAGAGCCATAAAAATTGAAAAATAAGTGAAATATTAAATTAAAACGATGATTAAATAAAATCAGCATGGAAACCAAAGTAATAACATGAAAGAAGCATAGTAACCACATGTGTAACAGTGAACACAAACTGGAGAAAAGAAGGATGCCAAAACGAAAATTGAAATTAAAATACAAGCTCTACAGAAATCGATTAATTGAATAAACTTCAGAGCATTTTATTAAGGATAAAATACACAGAGTAATTATTAAATGATAATGTTAAAATATACTTTAAAGTTAATTAAATTTTTAACTAGTAGAGTTAAATTAAAACGTACCTAAAACATTAATAATTAAATCGTTTAAGTAATGGACGGAATTATGAAGGCATAAGACATCAGAGAGCAAGCGCCATCTATCGGATAGTTATAAAAACATCAAGTCAGTTAAATTATTTAGTTAAATTATTTAAGGAGAAAAACCTATGCAATAAGGAGTGTAATTAAGAAGTATTGACTGCAAGATTAAGATAATTTTTAGCACCGATCAAGTAATAAGAATTATGAATATTGGAACATGTTAAGTTTAGAATATTGGAACATGTTAACTTTAATCCAAAATAATTAAGCAAAGAATTGAACTTATTATTAACCCAAAATTAAGTAAACTTGAAGTCAAAGTATTAAGAAGTAGTGAATGTTAAGTTGTAAGAAGAATCAATTTACAAGCAATAATGCCAAAGAGCACACATATAAGGATAAGCATTATAAGGCAGTCATCAATAATTAAAATGACAATTTAAAAGATATTTATATATATATATATATATATAATATAATATCTTAATTTTGTTATGCAAATGGATTGATTGTTCAAACTTAACAAGGGAAGCCTCTAGAAGCCAGATGCACATAATTAAATTTAATGATAAAAGAGTTCCAAATTCATAGTATCAACCAGAAAAAAAAGAATGTAACTTGCAGTAATCCCCCCACATTTTTTTTTTTTTTTTTTTATAATTTTGTTCAACATGAAACCCTCCCAACCAACCAGCCAAACACACCACCCATCCTCCTTAATCAAACATCTGCCCACCCATCCACCTTTTTTTTTTTATTTAACCTTAGTAGTTTTTTTTTTTTTGTGTGTGTGTTAGACAGAGACCCTTAATGATAAACAATTGAATAATTAATTTTTTTAGGATAACCCATTTTTGTAGCAACATTAATTATGTGAGAGATATTTTTGTTTTTATACCTATAAGAACAAAGATTATGTATACGAAAGAGGTGATTGAGAATGATATTTCTGTAAACCGAGGTATGAAGACAAGAAGTAAAATGTGTAAATAAATTTACTTTGAAACTAAAATCTTGTCTTTTGTCATACAGATCAGTATAAATTTTACTACCATCAAGTTTAAGTTTTAAATCTAAGAAACTAATACAGTTATTGTTGAGAAGATTATGAGTTAAGGTAAGGTGAGCAGGATATTCAAATTTAAATAAATTAGGGGGAAAATTATTGATATAAAAAATTATAATGTCATCAATGTATCGGTAAAAATAGACATTTTCAATACATAATCCCTGTTCATAATGGTAAAGGTATAAATCAGCTAACCTACTCGAGCTACATCCTCCAAAATTTCGAAAATTCATCTGTACACCAGACCTGTCTCATCTCTGAAGTTTTGTAGTTCAATCTTTATTAGTTTCGGAGGTATGATAGCAGAAGATTTCCCACATACACGCATACATACATAAATACATACATACATACATACACACACACAGGCCAATTGCCAGAAAACCCTTTTAAGGACTCTGAGGATCTTAAAACATGAAAATAAGGTGAAATCTCAATATTGAATTTTTGAACCGAATACAATACTTCCATTACCTACTCTACGGTAGTAGGGTAATGGAAGTAAAAAAGAATCGTTAGAGACGTTTTTGAGATACGGACTTGCCGTTTATGAGATACATCTTTCCATTGTTGACTAAAAGTTAAAAGAAAAATCATCTGCTTACCAGAACTAACCCAATTTTGAAGTTCTGACGATCTAACTTATTAGTTTTGAAGATACAATAGTCGGAAAATCCTCCACACACACAATTACTGACCATTTTGACAAAAAAAAAATCACTTTTTTGGACTTAGGAGACCTCAAAATATGTAAATTAGTTGAAAAATCGATATCCAATTTTTGGACCGAATACAATACTTCCATTACCTGCGGTAGCAGGTAATGGAAGTAAAAAGAGGAAAGAAATCGATTGCAATGAGCATAAATTGAGGTCATTTTTGGGATGCAGCATCCTCGAAAACATATTAAAAAAAAAAAAAAAAAAAAAAAAAAAAAATCATGCAAAAGGAATTATAAGAAAAAACGTTAGAATTTAAAGCCTTCATTTACGTGCTAAACTTTAGAATTTAAAATTATCAAACCTGCAAGTTATTTATATATATATATATATATATAAACAACTAGCAAACCCGTACGAAATTATCGCATTTTTATTTCTTTTCTTATTTATCTTTAAAATTTGAAACACATAAATATTATACCAATTTCACCACTTAATTAAAATTTTAATTTACCAGAAGCCAAATTATTATTATAACCAAATAAATATTGTACAACATTGAAACCAGAATCATTCAAAGAAAAGTTTCAGAATACAGTTCATATTTGAAAACCCAGTTTTCATACTTCCGCAGGCAGTACAGTTTTAGTAAAGAACCCTGATGGCGCCTTTTAAATTTTTATCACCAAGAGTGCGATGGCATTTTATTTATTTTGGCATAATTTTTAGTTTAAAAAAAAAAAAAAAAAAAAAAATCCTATTTTGATTATACTTTTTATGATTGCGTTTTTTAGTTAATTTATGATAATAATTCCTATTCTATATATATCTTTAAAACAGTGCTTGGTTTAAAATGACGCTTGCAAAGATTCTAAAGAAGCAACTTTTAAAAATACGTTTTACCATAAAATAATGTCATCATGTAAATGTCGTCATTTTTTTTCTCAATTAGTTCATAGTCCGCGTGCTTATATATTGTTCATTTTTAAATATTATTTTTTGTCCTCGCGTATTTTATTAATTTCACCACTATCGTATAGTTTCGACAAAAAATAATTGTAACTGATCCACGTTAGAGAAATATTATATAGATAATAACAATAATAATAATAATATATTCTTATCCTTTTTTTTTTTTTTTTTTTTTTTTTTGTGCAGTGAGTAAATTTATTTCAAAATGTGCCGATAGCTGTTTTCTATTTGACAAGTATATTCTCATTTCACTTTCTTAGAAAAATAAATAAATGAAAATGAAATCTCAACAGATTTTTACTATTCAATAAATTACTCATAAACAGTTTTTTTTTTCACGCATTACGTACAGGCGTTGTTTAATCCACTTTTTTCAATAAGTAGTGTGTCCAATTTTTTCTTGGATGTTAAAAGATAGCTTGGAAATTATAAACTTATTGCCATTGTGTGAAGGAAAATGAGCTCTTGAACATTTTCACGGGAAAACTGTGTGTGAAGATTTAATTGCTTTTTCTCTGCAGGTAGTTCAGGGGTTTATGGGGATGTTTGACCTTAGGTCAAGCTGTCATCTGGCACTTAAAGTCCGGTTTCCATTTGCGCTCATTCCGCGGCATCTATTCAGAATCCTTTGATCTGATGAGCCTAGCTCACAGGAGCTCAAAGCCTTCGGACGGGCTGTTTCTAACCCCCTGCTGAGATAATTGAGGGGCCGGGAGGCAGATATCTTTGTCAATTTTGCATGCTTTCCTTTGAGTTAACTGCGCGATCTGATAAGAAAGGGCTACAACTGATGACAAGACATTTGGCTCTTTGTGTCGGAAGCGTGATTAATGACGTTTTGAGCGTTGATCTTGAGCCCAAGTCGAAACTGGCCTTAAAAGGGCTCCTGCCTTTCCCAAGCTGAAATGAGACGGGATTGGCATTTCGTAAAGTCAATCATTCTGAATAAGATACGCCCCTTTGTTGGCAACACATGCGCCTTTGGAATGGGATAATGACATTGTAGGTGACTGAGGTACCCCGTTAAGATAGCTCTGAATTTGTCGTAAGATAGAGAGTCACTGCAATATGGCTTGCGTTTTGTTTACATTTTAAGGCAGAGTTTGTGCGTAAGATAGTATTGCGCGAGGCACCGCAATCGCAGCTTTCCATTCTACAGCCACACTTTAAAAAAAAATCACTATGTTTAATTTGTAGAAGTAAATATTTCTAAGATTAAAATATGTAAGAATGTCTGAACCTTTTAAAATTTTATTTTATCCGAAAAAAAAAAAATAATACTAATTTTAGATTAAAATCATGTAATCTATATAACAGAAGATAAATGTACGTTTGGTGTCGCTATCTACTGAGGATATTATGAATTTTAACCGGGAAATTAAAGTTTAATAAACATATATATATATATATTTTTTTTTTTTTTCTTTCCTTCTAAGAGTGAGGCAGCAATATATTTTTGAAACAAAATTCACACAGTATGGCTTTCCTCCGATGTTAATACATGTATATATATATTTATACACTGTCCGTCGACAACTGATAGCGAAAATAAATAAAGCAACGTGATTCTTGGCAATACTGTTAAATGAATGGTGTTGGACTGAAGGCAAACGACGTTTCTCTCACAATTGAGCAACTTCTTTTTCATTCGTTTATTTCGAAGCGGTTTTTTTCCTTTCTTCAGGTGTTTAGTGAAAATTATGGAAAATGAAAGCATGGAATAAAGTCCTTGCACAGAAATATAAATGCAGTAAACCCAGAGAATAGTTTTTACCCACATGTCACAAACTATACTGACTTAAAAGGCAGAAAAAGCTCACATTCGGTCAATATAAACAGAATCGCCTATTCAGCGTGAAAACGTAAATGTGTCAAACTTTAGTGAAAAAACAGCAACCATTTATGTTTACTTTCGCTATCAGTTCTCCGCGAACAGACTATAAATGTTTTGAGAAAAATCTTCACAACTGATTTCACATATGGCATTACTGCTGTTTGAGAATGTGAATGTATATTTTGATCATTTTTATTAGACAGTTGTTTAAAACAATCTGCACAGAGCTATGACTTTTTTTACGTTTTGTGCAATTGAGTAAATGTTTATTCAAACTATCTCTTTCAGAAAATACCTTGGAAAAAATTTTACACATTGGGCTTTTCTCCTGCATGAGAACGTAAATGTTTAAATAGGTTACTTTTATCAGAAAACGTTCTAGAACATATTTCACACACATGTGGCTTTTCTCCTGTGTGAGTTCGCAAATGTGTATTCAGACTACATTTTTGAGAAAAACCTTTAGAACATATTTCACACACGTGTGGCTTTTCTCCTGTGTGAATGCGTAGATGTGTATCTAAATCATATTTATATGTGAATCTTTTAAGACGTTTCACACTCATATGGCTTTTCTCCGGTATGAATACGTAAATGTTTAGTTAGATATCTTTTTTGAGAAAACTTTTTAGAACATTTTTCACACACATGCGGCTTTTCTTCTGTGTGAGTTAGCAAATGTATATTGAGACTAAATTTTCGAGAAAAACCTTTAGAACAAATTTCACACACATGTGGCTTTTCTCTGTCAGTGCATGCATTTATATTTAGGTGTGCCATTTCTGATCATCCTTTAGAACATAATTCTGACACATAGACATTTAATTATAAGCGTTTCAATGTTCGTTCTATGTGCTCTCAGTCTTTACAAATTATTTAACTGAATACATTTTAGAAATGTACGGTTTTTTTCAATAAATGCACTTAGATATTTTTTACAGAAAATCTCTTAAATCATACATTTAATTACATCAATTTAACTAAGTACATCATTAAAGCAAAAAAAGAAAAAAAAAAATCAAAAATTTGCTTCTTATATTTAGCTTCTTTTCCATTTCATGGAATCAGTAATATTTATTTCCATATTGAATTTGGAAAAATTTCTGTATTGATTTTCAAAATATGCATTGCAGATAATTTTTTAAGTTTTTTTTAAGATACTTGCCTATTCCTGGAGGTGAAAGTCACAAATTGTTTCTGTTTTTTATATAACTATGTTTAAATTCAAAAACCTGCCTTCATGATACTGGCTTTTGGTTAGACTCATAGAATACTCTCAAATTATGTTACAAGCAAATGTTTCCTTCATCGATAATATTATCCATGGATCAAAACAAATGGATTTTTTGATGAATGATTTTACCTCTGTTTGAATCTTATTAATAAATTCGAAATGGCGCCTATCTGTGACTTGTCTACGGAAAAATCAACAGCACTCACACTGCTCCTATATATACGAGCTGGCGCATCAGGCCTTTTGTTGCGTAGGGTTGCCACATGTACCCAGCGTGTTTCTCTGATAAATAAACGACATTTTTTTTTTTTTTTAATCGCCTTACGTTACTTTAGAGTAACTTGTTTTATTATATTTCATAATTTTAGCTAAGTAAACTATGATGTGGAAGTTTGTTTAGCGATAAACTGATATAATCAATCAAGAAGTGACTATAAAGTGTTCACAGACCTTCTATTACTGTGTATTTGAGTTTTGGCGACATTTTGTAAAAGAAAGAGAAACCGCCCTAACAACACATCTTACCCCAGTACATCCATAGGATATCCTGAGAATGTACTGTGAAAAAAAAAATGTGTTTTTAGGAATATGATTGATGCTTATTGCTCTCATCTTAACCGGATTAGCTTCAGATCAATATTTCTTAAAATCATTAGGGAAGCAATAAGGACGCCAAGCAGGAATGCTGTCCTCTTCGGAGGCAAAAAAAAAAAAAAAAAAAAAAAAAATGGCGGTGATGCGCCTTCCTATTATTATATTTAGGGCTCTAGATGTAAGGGGCTCTATCTGGATGCAATAGAAGAAAAAATGTTAATATGTTGATCGTCTATTGGATTTTTTGTAAAAAATTAATAAAAATCGAGGAAAATTATTTCCCGATTTTAATCCCCATATTTGGGTATAGATATGTATAATTAATTGTGTGTATGCGTTAGATTAAGTTGTTTTCGCGGTAAAATTGATAAAATTTGAATTTTAAATTTCAAAGTTCTACAAAAAAAAAAAAAAAAAAAAAGGCAAACTTTTATATTCGATTGAAAACATAAACATTTCATTTCAAAGGATGATATTTACACAATAATATAATTAATAATTAAGAAACACTTTAAAAACACGTCTAAAATACATTTATAAAAAAGGTTAAAATTAATACTTTTTTATATATTTACTGGATAGAAGTAAAACTGACATAAATATAGCTTTAAATTAAATAATATTACTTTAATTTGTACACATTTTGATCTCCATGCTACACGCATACTAGCGATATCAACAACTACGAATCGTTCGCTTCATCGTTGCCAAAAACACAAACTATAAATTAACACATTTTCTTTTAACATACTAATGATTCAAATCATGAACGAATCTTAACACTTTCCCTTGTTATAAGAAAATAATAGCAATAAATTTAAAGTTCAAATTTAAAGTTTATAAAAGTCCAATTTTGGCACAAAGAGTCAATAGTCTTGGTTTAAATAGTGATTTAGTCAACATATCGGCAATCTGATCTTCTGTAGATACCTGTTGGACTAGTATTTGTTTCTCTAGCACCTTTTCTCTGATAAAAAAGTGCTTAACACTTATATGCTTAGTGCGACGATGAAACTCTGGGTTTTGTGCTAATCTGATTGCTGCTGTGTTATCAATTTGAAGCACTGGAATTCCCCTTAATTGTGTAACACCAGAAAATAGACGATTTAGCCAGATTATTTCTCTTACACATTCATTTGCAGCTATTATTTCAGCTTCAGTAGTAGAAGTTGCAACTACTGACTGTCTTTGACTAAACCATGATATAGCACCACCACTGTATAAAATCATAATGCCACTAGTTGATCTTCCAGATGTCTTGCATCCTGCAAAATCTGCATCACTATAGCATTCTAACAATCCTGGCTCATATTTATTCTTGTATGTAATACCCTTATTACATGAACCAGCTATGTATCTAAAAACACGTTTCACTTTCAACCAGTCATCTCTAGATGGGTTTTCTAAGTGGCGTGAGAGAATACCAACACAGTATGCTAAATCTGGTCTTGTACCTAACATTAGATACATCAAGGCACCTACAGCTTCTCTATATGGGAACTTTTCACTGCTCTGTTCATCATCATTTTCCACACTTGTATTTTCTTTAAGCATTGGAGTAGATACTGGCCTAGAATTTTCCATATGAAACTTCTGAAGTATTCTTTTTGCATAAGATTGCTGATTAATTTTGATACTCCCATCTTCTAAACGATGAATTTCCAGACCAAGGAAAAAACTTGCCTGTCTGTATGTGATCTTGAGTCTTGACTTAAGATCATTTATAAATTTTTTAGAGTCTTGTGGATCAGTTGATGCAACTATTCCATCATCAACATACAGACTGACAATTAACTTTCTTCCATTCTTATCTTTGATGTATAGGCAAGGATCTGCATCACTTGCTTTGAATTCAAGTTCTGATAAAAATTCTTCAAAATACTTATTCCAGCAGCGAGAAGCTTGTTTAAGCCCATAGAGACTGCGCTTCAATCTACAGACATTACTAGTACCATCATTGTAACCTTCTGGTTGCTGCATGTATATAGTTTCATCAAGTTTACCATATAAAAATGCTGAACAAACATCAAACTGGATAAGATGTAGTCTTTCATTAGCAGCTATACTTAAAATTGAACGAACAGTTCCCATCTTTGTCACAGGGCTATAAGTTTGTTCATAGTCGACTCCGTATTGCTGAGTAAATCCTTTAGCTACCAATCTGGCCTTGTATTTGTCAATGGAGCCATCAGGATTTCTTTTAACTTTATAGACCCATCTGCATGGAATGGCTTTGTGACTCTTTGGTAGTTCTTCTAGGGTCCATGTTTCATTATTGATCAACGACGACATCTCTAAGTCCATCGCATCTTTCCAATATTTACTTTCTTTGGATTCAATTGCTTCTTCAAAAGTTGTGGGTTCTTCGAAATTAGCAATAAAAACTTCAGCCATCGTTATATAATCTTCATAATGTTTTGGCTTTCTTAGACTTTCTCTGTCTCTTAACTTTCTGGATTCTATTTGTTTGTTTGAGTCTATATCAATGTTTTCTTCTTCTGTCTCATTTTCTTCTTCTATCTCATTTTCTTCACTTAGATTATCTTCTGACTTTCCCTGATTTTCAGACTCAGAAGTCCTATTTTCATCTGTAATAGGAAAATGGACAACCTTTTCACAATTTAACAACTTCTCATTAAATTTGACATCTCTTGAAAACATGATAGTGTTTCTTTCTGGAACCCAAAGACGATACCTTTCATCTCCATCATATCCCATCAAATAAGCCTTAGTTGCCTTGTTATCCATCTTCCTTCTTTTTTGTTTAGGTATGTGGGCATAACATACTGATCCAATAATCCTCAAGTGATTAATTCTTGGCTTCTTTCCTGTCCACAATTCATAAGGACTCACATTCTTAATGGATGACTTTCCAGTTCTATTTAGTAAATATGCTCAGGTATTGATGAGTTCAGCCCATAATGCTGGAGGAATTTCTAAGTCTGGATTAGAATTTTTCAGTGTTCTGGCCATTTCAACAAGTGTACGGTTCTCTCTCTCACTTCCACCATTCTGCTCTGGAGTATATGGTGCTGTGAATCTTGAAACAATTCCCATTTTCTTCAAAATAGTTTTTATTTCATTGTTGTCAAACTCTCCCCCATTATCACTGATGATTTCTTTAACTTTATGACCAAAATTTTCAGCATAAGCTAAAAATTCTTTAAGGGCATTAGCAACATCAGACTTTTGTTTGAGGAAGTAAACACAGCGAAACTTTGTAAACTGGTCTTTGAAAACAACAAAGTATTGAAATTTTCTAAAAGACTTGTCAAAGGGGCCGCACACATCTGCAGAAATTAGTCCTCCAGGAGAAGAGCAATTAACTCTGGAACCAAAACTTAATCTATGAGCTTTCCCATATATGCATGCTTCACATAATGTGTCTTGGACATTAACCTTGATATTTAATTCATTACTTAAGAGAGATTTCACATGTCGCTTATCTTGATGACCCCAACGTTCGTGGTAGAGTTGTAACAGTGACTCGTCCGAAAAGGCTAAATTTACTTCAATAAATTCTTTTGGATTAACAACTTTCATATTAGCTTTGAAAAGTCCTCTTCCTTTACTTCGTGTTCCATGCAAAACACAAACTTCATCAATCTTTAGCCAACATTCTGTTGCAGTCGACTCGAAACGACTATTTAAGTATCTATCATGAGTGGCCAATACAGAGAATAAATTCTTGCTTATTTCAGGTACATACCACACATCTTTTAATTCTTTGAACTGCTTCTTGCCATTAACTACAGTGATGATCTGAAGCGTACCTTTGCCTAGAGCTGGAAGAACTTTTCCATTGGCTGCTGCAATTCCATGAGGAGATACAAACTTTTCAAAATTTATAAAATACTTGTCATCCATAGTGATGTGTCTGGAAACTCCATTATCTATGTACCAACCATCTGAAAGAATCTCTGAAGCACATACCTCTTCATCAACTGACATCAGAGCTAAGGTAGTTGCTGTACAAGAAGTTCCTGCTTTTCTAAAATCAGAAGGTTTGGGTGGCCTCCCATCAGCAATCCACTTAGAACATGATTTGACCCAGTGGCCTTTTTGGTGACAATAATTACAAATATTTGATTTCTTCTTGTAAACATTGTATTTACTTTTTCTATCTTTTACAAGGAGAGCTTCTTGTTCATTTGAAATATCTTTATCACGGTTTCTAAATTCTCTTTCATAAGAACATAATTGTGTTGTCAATTTATCTGTTGTTCTTTTATCTTCGCCTAAGAGCAACCAACTGGACCTAAATGACAGGAACTCACTTGGTAATATATCTTGCAGTTTAGCAGTAACTCTGGTAATGCAACTCCATTTTTATTCTGTAATCCAGAGTTTAACTCATTCCATAAATTTTTTAACTTGGAGAGATGAGCTGCAATATCTTCACTATCATTCCATTTGAATTGGAAAAACTGCATACAGATATTATATAGTTGATTTTCTGAGGATGCTTCGTACAACTTATGTAACTCTATCCAAATTTCTCGAGCAGTTTCAAAACGCATTACCTTTTGAAGGGTTTCTTCGTTCATCGAATTTGTTAAGACAATCATAGCATTGTTATTAGCTTTTTGATAGTCCTTTATATCCTTCTCATATTTAGCTTGAGCAGCGCCTTCCGTTTCCGTAGGGCATTTGGCTTAACTAAAGTTCCTTGAACTACTTCTAACGCACCTGTATGGCTATTTAAAATGAACTTAATTCTATATTTCCATACTTGCCAATCACTTTCTCCAGCTAGAGGTTTTATCTGTACTTTAGTTGTATCCATATTTGTTACTGGAAGCAAGGCGTGGTTAGGCTTACGTTAGGCTTAATGCGCTGAAACGTGACTTCGTGATGAGACTTAATGCATAGCGCAGGGAAACGATATTGTTCCCATAACCTAATACTTTTCTATATATTTACTGGATAGAAGTAAAACTGACATAAGTATAGCTTTAAATTAAATAATATTACTTTAATTTGTACATACTTTGATCTCCATGCTACACGCATACTAGCGATATCAACAACTACGAATCGTTCACTTCATCGTTGCCAAAAACACAAACTATAAATTAACACATTTTCTTTTAACATACTAATGATTCAAATCATGAACGAATCTTAACAAAAATCTTCTAAAGCTTTTCGCCCTAGCAAATTAAGGCATCATCAGGGATTTAGTAATGCACATCATAGAGCAGTTTTATATATTTTTTTTGTACCATATGCTCAACAGTTAAGTCCTTACAAAAAACAAAGTCCACTGAAACCTACACTTAGAGGCTGGAACTACTACTCCGATTCAAAAAATTAGAATAATGTAAAAAAGAATGAGTTTGATGTTGCTAACGCGTCAATTTGCATACTGCGTCCACGAAAAAATATATTAAAAGTATCTAATTATCTTCAGAGCATTTATAAATATAACATAAATATTAATTTTTATCTGATATATTAATAATTAACTATTTTAAAAATATTAGAATAATTCAAAGAAATAGAATACCTCGATAGCATGGTTCAAAAAATTAGAATATTCAAATTTTTCTTATAAGTTGAGAGAACGGCTGCGGGATTAACATCTGTGGGACTATAAAATGTGCTCCGTTTAAAATGAAAAGTCGTTTGGCATTTGATTGTAGCGTAGTATTTGCTTAATATGGGACGAAAGAGCGATTTATCTGAGGCTGTGAAATATCGTATTGTGTACTTGCACGAAATAGGAAAAACACAACTTTTTATAGTAAAAGAAGTGAAATGCTCTCAAGCAAGTGTGAGTAGAGTTTTGAGAGAATATTCTAATAATAAGTTTTTCAAAATAAACACTTTAAAAGTGGTCGAAAGCCAGTAACTTCAAGAAGAGATGAAAGGCAATTGAAAAAGATTGTGAAGAAACATCGTTTTCGGCAGTGTTGTGCAAGTTCACGAAAAAAACGAACTAGTTCAAACTCAAGTTCATCGTGTAAAAAACGAGCTAGTTCGCGCTCAAACTCATGTCTGAAAGAAATGAACGCGTTCAGTTCAAGTTCATTTTTAAAAACGAGCGAAGCTCACTAAAAGTTCATTTTTACGTACATTTTTTTTTTTTTTTTTAGATATTTTTTTTTAAATAGATCTTATCCTCTGTGAACACTTTCATAGGTAATTTCCCTTTTTTTTCTAAAATTACCAATTACCATGAAAATTGTTTTTAATTTTACGCTTAATTAAACTTATTAACTTATAATTCTTAATTATAACATATTAATTTAATTGTAGTAAAAATTTATTTAGCAAACACTTCTGAATAGTGTACCCACTGTTTTTGAATGGTTTTTTATTCTCAAATTTTCAATACGTTTGTTTATGCGCATGAGAACTTATTAATAGGAGACAAATTCTATCATTTAGAGGTTCCGTTGTTTTAAATCAGTGTTGTGTAGGACCGCGTTCATGAGTTTAATTAAAGCTTTTTCAGTTTTGAGCTGAATTTCGCTCGTTTTTTAAATTGTGAACTTGAGCTGAGCAAAGTTTGTTTTCTCATGAATTTGAGCGGGAAAAGTAACTCAAACTCATATGAATTTTATTCCTTTGGGAAAAAATTTTATATTCTTGGTAGCAATACTTTCTACCCTTTTAATCGCAAGAGAGGACGCATTTCTCACAAGAGAGAAACGCATCGGGTCGGGTAATCGCTTATTAACTGCTTTGCTGGTCGGGTGCAGTTAAAATTTGCATTAATTTTTATTCACAAAATGTTTTCTCCGAAGATTGTTTTATGCTTTACTTATGAATCTAAACTTTTAAATGAAGAGATTGGATGGCATTGTCTTCCTTCCTAGTAATTTAAAGACATGACTGATAACATGAATTTAATTACATTTACCTAAATATTAATACTTAACGTTTAAAGCTTTATATGGAAAACTAATTTTTTTTCGACCTATATTTGCTTCCTTATTTTACTGTCAAAATACTTGGAACAGTGGATTTTTTAAATATATGTTTTAATATAGCTAAAAGTTTGTTTATAATTAGATAAATACACTGTTGTAATATTTTTATACCATATTTAATTGTCTGAAAGATTTCTTCAATAATATAATTGTAGTTTATTTAAAAGAACTTTTATTCAGTTTATTATATAACACAATTTTAACAATATAGCGGGTCAGAAGCTGCAGATTCAGAAGGACAAAAACCATTTTGCAGTGCGGGTCGGCTGTGAGTCAAGTTTACTCGAACTACGCAGGACTCTAAGCCAGTCCTTTCATAAGAAGAAATATAAATTCCGCTGATCACCTAATACGATTGAAGACTTAAATGCCCTATCCAGTAGGCTACCCTTTTCCTTGCTACTGTAATTTTTTTCGTGCCCAGTTTTCCACGATATTATACTGTTGTCAATTTTGTATTTCAGTTTTTTCATGCAAGCAAATCCATGCTATTTTAATAATACAAATTTTTGCGAAATACCTCCTATTATGAAAAATTATGGAAGTTCTAAGAGTAATTTAAGAAAAGTTTTAGGAAAGCCTTTCATTATAAATAAAAATATAAAGATTTAAAAGTATAATATTAAATCCCAATAATTAAATCCTGTTTGCTAGTATCATAAATGATATTTTAAAACTAGCTGTACATTAAAAAAAAAAAAAAAAAAAGAAAAAAAAGAAAAATAATCTTTAGTTCAATACACGTATATTTCAATTTTTGTGGATGCATTCGTAGATATATATATTCATAAAAAAAAAAAAAAAAATAAGAGAATTTAAATTAGATTATAAATAGCTTGTTGTAATAAGGAGGATTATTATTCTGTTTTTATTTATATTTATATTTATCTTATTTTTTTATTTTATTTACTTATTTTTACTTATTATTATTTGCATTTACCAGAAACCGCTGAAATTAAAATAATCATTGACATAAAATCTACATCTCTGATATGAAATTATTTCAATAACCTGAATACATTTTTATTTTTAATATTAAAAATATAAATAATCATTAAAAAGTATACTATCATTCTATTTAATCTATGTGTAACATGTGTTAAACCAGTAATCTTTGTTTAATCTTTTATATTTTAAAGATGCTTATCTTTCAATGCAAGAGTAAAATAAAGATAAGAATCATTTTCGCAAATAACAGGAATCTCATTTTTAAAGAAAAAAGAGAATCTGTAAACATGGATTCACGCCTATAGAGCAAGATGTGATAGTATTGATCCTTTCATTGTTTGCATCGTCTATCAGCGAAACGAAATGTCTATTACTTTTATGACAGGCGGGCAATTTGTCACACTGCCTCAGGGCTAGCTCTGGGAGGTCTTGCCGAAGATCTTTGCATCGTGGCACCAGCAGCAATGTTACTAGTATTTATAGTATTGTAGAATGCAGAACGTTGTCTGCAGCCGAAGTATTGTACTACGTAACAAAAGGTTCTCACGCTTTTTTCTTTTGAATCCAATACAATGTTGCTGGGTATCCTCTTACTAATTACCTTTAACCTACATGTTCGAATTGTGCTGAAAACACTAAACAAATCCCTCTCTTCAAAAATGGTCAGGAAACTTACCATATAACTGTTATTTATAAAGTGTATTTATTCGCAATAATTTCCAAGAAATTTTATAAACATGTTTAATTTGTTGTGAAAAAAAAAAAAAAAAAAAAAAAAAAACTTATACCTCAGATTTATCAATATATATTACTATGTAAAAAGATGCTTTTTTATTTTTATTTTATTTTATTTTATTTTTTTTAATTATTTTAAGCTTTTATTAAGATTTATTTTTAGTTCTGTAATATACATTTAATAAAGTTTGAGCTTTATAAATCAAAGATTAAATTTTAGGATGTATATTCAAGATGAGGTTCAAGATATGAGGTTCAAGGTATGAGGTTGAAGATATAACACTTTCAGATCATTATCAATTGATATTTCTTGAATATATATTCTAAAATTAAAAATGGTTTGAATTAAGAAGTTTTGTTTATATAATTTTGGAACAAATTAAAATAATAATCTAAAATATTTTTCTTGCTATAGTAAAATTTTCGTGTACATGCTATTAACAGTAGCAGAGATTCAATTCATGAGTGAGAAAATCGTGCATTTGAAACTATTAGATAGTCCTATGAACACCTTTTAAATTGATTTCTTATAAATATGTTTAGATTTTGATACCTAGTAATTCCACGAAGATTTGAGAAGTTTACAAAAAGTACGCATTTTTTCTCGCTAATACTTCTGAAGAAATTGAATAAATCTTAAAAACTATTAAATAATCTGGTGTGTCACTCACACGACTTTCTCTTACCCTGAAATTTAATACTATAAATACAGGTTGCAGATTAATAGGTAACATAACGAGTACTGTTATGTAAACCTATGTTAAACAATTCATATTAGGCTTCTGAAGAGTTTTATATGATAATTAGTTCTGTGTTAGGGGGGATATCGCCCCCCCTCAACCCCCCGTTTCATTAATGCACCTACATTTATATAGAATTTAATTCGGTTATTAAAAAATATTTCTCTTTTTAAAAAATAATTTATTAAAATTATTATTTAAAAAAAATTATCTTTTATGATAAGGCAGACGATTTCCATATTAAAGAAGTAGTTTAACACCAAATATCCAAAAAAAAGTCCATTTTATTCTCAATATTAAAAAAAAAAAAAAAGTTTTTTTTTCGTTAAAAGTAAAAAAAATCGATAACTTTGTTTTAAATTATCGCAGATCGATGGTTCAACCATTCGTTTTAAATGTATTTTCGAGCTCTTTTGAAAGATACCCATCATGAAAATTTACTCCCCACGAGGGGGGACTTCCCCCCAGGGAGGGAGGCGAGGCTCCTACATACACAAAAAAATTTTCCCAGTTAACTGTCTCTATTACAAAAAATATATATTTGTTTCATTTGGTTTAGTGCAGTCTATAGACGTTAAACTCTATTTTCCTGCAATTTCCCCCATAGACGTAATGTATTAGAATTCTCTTGATTGTCCCTGTACACGAACCATTTGCTTGATCTTAACGAAAAGCTTACTGTAGCATCCCTATATGATACACATTTAGAATACCAAGTTTGAACTTTCTGCCATAATTTGTTTTTGAGATATGCTGATAACAGACAGACACACACACACACAGACACACAGACCATTTGCTAAAAACATGATTTTCGTATTCAGGGGACCTCAAAACGTGTAAATATAACAAAATCTCGCGTTCGAAAATTTGAGCCAAAAACAATACTTTCTCTACCTTATGGGTAAGAGAAAGTAAAAAGTGAGAGGGGGGGGGGGAGACCAATTCTATTTTTAATACGTAGTATTTTGTAGACGAAACTTATACAAAAATTTTGCTCATTTTTTGAAAGTAGACTTTATTTCATGTTTATTGGTTATTGATATAAAGCGATTTCTTTGAATTTCTGGAAAATGCAGATAAAGGCAAACTCATCGTTTTTTGTCAACGCTTGCTAACGAGAAGTAAAAGGGAACCTTCATCCTTCCCCCAAGTCCTACACACACAATGTTAAAACAAACTGGCACATTTGGTAAATTTCAAACTTAGTTGGCAAACTTCTTAAACACTTTTCAGTCAAAAACTATAATGCATTTACAGATTCTAATTTTGCATTTCTTTCCCCCTCCCCTTTTTTACTTTATATTCAATAAAAGAAAGTATTGGATTCGTAAAAATTTTCGGCTTCCGGTTTTCGATGAATTTACACGTTTTTAAATGTTCAGAACACGATTGGACGATTTTTAGAAAATGTCTGTCTGTGTGTGTGCGTCAAAAATTTTTGGGGACTGTATCTCAGGAACTACAGCACAGAATTACGTGTAAATTTATATGCAGATGTACCTTGACTAAAATTAGCGCCTACGAAATTTTGGTATCAATTTCTCAACAGGTGGCGCTGCTAGGCCGCGATTTCCACAGTTTCATGGAAGGCTATATCTCAGGAACTGCTGATCGAAATTCATAGAAATTTATAAGCGGACGCAGTTTGATCCAGGTTAGTGCCTTTCAACTTTTGGTGATCATTACTCAGCAGGTGGCGCTGCTATACCGCGTTTTCTACAATTTCAGGGAAGGCTATATCTTAGGAACTACTGCACGAATTTGCATATAAATTTATATGCAGATGCACTTTTTCATTAAAATCACTAAGAAGGTAATATAAAGAAAATTATTATCTTTCAATCTGCTCCTTGATTCCCCCTTCCCCCAGGTATATTACTAAGTGAAAATGGTAACAATTTAATTGATTGAAATTTCTAAAAATATATTATGAAATAATTCTTTAAATTTATTCTTTGATGTTTATTATTTTTGCAAACTGCAAAAATGCCCTTTTTTCCTGTGCTCTTTTTTCCGGGTATCCTTTTTATGAGTGCCTTTTTTTCTAAGTGCCCTTTTTTCCTGTGCTCTTTTTTCCGGGTGCCATTTTTATGAGTGCCTTTTTTTCCAAGTGCCCTTTTTTCCGGGATCCATTTTGCACAATTATTATCTTTTCTGTCCTTTTCTTCTTCTACTTTCCTTTTTATATTTCAGACAGAAATATTTAATATGAGTTTGAGCTTGAACTGCATTTTCACGCTCAAGTTCGTGAAAAAAACGAGTTTCGCTCAACTCAAGTTCACAATTTAAAAAACGAGCGAAGTTCAACTCAAAACTCAAAATTTTTGAGCTACGCTCATGAACGCGTTCAAATGAACGCGTTCGTGCACAACACTGGTTTTCGGAGTGTGAGATATGTGCATAGAAAATGGAAAGAAATGGGTATAAATGTCTCCAAATCTACAACACTACGACGACTTCGCAAATTAGGTTTTAGATCACGTGTGCCTAAGATAAAGCCATTCTTATCATCTAAGCAAAGGGCTGCTAGAGTTAAATGGTGTAAACAAAGGCTATTTTGGGATCACGACGATTGGAAAAAGATACTTTTCAGCGATGAAAGTGTGTTTTGTGTGTCTCACGGAAATCAAGGTATACGTATACCTTGATTACGTACGTGTCTGGTATACGTACGTGTCTGGAGACTCAAACATGAAGCTTATAAGAAAGAATGTTTAAAACGTTCGTTTAAATTTGCGACCTCTGTTATGGTATGGGGCTGCATGACTGCTGAAGGCCCAGGCAGGTTGTGTATTGTTTCCACAACAGTCAATTCAGAATTCTATCAAGAAATTCTTGAACATTTCATGATTCCTTCAGTTCTTGAACATTTCATGATTCCTTCAGCTGAGGATTTATGTGATGACGATTTCTTGTTTCAGCAAGATTCAGCTTCTCCCCACACTTCCAAATCAACAACTAAATGGCTCAAAGAGAAGGACATACCTGTACTCCCTTGGCCTGCAAACTCACCCGATCTAAATCCTATCGAGAATTTGTGGGGAATTATGAAGAAACGACTTCAAGAAGTTGCGCCTAGAGACAAAAAAGAACTTATTTCTAGTATAAAGAGCATATGGGCGAATTTGGATAAAAAAGATTGTGAACCTTTAGTTAAAAACATGCCAACACGTTTAAAAGCTGTCATTAAAGCTAAGGGTGATGCAACAAAGTACTGATTAGCAAGTAAAAATACTTAGAGTTTAAATTATGTTCAATATATTTTCATTATTCTAATTTTTTGAACCATGTTAGAAAGTATTCTAATATTTTGAATTTTTTGTTGTTAGCTGATTTAAATATATTTTCTATTTCATTGTAGTGTGTTTACATTTTTATAATCTGCAAAATATGCAGATTCATATTATAGTACTTTATATTTGATATTGTTGATTATTTATTTGATAAATTCGATTTTCATTTCCCTTGACCATATTTCTTTTCATTATTCTAATTTTTTGAATCGGAGTAGTATGGTAGTATGAGGAGGTGCTACATTTAGAGGCTGGAATTATTTTAGGATGAGGATGTGCTGCAGTTAGAGGCTGGAACTATTGTAGGATAAAGAGGTGCTACACTTAGATGCTGGAACTATTGTAGGATGAGTAGTTGCTACACTTAATGTAGCACCTCTAAATCACAGATTATCATACAGATAGGACAGTGAAGCTAAAACGCGAACCGGAAATATAGTAGCACCACTAGTGTCAAAAGAGGGGAACTACATGTGTTAAGTTTATATGAATAGCATCTTTGATCGACAATTGTTTTTCTATTTCGCGAGTAGTTAGTAGCAGGTTAGTATGGCAAGTTTTCTTTTTCTTCACTTTCTATTGTTTTTGAATTCACAAAATGATCCTCAAAACATTCACAGCTATTCTTCTAAGAAATAAAAATTATTTTTTATAATGTTTAAAAATATGCTTTGTGAAACATATTCATATTCAAGTACAAATTAAAATTACAAACTGTAATTCTGAAATAGCAGTATGAAATCATTAAATATTTAACGTTGCTTGGTTTAAATACTACAAAATGCCTTAAAATGAAAAAAAAAAAGTTTTTATTTTATGTATATTTTCAAAGTTTATTTTCTTAATATTTAGCCCTTGCTTCTTAAAATAAATTGCTTTTGACAATCAAGTTTGTAAGCAGTAATAAAGTTGCCAACGAAAACGTATGTGCAGTTTTCTTTCCTTCACTTTTCCTACTACTTTTAAATTTACAAAATCATAACATTCACAGCTATTTTCTAAGAAATAAAACTAATTTTTATTATGTTTGAAAATAAATTTTTCCAAACACATTCGTGTTCAAGAGTACAAATTAATATAACAAACTGTAATGCTGAAATAACAGTATGGTATGAAATCTTAAATATTTAACATTGCTTGGTGTAAATAATACAAAATGTTTTAAAATGAAAAAAATATTTCTGGTTTATGTATATTTTCGAAATTTATTTGCTTAATATTTAGTACTTGCTTCTTAAAATAAATTGCTTTCGACAATCAAATTCGTAAACAATAACAAAGTCCATACGTAAACATCAATAAATGGTTAGTCGGTTGGATGTTGGGTTTAACGTTGGACTAATATTACGATATGAACATAGATACAATAAAAATAAGACGAGCGATTGCGTAAGCTGAAGAGCTCGAGAAACTTACAGCCGTTGACAATAGGGTCGTTGCAGTCAAATTCCGGTTACCGAAGAATATACGGGAGTGTCCTATCTGTATAATAATCTATGCCTCTAAATATAGTACTTGCTCATCATCCTACAATAGTTCCAGCCTCTAAATACAGCACCTCCTCATATTACAATAATTCCATCCTCTAAATGTAGCACCTCCTCATACTACAATAGTTCCAGCCTCTAAGTGTAGCTTCCAGTTAGTGTTGCAAATGCTGGAAAAAACCCGTTTCTTCCCCGGAAATAAATTTTGAAAATTCCTGGGAATTTCGAAAATTTTTGGGAGTTTTGAAATAATTTGGTGCATGGACACATTTTTTTCATTTTTATTATTTTTAATGATTTTCTATTTAGCATTTTTAACTGTAACTATGAAAAGCAACTCAACTCTTCTTCCTTTTGCCTACAAAGTCAGTTATTGTTATTATTATTATTATTTCATAAACAGACATTATTCACGTCTTTCAAAAACTGTGGGTTTTTTGCAATACTACTTCCAGTTGACTTTGTTTTATGTAAGGACTTTACTGTTCACCATAAGGCTGTGGAAAATATCTCCCCAAACAATTAGATACATGAAGGTCACAAGATGGCGCTACGCGTCCAATGACTTACTTTTTTACTTTGAGATTGATTTTTTTAGATTTCTGGAATTACCTGCAGATCACGTTTGACCTTCGAGCACATAGCATCAAAGCGATGCTAGATTTTTAGAATTCTTGTTCCTTTACGGAACCTTTACATTAGAAAATATGTTTGTTCTTTTTGATTTATTTAACCATTCTGTAAATATGTAAAATATGTAAATTTAATTTTCACTTGTAAATAAACATGTCATAGTATTAAATAGCTTTTTAAAAATATTAGAGCCTGGCTTTACATAACTTGAAATCGAAAGTGTATCCTTTTTCTTCATGGTGCAATCGGCCAGAAAAGCTCTCAATTTACATTTATTGTTTGAGAGCTACAATAGATTTAATGGAAAATAAGTTCCCAGATAGCAAAGGACATCGAAATCACATTGGCCGCTCATCAGAATCGTTGGGAAATGATTGGTAATCATTTGAGGACATTCTCAAGATCTTGTTTCGATCTTTTGGAGCGGTTTCTTATACTGGCCTCGAAAGCAATCATCGATAGAACATCCAAAGAGTGTGCCATATCAATTAGTCGAGAAATAATTCATGCGTGATATCGGGCCATACTCCACAGAGAGCGAAATTCGAACCATTTTTTCCCGCTTTAAACACCCCGCTTGCTCATGGAATTACCCCCCGTGTTGCTTCACTTCCGGATAAATGACACCCTCGCTTTCACTTCGGCGGTCATTTACATGTCTTGGCAAAATAGCAAAAGCGATAAGTAACAGATTATTGGAAACATCGCAAGAAATTGGAGGCTATTAAGGTTACAGGGAAAGATATAATTGCTGTTTGCTTTTAGCCATTTGAAACTCCTATTGGGGGTTAACAATAGTTTACAGCAATTTAAAAATAGTTCGCGTCTTCAATTACGATTAATATATTTACATGATTTATTTCGAATGAAATCTCTGTAAAAATAATTATTTTTATATCTTTTTCTTTATGTTTTATTACTATTATAAAGAAATATTTATAGGGTCAAATATTTGCAATAAGAAATATAATATAAGTTTGATATTAAGTCTGATCATATGGATCTTTAAAGCTGAATAAGCATATAAATATTTATCTAACCTCTTTTTTATTGTTATATATCGTTTATATATATGTCGTCGTTTATATATATATATATATATATATATATAATATCTGTGTTTCCATTTTCAAACATTTATTACTTATTTATTTTACAATATTTACTAAACATTGTGCGATTACACATGTTAAAATTTGTATTTGTACACACATATACAACTTAATGAGTGAGATAAATTTAAAAACGAAAAATCTAATCATACAATGTTCGTACAACATTATTTCATTTCCTAATATTCAATTTAAAATGCCAAGAGTATACAAATGTATAAATACAAACAAAAGATTTCTCTTCAATGGAAGCAATTTGGATTTATTTTATAAACAGTGCCGAGATGTTATGTTCTCCAAACTGATAAAGAGGAGATCCTGAGTTCCATCCAAAGTCGTGCTCGTCGGCCTACCGAGTTTTTTTTTTTTTTTCTTTGAAACTTGCATGAATGAGAACTAGGATTCCTTAGAATGACTCCTACTTATGGCTTTTTATCCAGGGCTACGTCCTTCTCATACATAATCTGCCTGAATTTTAAGTACCTACACCCTAACTCAAAAAATCCATTAAAATAGAGGATATTTTTTTCTCCGTAGAATTTTCCACAAAATGTCTGAATTATGCCAGTGCAGGAAATCTTGGAACGGCCACATTAATATTTTAAAAGCAATAAATATGTAAAAGGTTAAGACGCCTTAGAAAGACCTCCTCCTCAAACATTCCTCTTAATCTAGGTCTCCCTATCGTAGAAAATCGATCTTTCATATTATTTCAGATAAAATCTTTTGGTTTAAAATAATAATATGATGAATCGTTGTCTTATTCCAAAACAGAACATCTCCAAATACTCTATACATTTGGTAATGAAAGCGAATTCTGAACATAACATTTTTTATTGCACTCAAAATTAAATTTCTTGACGAAAATTATTACTTACTTTTTTTATTCTTAAGCTATTACTTAATGGTTAATGCGCTGTACATTCTTCCCGCACTTTATACGATATTTATATATATAAAGCTGAAAATTTATCAGTCTGTAACGATTTTTAGTTTGCTGTACAAAGCTACATCATTCATTTTGTAACTATGAAAAGTGGTACATTTATTAATGACAAAATCTAGCTAACATCGTATTTTTTAGTTCAATCAGATATTTAGTTGAAAAGATATTAAATAAATACTCCATTTTAACTTTAAAATTATTAAAAAGAAAAATAAATTGATGCCAAAAATAAATAAATAAATAAATGAATATATTATGTCAACTATGTACGACCACTCTGTATGTCGAAAAAAAAAAAAAAAAAAAATGAACGTGCAAATATTTTTTTGTATTTTTTATTTAAATTAGTTGTTTATGAGTAGGTTTTTTTTTTTTTTTTTACGATGAATTCGAATTGTTATAATTATGATTTTATTGAGATAGTACATGTAGGGATTCATTCTGCTGCTTTTATTTTATTCCATTAAATATTTCTTTTAATTTTTACGTTTAAGTAATTTTGATACTAAAATTCAACGGTAATAGAAATAACTAAGTTCATAATATTATAAAGCTAAAAGGTTTTAATTTAAATAAATTGTAATTTCCTCTGATTCTTTCTTTGCTTTATTTTTTCTTTAAATCAAAAAATTTTTAAGCATTACTTCAACCCCGAGCAGCGTTATATGTGTATACTAAATATATGTATACTAGACCTGCTAGTATTCATATACCGAATAATCCGCAAGACTACAGGTTCTTGCGGATTATATTGACATTTCATCATCTGTTTCCTTGCATTTTACAACTTATTTCTTTTTATATTGCATAGCCTATTTGATATGCGAATGTTTAAAGCCCCATGTTCCGGGTTTAAACCCCGCTCAAGCATGAATATTTGTAGTGTCTTTTAATGGCTTTTCATGTGATGAGAATTAATAATAATAATATAAAAAGAACAGCTGAACAAGCGACAATTGCTTTATTTCTTTATGCGAAAGTATAATAACGTGAATTTCAGCACTTAAAACACATAAAGAAATATATCAATTTTTGTCAAGAAACATTTGCAGTCCTTATTCAAGTAAAACTAGATAAATTAGGATAAAGCAGTGTACAAATTTTATTTGAAATTACTAGACATAGATAGGAATCAGTAATAATTCCGCTTTAAAACGGAGTGATAATATTTTTATTTTCATTATCAATATGATAACACAATAAAAGATATATATATATATATATATATATATATATATATATATATATATATGTGTGTGTGTGTGTGTGTGCGTGTGTGTGTGAGAGAGAGAGAGTACTAATCTTCTTAAATAATAATTATATATATATATATATATATTTAATGTCCAAATTCTTTATTAACTTTGTGTTATAATCTATTTCGGAATAAAATATACAGTGAAAAACGTTTAACACGAAACTGAGGGGACAGAAATATTTTTTCGTGTTAAAAGAATTTCGTGTAGAAAGAATCATAAAAGAAGTACAAAACTGGCCAATGTTTTCCATGTCGTCAATTATTATTTCCATTTCCTGTAAAACTACTACTAACTGGTATCCATTAGGATAAAAATCAAGTGTAAATATTACTGTTTTTGGAGGAAAAAAATCACATACGTTTTACTTCTTTTCCAGCACCATATTGTTCAAAAACTGATCGAGATCATACATTGTTTTATCCATCTCTGAATTTGAATGCGCATCTAAATAACTGCGGATACTCATTATTTTCTTCATTTCTGAAGCAGAAGGGACAGGAACTGCGTCGTTAATTCAGTTGTCAGATTCGTCATCAAAATTTACACAAGTGGAACTACTTTAATGATGAACAATTTCAAAAATCCCATTGTTGGTGCTGTAAAACACATGATCATTGACGGCAACATGTAGTAGCACAGTTACCAACGTTTTAACTTATTCCAGAGCACTTTTAGCCCCGCCTTCAATCCGTACCACTTTATTTATAGACTATTTTCCTTGAATATATAACTATGATAAAATAAGAAAAAAATACTCTTAAGAAAAAAGTGGTATGGGCTTCGGAATAAATTAAAATGTTGGCATCTCTGTTGTAGCAAACATGCCACTGAAGGTCAAAAGCGAATTTATTTCGTGTTAAACGATTTTTGTTTCGTGTTAAAAGAAAAAAAAAAAAAAATGTATTAAATATCATAGTATACTGTCCGGACCGCTGTATTATTTCGTGTTAAACGATTTTTCTTGTTAAGCGTTTTCGTGTTAAACGTTTTTAACTGTATATTAATAATATGGTTGTGAATGACTGAGAATATTATGGCATTGCGTTCATAAAATGTTATTGAAAAAAGGAAAAAAAAAAAAAAACTTGATAGTTTTCGTGCACATTTCTATACTTTTTCCCACAGAAACACTAATATAATCGTAAAGATGACCCCATCTCGAACATCAAACAGGAAATCGATACTTTTGAAAGAGTTTGGCTTACTATTATAATGCCAAGGTCATTATTTTTCTCACACTCCTCTTTAACTTGACATTGAAAGTTTGAATCTCATTCCCCTGCAAACCATCTAGCTATGCAGCAATATTTTGTTTATTCCCTTTAAATAATAAGAAATTCTAAAGTAATGGTTTATGACATTTTTTTTTCTTTTTAAAAGGTTTAATGGGAGGTACATATATTATTTTAAATTGGATATTATTGGAGATTCATTGGATATGAATATAATTAAGGTATAAAACCTTTTGTTTTCAATTCATTGTGATTTTTCATTTCTTTTAAAATATCATAGCATGTATGAATGGTGAGTTTGTTTCTATTGATCCCAATTTCTTTTTATTCTTATTAAAATTACACACAAAATGTATAATTTTTAAGATTTATTTAAGCTTTTGAAAAATTATAAATTTGATACTTTTAATTAATTTAAAAAATACATAGTTAATTATTGTTGCAAATATTTTCCATACTATTTCTCGATCCATATGACAATTTAATTTAGGGTTTAATTATTAAGAGTTAAAATCTTTAGGATAATTAAATTGCTTCATTACTTTTAATGATTAATTAATAAAAACATTCGTATATCTTTTTTTATGTGTTATTTACATTTTTCTTTCTTAAAATTATATAAAAATCTATATGGTATTTAAAGATTGTTTGAGGTTTTGTAAAAATTAAAAATAATACACTTAATTAATTATAATAAAAAATAGCAAAATTTCAAGGAAAAAAAAAATTTTTAAATGTTATTTCAAGATTCGTAAAGTAATTTATAATTTTCATGTGCTAAATTTTCATGTTTTAACACATAATTCGCATTTTAATAAAAATAACGCATTTTTTTCTTTCCTTTCTTTCTTTCTAAAAATGCAAATTCTTACCTTTAAGATAATTTAATATTTTCATTGCTTTTAATTAATGACGTATTCATATATATTTTTTTCTTTCTTTTCTTCTTTTGCTTTTCATTTCATTTCTTTTTTTTTTTTTTTTTCTTTAACTTTTTTCTTTCTTTTTCTTCTTTTTTTTTTTTTTTAAATATTTTTACGTACTTTATAGTAGAGAATTTTATATACTTAATTTATCTTAGAAAATACTGCTTTGGAAAATATTCAAATTTTACGTTAATATGTAAATTCTAAACCAAGTTATCTTAAGGAAATAGCATTGATTTTTTTGCTTTTTAGTTATTCTAACTTTTTTTTTTTTTTTTTTGTAATGAATAATATTAGTTTTAAAAATTTTAAACGCTAAAATAGACTTTGCACATGAAATAATTTTTTGCGTGATTTTATTTAGCAGACAGATAAAAATTTTAAAATCAAGATGCAAAAAAAAAAAAAAAAAAAAAAAAATGAGTAAATTATTGAAAATAATTCAAATATTTTAATTTGTTTTTAATAAGTAAAATTTAATTTATCTTACGAGTCGTGAAAAATTATTGAACTTTTTTCTACATTAATAATTGTGCAGTTTTTTTTTTTTTTTTTTTTTTTTTTTTTGTAATTGATTGAGAATCTTAAATTAATAATTTTAGAAAAGCTGAAATAAGTCTTAAACACCGCACAGATTTTTGTGTAATTTTATTAAGAAGTTTAAGAACTTGTGATAAACAGAAACACACTCATATTTCATACGTGCTACGACATTTTAAAAGGTATGAAATCCTATGAAAATACATGAAAATTTGATTAAAACATTTACAATTAACATTGCTAGGTCATCAACACGATATCATATAACGTCGATAATTAGTCTGCTGGCAACCATATGATCGAACAAGGGAGGGAAAAGTTTCAGGGTTGATTAAAAAGTGGCCAAGATCCGACGATCGATCGGTGGTTTGCCGGGCGGACATGAAGTATTTTCTGCCAACGTCAGGAAAGGAGGTCGTTTGAACGAAAAATAGTCAAACATGGACCTTCGCCCGAAACTCGGCCAATGATTTTTTTGCTGTCTGGGTACTGAGACATCACCCAACATCACACGTCAGCGCGTAATGGACAATATCCGTTTTCTTGGGTACGAGGCTAAATCGTACTCAACATGTGACTTCTGATTCTCCATTTCCCTATGAATTTCCCTCTAGGATACAAATATTTCCTTATAGAATGCAAACATTTCCTTATAAAACGCAAATGTAAACATTATAATTCTGCATTTTTTCCGGCAGTAGTCATGTGTCAAGTGTTTATTACGTAAAGCGAATAAAGTCCATTGGCTCTTTGTTGATAGCACCTGTTACGCGATGGCGCGTGACTGTCAGCGAATGTGTTAAACCGAAACTTGAAGAACGATGCGGCTAATCAGGGCTGACCAAATGTCCCTATTTCCTTGGGACAAATAAGGAATTCCTTTTTTAATGCATTTTTCTAAGCTTTAAAAAATTGTAGAAAGTAAATTATTATTCAATAATACATTATATTTAGTCCTTATTTATTAGGAATGAAAAAATACATCCGTAATTAGATAAATGTAGCAATTTTTAGCGCTTCTCTATTAAAAAGTTACTTAGATTTGTTCTGACTAGACTAATTGATGTGATCGAAGCAACACTACAGTTTCTGGGGCAACCTTTATTATAAAGGCATTTTTCTAAGTTTTCAAAAATTATATAAAGTAAATTATTAATCTTTAATATTTTATTTATAGTCCTCATTTGTTAAGAATGAAAAAAATACATCCGCAACTGAATAATTATAGAAAATTTTAACGGTTCTCTATTATAATGGTACACTGATCTGTTCACTATAAAGTCGGCAACGAAAGTCTCCGAACGCTAGCGAAAATTCCTATCTAAAAAAATACACTTAATACAGTTTTGTTAAATAAATCCTAGTCGAATCCTGTTCTTAGCCAAATTTAAAACAGGATTCGACAAGGATTTATTTAATAAAACTGTATTAAATGTATTTTTTTTTTTTTTTTTTTAGGAATTGTATTTAGTGTTCGGAGACTTTTGTTACCGACTGTACCCCTATATCAAAATGCCTGAAATAAAAAATATAAAAAGTTTTGTACTGTAGCAAACAGCATTGGCATGGAATTCAAAAATATGTCTCTAAAATTCAAAAGTACCTCTTAAATTCTAACTTTCCTTCAGTGAAGGATAAAAATTGTAATGGCATGTCCTCGGACCACTTCTAGGGTCATATCGCAGACCATCGAAAATCGCCCATTGCAGAGCATTAGTGCGACGTAAAATTCAGTCAGCCTTAAATTCCAACTTCATTCAACTAGCCAAACAAAACTAACGCAAACATCAGAAAAATTCATATTTCAAAGTACATGGTTGGTTGTTTAGATTTTACGTCGCACTAGTACAGCTCAATAGACAATTGGCGACGTTCATAAACCTGCCCCTAGAGGCGGTCTGGAAGCATGCTATCGCAATTTTGATCGTCCATGGAAGGATGTTTCAAAATAGAATATTTTCTCTCTAATAAAATAGGTATGTACAATACATGTCTGAAGTGATGACGTCAATGATTTCATATTTTTTCTCCTCAGTACAAGTGAAACTATTTGCTATGGAAATTTAATAAATAACTTAATAACTTAATAATAGTCGCAAAAACTGTGTAGTAAATAGCCTCCCGGATAACGTGCACGGTTGGGCCTGGGTTCGAATCCCGGAGAAGACATGGATGTGTTGTCCCGGTTAGAGCCAGCGAAGGCCGCCCATTGGGTGCTCCTTCACAAATTGTCATCATTCGGCGACCCCCTGGCCAATGCTCACTCGCAAGTGCCGCGCTATTGGAACAAAAACTTACTAATTCCAGAGTGTGCTTATACCGAGCAGACGAATTTTCATACGTTTAACATCATTCAGTGTATTACACATGACGCGAACAAGTAAAGGTAAACAAAAAGTCCAAAACATCTGGCGTTATAGCGCTCTTGGGAAATACACCAAACATAATCTGCGGCTGAAAGTAAAAATACACTTTTTCAAAAGTCCGTCATGTGAGGGGGGGGGGGTTACAGTCGGCAGGAAACTTATTCGAGCGCTAGCAAAATTTCCTATGCGAAAAAAGTACACTTAATGCTGTTTCGTTAAATAAGTCCTTGTCGAATTATGTTCTTAGACTGAAGAAGAACATGATTCGACAAGGGTTTATTTAAGAAAACGGTATTAAGTGGGGCCCTCCGTGTCCGAGTTGTTTATGTCGCTACATTGCTAATCGCCTTCGAGCGTAAGAGTGCGGGTTCGATTTTCGCGCCGGCCCTGGGTGTTTCTCCCTTGATTCGTACTTTAATTCCGCCATGTGCTATTTGAAATTATCTGGCAAAGATTTCCAAGCGGACTTTGAGACAAGCATACAAATCTGATGTATATGTTATCAGTATTAACCCTCGCTCTCCCAAGATCAAGGTGTTACTGCAGAAATATTGCTTTGAGGTGCCACTTGGTATGTTTAGCGAAAATCATCAGCACCACGCCTTTTTGTATCGTTTAGAACAAATCGTCGTGCAACATTCCACTGATTAGGCTTGCTATCTCTAACGAATTAGCGCACTTTTTGAATGAGACGGGCTCAACTAAATTTCAATTTCAAAATGGGGTCAAAATGACCTTATCTTAGGAAAGCGAGGGTTAAAGGTACTTTTTCTCATAGGCCTTACTGATAGCGCTCGACCAAATTTGCTGCTGACTGTACTTTATTTATTGATAATATAAATATCAGATTTGTATGCTTGACGCTCGAAGCCCGCTTGTAAATCCTCGTCAGATAAAGACAGATAGCACATGCCAGTATTACATTACGAAAAATTGCAAAACTCCCAGGGACACCACGGGAATCGAACGCACTCTCCTACGCTCGAAGGCGATTAGCAGTGCGGCGACATAACCACTAGGCCACGGAGGGCCCGCTGCTCGGAAACATACTTGTTTACTTTTTAACACATTGCCATTTCATTAACCAATCAGCGAGACTCTTACAGATAATTCTGGGCTCAACTGTTCCACGTTTGGTGAATACGAAAACTTTCTAACCCAGGGTTAAAGGCGTGTTAACTTTAACACAAGTGAACCATGGGTTAACGCTGGTTTGGTGAACAAGGCCGATTGTGGGGTAAACGACCAGCAAAATGACCCTAAAGATTAAACCTCACATCAGTGCTTTGGTTGTTTGGTTGGCAAGGTTTTAAGTCGCACTAATGCTCCGTAATGGGCCATCGGTGACGATCTGGGACTCACCGTTAGAGGTGGTTCGGAGGAAATGTCATCAAAATTTTGATCCTACGCGGAGAGGATGGCTCCCCGCTTCGGTAATCCCCAGATGTTCTCATCAGTGCAATCGAGTTTATTGCCTGAAAACCCGAAACCTATGTATTTACTGTTTTTTTTTTAACTTAGATCACGTGTCTGAGCAAGCGAAATTAGGAAAAACCGATCAAGTATGCAATGTTTACAATTGGAGCAAAAAATTCGATCACAGGGGTGTAATTGTTTCAGCAGTGCTTTAAGCATTCGGTTATAAGCGCTCATCACACCCCTAACAGCACAGTTAGGCTTAACTTATCCACAGTACATCTTAAGGACGTTTCTGGGATGTCATTTCATCCAGAAGGCATCTTGAAGATATCCTGGGGAGGCGATGTGCTGTCTGGGACTGTATATTCTAGGCGCTGTACTATAATGCCTCTACGTTTCCAGTGCTTAGTATTGAGGACGATTCTACAATTTGAGGTTGAATTGATTTTATGTTGCAGTAGTACTACACAGTGGCGGCTCGTGAACCGAAAATAAGTGAAGAGCTCAAAAATAATATTGAAGTATTTTTAATGCATAATTTTTATTAAGCAAGGTCTTAACTAAAATTAACTAAAAATACTTATTTAAATGTAAATTTATATTCTATAAATGAATACAGTGTAAAATACAGTGTGCCTCTTCACCGGTTTTCGATGCACGAGCCGCCACTGGTACTACACTATTGGCAATAGATGACGGTCTGAGACTCACCCAAAGGGTGGTCTGGAGCACAGTTTATCATACAGATAGCACAGTGAAGCTAAAACGCGAACCGGAAATATAGTAGCACCACTAGTGTCAACAGAGGGGAATTACATTTGTTAAGTCTACATGAATAGCATCTTTGATCGAAAATTGTTTTTCTATTTCGCAAGTAGTTAGTATCAGGTTAGTATGGGAAGTTTTCTTTTTCTTCACTTTCTATTGTTTTTGAATTCACAAAATGATCCTCAAAACATTCACAGCTATTTTTCTAAGAAATAAAAATTAATTTTTATAATGTTTAAAAATATGCTTTGTCAAACATATTCATATTCAAGTACAAATTAAAATTACAAACTGTAATTCTGAAATAGCAGTATGAAATCATTAAATATCTAACGTTGCTTGGTTTAAATAATACGAAATGCTTTAAAATGAAAAAAATGTTTTTATTTTATGTATATTTTCAAAGTTTATTTTCTTAATATTTAGCACTTGCCTCTTAAAATAAATTGCTTTTGACAATCAAGTTTGTAAACAATAATAAAGTTGTCAAACGAAAACGTATGTGCAGTTTTCTTTCCTTCACTTTTTCGACTACTTTTAAATTCACAAAATCATAACATTCGCAGCTATTTTCTAAGAAATAAAACTAATTTTTATTATGTTTGAAAAGAAATTTTGCCAAACACATTCGTGTTCAAGTGTACAAATTAATATAACAAACTGTAATGCTGAAATAGCAGTATGGTATGAAATCTTAAATATATAACATTGCTTGGTTTAAATAATACAAAATGTTTAAAAGGAAAAAAATATTTCTGGTTTATGTATATTTTCGAAATTTATTTGCTTAATATTTAGTACTTGCTTCTTAAAACAAATTGCTTTCGACAATCAAGTTCGTAAACAATAAGAAATTTGCCAAACGTAAACATCAAAACAATGGTTAGTTGGTTGAATGTTGAGTTTAACGTTGCACTAATATTACCATATGAACACAGATACAATAAGACGAGCGATTGCGTAAGCTAGGGAGCTCGAGAAACTTACAGCCTTTGACAATAGGGTCGTTGCAGTCAAATTTTTGTTATCGAAGAATATACGGGAGTATCCTATCTGTATAATAATCTGTGTGCTACATTTGCCTCCGTTTCAAGGACAAAGTGAGACTGCGACTAGAATTTATAAGGATGACATGGAACTATTTTTACTAGACTCACAATTTAGATTCTAGGTGTCTGTTACAGAATTTTTTCTCAGTATAATTTGGAGGAAAATTAAATTAATATTAGCTTAAAAATTTTTATTTACATTATTATCATATGAATTTTTATACTTGATTTACTAAACAAAAATATACCATCCAAATCTTGCGTTAATTTATTTAAAAATTATCCGGAAAAGAAAAAAAAAAAAAAAAAAAAACTAGTAAACAGTTTGATGTAATAATTCGTTCTCAAAATTTCTATTACAAGGCTTGTTGTGTTTAAGGTATGATCAATGTATCATGCTGAATCCTGAACCCAGTTGACAAAAACCACAGTCAGATTTCGCAATCACCTTCTATAATACATTTTTCTTTTTCTAATTTACTGTGTGTTTTTATTCGTGACAGTTTTTTTTCCTTTCAATTCTGTACTATTTCTAGATAAAGCTGATTTGTGAAAAATTTTTCCTTCTTGTTCCATGTTATGAAAATCTTACTCGGGAGTAGTCACGGCGCGTTGGCCATTTCGCCAACTCCATGCACTATGTAATCCTCGGACAATCCAAATTATAGTTACATTTTGGAAACTCTGTGCATCTAATTTTGTTTATTTGTGCGTTAGTGTGCTAAAACTATAAATCATTCCTGCCTTTTTTTCAAAAGCGAATAACATTCTTCATAATAAATTTGTCGATTGGTTCGTTGACAGAAATTTTGGGAGCAATATCCTTTATAGAAGATCGCAATTGTGGTGGCATGTTTCCACAGCACCTCTAGGGCGAATTCAAGAGCGTCCAAAATGTCCAACTGTTAGATGTAATACGACGTTTACACCACTCCACCCCACTCCACATCCCGTTTCATTATAGTTTATTTATTTATTTATTTATTAATTTATTCATTCATTTGTTCATTTATTTATTTATTTTATTATTTGTTTTAGTGTTTGCATAGGGCAAAGTTTCATTCAAATAAACACAATGAGGAATGTATTCGAGAAATTATTACGAAACTGAAAAATAATTTTTATAATAATAGCAGTTTTGTATATGCAGGAGCATCATCACCTCCCTTGTAAAAGGAGTATTTTTCCTAAAGAACTAGTCACTACGTTTAAGAGGAATGATCAAACAATATTTTCTGTTATGATTTAAAATTAAATTTTCTTTTTATATTATTAACAATAGAAATGAAAAATTTTAAAAAGTACATTTTCTCAGATGTCTTCTGTGGAGCATAAAATTCACTTTCTTTTGACATTTATTATTATACTTTTGGGAGATGGAAATCGTTTGCATTCATCATGAAAAATATTTTTATAAATAATAATCTTAATATTGCGCCGTAAAAAACCAGGCAACCAAACAATAATTTTAATAAATAATTTAAAATGCGTGAATTTGAATATGAAAATTTAGAATAAAAATTTGTGATGTCCACACTATTCATTCTAGTCTTACTGTTTTTTATCCTGTAATAAATAATTAAAAACATAATTTTGATCTAACAATAAAACAAAAAGGTTTTTTATTCTATGACACATTGGATATTGAGAAAGAAATAAGTAACATTGAAGAGAAAAAAAAATAATGTCACGACACCGATGACATCTAACGAATATTTATTTTGAGAATTATGTCACATATCTATAGATTTATTGCGGAGTGAGATATTAGATATCATGGATATTTTTTCCCATCTGTTAGTTATTCTATCCCATCAATCATCAGTACTCTGTACAGATTAATTTGTCGTTTGAATGTTACGTTAAGAATATATTTACCTCCAACATTTTTATTTATATTTCCTTTAAAATAGAGAAATCTACAATTGTAAGAAAAATAGTTTTTATTCGCAGACTTGTATTTATATGCTGATGAATAAAATGTTCTCCAAGCTATTAATAAAAATGTGGTTCTTGCATATATATAACTATATATATATATATATTTTTGAAAACAAAAATAAATAACTTATTTTTGTAACAATTCAAAAATTAATGTTGGTGAAGTTAATCGTTAAATTTCTCTTTTTATGGATAAGATTTATATATATTTTTAACATATGATTTTTCACTTTACAAAGTTAATCATGTTAATACCTCGAAAAACATTATCTTTTGCTAATAAAATGGTGCCTTTTTTATATGATTTACTAATTTTTTTTAACGGCATTTCACGTTTCTTTTCATCAAAATATTATCTTTCTAATTTAAAGAAAAGCTTGCATTAATGTTTCTTTTTTTAGATTAAATTTCATTAAAATAATTAATTTTCATTCAAAAGAAAATGATTAATTTACTTTGTTCATGTGAGGAAAGAATGAATATTAGTTTCATATGCTCAACTGAAAAGATATGATAATTTCCATATTTAAAATATGAGTAGGATAAATGGAAAAAAACAATCAATTAAAGAAATATTAATTAAGGAAAAAGCATTATAATTTTTCCTTTAATTTCTGTTTAATGTGTTTTTGTGTTTACATATATTAATCAGTATTTTGCTAAAGTAAGCTTTTAGCTGTGCATAGTTGTAATGTACGAATTCTCAAAATCGCATTCAGTTAACATAAAATAATCAGATACAGAGAAAATAGGTACAGATAATACATTCAGAAAATAATGGAAACGTAAATACAGTCGAACCTCGTTAACGGGAACACTATTAACGTGTATTACTTTTAAGATGAACTGTTTGCACAATCCCTGTAAAAATGTTAATTTAGTCATGTGAAGATTAGTTACTGATAGCATGAACTACTGATAATGTGAACTGAATTTCATTTCCTTTGAAATTCATGTTAACGCGAATCGACTGTACACTGAGAAAATATTATGTGACTAACATCTAGAATGTAAATTGCGCGTTTAGTAAAATTATTTCCATGTCATTCTTATAAATCCTAACCCCCTTTGTTAGCGGATTCTAAAATCCCCTGTTAGAATTATGGAGCATTTTATTTTATTCTCGTAGTCAATCTCATCTAAAAATCTGTATAAATAAATGCGAACACAAGAGGTGAGCTTTAGTAGCTATAATTTGGTTTTAGAACACAGTTTCAGAATATCAAGTGAGAGTTTCTCGCAACACAAAGGATTAATAATATCCGTACTATTGTTTCATCATCTAGAAAAATTTGAACCAGAAATTTTCGATTATTTCGTCTACACATGCTATTCGTTTACCTTAATTCGTAAATCTATATTTCTGTGATTCAGAATATGGTTACTTCTTCGTTCTAGGTCAAGGCAGTATATTATTTTCTCAGTGCATATATGAAATTTTATTAGTGAAAAAAAATGTGAGAATGTCAAGTAAGAACTGTAAAATGTCTGAAAAAATATAAATCACTATATTAATATAAAGACAATACATTTTGCTGTAAATTTTTACAAGCTGGTGCCGTAAAAACAATTGTCGCGTTTACTTTTCATATTGTGCTGTAATTGGTAATGAAAATCAAACTTCTCTCTTTCTATAAAATTCTTTGAAGCTTCTCTGAAAAAGAACTACTAGTAAAATGTACATTATATTTCATGAATATTATAGGTAAAATCTAGATATTAGCACATATAACACAATTTGAGTTCGTAGTCATGATCAGAGTTGCCACTTTGCATTTACCACAATTTGTGGCTACCGGAAAATTTTTACAATAATTTTTATTAGTGAAAGCCATTACAGTTCGCTGTTTAAATAAAATGTTCATTTCTATTAAAAATTTGTAGTAGCCAAAAGGTACTAAATTGGCAACTATAATCACGATGTATGGGACTCATCCTTGTTTTCTTGTGTAAGAACTAAGTCGTAGTCTTTGGAAAACGCGGGACGGTGATTTAAAACATGCCAATCAGATTTGGGCTTTATCAAACGAAGCGTTTTGACAAAATATCGTGCTCATGATCTCACACATATAAACATATCTATACATATAGTGTAACCACGTTTTCTAAAACTAGCAGTGAGGAACAGTCCAAAAGCTCGGAGGGGTGCCAAATTGACCGACAGTTTGTGATTTGGAAAATATCCGGTAATTCGTCGCTCTCTTATCGTTTATTTTCTCAGAGTCAGATGACTATCTCCCCTTTTTCAACACTGAACTCGTTGAGTCAGAAATTGCGCAAAGGCTTTCATAGTCTCAAGAAAGTGGTCGAAGAATACATGACCAGAGCTCGTGAGATACAGCCACCTGGTCGCGATTTCTGACCAATTTATTTTAGCTGGCGACCATATTTTCAACTTTTACGGAAATTCAACATTTTTTTTTTTTTTTTTTTTTTTTTTTACATTTTCGAAAAAAAAAAAAAAAAACTGATCTCAGAACTGGGCTACAATTCCACTCTGAATGCTCTCTCCACGTTCCACAACACAGTATTGAATCGATGAACGATTTTAGGGTATTAGTTTATACCACTCCAGTTCGTGTGTGGTTACGACTCGATGCTGAATCGTTTTGCTGGTGTTAAGATATATCGATGGTGATTATGTAGAGAACATAATAAAACCTATTTGATGATGCTAAATTTAAACATGCGTTTCTTCATTCATCATCCAGCCATAATTCAAATTCGGTTTTTCTGCATAGAATTTTAATTTCTATATTCAAATAAATTTTAAAAAAATCAATCAATCAATCAATAAATAAATAAATAAATAATGCATAACATTTTTTGTCAAAGACAGAATTAAGTTTAGTACGGAAGACTAATAATTTCAGTCTGTACTTTTTATTTTTATTATTATTATTATTTAATTTTTATCTCACAGTTTGACCGTGAATCTGGACCGCCAATTTTATGAAGCATTGCCACCTAAATTTCATATTTTATTTAACTTTAAAAATCTTATTGTCGTGTCGAGAAACCGTTTTCACCCATAGATTCAGAAAAATCGCCCTTTGTAACGATAGTACTGAGATTTCTAATTAATTTTGGTGATACACAAAACTGGTCTACAAAAAATCCAGATTGAAACTAATGGTCTTCCATACTGAACAAAAAAAAAAAAAAAAAAAAAAAAAGAAAAGAAAAAGAAAAAAGAAGGGGTTGAGGGATATTATATACTGGCTACCATATATGTTTATTGGAGAAAAGTTTTTTTTTCAAATTCCGAGAGATCTGTACATGACCACCAACAAAAACAATAAAAAAGTAATTCAAATCTGAAAAAACGTATAGATACATCACATTTTCTTGTTTGGAATATTTCATGGTTACAATATTTTCTTTATGTATCATATATTCAGAAATTAATAATATTTAATAAATAATACTCGTGTTAAGCAGACAATATGATATTTCGTCAAAGTGTTATAAACACGATAATTTGTTCTATTAAACATACTATCGAACGGAATTCTTTAATTCAGTTCTCAGATATCTGAAGCACTGATATCTGTATCGATCATCGCTATCTATATCGATTACATAAATGAGATAAATTGCAGAAAATTTAGTTAATTGACTATATTACAAGCTTTGATATCATTTAATATAGTTACTCTCTTAAAAAAAAATTCTTGATGATAAAGTTTTAAATTAATTATTTTAAATAATTCTTACTGGAAAAAATGCTTTACTGAAACGAATTAACATTTTTAAATTTCAGATTAAATATAGTAATAAACTATAAATGTGTGTTGTGTGAAACATGGATACCAGATAAAAATAAGGCGTGATCATACAGACCTCTTTTCCAAAGTATGGAAAATAGTATATATATAACCTAGTATCTTTACTTAACCTTTACTTAACTTTATCTTTATCTTAACCTAGTAACTATATCTTTACTTGTCACTGTGCTTATTAAATTAACAAAACTATGTAATATGATCGTTGTGCCTTACGAAAACTAGAATGATGTGGCATCTCAAAAATCTCTTCTATAAACAGCGCTGTTATACAGAATAGCGCCAACTACCGACTGACATACATACAATTCAATCATCATATAGTCTTGCAATAAAGATTTGAAATATCAGTTTGATACAATTTTAACCAATAGATACTGCGATATAACGATCTGAAAAATTAAGGAAAGTGAATATCAGCAACGTCACCTGTGATCTGACAAGTGATGAAATTTAAAAAACATAACTTTTAATAATACAAGTCTCCCATACGGAGGTTTGTGAATTTATATGTAATAGAAGTTGAGCTAAGGCCTACATTAAAACAGGAAATATTGTATAATATCTGCGCCACTTGCCGTCAGACATGCACACTTATTCAATCGGCATAGTTTTTAATAATGTTCAAATCGCATAGCTAATTTTGGGCATTTGTATATCATAAAACTTCCTGAAAAGGGCAATAAATTTCAGAATAGCAACGACTCCTTTCCACCGATATGCAGTCAGATAGAACCGGCAACGTTTATTAAAGTAGCGTTTATTAAAATACAAATGATTGTAAGATAGCTGTAAGAAAAATTTGCTAACATGTAGAAAGAGAGAGAGACATCATGCAGATACACCGACATTCTAGTTATCAACATCACAACTTAAGTTCAAGTATTATAGTGTTATTTGAAATTCACACCTATTAGACATTTTTACCATGCAAAACATTTCAAATCCGCTTTTCCATCAAACACACAATGAAACAAATAATTTCGTGAGGGTCATATATTAAAGCAAGCGTTGTTGCATTAATCACAAAAAAATATTTAAAAATAAACTTTACAAATTTTGAACGAATAGTGAACTTTAATCTTTATATTTATACTACTCCTTTACTTTTCACTGTTTTTATTACATTTGCAAAATTATACAAAATGATCTTTGTGCATTACGAAAACTAGAATGTTGTGGTATTGCAAAAATTCCTTCTATAAACAGCATTGTTTTGTACGATAGCGCCAACTGCCGACTGACATACATAAAATTCAATCATCGCATAATCTTGAAATAAAGATCTGTTTGATTTAGCCATTAGATGTTGAGATATAACGATCTGAAAAATTAAAGAAAATTAATATCAGTAACGTCACCTGTAATCTGACAAGTGATTACACTTAAAAAACATAACTTTTAATAATATATATCTCCTACACTCAGTTTTGTGCAATTTTATATGATAGAAGTTGAGCTATAACCTACATTAATACGGTAAATGTTGCATAATATCTATTATGCATATTAGTCGTCAGACGTGCACACTTATTGAATCAGCATGGTTTTTAATAATGTTTAATTCACATAGCTAGTTTTGGGCATTTGCATATTATAAACTTAAAATTTCCTGCAAAGGGCAATAAGTTTTACCATAGCAACGACTCCTTTCTATCGATATGCGTCCAAATTGAACCGACAATGTTTATTAAAGTAGCCCTCCAACAAATAATGATTTGTACATTTGTACACTAGAGAATCCGACGCATAGCTTTCTTTTAAATGAAAGAAATAGCAGTGTCTTTGATGGGCGGTGTACTTTAAAAGCTGACTAACACAAATTTTAACAAGGATTTTCAAATGATTGTAAGATAGAAGCCAGAAATTTTGCTAACATGTAGAAAAAGAGACATCACGCAGACACCCCGACATTCAGATATTTTCTAAAAATAAACGACTCATGCTCAGAACATCACAAAACTTATAAATCGTTTAAAAATGGAAAATCGAAAATTTTCTCAAACTCAATATTTTCTCTCTCTCTCTCTTTTTTTTTTTTTTTTTTTTTTTTTTTTACCGTATATAGAACATTGTTTGAAGATTCCTTTTCAGTTTAGTTATGTAACACCAAATCCCCTCTTAATATTCGTATCGATATATTTAGGCCCCTTTTATTTACAAAAAGAATAGTAATGCAGCCTGACATAGGCAGGAGCCAGGAATTGTTCTTTTCACTCTTTTTCCAGGACACATTTAGAAATGAAAAAAATCCGCCTGTGTTTATTAAAACTACTTTCATACAGAAATCTTTATCCTACTTTTATAAAATAATTTCGAGTTTAAATAAGAGAAAGATTATTTTATATAAATAGTTGTAGCAGAAAAAAATTCAAGTATTTCTTTTCCCTAAATATATCCCGAAAAAAAATTTCATTAACCTTTTTTTTTTTTTTTTTTTTTTTTTTTTTTTAATGTGCAAATTTTTGTCCTGCTCGATTCTAAATTTTCAAGATGACGACATATGCCAAAACGTGCCATGCTTTGTTATAAAACAGTGGTTCTGAGGCACCATATGAGAGTATTTAGTAGCACAATTAAATGTCATTAATCCATAAAAATTTGACGGGTATCAGCAAGTGTCATTTTACTCGTTGTGTAATTATTTTTTCCTTGTTTTAATCGATTTTTAAATTTTTGGTTCCTCTTTAATTGGCAGTTAGCAACACTACTCCTAAATTTAATAAGTGATGCTGCTAAGAATCCAATATGTAAGAGTCACTTTAAATTTCTCTATAGGTTAGAGTGGGCAGTTGCTAACTTTAAAGATACAATCGTACATTTTTTTTCCAACTCATAATGGGCATGCGATTATTTTGAACTGAAACAACTCTTGCAGGCTCGTGCTGTTTGTGGTATTTACTTTCAAGTATATTTATGGATTAAATTAATAATTATTTGATTTTTGTTATTATACAAATAGATAATTCAGAACAAAAAATTCCCGATAATAAAAAATGTTATTATTATTATTATTATTATTATTATTATAATTATATATATATATATATATATATATACACATCATATATTTTATTTTTATTGAAACACTGTTACCAAAGAACAGAACTTTATGTAAACAACCAGGAGATTAATTTATTTTTGAATAAATTGGAAAATTACATCTGAACAATCTGCGCATAAGCAGCAATTATAATATTTAAATGTAAGTATACAATCATTTTGATAGTAAAAGTAAAGAATGAGAACGTAGAATAGTCAGTCAAATAATTCACCAAAGAAACATACACAGGCCAAACAAAGTTACAAGATTTTTTAAATTGATTTAATTTTTAAGTTTAATTTTAGTACTTACTTTAACTTATTAGACTACGATAGTTGTTGAAAATTGAAAAAGGACCGTGTAATTAAATTCTGAAGAAATAAAGCTTGACTCTAAACGAAAATATGGAGTGAACGTTGAATAGTTAGTATGTTGTACTCTGGCGTTTTGAACTTGCATCTTATGAATTTCACTCCCACGATAAAACGATTTGATTATGCTCAGGAAAAACTGAATCTATCAGACATAAGATTATTGGTTATTTGGATGTAGACGACGAAGAGTTATGTTTGCGGTCTTATAAATATCACGCATGTGAAGCAGTCGTATAATTAAATGCAAGCGTAACAAGTGCAAATATTAATCGTCATTTAGTGAGTAATTTGTGTTTTTTTAGATAGAATTGAATTCACATAAAAATTACAGAAGTATTAATGTAGTAAATATTTGTAGTAAATAGAAAGGATCTTGTAAATATTTTCTTTAAAGAATAAAATATATTTGAAAAAGTTATATATCTATTGTAACTTCATAGTTATTATTATTTTTTTCTAATTTAACAAAAAAAAAAAAAAAAAAAACATCAAATAATTTTTTTAAATGATCAGAAAAATTTATTATTTAAAAAAAAAAAAAGTATTCTGTAAATAAATTAAATAATAAGTAAACAAATCATATTTCCCAAAAATCTGAAAACTGATCACATACTAAAATAAAATATTAATTACCATTGAGAACCTTATACTGCAGAAGTATCTTTCCAAACATGTCTTCTTTTTGTCTTCTCAGATTTCTTAGGCATTCTTTTCTTGCGACCTAAATACAATTCAGCAAGAAGAATCAAAAACGACATAAAGTAGCCACACAAAAGGAATATGAATGCTGGAGCAACGTCTGTGAGAGTTAACTTTCGGTTAGTGATATCGAATTCCAAGTTATGTGATGAAACGAAGCGGCGAGACGAAAACAGAAAGTCGCTTTAATATTTCAAATAAAGACCTGAAGCCATCACTCTATGTACGAACGTATCTATCATCTCCTTGCAACAGAAGCCTCGTTGGATCGGCATTGCAGACAAATGTTCGAAAAAATGATCTTCTGAAATAAAGTATTCTTCATCGAAAGCTTCCGCAAAATCTGTTTTCATGAAATAAGCAAGATTTTGCTTCTTACCCTCTTGCATAAAATAGGTAAAGGCATCTCCGTAACTCAAACTATTGTTGACGATGTCTCTTGCAATCACTCTTAAATGTCTCTGCTTTGTATCCCATAAATATTCAGCAATACCTTGGTTTATGTATGACATACAATGGAAATCTCCCTTCTCTACGGCCGCGGACAAATCCGACAAATCTTTTACTTTATTAACAGGTGGAAATGAGAGGAAAGATAGAAACACGGAATCATAAGACAGGCAAAGAATCATGGCTCCGATCACCCATGAATACTCGAGAATATTTTCTGAAAACGATGAAGGTGTTATCTGGGCGCTCTGCTTCATCAGTACCGCAAAAACGTGAAACAAAATATGAATTCTATTACGTTTCCATTTCAAGAGGAAATAATGTATTACGATCATTGCCATTAATGCTGATAGGATTGTTATCCAAACTGACAGCGAAAACGTTTCAAAGATACCAAACACTCGTGGTTTGTATTCTGGTTTTCGAGTTACAAATGTGACATCATTCATTGTGTAAGGGTAGCATAAATCAAATACTTCTACAGTATATCCATTCAAAACCTTTGGTGCAATATTCATATAAATTACTGAACGTTTTACTTTTTCCTCAAGTTCTGAATATGTATCATTAAATCTCCTGAAACTAATATCAACTCTATCAAACATATTTTTGTATTGTTCGAGATACATTTTGAGTGCAAGAAGTATTCGCCCGTATATATTTCCACGAATAGATAAGTAGCGCTTCTGGGTTTCATAACTTTCACTTGCAATATCATCTCTATCAGTTGAAAAAACAAGTTTTATTTTTTTCTTTATTTCCATATTACTCAGGTGTGAAACTTATAATTTAGTCTATGAATTTATAACAAATAAAAGGTGCAAATTTAAATTTTCGAGTAAAATGGTATAGCTACTTTTTAAAGTTTTACTGATTTAGGATATTCTTATATTTTTAGTTCTCAAATATAAAAAAGTATCAAGTATACTTAATATTCTTTTTGTTTTTATAGAAATAATGAAAGAAATTTACTTTAACCCATATACAGAATTGTTCTTTCAGGAAATAACATAAAATTATTCACATAAAATATAATTTTTCAAAAACCTGTTTGAGCAGCTTTAAATAGATTTGTTAGATATTGTCTTTTTAGTTGAAAATGCTAAATATTGTACTAGGACGTGTTTTTATATTATTCAAGGCAATGAAATATAAATAATCATCACTCATTAAAGAAATAAAAATCGAATTCTCTCCTAAATACTTTTAAAAGCAAAAAAAATTTTTTTTCATTTAACTAACAAAAGTGTTTTACTCTGTTTTTATATAATTTAGTTGTAAATTATCTTGTATTCAGTTTTTTATGAAAATATATTATAGTATTGTTACTATTCAAACGAGACAATTTATCTTTACAATATTACCCAAAATGAACCACTTTTTGTTTCACTTCTTTAAATTAAAAGGCTATAACTTGAAATGTACTTATTTATTAATTTATTTACTTGATAATAAAGACTAAATAATGAGAAAAGGCTAAACAAATCAGTACCTTTCGAGTCTATGTGTTTCTTGCGAAGAACGATACAGGAATTCCTATCTCAGCAAAAGAAACAAATATGTGTTAGCGTTCTTCACGATACTAAAACAAGATTTCTACGTGTAATGGTAGTATGCCAAATGTAGAATATTTTTTGATATTTTCACAGTCACTTTTATCAATTTTCCAAAAAATGCAGTAATAATACAAACGCGACTCTGTTTCTCTGATAGCTTTTAACCTATTTAGTTCTTATTTATGAACTGATTATTATGACTACAACTACAGTAATTAGACTAATATATGTTTAAAACAAGATATATGCTGTTACATGATTCGGCAAACATTCGTCCCAGGCTTTGGTGAAAAAATTCTTACTTTCTTATTCCCAGAGTAGAGAAAACTTGTATTGGCTTAAGAATGTGTCCTTCGTCCCTTCAAATAATGCAGAGTGTATTAATTTTTATCGCAATAATCATTTGAAACCAAGTTTCGATTTTTGGAAAGTCTTTTTCTATGCAATCACGACATTCGCAATGTGTCTTTTGTCCCATTGTGAAATTTTCCACTTTGTTAAACTTTTGCAGTAAATCCTTTCAAATTTATTTGAAAACAAGCTTTATTCACAGTTAAGAGAGAGAAATAATGCCCACAGTATTGGAAATTTCGTATTTACTCTAACTTGAAACAAATTTTTAGAATGTTGCAATTGTTACGATAAAAAACCCTCTGTGAAAGCTAGTATAGGTTATTTCGAATTTTCTTTTTTAAAATGCATTGAAATATAATATTTGATAAAGTTAAATACCTCGCTCAATTGGAAAATTGCATGTTGTTTACTTAAAAATATTTCAGATTTAAATAGAGAAATTTAACGTATATTTATTTTAGAAAATAAATAAATAAATAATTCTGCGAATTCATCAAAAAGTTGTTGTGCAAGTGGTCGACGTCGCGATCCAAATGACGCATTGCCGAATTTTCTTTAGTGCTGTATACAATTCACTAATATTAACAGCACTCTGTGCGCTATAACACCCATAAGACATGAAAATAATTTTAAACTTAAAGAAAAAAGCGAAAAAAATCAAATATATATTTCATGTAACATGCAATTTGATAATCAGGAGTGTAAAAAATCGAATCTGATATTTAAATGTAAAAACATACTTTATTTCAAAGCTTTAACAAAAAAGGAAAATTCTGAATTTTTCATGTCATCCACAAAAAGGTCTTTATTTCCACAACAATTGCGACAGTACTACCCTTCTCTGGAAATTAAAGTAAAAGAAAAAAAAAAAAAGACATATCCAAAGCTTCTTCATGTTTGTATTTCTAATGTAATTCAATATTTGTTGTCATGGAGTTTGCTAAAGATTAACTATAAAGGTTCAATAAAGGGAAATCTTTCAGAGAATAATAATAATAATAATAATAATAATAAAAAAAATGTTGAAACTGTGACTGCGTGGAAATATACTGTGAAATTTGGATGGTTATGAACGTATCTGTGGAACAATATTTGTGTAGGTACGGAATTTTAAAGTTTAATTCGTAAATCAATATAATCACGAAATTAAATTTACTGAAGAATGTGACGCAGGATGTTTTTAAAACACACTGAAGGAAGAAGAACTAATGAGGAACCAAGATCTGTGAATTAATACCAAAAACAGATATTAAACAAATATATACATATATATATATATATATATATATATAATAATCATGTTCAAAGAAAAATCCACTATCTATCAAGAACATCTAACTCATTTAGAATATTAAATCATTTCTGAATCATCAATATAAATTTTGAATCAATCAAGGATACACCGAGAAATTTTCTGTAGGCTCTTAAATAAATAAAAAAAAAAATTCTTTAAAGAATAAAGTACAGCTAAAAGTAATTTATATCTATTGCCTCTTCATAGTTATTATTTTTTTATTTATTTATTTATTTTAATCTAACAAAATCAATCCAAACAAAAAACAAAAAAAAAAAAAAAAAAAAATACGCTTCCAATCCATACATAAACGAACATCGAGTTCTTTGTAAAGTTCTTGTTGCATAAGAAATTCTGCCGCTTTGAACACTTTTTTTGGATTAATGATTCCGTACATGTAATCGGATTTAAACTTCAAACGCTTCTTCAATTTAAGATGAAGTGTGTAAGTGTCATCTAAATTACGCGGAAGTTTACTAACCGTAGAATCTAAGCTAATAGGAACGTTCACGGCAGATCCTTTCATTTTATATTGCCATCCGCGAACGGGATAGACCTGCATAAACGGTAAACGGGGCGAAACTAATCGTTCTTCAAGAAGAGTCATATCTTTTAAACAATCGGGAAGTTCCGGAAATTCAAATCCGTTACTCAAGGCTAATTCAGGAATTTTTAATTCTTCACATAACAGTGCATCATAACACGTTTTACAAAATTGTCCTTTTCCATTGTCATCTTTGTTGAAAGTCGATTTTAGGAATTCGTCAGTTGCACCTTTCGAACGTAAATCATCTTTAGAAAGTGATGTTATAGATTTTTTAAACCACAAACGATCACAACAATAAAATTCGTGGATCGGTCCATCCGAAACGGCTACAAAGAATTTAGACGCAATGTTTTGAAACTTTGGATTCAATAGTGTCGTATTCAAATCATCATCACGATTCAATCGTTTATTTTCATGTATTAACAGTTCATTCGCTTTTCGCTTTCGGTATTGTCGCATCGATTTGGCTCCCTTTACACGAAAAGCGGGATCTTCCCTTTGAGATTGTTTAAATTGAAGTTTTTTAGCAGCCTTTTTCGAAGGATCACGTTTATTAGATCGTTTATTATTAGATGGTTCCGAATTCGAAGAAGTATAAAGAGAGATAGTCCGATTTTTGTTGTCTTCATTCAGTTCATCATATTTATTATCGGATGATGCAGAAGTACCTTCGCCAAGCTCTTCCTTCCGGTATTTTTGAAGATGATAATAAACATTACTTTTATGAATACTCAATTTCTGAGCAATTTCTCTCACCGACAATTTATTAGAAGAATAAAGAGATATAATACTTTGTCGTATATTTTTTGACATCTTACACGGACGTATATCTAAAGAACAAACTTTCATTAAATTATTTATTTTAATTTATGATTGTTGCCAAGAAAATTAAACTTTAAATTTTACATCTACTTTTTAAGATAGCACGCGATCGTGTTTTATATAAAAATCAAATCATTAAATTCATATTTTTATTTATTTTTATTTCATATTATTGCACGCGCACTATTTATTTTCTAATTCAAAATTATTAAAAAAAAACGTTTTCGATATCTTTTGTAACGATACTGATTATTATTAATTTTCTTTTCTTTTTCTTTCAAAAAAAAAAAAAAAAAAAAAGGTTTTGATGAAATTCTGGCAAAAGCAGATTTTAGTTTAGGACGGAGGGCTAGTAGTTTTTCTTTTCCTTCCCAATTATAACATCGCTTTCAAATTATTCAATTATATTTTCGATAAACTTTAGATTTCGATAAATGTCCAACTATCGAAAAATGATTTCGACAAATGTCCAACTATCGAAAACGACAATTCAAAAATCCCTGTCTGAGATTAATAGACCCTCAATCCTAAAAAAAAAAAAAAAAAAAAAAAAAAACTAATAGTCCTCCGTCCTAAACTAAATTCTGATTTTGCTAGAATTTCTTTTTTTTTTGAAAGAAAAGGAAAAGAAAAGAAAATTAATAATGATTAGTATCAAAACAAACGATATCGAAAAAGTTTTTTTTTTTTTTTTTTTTTTTTTTTGACTCACGCGAAAGCATCATTTCATGCTAAATTTTTAAAAAATTTGCAGGAACTATTGCATAATAGTTCCAACCTCCAAGTGTAGCACCTTCTCTTCCTGCAATAGTTCCAACCTCCAAGTGTAGCACCTTCTCTTCCTGCAATAGTTCCAACCTCCAAGTGTAGCACCTTCTCTTCCTGCAATAGTTCCAACTTCCAGTGTAGCACCTTCTCTTCCTGCAATAGTTCCAACCTACAAGTATAGCACCTCCTCTTCCTGAAATAGCTCCAGCGTCCAAGTGTAGCACCTCCTCTTCCTGAAATAGCTCCAACCTCTGACTTCCAGTTGAATATATTTTATGTAAGGACTTAACTGTTAACCATGTGATTCAAAAGTACATATAACTGCTCTGAAGTACGTGTAAAACCAAATTCCCTGATGATGCCTTCTTATATGTAGGCGAGAAGCTTTGGGAGTTTTTTTTTTATTTTAAAGAATGTATTTTTAACGTGTTTTTAAAGTGTTTTTAATTAATTTATTTTTATTTAATTATTTACTATTTCCTATATATATATATATATATATATATATATATAATCTATAAAATGCCTATTTACGAACAGTAAAGTCACTTCACAAGATCTCTCTTATTTCCAGAATCAGCAAAAGCCGCGTTAAAAAACAACATTGCCATAAGCAAAAACACACTCATAACATTTTGGATCTGTTCTGCAAACATGGTTTATAACGTTCAGAAAACTTCTGTGTGAATTGCAGTTCAAGTATGTCTGAGTATTCATACTTACGTGGGCATGCATACTTATATAATTTGTCCAATCACGTCCCTAATTAGTACTAATAGTTGGTTATATTTATCCACTTTTTGGAGATGAATTTTGTCCTTGGACTTAACCAGAGAGTAATCGCGTCATTTTTATAATGCTAGTGGTCGCATGTCGGTCTATTCCCCGCCGCTATTTAGTATTGGGAGAAAGCCGAAAGAAAGCCAGTAGAGAAAAATGAACTGCCTTTAATACACGTGACGCTTTTCCCGCAAACCTCTAACCTATCTAAAAAACAGGAAGAGGGGAGAAAAATGGATCAACGTTACCAGTCCTGTCGCGGTCAAAGAGACCGATTTGAGAAATAAGATGTTTTTAACTATTCAAACAATAGCAGGAATGACTTGGAAACATGCTATGTTAGAAGACATCTACCCAAGATCAGTTACACAGAGTTTCCCCACTTTATTTTTAAGGGGTGATCTGTAGGAGAAATTTATAAGCAATGGGCTGCGAATAGACCGATATGCGATTACTAAAGTGTTAAACGTAAACATTCCTCGATACCTATGGTACAATAAATTCCGTCAGTTTAACGAAATGATTAGCCATATTCCTGATTGATATGGATTGGGAAATATTGCTTGATAACTTTTTCTTGTTAATTCGCATTAAAAATACGAAAATAATAATAACTCCATTTTCGGTACATCTTATATAATATAATATAATGTATAATATATAATATAATATATATTATATATAATATATATGTATAATATTTTATTTATTACTATATATGTTATTTCTTATCTTCAAGCTCACATGTATGCATAAATATATCGATATTTGTATGTACAATAATTCAATTTATGGTTATATATAATGTGATTCTTCTTTGGTATCGAACTCTTAATTCCCGAGTAATTTAAAATAAATAAATGAGACATTCGTTTAGTCTAAAGTTGAAAGTAATTTATTTTATTATTTATAAGAAAGTCATTTCAAAACGCAGTATAGTCTAGAAAACATATTTTATTTAAAAATTTATATGAAAAATATTTCTACCTTTCTTTTCTTCAAAGCATTTCCGGGAGAAACTTAATCAGTTCAATTTTCATATTCTATTCTGTTGTGGTGCATTTATATATGTAGATCTATGAATTAGTACTTTAAATTGCATTGCTTTACACATACAAATATACACATTATGTTTCTATACACGCCATTTTGCCAATATTATTTTTTTAGTTACATTATAAATTCCAATTATGTTAATCATTTGAATTTTCCCATTGAGTGAGCTTTAAGACAAAGATATTTCATAGTACTGAATACATGTGACGGAAAGAAATTCCTAACTTGAAAAGACATAATTGGAAATGAGATTTAACATTAAAATTTGTACCAGAAAGTGAGTGACAAACTGCTGCCATACTCTATATTTGATTTCCATAGTTTTGTAGATAAAAAAACATAAAACGAAATAAAAAGAAAGAAATGCGTTGATAAAGATCGTTTAAAATGAATTTTACTTTTTACAAAATTTGCCATTTTAAAAGCAAAAGGTAATCTTATTTATTAGCTTTCAATTTCTAAATACGGTAAGGAGAATCAATTTTTCTTATTATTATCTTTAACGTTTTTCCTTATTCAATATATTCAATGAATTAACTTGAAATTTTTTTCTTTTGTTATCCAGAAAATACAAAAATATTGTTTATTTAAAAAAGTTACTTTGAATAGAAGAAAGATAATTACATCGCTTTAAATTTCGTATCTAAATACAGTTTACAATCATTTCTCTTCTACGAATCTAAAAAGAAAATAACAGTATGTCCGGCATTTAAATAAAACGAAATTCGATTATTATATATTTTCACATAATTTTTAGCTTATTCAATGTACATAATTTTTAAAATGCTTTGTTTTACTCAGAGAATTTTCTTTGTCCATCGCATTTAGAAATTTAACTTTATTTTCTTATTATTTAAAAAAAAAATAAAAAGGAAAAGGGGCAATTTCCTCTATTTACAGTACAAGCTTGTTGATAAACAAAAAAGGATTAGGATTAAATATGATTAGGATTAATACTTGCAAAGACACTCAAAAACGTTCAGATGCATTAAGTGCCACAATTAAAAAATGCTACATTAGGATTTCCGTTTTGATTAAGAGTTTTTAATAATTTCAAACAATGCATATGATTTGAACTAGTAGTGTTAAGATTTGCCGGGCTACTCAAAAATTTTACGACGTTTTAAGGCCTAAAATTGGAAATAGCAATTTCATTCGCGTTAAGCACTTTTAACACTTTACAAAGCGAACAAGTAAGTGTATAGAAGGAAAATTAGTGTTTTTTTTTTTTTTTTTTTTTTGTAATTCTCCTTGACAACATAACAGATTCGTAGTTTCTACAACGCGTATTATACGTACCTTTTAAACGATACTACTTTTAAGCTCTTCCTAAAAATAAGTTTAAAACGTACGGAAAATTTTATGTCTGCGTATTAATTTATAGGTAATTTAATTGTCATTTTTTTACCAGCATGGCTGCCAACATTTATTTCGTAGCATTGCCATTACCCATCTGTTTTTAACCCAGCAATAAAATAGTTAAAATTTGTTATAAGAATTGTGAAAAAAAAAACCTGATAATTACGTTAACTGAAATATATAGATTTTTTGTAACATTATATTTCAGACTTTATATTTAGAAGAAAAAGAAATGTTATTTACTTAATTTCTACTTTCAAAGTGGTTACTGGTATTGTAAACAAAATTTACATCAGTTTTAATGAACCTGACCCATCTAAATTATTTCTCTGATTTATGTAATTGACAAAAAATTGTCCTCATTGCGTACAATAACACGATTTTTTTTTCTACATTACAGATTATAAAGATAAACGGAAATTTGTTCCAGTAGTTGAGAAATATGCAACAAAATTTGATAAGATAAAGTATGATTAGCGTGAAGATTTACAGAGTTGAACTAAAACATTCAGATCCGTAAAGGGCTATAGCCGAAAATATCTGGAAATTCTTCTGTTTTCTGTTAAGAGTTTGTTTACACCAACTTTATAAAAATATTTAAAGGTGATTAATTCAATAAGTCTGCTTCTCTATCCGTCGTACGATGGCGTACACAAAGCCCGTTCAAAGTTAAGGTCCACAGAGTAACGTACAGTTGGAAAATGTAAGTAATCTATGCGAAACGCCTGATTTGTCGTTTTCCTTTCATTTGCTGGGAGCATACAGACCCACTTCTTAAGATTAGATTTTTATTTATTTATATTTATAATTATTGGATGGCAATGTGCAATTTGGCTAATGACGTCGACCGTTTCCACAGCAACTTTTTGATAAATTCGCTGAATTAATACTTTATTTTTTTGTTGTTGTTGTTCATGTTTGTTTCTAGAATAACAATACGCTAGATTTCTTTATTTAAATATGAAATATTTTTAAGTAAATAACATGCAATTTTCCAATTGAGGTCGGTACTTTACTCTATCATATATTTTATTTCAATGCTTTTTAAAAGAGAAAATTCAAAATATCCTATATTAGCTTTTATACACGGTTTACTTTAGAACATTTGCAATATTTTTCACTTTCATTTCAAAATAGAATGAGTACAAGATTTTCTGTACTATTTGAAATATTTCTCTTTCTGAAGCTCTGAATAATGTTTATTTTCAAATAATTTTGAAAAGATTTATTGTAAAGGTTTATCAAAGAGGAAAACTCCACAATGGGACAAAAGACTCATTGGGAGTGTCGTGATTGCATTGAAAGATATTTTCAAAAAATCGAAACTTGGTTTCAAATGATTACTACGATTAAAAATTAATATAATTTGCATTAGTTGAGAGTGTGAATGACACACTCTTAAGCCAGTAAACTTTTTCTCTACTCTGTGAATAGGAGGGCGAGACTATCTTCACCAAAACTTGTGATGGATGTTTGGCTACATGTAAAAGCATATATCTTGTCTTAAAGATACATTCGTCTAATTACTGTAGTCGTAGTCATAATAAGCAGTTTATAAAGAATAACTAACTAGGTTAAAATTTTTCAGAGAGGTAGAGTCGAGTTTGAACTATAACTGCATCTTTTGGGAAACTGACAGAAGTGTCTGTGAAAATATAAAAAAATATTCTACATTTGGCCAACATATACGTAGAAATCTTTTAGCATCGGGAAGAACGCTAATATGTATTTGTTTCTTTTCCTGAAATATAAAATTCCTGCATTGTGCTACGAAAGAAAAACATAGACTCGAAAGGTACTGATTTAAACTCGAAAGGTACTCGAAAGATACTTTCTTTTCAAACATATACATTAATGAAGTACATTTCAAGTTATAGCCTTCTAATTTAAAGAAGTGAAATAAAAATTCAATCATTTGGAATAATATACTAAAGATAATTTTTCTCGTTTGAATAATAAATATATTACAATATAAGTTTCCTGCATAACTGAATATAAGAGAATTTACAAGTAAATAATATAAAAACAGAGTGAAACCTTTACGTTTGTAAAACCGTAAGAAAATTATGATTTGTTTTTGAAAATATTTTAAAACATTATTCGCTTTGTATTTTTTTAATGAGTGATGATAATTTATTTTCCATTGATTTGAATAATATATGTAAAAGCACATCCTAGAACGACTTTTTGTAATTTCACTGAAAAATCATCTTAAAATTTATTTAAAGCTAATCTATAGGCTTTTGGAAAATTACATTTTATCTGAATAATTTTATGTTATTTCTTCAGAGAACAGTTCTATATAGGTGATAAGTGAAATCTCTTTCATTATTCCTATAAAAATACAAGGAATATAAAAACTACAGAGTATACTTGATACTTTATGATACTTGATAAGTAATAATATAAGAATATCCTGAACCAGTAAAACGTAAAAAGAGCTACACCATTTTACTCAAAAATTTAAATTTTCACTTTTTCTTGTGATAAATTCAAAGAATAAACTATTATTTTCACATCTGACTAATATGGAAACAAAGAAAAATATAAAACTTGGTTTTCCGATTCATAGAGAGAATATTGCAAGTATAAGTTATGAAAGACTGATACGCTACTTATCTGGTAGAGGAAAAATTAACGGTCGAATACTACTTGCACTCAAAATGTATCTCGAGCAATACACAAACATGTTTGATAGAGTTGATATTAGTTTCGGGAGAGGGTCTAATGGAACATATTCAGAACTTGAGGAAAAAGTAAAACGTTCTGAAATTGACATATATATAATACAAACGGCTATGGATGAATATAGTGTAGAAGAATATGATTTAAGCTACCCCTACACAATAAGTGATTTCTCATTTGTAACTCTAAAACCAAAATACAAACCACGAGTGTTTGGTATCTTCGAAACGTTTTCGCTGTCGGTTTGGATAACAATCCTATCAGTATTAATGGCAATGATTGTAATACATTATTTCCTCTTGAAATGGAAATATAACAGAAGCCATATTTTGTTTCACGTTTTTGCAGTACTTATGAGGCAGAGTGCCCTGATAACACCTTCATCGTTTGCAGAAAAAATCCTCGTATATTCGTGGGTTTTCGGAGCCATGATCCTTTGCCTATCTTACGATTCAGTGTTTCTGTCTTTCCTCTCATTTCCGCCAGTTAATAAAGTAAAAGATTTGTCGGATTTGGCCTCGGCCGTAGAGAAAGGATATTTTCATTGTATGTCATACATAAATCACGGAATTGCTCAATATTTTTGGGATACACAGCAGAGACATTTAAGAGTGATTGCAAGGGACATCTTGAACAATAGTTTGAATTACGGAAATGTCTTTATAAATTTTATGCTAGAGGGTAAGAAGCAAAATCTTGCTTATTTCGTTAAAACTGAATTTGCGGAGATTTTTGATGAAGAATTTTTTATTTCAGAAGATCATTTTTCAGAATATTTGTCTGGAATGCCGATCCGACGAGGCTTCTGTTGCAAAGACATGATAGATACATTCGTGCACAAAATGATGTCTTCAGGTCTTTATTTCAAATATTTACGTGACTTTCTGCTTGCTGCTCACCACTCCGTTTCATCATTTAACTCGGAATCCGAGACCACTAACCGGAAGTTGACTATCACAGACGTTGCTCCAGCGTTCATATTCCTCTTGTGTGGCTACTTTATGTCGTTTCTTATTCTTCTTGTTGAATTGTATTTAGGTCGCATGAAAAGAAAACCTAAGAAATCTGAGAAGAGAAAAAGAAGACATGTTTGGAAACATACTTCAGCAGTGTAAGGTTCTCGACGATAATTTTTTTTTCTTTGAATATGTGATTATTATGCAGATTTTTTATAAATATGATTTGCTTACTTATTATTTTATTCACACAATAAGCATTTGAAAAATTGTTTAAGGATTTTTTTTTTTCTTTTTTGTTAATTTGCTAGATTAGAAAAAAAAAAATAATAATTATGAAGTGACAATAGATATATATCTTTTTGAAATATATATTATTCTTTAAAGAATATATTTACTAGATCCATTCTATTTACTACAAATATGTACTACATTCGTACTTCTGTAAGTTTTAACTGAATTCGATTCTAGCTAAAAAATACATATTACTCAGTAAATGATGATTAATTTTTGCTCTTGTTTCGCTTCAATGTACTATAAGACTGCTTCACGTACTATAACACTGCTTCACGTATACAAGACCGCAGAAGTACCTCTTCATTGTCTACATCCAGTTAACCAATAATCTCAAGTTTGTTACATTCAGTTTTTCCTGAGCATAATCAAACCTTTTTAGCGTTGCAGTCGAATTCAGAAGATGCAAGATTAAAACGTGAGCGTTCAACATACTAACTATTTAACGTTCACTTCATATTTTCGTTTAAAATTTTCTAAACCAATTTCAAAACAGTTATTAGACACATACTCAAACTAACCATATATATATATATACATATATATATAAAATAATTTTTTTTTCGGGATTTTTTTGTTCTGAATTAGCTGTTTGTAAACTGATTAAAATCAAATATTTATTAATTTAATCAATAAATGTATTTAAAGTAAATTATAAACAGCATGAAATCGCAGCAGATGTTTCCGTTTAAAATAATTACACGCCCACTATGAGGTGAAAAATCCAGGCAAGAGTGTATCATTAAAGAAGCAACTGAGCACACGAGCCTATCAAGAAATTTAAATTAACTCCTGTGTATTGATTTTCCTGCAGCATTGTTCGTTAAATTTCAGAATAGAGTTTCTAACTCCCAATGAGAGAAGAACCGAAAATTTAAAAATCGATTAAAACAAGAACAAAAATAATGAACCTGCAGCAGTTGTTCAGTTCAAAATAATAGCATGCCCATTATGAGTTGAAAAAAAAAAGCACGTACGATTGTATTATTAATGAAGCAACTGCCCACACGAACCTATAGAGAAATTTATAGTGACTCATACATATTTGTTTTTTTGCAGTATTGTTCTTTAAATTTAGGAGTAGTGTTGCTAACTACTAATTAAAGAAGAACCAAAAATTTAAAAACCGATTAAAACAAGGAAAAATGATTACACAACGAGTAAAATGACACTTGGTGATACACGTCAAATCTTTACGAATTAATGACATTTAATTGTGCTACTAAATACTCTGATATGGTGCCAAAGAACCATTGCTTTATAACAAAGCATGACATGTTTTGGCATGTGTCGTCGTCTTGAAAATTTAGAATCGAGCAGGACAAGAAATTGCACATTCAACAAAAAAAGTTTAATGAAAACTTTCTTTCGGGATATCTTCAGGGAAAAGAAATAATTGACTTTATTTCTGCTACAACTATTTATATAAAATAATCTTTCTCTTATTTAAACTCGAAATTATTTTATAAAAGTAGGATAAAGATTTCAATACGAAAGTAGTTTTAACAAAGAAAGGCGGATTTTTTTCATTTCTAAATGCATCCTGGTAATAGCGTGAAAAGAACGATACCTGGAAACCTGCCTATGTCCGGCTGCATTACTATTCGTTTTGTAAGTAATTGGGGCCTAAATATATAGATACGAATATTAAAAGGAGACTTGGCGCTGCATAACAAAGCCAAGAAGAAATCTCCAAACATTATTCTATATACATAAAAAAAGAAAAATATATATTGAGTTCGACAAAATTTTCGATTTTTAGTTTTTTATCGATTTATAAGCTTTCCGATGTTCTGAGCATGATTTGTTTATTTTTGGAAAATATCTGAATGTGTCTGCATGTCTCTCTTTTTCTGCATGTTAGCACATTTTTCTGCCCGCTATCTTATAATCATTTGAAAATCCTTGATAAAATTTGTGTTAGTCAGCTTTTAATGTACATCGCCCAGCAAAGACACTGCTATTTCTCTCAATTAAAATAAGGTTATACATCGGATTCTATAGTGTACAATTGCACAAATCATTATTTGTATGATGGCTATTTTAGTAAACATTGCCGGTTCAATTTGGATGCATATTGCCAGAAAAGAGTCGTTGCTGTGCTGAAATATAGTGCCCTTTACAGGAAAGTTTAAGTTTATGATATACAAATGCCCAAAACTAGCTATGCGATTTGAACATTATTAAAAACTATTCTGATGTAATAAGTGTGCATGTCTGAATATCGGTGACGCAGATATTATGCAATATTTCCTGTTTTAATGTAGTCTATATCTCAACTTCTATGATACATAATTGACAAAACTCGGTGTGGGAGATATAATTAAAAATTAAGGGTTTTTTTTTTTTCAACAACGCTGTTTATAGAATGGATTTTTGTGATGTCACATCATTCTAGTTTTCGCAATGTACAAAGATAATATTGCATAGATTTTTTTTTTTATTTAATGAGCACAGTGACAAGTAAAGATGTGGTATAAGTAAAAAGTTTTATGTTCACCATCCGTTCAAAATTTGTAAATTTTATTTCTAAATATTTTTTAGTGATTAATGAAACAACGCTTGCTTTAATACATGACAGTCACGAAATTATTTGTTTTATTGTATGTTTGATGGAAAAGTGGAATGGAAATGTTTTACTTGATAAAAATGTCTAAAGCATGTGAACTTCAAATAAAAATCTAATATTTGAACTTAAGTTTTGATGTTCATAACTAGAATGTTATTCGACTTTCCTCTGCTTCTTAACCCTTTAAAGGGACTTGCCACTATTCACTTGGCGCCATTCAAGGTTTCATACAAAATACTTCCTAGGAACACAAAGAAAACAATCTTCATCATTATGACCTATCGACTCAAATTAGTTAAAGTGTAATAGACTTCAATTAAACAGCCTTTTCTATAACAGAAAATTCTGAAGCACCTTATTGTATTTTTCTCTTTTGCTTATTTAATATCTTCATTCCCTTTACGTAAGAAAAGGCTGTTTAAATACATAAATGTTCGAAAAGAAGAGTATAAGTCACAGCTGATGTATTTTTTTTCTTTTTGAGTGTCTATGTGTGTGCTCTTCTATTAATATTAAATAATTTGTGTGTTTTGTATCACTTAAATTTTATTATTTATTAAAAAACCCAAATTATAATAGAAATTGCATTTTGCTAAGGTTATACACTCCTTCTCATAATTATAAGGACACCCGTTTTTCTATATTAACTAAACACTGAACACTATTATTTAAACAAATATATTTTTAATTAATTTGAATTTCATGAATAGACTATATTTAAAGTGTTTTATCGTTTTTCTATCTTAAAAAACTTTAAATATGGTAAAAAGATGATTTTTCAGGTGTTCACAATTATAAGGACAGCTCGAATTTTAGTAATTTTTTTCAGTTATTTTTTAAATGAATATTTTATGGGGTCTCTTTTTAGGGTTAAACAGTCAGACATTCTCTCTGGTACATATATATACATTTATTTTAATATTCGGTTTCAATACCATTTCGTATAGCATATATGATATTCTTAATATATTTAAACAATTTAAAATTGCTTTCCACTTGCATGCACATTTCTAATATCATAAGTTAAGGATTTTTCAACTTCTAGGCCATGGGAAAGGCAATAATACAGAAGTTCCTTTCTTCAAACTATTTCCTATTGCTCTAAAAGTAGAGCAAAAATGTAAGTCTTGTTGAAAAAAATATTATTACCCCCAAAAATTAACAAAAATCTCATAATTCCACGTTTAAAGTTTGCGGATATTCTCTTGATGTTCATAATAATAGAAAAAATTACTAAATTCATTCTGCCTTCAGTAGAAGCAGCTTCCCAGAGTACCATAGATCCACCTTTAAAATGCCCGATTCATGTCTGCCTTTAAAAAATCTTCTCTGTCTTTCGCTATCTTCAGACCGTGCGAGTAACTGTTAAAACCATCTGGTTAATCAAGAATAAAATGTTTTGCATCCGAAAATGCAGCATTTTACCATTTAATATTGTCTTTATTCAGCTTTAACACAGACGTTCTTTCCCCCATTAAATACTGATTGATTATTACAGGTTTTTTATTCATTTTAACATATTATTAAATATTTTAAACATGCATAAATGTGGACCCTAACCTTTCGTTAAAAAATACGAGCAAATTCAGTCATTATGAGTAGAACAGTAAGAGGAATTATGAGTCTTCGATCTCTGTAAAACAACTCTGATTTTGCATCACATCTCTTTCCTATCGAACCAGCAGTTCAACGTTTGATCACATTTCCTTCAGCAATTTTAGGCTTTCGAATTTAATTAGAAATTCGGCGGATTGAAATTATCCTTCCACTTAAAAAACACATTTATCATACTTCACTACTTGAACGTCCTTTTTTTCGAGGAATTATCAGTAATGTCCGTCCAAGAAAAATTGAAGGCATATATATGAATTAGTCTAGCCCAGTAGTTAACGAATTCGCATGTCAACTGTAATTTATCCGCTAGTAAGTTAAATAAAACGAAAAAATCTGGATTGTCCCTATAATTATGAACATCTAAAAACGTGGAGAAAAACACATTTTCCATTATTTTTTATTAGTTTTGTTTCATATTAAAAAAAATTATAGCAATTTTGGTTTTTAGAATACTGGATATATTAAGTGCACTTAGTATAATCTTGTTCACAATTATTTTTACATAATTATTTCAAAACATAAAGTGTCCTTATAAATATGAGAAGGAGTGTATATATATATATATATATATATATATATATATATATATATATATATATATATATATAAATAATTTTCATTACTTTGGAAAAGTGGCCTCTCTGTTCACGCCTTATTTGTATCTGGTAAATATGGTAGGAACTTTTAATTTTTATATTTAAATTTCTTTTAATATCAGTATATTTTAAAACGTATCAAATTGGCTTTTAAAACTTACTGCAGTTAAATGGTTATACTTCGAAATTTTTTTGAAAGTCTGTTCAAATGAATGTTACTTTTTAAATGAAACGTTTTGCAGTTTATAATTTTCATAATGTGTGAACTGTATAAAATTATAAAAGAAAGGATATTTTTATTAAAATTCAATGCAAAAATGTATTTCTATGTTTCACACAACACACAATTATATTTTATTACTATATTTAATCCGATTATTTAAAAATTTTAATTCGATTCAGTAAATCATTTTTACCAATAAGAATTATTTAAAATAATTAACATTAATAATAATAAACATCATAATAATAATGTTTATTATTATTATGTTTATGTTTATTATTATAATGTGTATGTTTATTATTCAACATAATAATAAACATTATTAATTTCTGTATATATGTTACAAAAAGAAAATATTGTAATCATGAAATATTTCAATAAAGAAAATTTGGTGTATCTATATATTTTTCAGGTTTCTTGAATTTCATTTTTTTTTTTTTTTTGTCGCCGGCAAACACATCTTGTAGCCAGTAGAAAATATCCCCCCCCCCCCATCCTTCCCGTTTTTTTTTTTTTTTTTTTTTCAGGTTGGAAGACTATTCAGGGGTCGATCCAGACAAAATTTGGGTTCCTTTTGCGGCTCCTTCACAAAATTCCACATAGTAAAAAGGGACCCTTCACAAAATTCAAATTCATAAAAAGGGACCCTTCACAAAATTCAAATTCATAAAATGAGTCCCTTCACAAGATTTTGTTTTATAAAAATGATCTTTTTCTTAAATGTTTTCATATTTTCAGTATTATTTTTAATTTATGCCTTAATTTGGCTCAACGAAACTCTATTAACTTGATATTAAACATTACATAAAGTGATTGTAAAAACTGAAGATTTTACACAATATTTTTCTTTTTCACAAAAATATTTTATATTTCAGAAAAATAAATAAAAATTTCACAAAAATATTTTGTTTTTCACAAAAAGGGACCCAAAAATTAAAACCTGGATCGACCCCTGCTATTAGATGGAGGGCTATCTGGATTTCTGTAGAAAAGTTTTGTGTAACTCCGAAATAAATTAGAAATATCAGTTCTATCGTTACAAATTTGATATCAAATGAAAGGGTGATTTTTCTGAATCCAGGGGTTAAAACAGTTTCTCGACACGACAATTAGAATTTTTTAAATTCACCAAAGTATGAAATTTAGGTGGCAGTACATTATTTTAATTCATTTTAATCATTTTAAAAAGTGCGTGGCCCAGATTCACGATCGAAAAACTAAACTTAATTCTGTCTTAGACAAAATTTTTAATGTTTTTTTTTTTTATTTATTTATTTTTTTTTTAATTTTTTATAATACAGTAATTAAAACTCTATGTGGTCAAATCGGTTTTATTATGCTTCATAAACCGATACATCATGACCATCGATACATGATAAACACAGCAAAAAGATTCAGCACCGACTCGTAAATCACACACGAACGGGAGCTGCGTAAACTAATACCCTATAATAGCGCATAGATTCAATATTGGGTTGTGAAACGTGGTGAGAGGAGCCAGAGCGGAATTGTAGCCCAGTTCTGGGATCTTTCTTAGATAGTGAAACAGTATTATGCATATTATTAACCATTTGTATTGCGAGAAATTCTCACATGATTTTTATGGAATTGAGTTGTAAAACCAAATTATAGCTACTGAAACTCACCTCTTGTGTTCGCACTTATTTATAATGATTTATAAATGAGATCGACCACAAGAATATAAGAAGACGCTCTAGAATTCTGACAGAGGATTTTAAAACTCGCTAACAAAGGGGGCTAGGATTTAAAAGAATGGCACGGAACTATTTTTACTAAACCCAGAATTTGGATTCAAGATGTCGGTCACATAATATTTTCTCAGTGTATTTACATTTTCCATTATTTTCTTAATCTATTACCTGTACCTATTTTATCTATATCTAATTATTTTTTGTTAGTTCAATACAATTTTGAGAATTCATATTTTACAAATACGCACAGGTAAAAGCTTATTTTAGCAAAATATTAATTAATATATCTACACACAAAACACATTAAACGGAAATTTAAGGAAAAATTACAATGCTTTCCCCGTTATTATATTTCTTTAATTGATTTTTCTTTTTCCATTTACCCTACTTCTATTTCCAATATGGAAATTATAGTGTTTCTGTTGAGCATATGAAACAAATATTCATTCTTTTCTAACACGAACAATGCAAATTATTCATTTTCTTTTGAAAAAAAAAATAATAATTATTTTAATGGGATTTAATCTCAAAAGAAACATTAATGTAAGCTTTTCTTTAAGTTAGAAAGTTATAATGAAAAGAAACGTGAAATACAGGTAAAAAACAATTTAGTAAATCATATAAAAAAGGCACCATTTTATTAGTAAAAGATAATGTTTTTCGATGTATTAACATGATTAACTTTGTAAAGTGAAATACCATTTCCCATTTTTTTTTTTTTGTTATGTGTTAAAAAATATATAAATCTTTTCTATAAAAAGATGAATTTAAGGATAAACTTCACCAACATTAATATTTAAATTGTTACAAAAATAAATTATTTATTTTTGTTTTCGAAATACAAAAAAAAAAAAAAAAAAAAAAAAAAAAACTTTGCAATAACCATATTTTAATTAATTTTTCTGTTTACAGGAAATTAAAAAAAAGCTTACGTTACTTGCTTAAAAGGTTTTTGTCAAAGAGAAAATATTTCCCGTTGTTCTAGTTTTATTACAGACGTTCTTATTTTATCAAACATGATTAACCTTTTTACATTTTTGTCTTTTATTATCTTAAAAAATCCCTTTGTTCTATTTTATTGCAAATGATGTTTATTAAGAATATGAGAATAAAAGATTTCTTTTTAATAAATATAATTAACTAGCAAGTTTAATCTTTTTCGTAGTTCATCATATAATAAGGATTTTTTGTTATTATTATTAATTTAATACGTCTTTATTACTTTCTATTACCCATGAAGTAGAGAAAGTAAATTTTCGAAATTGTATTTTTGCTATATTTACACGTTTTCAGGTCCCCTGAATCCAAAAATCATATTTTTAGCTGTTGGTCCCTCTCTGCGTGTGTCTATCTGTTATCAGCATATCTCAAAAAAAAAAAAAAAAAAAAAAAATAATAATAATAATAAATATATATATATATATATATATATATATATATAGTAAAAAGTGCAAACATGGTATTCTAAATGTGGATTATATAGGGATGCTACACGTAACCTTTCGTTGAGATCAAGCAAGTGGTTCGTGTACAGGGACACCCAAGAGAATTTAAATACATTATTACATCTATGGGAGAAGTTGCAGGTAAGAAGAGTTTAACATCTACAGTCTGCACTAAACCAAATGAAACAAATATATGTTTATTATATGCGTAAAAACATGTTTCATGAAGAATATGGTTTAGAAATCATTCACTGTTTGTTTATAGTGTTGCATAAAAGTATTAGATTGTAATGCGACCACATTTGAAAATTGATGTCTGTGTACTCCAGGTTTTACCGTGTGTTATAATTATACTATTATATTTATGAGCACCCTATGATGTGTACATAACTTTCAGAAGATATACAGGGCTGCCAATATTTAAGCCATAACGTTATTTAATATTGTTAGTGGAAGTGCTTTAGTATAATATTTTACCATGTAAAGGATACTGACGAATTGAAATTAATTCCTCATAGTAAATGATGTATTTTTTTAAAGCTATATATTCATCGCTTGTTGGCTTGTTTTTTTTTTTTTTTTTTTTTTAAATATATATTTATACATTTCGAGGTTTCCTGAATACCGAAGTCAAGTTTTCAACGTCTGATTTTTGGCTGTGTCTCTGGGAGTAAATAAGAAACAAATAATTTCAGGCGATCCAAATGTTGTATTTTGAAGCTAATACGTTTGTTACTATAAAGGTTTGTTCAATGTTTAATTTCAAGGAATTCGTCGAATGAAAGTTGTCTTAATGACGTTAAATGAACGTTTGAATTTAATAAAAGATTTGAATACTGAATAAATGTATGTACGATAATGAAACGGGTATTTGAGATGTGGGGGGGGGGGGGGGTGGTACCTACCTCGCATAGAATTAATTATAAAATAAAGCTGTTCTGAAGCCTATTTGAATTGCTTTAACATCGGTTTACGTAACAGCAGTCGTTACGTTACCCCTTTATCTCTTATCTGTACTTATATCATTAATTTTCGGGGCAAGAGAAAGTCGTGTGAGTGACACACCAGAATATTTTTTATATCAGATTATAAATGAAAAAAAAATGAAATTATTAAAATCTTTGTGCTTCTACTGCCTTGGGAAGCATCATTTTCTTTTCCACTGTTTCGGGTATATTTCCCTCTGCCTGTGCCATCAAATGTTATCATTTGTTCATCCATATGTAAATACCTGTATAAAATATGACGAAAAACTAGTTTTATTTACATTTGTGTTATTCCTATTGCTTTCTAAGCAACATTCCGATGTTTATCATACAAATTAAATTATGTTTGTAAAATTACTGAAATGTAGGCTAAGATATTGTGATAGATTTACAAAAGAAAATTAGCCCGCGTTCTGTGTCGCTAAAACAATATTTAAAAAAAAAGTCTCTTTTGCATATTTATATATGACTCTATATTTCATGTTGGTATGCATAAACGTCAATGGCATAAATTTCATCGATTGCTGAACAAAAAATTTAAAGTATTTAATCGTGAATAAGTGAAATAATTTTGTCTCATAAAGTTTTAAAAAAATTATAAAATCATCGCTTACTGTACAAGACACGAACATATCCGATCTCGTTACGTTCAGTCTTTTTTATTAAATAACTTACTCTATTTCTTCTTCACCGCTAAATTTTTGTTTGAATCCTGTTTTTTTTTTTTTTTTTTTTTTTTTTATTGTAGGTTCTGTACACCTCAAGTTAAGTGTAATGTTTTAGAAAACGCGGTAAGGTGAAGCACAATGTTTGAAATAGCAATATTTATTCGATAACCGTTCGTTTGTATTAATATTCAGTAACTTTTACATGATTTTTTTTTCTTTTTTTTTTATCGCGAACTTTCTATCTTAATCTTGTTGTAATATTTTTATATTTGTTAATTGTACTGTTTGTAAGCCTTATGTCTTTTAAATATCATCGCATGATGTAGCATAAGAAAATATTTAATTTTTATTAAATGTTATATATATATATATATATATATATATATATACTGAGTCATTTTTTTTTTTTTAATATATATCAAATCCATTTTTGAAGCAAAAGCGCAATGTTATTAATTCTTAAAAATTATTTAATGCCTTAAACATTATATATGCTTTTGAAACTCACTACGAAATGTTCCTCTTTTAAAATGGCATTAATATGCCCTGCAAAATTTGTTTGTGTGCAGGAAAAGAATGGAACTGCGTTGCCTTTAATAAGAGGCATTTTTCTAAATTGTATTTAAGTTACTTTGTACTGCCAAAATTTTAATGAAATTGGCATTTATATTTTGAAGATATTCTGTAGAATTAAGTACGATTAACGTAAAGATTTACAGAGCTAAACTAAAACATTCAGACACATAAAAGAAGGGCTATAATTGAAAATTGCTGCAAATTCACCTTTTTCGTGTTAAGAGTTTTTAACACTTTCCAACAATATTTAAAATTAATTACTAATATAATTAGTCTTTTTGCCTGTCCGTCGAATGATCCCATAGGCAAAATACATTCAAAGTTAAAGTACAACGAGTAAGTACCGTTGGAAAATGTTTCAATCTATGCGAACTACATGATTTGTCGTTCTTGTTTCATTTGCTTTGAGAATACAGACACATTAGTACTAAAACACTTTTCTCTGTGTCCTTATTTAAAAAAAAAAAAAAAAGAAAAACTAGGCTTACAAAAATCTATACAGTTCGTGCCCGGTAATCTGTAACATATCCACCAACATTCAGCTCAATCTATCAAAGTGTTTGGACGTTATCGTGTTTAATCATATATACATACGCATACACACACATCCATACATCACCATAAAAATAATAAAAAAGAACTTAGGAGGACTCAAAACGTATAGATAAACCAAAATCTCAAAGTCAAATTCTTCATGATTACACTATATTTTACATATTATATGTTCGGAATTTATTATTTATTTATTTATATATTGAGGAGAAAAATGCACAATTAGTTCTTTACATCTGTTAACAGAAAAGTAAAATATTAAAAAACAGAAAATTTATATATATATATGTAAAAAGAAAAGAAAAACGTGAACAAATTTAACAATTGGGAATTTTCTGAATATAAAAATGAAATTTGAGAAAATACATCACGTAATGAATAATTATACAAACATTACAATATATTATGCATTATAATTTATACATTATAATTATACATTATTATACATTATAATTTTCGCAGAGAATAACAAGGGGAGTGGCTGTCAGCGAAGATAAATACTGAATGCTCTTGATTATTATTAATAAACTAGTATATAACTCCGTCAAAAATGACGGAATGTGAACGATAAATCTTGAAAACAATGTTTAAATCATGAAGATTATCACGTGATCATTTAAATGTATTTTCAATTTTTGTTTATAAATCAAATGTGTTTCGATATTTTATAATTTTCGTTCTGAAATTAAAAAAATGCTACCCGATCAATAAATATGAATGACAATAAAAAAACTGCTGGTTGACAAAGAATATAGGCCCGACAACACAACAGCAACAACACGTACTAGTGTTCCGTTAAGTGCTCTATTTAAAGTCCTCATAATAAGAATATAAAAATGAAAAAAAAATCGATAACTTTATTTTAAATTATCGCAGATCGATGGTTCAACCATTCGTTTTAAAGGTATTGGCGAGCTCTTTTGAAAGATACCCATCATGAAAATTTACTCCCATCGAGGGGGGGGGGCGGCAAGGCTCCTACATACACAAAAAAAATTTCCCCAGTTGACTATCTCTATTAGAAAAAATATATATTCTTTTCATTTGGTTTAGTGTAGTCTATAGATGTTAAATTCTACTTACCTGAAATTTCTCCCATACACGTAATGTATTTGAATACTTTTGAATGTGCCTGTACACGAACCATTTGCTTCATCTTAACGAAAAGCTTACTGTAGCATCCCTATATGATACACATTTAGAATACCGAGTTTATAATTTCTGCTACTATTTGTTCTTGAGATATGCTGATAACAGACACACAGACATCCACACAGACAGACAGGCAGACAGGCAGACACACAGAGACCATTCGCTAAAAACATGATTTTCCTATTCAGGGAACCTCAGAACATGTGAGTATAACATAAACTTACGTTGGAAAAATTGACCCTAAAACAATACTTTCTCGACCCTATGGGTAAGAGAAAGAAAAAAACGATTCACTTCATTTTACCAAAATACTTTTTTTTAAGACTATCGAAGATTCTGTTTTCAAATACGCAAGCGAAGTGTGACGTCACTGACCGTCCGTGGATGCAAGAAAAAGATTCCCTATGTTAATCGTCCATTGGATTTTTTGTAAAAAATTATTAAAAATCGAGGAAAATTATTTCCCGATTTTAATACCTGTATTTGGGTAAAGCTATGCTATCGTATCCATTTGTTAGATTGAGTTATTTTGCTGTCAAATTGACAAAATTTTAAATTTCAAAACTGTGTCATCTTTGACGTTTTTTGTATTTGGCGATTAAAAACATAATACGAAAATATACCCAAGCAGCACCGAAACGTTCTCTGAACGTTCAAATATTGTTCTGCAAATACGTTCTAAGAACGTTCACTTTGAACGTGTTATAGACGTCTATTTGTCCATCTTGAAGACGTACAATAGTACGGTTCAGAGAACGTTCAATGAACGTGTAACTATCACCATCGGTGTTATAGAAGCGTTCTGAGAACGTTCTATGTATACGGTCTCAGAACGTTCTAAACGTGTTTAGAACGTTTTCAAAACGTTATACACATTTTCGGAACGTTCTAGAAAACGTACTGTAAACGTTCTAAAATAGTGTAGCAACGTTCTGAAAACGTTCTATACACACGTTCTCACAACGTTATGTAAGCAATTTTTGAACGTTCTTTGAACGTGCTAAAAATGTGTTTCATGTATAATAAAATGGAAGAACTCGCAACATTTGTTCCGGGTCGAAAGAAGACACGACCCTTCGTCAGACGAACATAGTAGGCACGAATGCTGCAAATACAAGAGCTACGTTGCAGTTTTTTTTTTTGCAGCACTCGTGCCTACTTTGTTCGGTTGAGGAAGGGTTGTGTCTTTTCTCGACCCGAAACAATTGCTTAAAATAATATTAATGAAATAAAAGAAATAATTAAATAAAAATAAATAAATAAACTTCAAAATTTAAAACATTTAGAAGTATTAAGAATCACCTTCATATTGTTTGTCTATGTTTTTTCTTTCTTTCTTTCTTTCTTTTATTTTTCTTCCTTTTGGATTTTGTGATTTATTTGTATGTACGTGTGCATACTTGCCTTTGTGTTATAAAATTTTACATACACGTCTTCAAATATAATAACATACAGTATTTTCAATTTTTTTTTTTTTTCTTTTTTTTTGGAAAACTATAATCAAAGAAAACTGAAAAATTTTAAGATGCTCCTTACTGACTAATTATTATTTTTCCCTTTGATTTTACATTCTTATATTTTAACAATAGAACTTAACCATATTTGGGTAATTAATTTGTGAATTTCTTGTTAAGTTAGAATATATATATATGTTTAAATACTGAAACTTATTGCAAACTTTTGGCATTCAAACATAGAACTATTTTTAAAACATTAACTTATCAATGAATTCACAAATGAATACCTAGATATGTTATATATTCTATTGATAAAGAGTAATAATGTACAAATGATAGGAGAAAATAAAAATATTTAAGAGAAGTATTTAAAAAATAATAATAATAATTAATTAATCTATTTATTTTTTTTTTTTTTTAATTCAAATCGATTTTGTGAAGTTTTAATTTTAAAGTATTGATTTAAAGCTTATGAATTTTACTTACACATGCATTGAAATATAACAATATAAAATATGATAAAATTTCTTGAAAATCTTTTAAATATAAAATAAATAAATTTTAAAATTTAAAATATTTTTTAAAATTTTTAGAGAGCCGGCTGCTAACTATTTTTTCCCTTGATTTTACAATACTACAGTGTAATAATAAAATCTAAACAAGTATACTTAAATATATCTAACATTAAATTGTAATAATACAAAATCGAATGGGGAAAAAATAGTAATAATAATAAATAATTAAAAGGTAGTTAGCATGAAAAATTTAAAAATTAAAGTTTTCAAATTATTATTATTATTACTCTTTATTTATTTATTTATTTATTTTTTATGGTTTTTGAAAACTTTAATTTATTTAATTTTTTTAAATTTTAATGCAGATTTGGGCAAAACTATGCAAGTCCTAGACTAGACATATGAAAATTGTGTAGAATGAACTTATCTGTAATAGTGTATCCAAATGTCAGGAAGAAATCTTAAACCAAACGCAATGAAAATGATGTCAGAAAAAGTTACCGTTATCTATCTTGGACCTTGGAGTCCTTCCGTAGTCATAACTGGCAAACCCAATAAAAATTTCACAGTTTGGCGAATTTTTTCTTTTATTTTTAAGATTCAAGATTCAGCAAAATGTATGTCACTTTTATATTATTAATTGAAAAGGAATTTATTTTAGTTATATTTATTATTTTTATGAGAAATACAAAACTCAAGATTTTTATTCAGATTTTTTTTTAAATGTTACGTGTTATTGCGTATCTATTTAATAATATTTTACATGATAATTGACGTTTATTATGAAGTAAAATATACAAATTTTATCGTAACTAAAATAATCGCATACCTGCTTATATGAATCAATTACAATAAATTACAGGAAATGTTAAACTTTTGTCTTGTGACTATCACACAATTCTTTTCTTTATTTTCTAATACAATTCACATAGTTTAGATCAAATCACACATTTTACATAGTAAAATTGAAAAACAAAATAAAATAAATAAATAAATAAATAATAATAACAATAAACTTTTTTTTTATTATTATTAAAAAAAAAAATCGATAACTTTGTTTTACATTATCACAGATAAGTGATTCAACCGTTCGTTTTAAAAGATATCAACGAGTAATTTTGAAAAAATATTATAAAATTTACACACCCGAGGAGTGGGGAAGGATTTTTAAAAGTCTTCATGTTCACCGTTAATATTTGAAAAAAATCAGTTTCACAATGTTCAGCTAAAGAAATCCCTATTGTGTGCATTTATAAGAAATTTTCTCCTCTATTGTAATATTAAAATTTTGAAAAAATAAATGACAGCGCGACTTGTTGAGCGTTATATGTGTAAAAAAAAAGAAGGTAATTATCACTAACTGATATCAAGATGGAGCTAAATATAAGTTTTCAGGAAATTCTGTTCATTAGTTTTTGACTTATAGTTGACACAAAATTCTTATCACACATATTCATACACACAGACAAACAGGCATTTTCTAAGAAATATCAATTTTTTATTAGAACATCTTAAAAAGGGAAAAATCTATCGAAACGCGAAGGTCAAAAATATTTACGAATCAAATCTTTCTTCTTTTTATTATAGAAGAAAGTAATAAATAAATAAGGAAAACAAAATTTTTAGCTACTTTTTTTTTATTGTTTCAGCTTCTAAATTTACAATATCATAAAGATCATTTACACAAATCATCACTGTTTATTATTATTATGTTTGTTACTTACATAAGAAAAAAGCACTAGATTTGTGGAAATGTTCAACTTCCGGTTTTCGATAAATATAGACGTTTTGTGACTTCTGAGTATGATTTGGCTTTTTTATCATTTGAAAATGACTGTGAGTTCGTTAATAAATAAATAAATAAATAAATAAAAATAAATGTGGACGCGGTTTCTCACAAAGCAATTGACGCAAAGTAACATAACATTTGAATGGACCTGGAATTTGTGCTTAGTAGCTTTTGAGATATTATCGTCCATCATGTGGCGCTGATATAATGTGATCCCATTTAAGGAAAGGTTGTATCACAGCTTGTATGATACATAAATGTACTAAAGTTATATATGAGATCAGCAATATGTAAATCTCTGCTGATTCAATTTGGGTGCATATCGGTCGACAGGTGCCTTTGCTATGCTGCAATTTAATCTTGTTAACGGGAAGCAATATATCAGTTTCTATGATATTTAAAGTCATCACATTTCGTTTGTGAGATGGCTATTGTAAAGTTAAATAAATTAATTTTCCATATCGTCTATTTTAGGTAGCGCTACTACGTTGAAGTTTTACTCGTTTAGTTAAAATCTTATTTCAATTTCTGTCATTTAAATACACCAAACTTGGTATGTGAAAAATATATTATTAAAATTTATTCTGATTAAATGCGGATATAAATTGGCAAACAAGTTGTGCTGCTATTACTTTGTACGATTTCTAGATGTCTACACTTCAGCATCAGATGCTGAAAATTACACGAAATTACAAATAAAAAGTTTATTATATGAATGTAAATTGATTAAAATTCTGTATATGCTAATCGTAGGTAACGCTGTTCATATAGAATGATATAAAAGAAAGTTTTATGATGGTCCCAGCATAACTAATTTTGTATTATATCTGTGTCACTCAACGAAAAAATTGTTATATTTTTATTGATACGAGTATAATACAGAAATTATTTATTTTTTAGTAATAAATTTCATAATTAACAAAAGAGAAAAATAATTCGGACTTCATAGTTTATAAAAAATTTTCCATCTCTACTTCACTACATTGTTTAATTTAGTGATAAACGCTAGAGATAATGCCTTAAAATATGCTTGATTTCAAATGAAGAAGAAGAAATCTCCCGAAATCTATCTTTAGAGCTCTATATGGAAAATAAAAGTTTAAAATAGGTTATTTTTTAAATAGCTCTTACATCGTATAAAAATTTTGTGCCCATTATATTCTGTGTAACAAAAAAGTATAGAAAGAACAAATTTTTATACTATTGAATATTAACAAATTTCGAATTATATATCATATTTTTTCGAAAAATATTTGTGAGACCCTTTAAAACAATCATTAATATTAATCATAGCATATTCTACACGTTTTATTTTGCCAAATCGCAATAAATATGCCAAAATGATATGCATTCCTGCTTCCTGCAAAGTTTAGCAGATGGCCGCAGCACACGTGTCGGGATATTCTGCTGATTAAGCGAAATGCAGTTCAAACATTAACATCTGCTTTTGATTCGGAATTTTTATACTATTTAAAACTTAAATATTTTTATAAACTAGTATATTGCGGCCATTACAAATCTTTATTTTATGCTTTTCTGTACAAGTACATGATATTTATTAAAATTATTTTCTATGATGAATACAGACGATTTTCATCTGAAAGAAGTAAAACATTAAGCATAAAAAAAAAAAAAAAAAAAAAAAAAAAATCTATGGTATACAGAAGATATTTTAGGAAATGTGTTTTATAAATAAAAAATGTTAAAAATTGATAATATTGTTTTAAATTTTCACAGTTTTTTAAGGTTCAAGCATTCGTTTTAATGGTATTGATGACTTTCTTTGTAAAACAAACATGTTGAAATTTTAACCCATAGGAAAAAGCGATGACCTACAAAAATCACCCCTAGTTTTTTTAGTCGAGTTGGCTATTGCTATTACACACACACACACACACACATATATATATATATATATATATATATATTACATAATTTCAATATCACATTTTTATACTATTTTTAGTTTAGAGCATTAATAAGTAATAGAAAGTATGCTATTGCTTTTCCGTTAACGAAATTAAATTGCAACGTACCAGCGACACCTGTCGATCGATATACACCCAAATGGAATCAGCAGAGTTTTATATGATATCAATATTCCATATCAAGTGTGTGTATTTATAATCAAGTGCTTATAAGTATTACTGTATTTATAATAATTTATATCACAAAATCTGAAAAATTGCTTTATGTTAGCGGGATTAATTGCAGAACAGCAGCGCCACCAGCTGGCCAATATACGCTTCTAAATTAGATCAGCGTAATTTTACATAATATCTTGCTTCCATGTTAATTTGGTGCATTTATATACCGTAGAATCTGAGATATAACTTCCCCGATTTACAAAATAGCATCACCACCTTTCATTCGATACATTCAAAGAAAAATCATCAACAATTTAGGTCAAGATCTAACTAAATATCAAATTTTGCGAAATTCCGTTCATTGGTTTGTGAGATACAGAGTCCACAAAATTTTTACAATACACACACAAAAAAACGGACACGCAGATTGAAATTTTCTGAAAATGGTCGAATTGTATCCTGGATATCTCAATTGTATAAACTACTGGAAAACCAGAAGTCAGAAATTTTCAATTATAAAATGCATTTTTCTCAGAAGAAAGTAGAAATACTATTACGTTAACTTTATATACATCTGCTAAAATTTTATGAAACATATAATATTGAATATCTGAAAAAAAAAAATGTCCGGAGTAATATGTTTTATTAAATTCAAAAAATAAAATTATAAATAAAGATACTTAAACTTTATTTATTTATTTTTTTCCTATTACCTCATCACTATTAACATTCTTTAATAACATGTTAACAAGCCGTAAAACTAAAAATAAGGCAACATAAACAGAGAAAAAGACATTTTGTCTTATTCGTTACAACCACACTGAGACAGAACGTGTTACGACGGTGATACACTAGAACGTTTTTCTTAGAACTAGAATTGTACGTTTTATAGATGGTACAAAGCAAACCTTTTCAAAACGTTCTAAATATTACTATTTCTGAACGTCTAATAGAACGTTCTTTTGACACGAAACACCGTGTTTGAACGATTGTAACCGTTATTAGACGTTCACAGAACGTTCCCGTGCTACTTGGGAACAAACGTTATAAACAAACCGTTTTTCGAAATTCCAACTTGGGGGTGCCAACTTCATGGTTCTCAAGTTACATTTTTCGGGATTTGCAGCGTTATAAATGGTGGGTAAAAAAAATGAAAGGTTGAGCAAACGTGGGCTGAAAGGTTGGGCAAACCTGGGCAAAACTTGGGCAAACTTTATACACAAACCGTTTTTTGAAATTCCAACTTGGGGGTGCCAACTTCACGGTTCTCAAATTACATTTTTCGGAATTTACAGCGTTAGAAATAGTGGGCAAAAAAAATGAAAGGTTGGGCAAACGTGGGCAAAACATGGGCAAACGTTACACGCAAACCGTTTTTCGAAATTCCAACTTGGGGGTGCCAACTTCACGATTCTCAAATTACATTTTTCGGGATTTACAGCGTTATAAATAGTGGGCAAAAAAAATGAAAGGTTGGGCAAACGTGGGCAAAACATGGGCAAACGTTACACGCAAACCGATTTTCGAAATTCCAACTTGGGGGTGCCAACTTCACGGTTCTCGAATTACATTTTTCGGGATTTACAGCGTTATAAATGTTTGGCAAAAAAATTTAAAGGTTGGGCAAACCTGGGCAAAACTTGGGCAAACGTTCTACACAAACCGTTTTTTGAAATTCCAACTTCGGGGTGCCAACTTCACGGTTCTCAGATTACATTTTTCGGGATTTACAGCGGGTGGCCAAAAAAAAAAAATGAATGTTAGGACAAACGTGGGCAAACGTTACACGCAAACCGTTTTTCGAAATTCGAACTTGGGGGTGCCAACTTCACGTTTCTCAAATTACATTTTTAGGGATTTACAGCGTTATAAATGGTGGGCAAAAAAATGGGCAAACCTTGGGCAAACCTATGGCACGATTTGTTTTTAGGTTTGCCGACATGGGTGTGCTGGTACGGAAATGAGGTCAATTGTTATTTTATTTTTTTAGCGTTTTGTTGGGTGGGCAAAAAAAGATAATGGTTGGGCAAACCTGGGCAAAATTTGGGCAAACCTATGGCATAATCTGTTTGAGGTATTTCCGACATGGAGGTGCTAGTACGGAAATGAGGTCAAATGTTCTTTTTTATTTTTTTAGCGGTTTGTTGGGTGGGCAAAAAAAATTATTGGCTGGGCAAACCTGGGCAAAACTTGGGCAAACCTTACACACAAAACACTTTTTTAAATTCCAACTTGGGTGTGCTAACTTCACGCTTTCCAGAAAAGTTTTTTTGTGGTTTTTAGCATTATAAATGGTGGGCAAAAAAAATGAAAGGTTGGGCAAACCTGGGCAAAACGTGGGCAAACGTATGGTATTATTTGTTTTTAGTTTTTCCGGCATGGGGGTGCTGATGCGGAAATGAGGTTAAAATTTATTTTTTTTGATTTTTGAAATTTTGGTGGGTGGGCAAAAAGAAATATTGGTTGGGCAAACCTGGGCAAAACTTGAGCAAACGTTACATATAAACATATTTTTCAAATTGTGATGTGGGGGTGCCAACTCCACAGAGGTTCAAAACAGACCTCCAAGTAAATTTTTTGTATTTTTGCTGGCATCCGTTTGTCCAGAAAGCGACCGACATAGACACACACAAAAAAAGACCCTTTTTATTATATGCAGAAATAAAACTTATTCTTTGGCGATGTTTCTGTCAGCGATGTTTTTTTCCCGCGATGTTATGACGAGATACCCATTATGACGCACAGTCAATACACCAGCTGTTGTAACAAGCATCATAGCAATTCAGGTTCTTTCGAAGAACCTGATTCACCTGAACGTAGTACAATTTGACGATAAAGAGCTGAAAGTACCGAAATAAATTTATAATATACGTATATATTTATACTTATTTTCTGGTGTAAATTTACTATTATGAAACACTTTCTTTTTATGCTTAATATATATATATATATATATATATATATGGAAAATTAGTAGAGGAACGTGGTACTACTCGTAACAGCGGTAAGAAGTAGCACGCAATTTATGAAAGAGTTTGTAACATTTTTGATTAAATATTCCGATAAACATAATTCTTACGACGCGCTTAATATGTAAGCACAATCAGTGTTCTGTAAAAATGGTTAATGAGAGGTTCTGTACACATGCTTGCAAATTTTTATTAAAGGTATGTTAATTTATATTTTAAAGAAATGTTTATAGCTTTTTATTTTGTCTATGGTAAATTATAGAATGCAAGTTTAATTTTTTTGTATAAATCGTCATATTTGTATAAATCGTTATCGTATTATTAAGCAAAATGTTCCTCATTTGATCGAGCAAGTTGAAACAAAATATCCGGGTAAGTTGTAACATTCATGTAAATAGACGTTCTATTTTAAATGATAACAAGCAAATTATCTATTCTATGCTTTATTCTATGAATTTGTTTTTTCTTGTTTTATAATGAGGAACTATAATTGAAGTCTGAAAAAGCTTCAGAGGATAATGTATGATTTGGCTACAGCTGAAATCTTCGAGAAAGGTTATTAAACACCATCACCCGAAAGAAAAAGCATTTGAAAAATATTTTGAAGAGATAATTAAAAAGTAACACAAACATAAAGAGAAAGAAAAATGAAAGAAGAAGATTAAAGGAAGAAATAAATCAGTAATAAAACGAACGAATAAAAATATAAATAAAATGATTTTAAATCCAGATATAAATTCTGAATCAAAGCAGTGGTTTTACTTAGTTTCTGGATATGCCTACAGCCAGGTATCGTAGTCTCCGCCTTTGAGGACACTTTCATAAATGAGAAATTTATGCCTCTTTTGCTATCACAATTTTTATACAATAATTTCTATCCTGTTTAATGACGACAGATTACTTTAAAAAATAATAATAAATTCTGTAAGAAAAAAAAAAAAAGAAAATGGTGGCCAATTTGGCGGAATTTTCTCATCCCTGAAAGTGTCCTGAGAAAATAATAATAAAAAAATAAAAAACAGGCGGGGACTATGATTCCTATTAAATCCTCTCTGAGGCAGAAGCATAGTCTCATAAACTAGACGCCTGTCGCGTTGCTCGTAAACTTGGCAACAGTTCAAGCGGTAAGCAGCGCCACCTGGTACAGATTGCGCGACTTTTTTATTCAACAGCCCCCAATAATTTTTAAAAGTGGGAGTTGATATACATAAAAGGCGAATAGAATCGAAGAAACGTCGATTTTATATAACATATATCACTTCTTAAACTTATTGGTCAGAGGAGGCTATGGCAGAAGAATTGGTATAATGCTTGATTTGCAAAATGTGGGCACACATATGTGTGAGAAGGAACAAACAATATATCTTTGTTTTGTATTAACTTGAGTTCTGACAAAGAATGACTCCTATATTGATTAACTAATTAATTTTCTCTTCATTTTGCTATAATCCATTTGATATACTTCCTTGTTACTGTAACAAGAAGGTATAATTTATTATTACTTATTTTATTTACTGCTTTATTATTATTATTATTATTATTATTAAATTAATAAATGATTTATTGCAAAAACATTTTGAAATATTGTTGTTCTTAATTATTACTATTTTTTTTAAACTGTTACAATTTGCCCCACGTGTGTTACATTTTGTCTAAAATCTGGGGCAAATTGTAACAGGGAAATAATTTCGAAAAAATATTTTTTTGCCAAAATTAGCAAAATTAACGAAAGTGGAAAACGTAAATACATTTCAAAATATATTTAATTTCTAAAAACTATTACATCCATCCCGATACTCCCCACTGAACTTATTTTGAGATATGTGAAAAATTAATAATACGAATATTTTAACCAACCATACTAAATGCATTCATACCTATCAGTCAGGATTCTCACAAAGAAAAATTTGAAAACCGATGTCGTTATTCACTAATTTTAGATGAAATTGATTGTTGGTATCTGTTTAAAAGAAGTATTGTTTGATATTTTTGAAATACAGATTTCCTTTTGTAAAAACTGTGATACCAGCGAACATAACGAGTTCTCAAATCAGATTACTCACCATTATCTTTTTCTAAAACACAAGCGAAGTAGGGATGTCACTGCCCGGCTCTTTGGCCCAGTAAAAAAAAAATTCCTATATTAATCATTCATAGGAGTCCTCGTATTTAAGTACAGTTATATATAAGTTATTGTCTACATGTGCTAGATTGAGGTTTTTTTTTTTTTTTTTTTTTTTTTTTTTTCTGTAAAATTGATGAAATTTTAATTTTAAATTTCAAAACTCTTGAAACAAACTTCTATTTTCGAATGTAAACATAAAAACTTCATTCCAAAGGGTGATATTTACCCAATAAAATCCAACTATTCTACTAATTAAAAGGAAAATGGTAAATTTCTATCATATTTTGAAGTCAAATTTGTTTTAAAATATCTAAATAAAGTATCTGATATAAGGTAAGTCATGAGGATAGCATAAGATACTAATATGTTGCAGCGGAATAGATTTGATACCTGTCGCCTTTGGCGAAAAAAAAGAAAAAAAAAAAAAAAAAAAAAAAAAAGGTCGCCAAATTATCTGACAAACATATTTAATTTCTTCAAAAATATCATGGTTATTTTAACTACGTACATTAAGAGAGCAATCAATAATAAGAAATAATATTTCGTACAATACATATTACGTAAATACACATCTGGGATGTTTATTTCATTAGGTTTTTGATTGCCATATACAAAAAACGCGAAGGACGACAGAGTTTCGAAATTTAAAATTAAAATTTTGTCAATTTGACAGGAAAATAAATTAATCCTCCACATGTAAACGATAACGAATTTATAATTATACCCCAAATATGAGGATTAATATCGGGATTTTTTTTTTCCGTATTTTTTAATAATTCTTTACAGAAAATTCAATGTATAATTAACATAGGAAATCTTTTATTTGGTCCCACTGACGGTCAGTGACGTCACACTTTGCTTTCGTATATTAATATGTTATATTATGTTTCTAATATATCTCGAATTTGAAGTTGCTTCAAAAAATATTTTGGTAAATTGTCTCTCGAAACGGAGAATTGTCGATTATCGTTTCTCGGTTATCGTTTTACAGCTGATAAAACAAGTCACTTGCACTGAGATAAATTCTCTGACTGACATCTAGAATCTAAATTAAGGTTCTAGTAAAAGTAGTTCCATATCATCCTTAAAAATTCTACTCCCCTTTGAAAGCGAATTCTAGAAACACCTATTAGAATTCTACAACGCTTGCCTATATTATCGAAGTGTCAAACGTATTTAATAATCCCAGCAAATAAATACGAATACCACAGGTGAGTTTTAGCAACTATAATTTTAGTTCATGATCCATTTCTAGAAAGTCAAGAGAGAATTCCTCGCAATACAAAATATTCATAATATTGTTTCACCATCCAGAAATATATAGACTAGGAATTGTCAATCATTTCGTCAATTCACCTTATTTTTGTGTCTTATATACACAGATCGGAAATCTATATTTCTAGTTTAGGGATTCAAAAATTGACATTTATTCGTTCTATATGAAAGCTGTATATATATATATATATATATTTTTTTTTTTTTTTTTTTTTTCCCTTAGTGTGATGATGAAACAAATGTCGAATGATAAGATTTTGTTATGGTTGCATTTTTTTTTTTTTTTTTTTTTGAATTAATAAGAATATGGAAAAAGAAAAATCATTTTTTAAATTTAGGATAATCTCTTATTAAATATAAAATAATTCTTAATATTATAAATTTTGAATGTAATTTTATTTTCCTTTTCTTCTTGCCGAATGTAAAAGCATTTATGTTCGTTACATTAAATGTACCTTATTTTTAAGATTAGGTATTAAAGCTGCCAAAAGTTCAGATTTTTTAACACAACTATTTTAGAATAGCTACCTTCTATTTAAATGCACAATTTTAGACTTTTTTTTTTTTTTTTTAAGTTTCTTTTGAAACTGTGATTTTCAAAAATTGGAATTGTGGTAGATATTGTAGGTTATAAATTTGAGCGTATTTGCCTACTCTTCCAACTTTTTAACCACACCATTGCATAACTGCTAAGTGTTTTGTATTAGTGGTGATTTTTAAAGAAAGTTTTTATATGATTTTCTAGGAAATTAAAAAAACGAAAAAAAATTTTTAGAAAAAAAAAACTATTGCCGGCCCTAATGCTCTAAACAATGTTTAAGGCGTTACAACCGGCAAAGTGTTAATTAAAATATTTATATTAAAATGTAAAACACAAGAAATTAAAATATTTGAACAGATTAATTCTAGAAAATAAACTGAATTATGCGAACCAAATTAATAACACTTCGCATAACACCGAAGGGGAGAACTCATCTTCTCCTATTCGTTAATTTAAAACGCACTTTAATATCAACAACAATACTTTGACAATTCTGTAGTGATAAGTATAAAGGATTTAAGGCCATATTCTTGATTTTTCAGGAGACGAAAAATAAAGTTAAACTAGCTAAAAACTAATCAGAAGAATCGATTAGGAAAAAGGGACTATGTTGATTTACACCCTTTATACCGTTCAGTGATTGTCAACCTTCATTTAAAAAAGGGAAAAAATTGAATTAAATATTTTATACAAAGATTAATGTTAAATTTCTGACTTGAATCTTTTTTTACCAATGGATTTTCTCAAAGAGTTAAATTCTTTATACCAATCGACAGAGAATTTTTTTCTTCTTTCAAAACAGACATTTTTGGACTTAAATCCTTTATACTTATTAGTACAGAATTAACAAACTCTCATAGTACAGAGCGCTTGTTTTCCATGAACGTTTTGAGATAAACTTCAGTTTTTGCCTAAATTATCACAATAATTTTTTTTTCATGAATAAATATTAGATTATATTTTCTGGTGTAAAGTTACTGCCATAAAGAAAATTTAGTGTAATAGAGTCGTGACTCTAATGTCAAGAATATGCAAAGTGAATAGTAATAAAATCTTTTTGTAAAAAAATAGAACCGACTCCAAAAAGCAACTACTATTCAAACAACTAAAAAAAAAAAAAAAAAAAAGGTATGAAATGAAACTGTAAATTGCGCCTAAAAGTATAAAATAATTTCCTTCTCCAAACAACCTATAACACTACAATTAATCATAACTTTTGAAGTCGGCGCAAAATTAAATACAATTTAATTAGTTTTTAAAGGTTTGTTTTTAGATCGGTAGCAAGAAATGCTGTTGTCTCGAAAGATCCATTTTCATGTTTCCTTTATTATTTTATCACTGTGTACAATTGGTCCATTAGTAGCATCTACATAGAACAGTGAAAATTCTTCACAATGCAGTATTTATGTTTCTTCGAAGTTAGAGTTTCCTTTGCAAATTTGGTATAACTTTGATAACTATCATCCTTGGTGGCTTTTGGATTTGGCGATAAAAACGCAATGCAAAAATATACACACAAGATGTATATTTTCATAATATATATTGTACGAAAGTGTTGTTTTATATTCTTGATTACTCTCTTAATATACCTTATCAAAATAATCATGATATCCCAAAGAAATTAAATATGTTTGGCAAATAATTTTGTGATTTTCTTTCACCAAGAACGTCAGGTACCAGCATCTTCACTACCTTTTGCTGCTTACGAAATCTTATTTGTTTTTTTGAATCAAGGTAGTTTTCGGCTGCGTTTTGCAGGTGACAATGTGAGATGTGTATTTTGAATAGGATTTGATTTTTGTATTGAATAAAGGTATCAAATTTTATTTAATTTTGCGCCGACTTCAAAAGTTATGATTAATTGTAGTGTTATAGGTTGTTTGGAGAAGGAAATTATTTTATACTTTTAGGCGCAATTTACAGTTTCATTTCATACCATTTTTTTTTTTTTTTTTTTTTTTTTTTAGCTGTTTGAATAGTAGTTGCTTTTTGGAGTCGGTTCTATTTTTTTACAAAAAGATTTTATTTTTCTCTTTTCAGTGAAAACTTATTCATGTAGCAGAACATCAGAAGACGTTCGACGGTAGTTTCACAACTCACAACTTCCAATAAAAGTGACATAACTCAAAAAATGGTTTATGTCACTGAAAAATACATGACATGCGCCCGATGTGAGTATAAAAGTTACACCTCTATCTGGAAAGTTATCCATTCGAGAGACACTTGTGCCAGTTTTATTCTAGTCAAGTTATTTTTCTCAAATGCTACATTTTTAAGTTGTGTCACTTTTCTTGCCTTTATTGGATATAAGCAAAAAACTATATATTGAATGAACATACGTTAAATTAAAAAGTCTTTAAAAATGTAAAGAACGGATACGCTGTATTCGTGACCAAAAATTCTGTTAGGCATATATATTGAACTTTACAGTGAATACGTGTCACCCGCTGCGCTGGAAATTGCGCAGCGTAAAGTTCAAACAAAGAGCAAAATATGCATTGAAGCTGACGGACAGAAGTTTCAACATCGATACTTACATATTGCTTTTAAAAGTGTAGCTGCATGCGTTCAGCAGTTAGAGTGAGAACAAACTTTTGTGAGTATCCGATAATTTGTTTATATCTTAATGAAATCATAATGAAACCTATTTCAGGCCAAGATCATTACGACAACAAAAAAAGTATTAAAATTAAATCGTCTCTTACGAAGTTATAAGCTAACAAATTTCAACAAGAACAACCACAATGAGAAACATGGTTTGTATTGAGAACCTCTTCCTTTATGAAGTCGGATTGAAACGTCTTTGCGTTAATGGATGTGACCGCTTACAATAACCATACTTTGAATTTTACATAGCATAATTGTCACCCGCTACGCTACAACATATGCAATGTCGTTCAACTGTTCACAAAATAGGAAATTGTGAACAAACAAATGCGCGTTTTAAGTTTTCTGTTTTTAGCATTAATGTCTGAACTATCTTTTCGTACTAAATTGATGATGCTCTGCAATTTTATAATTCACTTTTTTCCCCTGTCTTGAACCGTTTCCGAGATAGGAACGCTAACTCCACTATTTTCCACCAGGTGGTGCTGTAGGCGGTTGTATCGCGTAGCACATGCTCACTTTACTATATCTACATACCACTTTTATGACTATAGCTGCAGCTGTTCAGCAGTTAAAAGAGTCGGGACTGACATTTTTGGGCATCCTGTATTTTCGTAAAGATATTACAATGGGACCTATTTCAGACCAAGACTTTTACACAAAATCGGATCATCCGTTCAAAAGTTATGAGCTAACAAACAAAAACAAAATCAAAAAAACATACGCTTTGAATTGAGAACCTCCTCTTTTTTTGAAGTCGGTTAATTAGAGCATCTCTTACGAAGTTATAAGCTTGCAAACACCACCAACAACACATAGCTCGAATTAAGAACACCCTCCTTTCTGAAGTTGGTTGAAAACGACTTTGCGCTAATCGATGTGACCGCGTACAGTAACAGTACTTTGAACCACAGAGTATACGTGTCATCCGCTACGCAGCAAAGTGTGCACCGTAGTTCAAGTGTGCACAGTGTGGGAAATTGCGGACAAACAACTGCACGTTTTATGCGTTCTATTTTTAGCAATACTGTCGGAAAACTGTCTTTTTGTAGTAAATCGAGGATTCTCTACAACTTCGTCAATTAACACACACACACAATATATTTGTGTTTCTTTTCTTTTCTTTTTTTTTTTTTTTTTGTTTCTTTGTTTATGTTTTCATTGTTTATTCTACAATTAACTTTTCTCCCATCTTGAACCGTGTTTGAGATAGGAGCGCTAATTCCGCTGTTTTTCACCAGATGTCGTTTTATTTTCTTTAGATTGTAAAGATATTACAATGGGACCTACTTCAGACCAAGATCTTTACAACAAAACAAAAAGTATCAAGTAACCGAGTAACCGTATTTTGAACTATATAGCGTATATCTCACCAGCTACGCTACAACGTGTGCAATGTAGCTCAAGTGTGCATAATATAAGAAATTGCGTACAAACAAATGCACGTTTTTAGCATTGTATTTTGAGCATCAATGTCTAAACTATCTTTTCGCACTAAATCGGTGATGCTCTACAATTTTAAAATTCACTTTTTCCCCTAGTCTTGAACCGTTTCCGAGATAGGAACGCTAGCATGAATGTTCAGACTGTCTTTTTGTACTAAATCGGTGATACTCTTCAACTATGTAATTAACTTTTTTCTCTAGAACCGTTTTCGAGATAGGAACACTAACTCCGCTATTTTCCACCAGATGGCGCTGCAAGCAGTTTAACTTTGTACTGCATGGCCACTTTGCTATACTTACATACCATTTTTATCACTATAGCTGCAGCTGTTTAGCAGTTAAAAGAGTTAGGACTGATTTTTTTGGGCACCCTGTATTTTCTTTAGATTGTAAAGATATTTCAATGGGACCTATTTCAGACCAAGACCTTTTCAACAAAACAAAAAGTATCAAAATCGGAGCATCCGTTCAGAAGTTATGAGCTAACAAACATAAAAAAAAACATACGGTTTGAATTGAGAACCTTCCTTCTTTTTTGAAGTCGGTTAAAAAGAAAACAAAAATCTACACAAGTATTGTAAATGCATTAATATATTATTTTTAAAGGTAATTGTATGTAAATCTCGAGCATTTTCTGACATATCTTTAAATATTGCAGATTTAAATCATCTGCTCTTTATGAGTATTAATTTCATATGTATTCTCTTACATATAACGCTTACCTTTAGGATATTGCTTTATAATTCATACAACAAATCCCTCAATGGTAAAACAAATGTATTACATCTTTTTGACAGGTTTCATTTTTACATCCTGCATATTTCATTAAATGATTATTTATTTAATTAACCCTTTCAGGGGCAGTTAATTCAAAATTCCAAAAACTGTGCCCAGAAAATTTTTTATAAAGATTTTTCTATTACAACTTAGATGAATAACTTCATTTATTTCTTGTCTTATATTGTTGGTGATTTCTGGCGGATGTTGACTTTAAATTTCGAAAATTTGCTTGCCCCTGAAAGGCTTAAGAGTGGGGCATCATAACTGCCAAATCTTCCAATTGTTTATTACCACTATTTTGAGTGTGTGACAACTACACGACTTCCATTACCCACTATTACACACAAGCGGATAACCACAGAACGACTTCTTGTGTTAAAACTTAGAAAATTTTGAGTACGATTCGAGTGCGTCTCGCGCATGCGTTGAAGGAAAGCTGTGAAGGAATAAATAAGTGGTTTATCCCTATTGTGTTTACATGTAAATAAACGCGCAAATTAAGTATGGATGGATTTGGAATAATTAATATTTAGACATAATCAGAAATAGACAGTTTTGTTAGTTATTTTTATTCTGTGAATCAGTTTTATAGATTTTTAAGGAGATGAATACTTTTTAAATTATCTGTCCTATTTAAATATTTAACAACAAAAAAATCAATAAAATTTCCATTTTTTTTTTCTTTTTAATAATAGCATTTTTCAGTTTTTTGTTAATTGTTTTGATTATGAGGATATACTGCAGTTATCTATGCAACCATCGCAATATTTTGTCAATGAAAAATCGCATTGATTATTTAGTACTTGTCGTTTTCATAACCTTATACTCTTGTGTATATTTTACTTCCGCTTTCAGTTGTTATTTTATTTTATTTTTGGCCGTTTATCATTATTTATTTATTTTATATATATACGTCCCAAGAACTATTTATTTTCGCACAGTAAAACACGTCAATATCGATCATTGTAAAGAAATTTTACATACACTATTTACATTTTTAACGTATCATTTCTGAAAACGTTGGAAATTTTAAGGGAAAGAGGGAGAAAAGTTGTTTACATAAACTAGAAATAGGGACATCTGAATGATTGGCATTAACAATTAGTTTAATGATTGAATGATTTTACAATTGATTGTCAATGGCATGACCATAGTGTATTTATGATTAGTTTCAGTTTCTTTGTGACATTTACTCATCTAACTCTGTTTCAACTTTTGTTATGCTACATTTTGCTATGAAATTCCAATTTTTAGCCCATGCCTATAATATATATATTTATTTATTTATTTAGCTGTTATATATTTTGTGTCTTCTGGTTGCTGAGTTTTGAAAATTATTAATACTTTATCTTTTCTTAAAAATCTTTTCAAATATTGTTTTAAATAAATTAAGAATATATTGGATGCTAGTTTCTTTCTTCCATGTTAGAAAAGAATCGAATGATTCAAATTCTAGTTCACTTTTAAACAAATCTGTAGTGTGCTGCGCACTCAAATGTTCTTCGTATTGTTTTTTAGTCTTAAACTTTAAAGGACAAAAAGAGCAATTTATTTTGGGATGTTAGGAAAGAAGTTTCAATACCGTGAATAATTTGTAGATGTGTATATAAATTGGAAGATTTTGAAAAATTCTTTCCACATTCTGGACAACTACGCAGCGAATTTACTTCTGCATCCATTGCAGAATTAAATATAACTTTCTCCTTGCAAATTTGATTTGTAAGTAAAATAATAAATAAATTCAACAAAAATAAATAGAAATTTTAAATCTAACAAATGTAATGAAAACAAATTTAAATTATAACAAATAATTAAAACAATAACAAATTAAAAATTAAAAAAATAAAAATAATAAAAAATAAATAAAAAATATCGCTCTCGAGAATGAAATTCGAATCGATAAAGTACAGGGGGAAAAAAAATGTTCTTTTTTATGGTCAAAAAAGGTCTTACTTTAAATAATCAGAATATGATGCTACTTTATTATAATCATGATTATTTAAAAATTACAGTGTTATTAGTAAGTATTGTTCAGCATGAAAAACAGAACACGTAAATGTATTATAATTAAATATAAAAATATTTTATTAATACAGAACGATTTATATGTATATATATTATGTATAATGGAATAATTAAAAAATTTATAATTCTGAATGAAAAATAAAAGTTGCTCCTACATAAATGAAAAATATTACGGGTTAATATACATTAAATTTGAATAAGATTATTAAAAATAATTAAAATTTACAACTTATTCTTTAATTGGATTCTTGTATTACAATTGCATTATTCAAAGTATGTGAAAAATATAACAGCTACATCAAATCCTTTATCATGGGTTACATTCGTCGTTAAATTAAAAAAGATAAATTTATACTTGATCTTTAAGGAATAGAGATAAGCAAACTTATTGATTTGAAATCACAATAGCTTGAAACAATCTTACGAGGCAATCCTGCAAGTGTGCACATTAAAGCAAGAAAATAAATAAAACTTTTTGCTATTAATGTAACACCAACTGGCTGAAAATCTCCGAAATAGAAGTAACAGAGACAAAACATCCATATCCTACATTTGAATTACGTCCCATACATACTTCCTGGAAACATTTGACACCATAGCCTATTTTTTAATTACAAAATAATTCCGTCATTCAAGACTTCGCCATTTAACGTACAATAACAAATAAAATATTTTAAGTAATGCGATAAAACTATAAAATTTATATTGGTAATCAATTCCTCAAAACGAGTCAGAAAATGATCACAGTCAAAACAATGTTTGTTTATTCATAACATATACATTAGATTTGTATGCTTGACTTGTAGTCCGCTTGTAAATCTTCATCAGATAATTACAGATAGCACATGACAGAATTGCAATACGAAGAAATGGAAAAACACCCAGGGCATTCGCGGGAATCGAACCCGCTCTCCTACGCTCGAAGGAAACGAATGTTAAAGTTGTAAACAAACAAATTTACTTAGAGGGAAAATATACTTAATTTCTCCCCATACGGTACTTTTTCCCTTTTCAGCTTACTTTTTACGCATGCGCAGAAGACACGAACTCAAGCTAAAACTTTTTCTAAGTTTCTATTAATCCGTGGTTTTGGTTTTAACACAAGAAGTCCTTCTGTGGTTATCCGCTTGTTCAAATGACTGGTGTTGGACTGAAGACAAACGGCGTTTCTCTGACAGATAAGCAACTTCTTTTTTCGTTCGTTTATTTCGTAACGGTGTTTTCCTTTCTTCAGGTGTTCAGTTAGAATTATGGAAAATGGAAGCATGGTATAAAGTCCTCGTAAAGAAATATAAATGCAGTAAACCCAGAGAATAATTTTTATCCACCTGTCACAAAATTTACTCACTTAAAAGGCAGAGAAATCTTACCTTCAGTCAATAAGGAAAGGGCACGTGACGTCACTCGCAGTCAAGTTATGGGTAAAGTGGCATAACATTGGCATTTCTACCAATACAGGTTGATCTTTTGCCACTCGAGAGTGGCAAAGATTGATTGACGGAGCGTTTGTTTGTAAACATGCCCTTTCCTTATATAAACAGAATCAGCCATTCAGCGGGAAAACGTAAATGTGTCAAACTTTGGTGAAAAAACAGCAACCCTTTATGTTTACTTTCTCGCTATCAGTTCTCGGCGAACAGACTATTAGTGTTTTGAAAAAAATCTTCACAACAGGTTTCACATATGGCATTACTGCTGTTTTAGAATGTAAATGTATATTTTGATCACTTTTGTTACACAGTTGTTTAGAACAATCTACGCAGAGATAAGACTTTTTTTTACTCTTTGTACGTTTGAGTAAATGTTTATTCAAACTATCTCTTTCAAAAAATACCTTGGAAAAAATTTTACACTTGGAGCTTTTCTCCTGTATGAGTACGTAAATGTTTCAATAAGTTTCTTTTATCAGAAAACTTTCTAGAACATATTTCACACACATGTGGCTTTTCTCCTGTGTGAATTCGCAAATGTGTAATGAGACTGGCTTTTAGAGAAAAACCTTTAGAACAAATTTCACACATATGTGGCTTTTCTCCTGTATGAGTACGTGAATGTCTATCTAATTCACTTTCATCTTTGAATCCTTTAAGACATATTTTACAAATATATGGCTTTTCGCCTGTGTGAATTCGCAAATGTGTATTCAGATTACCTTTTAGAGAAAAACCTTTAGAACAAATTTCACACACGTGTGACTTTTCTCCTGTATGAGTACGCAAATGTTTCATTAGATATCTTTTATTAGAAAACTCTTTAGAACATATTTCACAAACAAGTGTCCCTTTCCTTGTGTGAATGTGTAGATGTGTATTTAAATCACTTTTACATGCGAATCTTTTTAGACATGTTTCACACTCATATGGCTTTTCTCCGGTATGAGTACGAAAATGTTTAGTTAGGTATCTTTTTTCAGAAAACTTTTTAGAACATATTTCACACACATGTGGCTTTTCTCCTGTGTGAATGCGTAGATGTGTATTTAGATGTCCCTTTTCAGAAAAAGGTTTAGAACACATGTTATACATGTATGGCTTTTCTCTGACAGTGCATGCATTTATATTTAGGTGTGTTTAATTGATCATCCTCTAGAACGTAATTCAGACGCATATGACTTTTTATTATAAGGGTTTCAATGAGCGTTCTATGCGCATTTAATCTTCTTTACAAATTATTTAACTGAATATATTTTAGAAATGTTTTTTTTTTAAATAAATGTAGTTAGATATTTTTTTACAGAAAATCTTTTAAATCATACATATGAATTGAATCAATTTAACTAAATACATCATTAAAGCTAAAAAACAAAAAATCAAAAATTTGTTTCTTATATTGACCTTCTTTTCCTTTTCATGGAATCAGTAATATTTATTTCTATATTGAATTTGGAAGAATTTTATATTGATTTTCAAAATATGCAATGCAGATATTTTTTTTTTTTTTTTTTTAAGTTGTTTTTAGGATACTTGTCAATTCCTTGAGGTGAACGGTCACAGATTGCTTCTGTTTTTTATATAACAATGTTTAAATTCAAAAACCTGCCTTCATGGTACTGGCTTTAGGTTAGACTCATAGAATATTCTTCTCAAATTATGTTAGAAAGCAAATGTTTTCTCATCGATAATATTATCCATGCATCAAAGCAAATGGACTTTTAGATAAATGATTTTACTACTGTTTGAATCATGATTCATGAAGCTAGAGAAAGGAGGAACTTCCATCGAGCAGTTCAAAAGACACTTCAAAAGACAATCCTTTAAAATTTTATACTTTACAAGTGCTGCACCAAGAACTCAGTATGTGCTCGGTGTCGGTGAATACTGAGTAGGTATAAAAATTTCATTTTTAAGCCTTCTGGAAGACAGATCTTTATTTATAAATCAAACTATTAAGCAAAAAGCTTCTAGGTAAAACCACTCCAAAAAAAATTTCTGGACGGTGATTTTATTTTGATAAATTGCAGGATGTGTTATATTAGATTCTATTTCGTTATACAAAGTAAACAGTTCACTGATCTCTACAAAAATTTGTACATTTGTTAACCAGACAAAAATCTATCTAGCGCTGCAACTTTTAAATCAATAGGATAATTAGTTTGCAAGATATTAAATAAAAACCCCATTTTCACTTCAAAAAAAAAAAAAGAAAAAAAAAAAAACTTCCTTACACATGAACATTAAATTTAAACCTGTTCACACAAAAATATCTGATAAAACTAATGTCATAATAGCTTTAAAATTTTATTTAATTTATTTATTTTTAAAATATTCATTTAAATTAATCGAATTGTCTTATAGGTTTTCCCCTTGATTTTACATCCACAAACTAAAGTAGGCACAATTTTATTAAACAATCCCCTTGGCGACTTATTATCTTTTGCCAGTTTGGTGATGAATTAAAATGGCTATTGCAATTGAATAATAAAAAAAAAAACTTTTCAAAAATCGCCCGAGCAACTTAGGAGCCAGTTTTGAAATTTCGTTAAGTGGTCCTATACTAAAGCTGTTCCTTAATGTCAATGCATTTTTAGTCTATTTAATTCCTATTATTAGTTCACACTTTCCCTATATCTTGTACAAATCTTGCAATCGATTTTTAACTAACTTCCCGACTAGCTAGAAATTTGAAACTTTCAGGATTGCTCAGAACACGGTGACAACACAATACTTCGAAGTCCGATTTTCGAATTTTTGATTAGTTTTCTTACAATTAATTCAAATATGAAAATAATAACCTCCTAATAGCGTTTCAATAACCATTAAAATATCAGCTATAATTTAAATGTTGCCAAAAAAAAAATTACGAGTTAATTTTTTTTCGACATACAAATGAATAGATTTAATTTAGAAATTTTTATTCATGAATTCATCAACCATGAATATTTATTTAAATCGAATTGAAGTGTAAAGGTTGATATTTTTATTTATTACCAACTATGCGAAAAATACCAGAGCCAGGAATCAAACCCAGGCACCTCCGCTTAACGCACGGATGATCTACCGCTGAGCTACCCTGGCTGACAACCAGCTAGGTACTTCTCGCATAATATGCGTTGGCAAAGTCACCGAGTCTGCAAACGCAGATATATCAGGTGAGACAATAATAATCGTAGCACAACTCCATAGACCACGAAATTTTTAATTTAGAAAATTTCTAAATTAAAAATTTAGGTGGTGCCTGGTGGTGTCGGAGGTGCCTGGGTTCGATTCCCGGCTCTGGTATTTTTCGCATAGTTGGTGATAAATAAAAATATCAACCTTTACACTCCAATTTGATTTAAATAAATACATTTAATTAAACGTGAACATTAAAAAATTATAAAAAGTTAAATTATGCATATCACAAAAATTGATGTCATTATCACTTTAAAAATTTTATGCATATTGATAAGAGCTCTATGATTCATCAGAAAATTTAAAACATGGTATATAAAAAGTTTTTTTTTTAAATCTTATAATTATTTTTATTTCATTTTTCACACACACTTTTTATTTCCTAATTCAAAATTGTTAAAAAAAAAAAAAAAAAAAAAAAAACTTTTTCGATAGTGTTTGTATGTAGGAATTGACTTAAAAAATTTTCTTTTTATATTCCTTGTTTTAAAGTAACCATGTTTCTAATCAACATAATGAACCTCAAATAGTTGAATGTCATTTATATTTTCTTAACAGCTGTATATGACGGTATTTAACCATGACTTTCATTTGCTGAAAAATAGGGCACAACTTTAGTATGAGTCTCCCTTGGCGAAATTTGTGATTTTTTTTCTTTCGCATTTTTTATTCAATCTTCCAAATAAAGAATAAATTTTTATTTCTTTACTTCAATAAAGTGTTTTAGCAATGATAACAGTTTACAGTGTTACTTTTCGGGCACTTGTTTTATTAGGCTTATTAATAAAGAAAATACAGTCGGCTGCAAAATTATTCGAGCACTAGCAATTATCCCTGTCTAAAAAAAGTACACTTAAGACTGTTTTGTTAAATAAATCCTTGTCGAATCATGTTCTTAGACTGATTAAGAACATGATTCGACAAGGATTTATTTAACAAAACAGTCTTAAGTGTATTTTTTTAGACAGGGATTATTGCTAGTGCTCGAATAATTTTGCAGCCGACTGTAAGCTTTTAAAAGATTAGCTTATTATTAAGAAGCTGTTTATAAGATTAAAAAAAAAAAAAAAAGAATAAATAAACAATCATGCTTATGTTGTTGCAAGTTGGGAATTTTTCAATGATTTTTACTCTAACTTACATTTTACAGAGAGCCAAAAATTAATCTTATAGAGAGGAATACAGCTTTCAGATTGTTTTTTTTTTTTTTTTCGTTCATGATCAATTATAACTTGAGAGTGATTCATAATTTGATCTATTGTAGTTAATAATTTTGAATCCATTAAATGTGAAGTTCGAACTCAGGACTAGCTTGTCAGCCTGGCAGTTCAGAGATTTTTCTGAAACTTACATGAACGTGAGCTAGGACTCTTTATAAAGAGACCCACGGAAAGGCCACCACCCAGGCTTAGGGTCCTCTCATAGTCAATTTATGTTAAACAACACAACACCCTCCATTATATGTGTGTATGTGAGCGTAAGGGGAGGAGTGATCTTTTAAGGATTTTCTTTAATGAAATCTTGTGTACAAATGCGAGTAATTCAGAAAATTGTGAAGTTTAAATTGACTTGAACAACCAGTATAATATCCAATAATGGTAAAGGGCAAAACTGAATCGTGTTGTGTAGGTTGGGACTGATTGGCTGTGCAAGGGTTTATGCAAGTTTCAGGGAAAACCCTGTAAAACTCCAAACAGCTAAGATGAATGTGACTTAGGATCGAACCCAGCATCTTCTCCCTTATGTTCATATCACATGAGGGATTTCGCTCAGCTTTTTTACTAAACACAGCATGATAAATTTTTCTGAAAGACAGTCTAAAAAGTTGATGACACACTGACCTCGAATCTTTTGAAAACCATTAATACACATTTCACTAACAGCCTTAAAAAAAAAAAAAAAAAAAAAAAAAAAACTAATGACTGCTTTCTTTTTTAGTTAAAAATACATGAAAATTTAATTTTTTCTTCCGACAGTGCTAATGCTTAATATTTAATAGTCTAAATTAACGTTTTGAAACAACAAATTAGAGGTGAAATTGATAGTAAATTGAGGTAGAAGAGTGTATGTATGGGAGGGGGATTTATTTTTTTTCTACTCACAGGTGCAGAACTTCAGCACACCTAACACACACAGTCAGTTTCTGAATGGTCAAATCATGTTTAGAACATCTTTAACCCCCAGTCAGCACTGCTCATGCAGACAATTTAATTTTCTTAGTTTTAATAGGTGGGATTCATATAGAAACTTACGGTTTTGTTGCTCAAATAATTTGTTATTATTAAAAATAATATTTGTTTCACACATTTATATGAATGTTTATTGTTATGTATACATATAAGAACATAATTAGTGTTACGAAATTCATGACGAGCTGGACTCATCATTTAAGTCCAAGGGGTTAAATATGCAATCCATTGAAGACTAGAAGTTGAAAGATTTTAGGAATCCAATACTTTCTTTTATGAATATTGCAGAAAGTAAAAATATGTTTTAAAAGTATATTTTTTATGGACTTTCATATATTTTGATAGATTCTTGTAAAAAAGGCTAGAAAATATTTTTATTTTAGGATGCATAAGGTTTAACTTTCGACTGGAAAAATTACAATTAAAAATAAAAATATATTTCAGCTCAATTTTCTATGAATAATTAAGACATTAAAAAAATTCTTTCAAATACAAGTTTCATGTCAAATTAACTAAAACTTCTGATGAAGAAATTACTTGAATGTGAAATTATATATATATATATATATATATAAAAGCTAATCGTTATATTAATAATTTAACCAGTCACCATATTTAAAAAGGTATAAATTTGAAAACATTCAATTGACTAACTAAATCAGTCCTAAATAATAATAATAATAATAAAAAGATTTAATTCTAGAATTGTAAAAATTTCCTGTTAAATTTTAACATTTTGAGGTAAATAATTGACAAAATTCATAAATTAAATACATAATAAAAATGGAAAACTTATTAATAAAAGAATAATTCGACAACAGAAAGGTATTATTAAGTATGACAAAATCTCGTAACATGACAGGTGCAAAATATAATATTCATGTTTTAGTTATAAAGTAATAGAATCCACAAGTATTATGGATACATTATTAAATAAATCACGTCGTGAATAAATCTTATGAAAATTTGATTACATAAATCATCCCATTTTTCCCCAACGAAACGAATTGCCTTCAATGGAACACTGATTGTCCTAACGGCCGATCGCTTTTTCCTAAGAAATATGAATCTGTATGATATTATATCCTTTAATATTGGCTTCGTCGAGCTTAATTTTTAAATGTATTTTTTATTTCAAACACATTCTGAAACATCTGCATAAGTAGAACGAAATATAAACGATTTAAATATTTCTATGACCAAAAACATCCATAGTCGTCAATGGTGGGAACGAGTGCTTTCTGCCAACCACTCCCGAGAGTTGAGATGTTTGTTTACAAACAAGGAACTGCCCTATTCTTCGGTCTTGTATGAATCGTCAAGTAAATGTTCTATTAGTGTTCTATAGTTTTGTAGTTCTCTCTTTAGCACGACAACTAAAACGCACGTACGCACCAGTGCATCATTTCTGAGAGATGAAAGTCCCAAATTGTTTTTGTTTTCTTGATGTTACTTTTTTTTCCTTTTAAAGATATTTACATCTATAATGTTCATTAAAACACAAGATTTTTCTTCTGTGTAATTTTGCCAGCAAGAGAGTAGTGAATTTTCTCTTACCACACAGCAGCTAGAAATTTTTAGATAAATCATAAATGTTTCTATTTCTTTCTGTTTTTTCGATTACTGAGCATCAAACTGAAAAAAATATTCAATCACAATATAAAAATTACAAAAGTAAACAGCAATTTATTTCGGCAAAAGGAAACATCTATTTAACTGAAATAATAAACAAAAAATGAGAAAATATCTTTTTTTTTCTTTGTAAAATTAGTCTTTTTAAAAACTAACTTCAAGTAAAATTTCTCATAATTCGTTGATAGATTAGTCAATGTGGCAGATGGATAAGAACGTTAGTTCTAAAGTTTTGCGTTTGCACTTATATTATTTATTAATTATTTTTTACTATTTTAATTAAACTATAACGTTATTTAAGGGGGAAAAAAATCGGAAGTCATTTTTTTTTTTTTAATCTGATTCCATTTCCATTTTTAGATCAATACTTTAGTTAGTTTTTACTTATCAAAAATTATTTTAATTAAAATGCATGTTTCAAAAGATTTCTGAAAAAAAATATATCTAAATACGAAATATTCAACGTATATCCAAAAAATTTTTAATTAATTTGAATAGAAAATATGACTCTTTCGTATTATTTTCTCAAGCTATAGCTAAGTGTATTATATTCTGAAGGAAGGTCAAAAATGGAAAATTTAAATGTACATGAATGCACTAACATAGAAGAAAAGACATATGTGTGTGAAATGTGTTCAGAAGTATTTTCTGGAAAGGCACTCTTAAGCAGGCATCTACGCATCCACACCAAAGAAAAGCCTTATGTGTGTAAAATATGTTCTAAAGCATTCTCTGAGAAGAAAAATTTAAAAATGCATTCACGCAGTCATACAGGTGAAAAGCCATACTTGTGTGAAATCTGCCCTAGGAAATTTTTTTCGAGGCCGGCTTTAAATTACCATTTACGAACTCATACATTCGAAAAGCCATACGTGTGTGAAATCTGTAATAGAGATTTTTCTATAAGGCAGGCTCTGAATTACCATTTACGAACTCACACAGGCGAAAAGCGATATGTGTGTGAAATATGCTCTAAAAGATTTTCTAAAAAAAGTGAATTAAATGTGCATTCACGCACTCACACAGGCGAAAAACCATACGTGTGTGAAGTATGTTCGAAAGGATTTTTTCAGAAGTGTACATTAATTGTGCATTCACGCACTCACACAGGTGACAAGACATATGTGTGTGAAATATGTTCTAAACGTTACTTTGAGAAGGGTACACTAAATAGACATTTACGCATTCACACAGGAGAGAAGCCTTACGTTTGTGAAATGTGTTCTAGAAAGTTTTCTTTAAGGAGCAGTTTGAATAGACATTTCCGAACTCATACAAGAGAAAAGCTACATGTTTGAGAAATATGTTCTAAAGGATACCCTAAGAAGAATGATTTAATATTGCACTCACACAGACAAAAAGCCATGTGTGTGTGAAATATGTTCTAGAAAATTTTTTACAAGGGACAATTTGAATAGTCATTTCTGAACTCATACAGGAGAAAAGCCATGTGTGTAGAGTTCGTTAGGAATAATTTTCTCAAAAAGATCTAAATAATCATCTACGGATTCACAGAAGAGAAAATTCGTGTGTGTGAAGTACTCTCTGAATTTTCGAAAAGAGAATTTTATTGTTTTAACTGTTCACTTTAAATACAAAGGAATATATTGATGAAATTATACACATTTGGTAATGACCTGTTTTACGTTTTGTTTTCAGTATTACGGATGTCATACTTTCATTAAAGAATATTGAAAACTAACATGCCAGTGTTTTGCTCAGATACTTGTTAGATTGTTATTGTTAAAACAGTGTTCAGTAAGTTTCTGTTTTGCAATTGACAATTTGACAGGTTTAATTATTCACCTTAAAAATAACAGGAGACATTTTAGAAGGACACAAAAAAAAAGGAAATAAAAAAAAATATGTACTTTTATAGTAATAGTTTTAACTTTTTCAGTATTATAGGTGATTTTTGTTTCACTCGTGATATATTATGCAGCCATTTCCTTTTTATTTATTTTAATTTTAATATATTTATATTTATAAATTGAAGGATTTTAAGCACAGAGCAATTTCCTCCTAATAAATAAACTACTGCTGTTATATATAAGTAATTTGAGATGGAACAGTTATTAATAAAATCATGGCATATTAGGCTTAAATGTTTATTATTTTGGTTGTAGCTTTTTATGCAGAATGGAATACCAATTGATACTGTACTTTTTCTATTAATACTTCACATATCTTTTGCTTCTTACTTGTGTTAATGATGATAAATACTTAAGATTTAAAATAACGCACAATAGGAGGTTTATTTACTTTTTTCCCCATTATACTGCAATAATAATTTCTGTAGTCATTCCATTTCTGTAACAAAAAAGCAAAATTATTTTGAGAAAAAAGAAGTGTGCGTATATATGCTTAGCACGGATTAATAGAAGAGGATGCGAAAGAGGCTTCCAAATCTGGCTTTTTTTTATCTTACCACAACAGATGGCGCCACAGTCGAGGACCTCCCTTTCCAAAAGCTCCCGTAATGATTTTCAATGGCAAAAAACGGCATTTAATTTAATTTTTTTATGGAAAGTTTTAACTTTAACAAAATCAAGTAAATAGAAATAATGCTATATAAGGTCTTCCTAATAACATATATTTTTTTTTATAACGGTGGGACTTTTCATTACTTTGTAAGAGGTTATACAAAATACGAGATCGTATTGATTAAAATCAGAATAAAAGACATTTAAAATTTTTCAGTACTGTACAAATAATCTGTGATACAAAGTAAAAAATGTCATTAAGGAATATTAAAAATTAAGGAAAGAAAGAAAAAATAAATAAATAGACGAAAATTATTAATAAAGAAAGAAAGAAAAGAAAATTATTTATAAATAAATGAATATAATCTGTTGTACTTTATCCATTTATTTTTCAAACTTTTAAATTTAATAATAATTATTTTGATTTATTTATAATACAGAAAATTAACGAACTTATTAATTTTTTTAAGGTAATATAATATATATGTATTTAAATAAATAAAAAAAAAAATTATGATAGTTTCTGTGACTTGAGGTATTTTAGAAATTGTATGGAGATATATTTGTATAAGAAAATATAGAAGAAAGTCATGTGGTGGCCAAAACAGACTAGTTTTTTTAAACGTAAATATAAGTAAAAATTTTATGATAATTTCTGTTATTTGAGGAATTTTAGAAATTGTGTGGAGATATATTTAAATTTATTTTCATTTCAACAAATTACAGGGAAATTCATCCTCACCTCTTTTTACTATATAGGATCATATGATTTTTTTAAACTATGTATTATTTTTATTTTAAAACTCATTCATCTTTAACGAATGTGCTATATGTACATATCTGACTGAATTATCAATAGTTTTTTAATGTTAAAATTTTTTAAAACTATTTTAATTTACATATGTCTCGGTAAGTTAGTTATCTTTATTGAAAACGTTAATTATCTTTATTAAAAACCCCGTCATCGGCCGAGAGGTTCTCATTAAAATCTGGTAGACGGGAAGTGCTGGGTTCGTTGCCAGGTCGCGCTCGCTGACCTAGTCGTTTAGAGTTTTCGGTGTTTTTCCCCCCCAAAACTCGAGTAAATATGGGCTTTGACTCCTAAGAATGACCAAAACGGCGGGCAGACTACCCAGCCCTAGGATCCTCGGGTAGTCAATCAGCCTTAACTTTTACATCACCACCCCCACCACCACCTTATTAAACAGTGGGCGAACAGTTTGGCGTTCAAAGCTGATAGACGGGAAGTGCCTGGTTCGATACCAGGTTGCGCTCGTCAACCTAGCTGCTCAGAGTTTTCCGTGATTTTCGCCGAAACACACGTAAATACAGACTGGCACCACCTTAGAAAGACCATCACAGAGGGCACACCACCAAGACCCAGGACCCTCGTGTAGTCAATTGGCCTTAACCTTCACACAGTAACACCACCATCTTATTAAGCAGTGGCCGAATGTTTCTGCGTCCAAAACTGGTAGATGTGAAGCGCCGAGCTTGATACCAGGTCGCGCTCGTCAATTTAGCTGCTCGGAGTTTTCCGTGGTTTTTGCCCAAACTTGAATAAATATGGGCTAGTACCCTCAAAAAGACACCCCTCATAGGGCATACCACCCAGGCCTAAGAACCTCGTCCAGTCTATTGGCCTTAACCTTCACACCACCACCACTACCACCTTATTAACAGTGGCCGAGCGGTTCTGCGCTCAGAGCTGGTAGACAGGGAAGTGCCGGGTTTGAATACAGGTTACGTTAGTCGACGAAACCATTCGTATTTTTCTATAGTTACTAGGGAAGACTTCTGTGGGGATCTGTTTAAGGTGTACTAATGCGTATTTACGCTACTTTCGGGGAAAACCATAGAAAACTTTGAACGGCTTGGCTAATGAGCGCAACCTGCAATGAACGCGGCACTTCCAGTTTTCCAGCTTTGAGAGCTGAACCTCTCAGCCACATAATCGATTAAGGAAATTCATACTTATGAAAGTTGGGAAGAGGGGAATGGCGATTTTATCAATTTTTAAGTCGCCATGTGGCGAGTGTTGGAAGTGGATTTCTTCAGGTCTAATTCAATCTACGTGATTTAATTGATTTAATTATCGTTTCAAATATTAAATATTTTGATTTATATTATAACTTTGTATCTGTGTATTAATTCTATTAAGATTTTTAAAATATATAGAGGAGTGGTGTACTGGTTAAGCTAGATTGCCTACACGAAGGAGCTAGGCGTGGGGAGAATATCCTCTGTCGAGATCTTTCTAAGAAATCAAGAACGTCTAGCCTATATCCATGTAAGATTTGGTGAAAACAATTAAAAATTCCAAACGATTGAAATGACTAATGCGACTTGGGTTCGAACCCGGCATTTCTCGTGTTCCAAAAGGTATGTATAATACCATTTTTTTTTAATTGCGATTATAGTAACGAAAAAATCCTGATAATGTACGTTACTGAACGAAATTTTTAAAAATTATATATAGATATAATTAAATTTATTTTTGTAATAAATTACAGGAAAATGCTTTTTCGTACGGTAGGACTATTTCTTTAAATCTGCGATTTTGCATTATCGCCGATTTTGTGTTCCACCACATATATATGCCAGGATATCTGCCAATATACAATTTTACCACTTAATTTTCTAAACTATCTTAAAACTAGTATGTTGTGGCCACCACATGACTTTATTCTATATTTTCCTATACAAATTCACTCAGTAAAAATAATTTATTAAAATTATTATTTTAAAAAAATTATCTTCCATGATAATGCAGACGATTTCCATACTATAGAAGTAGTATAACACAAAATATCAAAAAAAAAAAAAAAAAAAAAAGTCAATTTTACTGTCAATATTACAATTAAAAAATTTTTTTTTTTTTTTGGTAAAAATGAAAAAAATTGATAACTTTATTTTAAATTATAGCAGATCGAAGGTTCAACCATTCGTTTTGCAGGTATTGACGAGCTCTTTTGAAAGATACCCATCATGAAAATTTACTCCCCTCGAGGGGGGGGGGAGGCTCCTACATATACAAAATTTTTTTCCCAGTTGACTATCTCTATTATAAATAATTCTTCAAATAATGATTAATAAATAAAATTGTGTAATAAATTTGATAATGATTACTAAAAAATAATTCTCTTTATGCACATTTATACAAAATTTTGGCCTATATCACCATGCTAAAAATTTAGAAAAAGCGAGATAGCAACGCAACCTGTAAGACAATTTTTACCAAAAGTTGATAGGCACTAATTTATGTCAATGTGCAACTACATACCAATTTGTATGAAATTCTGTGCAGTATTTTCTGAGAAACAGTTACCACAAAATTTTGTCACACACACACAGACAGACAGACAGACATTTTCTAAAAATGGTCAAGTCGTGCTCTACAGCTCTCAAAACGTGTAATTCCATCAAAAACCCGAGTTCTAAAATTTTTACGAATCCAATACTGTCTTCGATTGAATATAGAAGGAAGTATTTTCCTATACAAATTCACTCAGTAAAAATAATTTATTAAAATCATTATTTAAAAAAATTATCTTCCATGATAATGCAGACGATTCCCATACTAGAGAAGTAGTATAACACTAAATATCCATAAAAAGTCAATTTTACTGTCACTATTACAATTAAAAAAAAAAAAAAATCTATACCTTTATTTTAAATTATCGCAGATCGATGGTTCAACCACATTCGGTTTAAAGGTATTGGCGAGCTCTTTTAAAAGATAACCATCATAAAAATTTACTCCCGTCGAGGGGGGACTTCCTGCCCAGGGGGGGGGGGGGTGGGCGGGTGGCGAGGCTCCTACACATACAATTTTTTTTCCCCAGTTGACTATCTCCATTATAATTAATTCTTGTAAATTTCATAATTACTAAAAAATAATTCTCTTTATGCACATTTATACAAAATTTTGTCCTATATCATCATGCTAAAAATTTAGAAAAAGCTGGATGGCAACGCAACCTGTAAGACAATTTTTACCCAAAGTTGAAAGGCACTAATTTATGTCAAGGTGCAACTACATACCAATTTGTATGAAATTCTGTGCAGTAGTTCCTGAGATACAGTTGCCACAAAATTTTGTCACACACACACACAGACATTTTCTAAAAAGGGTCAAATCGTGTTCTACAGTTCTAATCGTGTTTTTAATCTGTCAACTGTTTAATCATCACCCGTTATATGCTGAAAGAAAGTTATTATTATTATTTTCTTTTTTTGGGTGTGTGTGTGTGTGTGTGTGTGTAGAGGGGGGGGGGGGCTTAGAAGTTAATTGATTACACGAGGATTCTAGGCCTGAATAATGTGCCCTCCGTGAAAGTCTTTTTGACCCTACGTCAGGCGCATCCTTAGGACGAACAAAATCGGGCGCACCCAGCCTGAGAGGCCAGGTAAATACTTTATATTGTTAAAATACTTGTACTACAATCAATAAATTCGTACTTATGCATCAAATTTTCGTTTAATACTTTCTATTCACTCCTAATAAGGTCACCATATGGGTGTTTTTGAATTAAAAATCATGTGTAGGATATTTAGAGAAGAAAAACCAGAACGGGCCTCTCAGGCAGGGTGCGCCCGACGGAGAGTTAAGGTCTCCAATCCTGTGTATTTGTTCGAGTTTCAGAGAAAACCACGGAAAACTCCGATCGGCCAAATTGACGAGCGCGATCTTGACGAACGCACTTTCGGTCTACTAGCTTCGAGATAGCAGAATCTCTCCACCACAGGTATGGCAAGAATTTAAAAGTAAAGGGGAAACGACGTAAAAAATTTTCTTTCGCAATTTTTAAAATGTAATCTCTGAAAATTTTATTTGATTAAAATCAAATTTAATTCACGATTTTTTCCCCCATTTTTTTTTCTTTCTTTCTTTTCCTTTTCTTTCTTTCTTTTTTTAAATGCATTACCAAGTGATCTGCACTTTTGAATAATAATAACTTATCATTGAGCTTAAAATCATTAGCAAATTCTATGAAGAAAATAAGTGAGAGAAAGATATAAATGATCTTAAAATAAATGTCGCAAGTTTTATTATTATTATTTCTTTCATTGTCATGGAGATTCATTGTCTAGAATGTTACAAGAAAAGACATAAATTAAAAAATCTTTTTAATCTATTTTAAGATAACATATTTTTGATGAAAGAAAGAAAATCTAAACAATTTTGAAAAATATTTATTGATTTATTATCCAGTTTCACACATTACGAAAAATTCCGATACTGTATGAGCATTTATTAATATAATATATATATAAGAGTTTGAAAAAAAATCCTTAAGTCAAATACAGCAAGAATTAAAATAATAATAATCCAAATACAGGAAGAATTAAAATGAAAGAAAGTTGCAGATGCTTAAAACCAACACAACAAGAAAAAAAAAAAAAAACTTTATTTTGAATTTTTATGGAAAAAGTATGCACTATTTGGCAAAATATTAAAAAAGGGACTTGGAGTTTGATAAATAAACGAAAAGAAAAGATCGTAACATATAAGGAAGAAAGAAAAAAAAGTTGAAAGAGAAAACAATAAAATTGTGTCGATTAAAATATCTTTTAGTAATAATAATAGTTTATTTTGCAGCAAAAGCAGTCGGAAACCGAAAATTCCTGTCAAGGAAAACCGGGAGAAAGTAGACTACAGCGCCCTCAATATTTGCAAAAATATCGTCTTCCACTTTCAAAGGCTGGGCACGCTGGGCACCATTGGACTTTCCCCTCCTATTCTTTCTACTCCGTGATGCTTAGTAAAGCAGACGAAATGTTACGTTTAGTTACCTAGAAAGTCATTATCAACCTAAGCAGCAAATATATCATTCTAAAACTCTTACCGCACATGCATTGATTAAAAAAAATAAATAAAAAATCTCTTAATAAATTTTGCAAATAGTATATTGAGTTTGTTATTTATAAAATATGTAGGTATGTACTCTCAAAATTTACAAAATATAAATGTTTTTGTAGCAACAAAATAGGCTCTGTGTACTCGTGTAAACAATAAATTTAATTATACCTGTAATTTGATTAAAAGTAACATTAGGTTAAACTCTGTTTTCTGGATTTTTTTTTTTTTTTTTTTTTTTTAATCTACAATATCCTAAATTTAACCGACCAAAAAAGCAGCGTTGTGTTTTTTATAAAAGTGGTTTTTGACATGACAAGGGTTTGAACCATCAGAGACCTCAACTGTCAAAAACCTATATCTTTGAAATCTATAAATGAGTTTGAATCTGGTTAAAATAGGAATTAGTAATATTTGTTAAGTTAACATTCATATATGTATTATGCTGTTTATAAATTAAGATATCTTAAAACAATTTGTAGATGATAATTAATAAAAATTTAAATAAATATACTGGTTTCAAACATAAGAAGTATATGTAAAACATGCATAGACATATTTTGTATGTTTATTTATATTAATATTTATGAAATTCCAAAGTTTCTTAGTAATTTTAACATAAGCCAAGTGTTAAAAATACGGGAAAACTGTTTTTTGTTTGTTTGTTTGTTTGTTTGTTTAAAGTAAGACATAATATATGTGAGCAGTAAGTTAATATGAAATTATAATTTGATTACACTGTATAAATTGTAATTGTAGTACATATATTAAAAGAATGTATTATTTTAATATAACTAATTTAAATATTTCACATTACAACTGTAAAAAGTCTAAAAAGTTTCACAGAAACATTCTCAGTTTATACATTAAAACATTTCAACTAGTTACATATTTCTGCTTAGCTTTCAACTCTTTATTGTTGAGTCTTCATCAGAGTTATAGTAAAATTTTACAAGTTATAATTTATAATTTTGTATGGTTTTGAAACGATAAATTATAACTTGCAAAATTAATGGCACTTTAATAAGATTTAAAATGATGTTTACCAATTGTACGTTTGTTAATTGTTTGATGAATATTGGGTTTGCACCAGTAGATTTTATGAATTTTGAGAAAATGTTTTGTAAATATATAGTAAAAATACTTATAATAGACTTATTTGAGGTATAATTTATGATAGTTTAGCATCATTAAGATGAAATATGCAATAATAAATTTCTACGGAATTTCAAAAACAGCACTTTGTTTTCAACGCCAATATTCTATAGCTTGAAAAAATTCATTTTTAGCCATTAGTGAGAAACCTTTCAGTTAAAAATAGATTTCGTTACTCATTTTTAAAATAAATAACACATAAAACGTTTTTATAAAGGATTGGAATTCAGTTTTATTTATGAATTTTCAGTTTTTTTGTGAAAAAAAAAGGAAACAAAATCTTTGCAGATTTAACGTTTTGAAAACCTTTGAACATTGCGCAATTTTTTGATAAATATATAGTAAAAATATTTATAATAGACTTATTTGAGGTATAATTCATGATAGTTCAGCATCATTAAGATGAAATATTTAATAATACTGGGATTTTCAAAGAAATTTCGTAAAACAGCACTTTGTTTTCAACGCCAATATCCTATAACTTGCAAAAATTCATTTTTAGCCATTAGTGAGAAACCTTTCCGTTAAAAATAGATTTTATTACTAATTTTTAAAATAAATAACACTTAAAAATTTTTATAAAGGACTGAAATTCAGTTTTATTGAAGAATTTTCAGTTTTTTGTGAAAAGAAAGTAAACAGACATTTTACAATTTTTAAGTTTTAAAAATTTTTGAATGTGAGCAAATTTCTTGTAAAAATATATTAGAAATATACAATTCACGTATAATTCATGATTGTTTAGCATCATTAAGATGGAATATGCAATAATATAGTGATTTTCATAAGAATTCCAAAAATAATACTTTGTTTTCAACGCCGATATTTCTGGATCAACAAAACTCTGTTAATTTTGAGCCATGTTATACTATTATAATAAAACGTTTTTTTTTTTTTTTTTTTTTTTTTTTTTTTTTTTTTTTAAGTTTTGTACTAATTACTTACAATCAGGGTTGCTACGGTACCTGGAAAACTCAGAGAATGTGAAAATCTATTGAAAAACAGGGAATTTCAAAATTTATTGCAAAAACAGAACAGGGAAAATTCAGGGAATTTTAAAATATTTTGGAAAAACATTAAGAAAAATTTTTCATAATCAAATATTTTTTTTAATTTTAATGCTTTATAATTAATCAATTAGTTTTTCCCCCCAACTATAGTAAGTTAATAAAATTTATATTCTCTAAATATGTTCAATTGACTTGTAAACATGTTAGATTCTAATGCTGCGTGATTGCGTGTAACCTATTTTATTTCTAAAACTGACAGGGAAAACTCAGGGAATTTTTTCTCCTGATTTTTGTAGCAACCCTGACAATGTTATTACTGTATGTATTATAACTGCAGTGAAAACTTTTTATTTTTAATTAACAAATCACAAAACAAGACGTATGTAGGTTTAAATAAAATTAATATATAGGAAAAAAGTTTTCAATGCAAATTACGAATATTCCACGAAACATTGAGTATATATCAGGCAGGCCAAAGCTTTGGCCTTACCAAGGCTTCATTCCATCTTTAATTTGTTACTGTATATTTACCAAAAAATCTGCTCAACGTACAAAATTTTACAAAATGTAAAAATTTTTAAGTATCTGTTTACTTTTTTTTTCTCCACAAAAAACTGAAAATTCACTAATAAAACTGTATTTTAATCCTTAATAATACTGTTATATGTTATTTGTTTAAAAAATGAGTAATAAAATCTATTTTTAACTAAATGTTTTCATACTAATGGCTGAAATCAAATTTTGGAAGGGGTTAGTTATTGGTGATGAAAACGCCAAGTATTATTTTTTGAAATTCCTATAAAAATCTCTGTATAATTCCATATTTGATCTTAATGATGCTAAACAATCAGGAATTATACTTCAAATTAATCTATTATGAATATTTTTATTATATTTTTACAACAAATTTGCTCAACATTATTACCTCTAAAACTAAAAGAAATACCTTCGTACACTGTTTATAATTGACTCACGCTGTTGTAATTCATTACATTAAAATACATGAATCTACTAGATTTTTAACCAGCATAACAGAATTATTTTTCCTCAGTACACAGTAATACATAAGAAACCTTTTATGCGCCCTTGTAAAAGAAAGCTTATTAACTGTAAAGATTACATACTCTATTTTCAATAGGGAACATCTTGTAGTGAATCTCAAAACACGGTCGGGCTTCGCAAGGTTCTTCTATCATAAGGTTGGGCCATTTGAAGAGTAGCCAATCAGAAGCAAGCAGAAGTGAAACGTCACATGGCGGAAGACAGACACAAACTACGATACAAATATACAGCTGTTAACCCAGTCCAGCTAGTTATTACTTACTAAAAAATATATCCTGTAATCTGATATAAATATTACCCAAAAACGAAAATCATGTACGGTATTACATGAAATAAAAGTACATTCGTTAAAAATTTTATTTTAAGTACATATTAGTTCATAAAAAATTATAAAGCTTTCGCGTTTTCGGCAACATAGCTATGCATTTGTTTACTTTTATAATACTTCAATAAAACGATGAATTTCAATTATATTAAAATGAAATTAAATAAAAATGCAGTTAATTAATTGTTTTACTCAAAAAAAAAAAAAAAGCACATACATTTTTTTAAAAGAATGTAAAATATATACATTTTACTGGACGATCGCGATATGTTTGTTTACATTTCAGATGTTTCAGTAAAATTATGAATTTTAATTTTATGAGTAAAAATGAAATATAAGAACATTTTAAAAAATATTTGTTCAAAATAAACACTTATATTTTTCAATTTAAAAAGATTTTTCAATTTAAAGATTTTTTTCAATTTAAACATTACACAATGTATGAAGTTATCTGTAATATTATGATATGTTTGTTTACCTTACTTCAATATTGTCATGAATTACTTCAGTAAGACCATGAATTTCAATTATATTAAAATGAAATAAAAATGCATTTATTTAAATGTTTTGCTCAAAAGAAAGCACACGTATTTGTTTAAAAAAAATCTAAAATACATAAATTTTGCTGTACTAGCGTGATTTGTTTGTTTACATTTCAGATATTTCAGTAAAATTATGCATTTTAATTTTATGAGTAAAAATGAAATAAAAATACATTCTTTAAAATATTTTGTTCAAAATAAAACACTTATAATTTTCAATTTTAAAAGAAATACATAATATATTAAGTTATCTGTAATATTATGATATGTTTGTTTACCTTTTAAATACTTCAATATGCTGAGTGATTGGTGATTCACAAGCACAAATTAATAATTTATTTATCTCCTAATACAGCTGAATTTTTGCGATTCACTAATCAACAAATCAGTTATGACAGTGTTTGTTTACATTACAAATGATATGCAGATTTCAGAGAATTGTGCATTTTTGAGAGATAATTATACTTCACTTTACATGAAATTTTGTACTGCAGCAATCAATAATATGCATGTATGTATCATGTGCATATATGTAATCAGCAATATGCCTTCAGTACCTGATAAAAAAAAAGATCATTTTACACAGCTAACTTGTCTTGCAGTACTATAGCGGTAAGCAATATGGATGTACATAAAAGCTTCATATGAGAATGGATTGATAATTACTTTTTTTTCTTTCTTTTAGTCAAAAAAGAGGGAAGTGCAGTTGTTAAAACACAATCCAGAAAAAAATTATATGTGTGGTGGTTCTAACATTATGACAGCACAGTTTAAAAACAAAGAGTCACAAAAGATGTCTGAGTTCAAAGTTTTGTACTTATTACTTTTAAACCTCAGTTCTTTTTTTTTTTTTTTTTTTTTTTTTTTTTTTTTTTTTTTAATATATATATATAATACTCCAAAATGTTTAAGCAATGATCAACAATTTTTTCCAAAAAAAAAAAAATTATATTCATTGTTTAAATATGGTATGACAGAAATAGTTTCAAAACATTTTGTTCATGTCAGCTTGTTGGTATTTTTAAAACTATTTTCATTGGAAAACATGTGCTACCACTGACACTTTTAACATTGAAATGTGTTACTACATAAAAACAATTTCATAAAATTTTCAATTATCCAGATACTTTCCACAGAGGATTAAAGCAAAAATAAATAAATTAATTAATTAAATAATTAAAAAATTAAAATAAAAAAAAGTACCTAAGATTTTTTTTTTTTTTTTTTTTTTTTTTTTTTTTTTACACACAAGTTTATTTTTTTTTAAGTGTATTAACTGCAAATTTAATTTTGAAGTGCAGAAATATTTTTGTGTGTACTCATTTTTATCCACTACATAACTTAAACATTTTGTTTATTATGAGATACCACAATTTGTTTCATAAAGGTAATAAATTTTAACGAAATCTTAATTATGTCCCTATTTGAATTAAAAAAAAAAAAAAAAAAATCACTTTTGACAGCAGACAACAGGCCATGGCTACTGTCTGCTTTCAAAAGAGTATACTTAAAAATCGAAGGGAAGTAGCATAAACATTTAACAAACATACTTATTACATGATTATTGCTAATTTAATATCCCTTTGATTTATTATTTCTGAACTTGAAAATGTATGATATAATATACACGATGAATATACACGATATTACTTACATGATTTGATTTTATGAGCAATCTATCTACTGCTATTATACATCACAGTTTTTCATGAATGTTCTATCACTTTCAATAATCTATTCTTTAAAAAAATGTTGTTCTCTAATACGGAGCATGTCAAAGAATCAACAAAAGACGTAAATTAAGTGTTATCATACGGTACATTAAAACAAATTCGATTAAAAGAAAAGAAAAAAATTAAATCACAAAAACGCAATTTAAACACAGTTATTTCAGATGTAAACAAGATTTCAACCTCACGCCATATGACGTAGTGCGCGAGGAATCTCAAATAGCTAAAGATTCGCGCATCTATGAAATGGCACCCCCCTGGGGCTTCGTATCAAGTGTACTCTTTAACTACATTTCTTGCGACCATGGAAGCCTCTGCGCAAGTGCGGATTCAACGAGGGAATACCCAATGACGGGGTGTTTACTAAATTCAAACCTGTTGGTCAACTTGGAAACCCTCCAAGATTTTCGACTCGTCCTTACTGCTAGGCGTAGGAAACGCTAACGTCAAAGTGTGGCTTGTTAAAGCATCGCCAGTAAAAAAAAAAAAAAAAAAGTGGAGCAAAATTTTTGATAATGATTTGACATTGGAAAGGAATTGTCTAAAGTCTTTTTGTTTTTTTCAACATGGATTTAAATGTTGAAAATTAATATGTGATGATTTGATGTCATGCCAAAAGTATTTGAAGCACATTTTTTATTAGTACGCATAAAAAGAAAATATTGGATTCGTGAAAATTTTCTACCTTCGGTATTTAATGGATTTATACGTTTTTAGATGTTTTGAACATGTTTTGACCATTTAAAAAAATGCCTGCGTGTCTGTCTGTATGTGTGTTACAAAAATTTTGTACACGCTGTATCGAAGGAACCACTCAACGGAATTTAACCAAACTTTGTATTTAATAAAAAGCTTGACTTAAATTGGTGCTTTTAGTGTATATCACCCAAAAGGCGGCGCTGCTAAGTTATTTTGAAAAATGTGTATTTTAGCTTATATAACGCATAAATACACTAAATTTGACATGTGGAATGGATGTTGTGTAAATCTATACAAACTGAATCTGAATCCACATTGGTGAAAAAGTCGCGCTTCTATGTTGTAACTTAATTCCTTTTACGAGAAAGCAATATCTCAACTTCTATGATATATAAATCAAACGGTGTATATGAGATGTATAAGTAAAGTAGACTGACTGATTTTGGGTGTATATCGGTCATCAGATGGCGCTGATATACCGCATTATTTTCTGTTCTAGTTAAGGTTAAGATTCATATTTTATGTTATATAAAAGGACAAAACTTTGTATATGAAATATATATTATGAAAAATTACACTGATTGAATTTGAGTGTATATCGGCCGACAGGGGGCGCTGTTGTTACTTTTCTCTGTAGTAGCATTTTGTCTAAACAGTTTGGTGCAATTTTCACCAACAGTTCCTGAGATACTTGGAAAATCACAGAAATTAATTGCAGCACCACCTGTCGTGCGATATATACCCAAAATGTGTCAGCAAATTTGAATAATATATGCATCGTATAGCAATTTTGTGCATTTATATAATATAGAAACTGAGATATGTCCTTTTTGTAAATGATATTTAATTACAGTATAGCGGCGACACCTGCAGTGATAAGCAGCTAAACTGCATTAGCATACTTTTACAGATTTAAATTGCCGCACATCATCGCCTCCTGACAGCCATTATGCACACAAATTAATTCACAGTAGTTTTACATAATATTTATCTTATATACTAAGTTTGTAGCGTCTATGTACCACAGAAGCTGAGCCTCCTCTTAAATGAAGAAAATGGCAGCCTAACAGTGACACATAAAGGTGATATGTCGCAAAGAATATCAGCACAATTTAAGTCAGGGTCCAATCAAATACCAAACTTCGTTAAATTTCATGTTTTGGTTCTAGAGATACAAAGTTTGTTATCATATCATAAACACCATAAACACATACATGTTTTCGAAAAAGGGGCGAATCCTTTTCAGGACATCTCAAAACGTATAAAGTTGTCTAAAAACAAAATTCAAGAATTTTCACGAATCCAGTTTCTTTTTCTTATTCGGGTGTTCGACAAAATATTTTAAAAACTTTGGCTTTTTTACGTTCCGTCGAATATCTTGAAAAATACTTTTTGTGAATTTTGGGAATAAAGAAAACGTGTCTTTCCCCATATTTTTCAGCAAGCATTTTTTTCTCGAAGGCCCTAAGGGACGAACAATAAATCCAATAAAACAAAAAGTATTTGCGATTACCCTGTATCTGGTAAAGCATTAATTATCTGCAAATTTTAGATGTAGTTTCAAATGTTATATTTTATACGTATGTAGAGTTTTGTGAGGATATCTCCAATATTTAAAAAGTTCTTGGTATTCTTTTTAAAAATGCAAAAATTTTTCGCAAGTTACTTTATAACTCCAAACGTTTTTCTTCAAACTTCATGAAACTACAGTTTAAAACAAATATAGCTATTATTCAAAGAGATATGAACAGTTATAGCAAATAATTTATTACTGCGCATGCGCGGACTGTAGCAAATATCTTTGACATAGTTTGATACCCAGCTGTATAGAGCATCTTATTAAAAAACTCATTTGAATATCATAAAAAATCATAGAAATATCGGTGATTAAATGAGCTATTTTTCAGCTGTTTTCTAAAACAGTCTTTTCGATTAGGCATCATTCACAAGTGAAAATTTGTTTCAGAAATATTTTACACAACGAAACTTAATACAATATTTCCGACTTATTTTTCCTTATTATTATTATTATCATTATTATATATATATATATATATATAGGTATGTATTACATGCCTATATAAAAAAAAGAAAAATAAATTGTTTGTAAAGAAAAATGATTTTTTTTTTCTTTTTGTGAAACAAATTTCTATTTTTGAATAGATCTTTAGCGTAATAAAATTTTCAGAAAACAGCTAAAATGCAACTCATTTAAGCACCGACACCTCTGTGAAGTTCTGTGATATTCAATTGGATTTTTTTATAAGGTTGCTCTACACAGTTAAGTATTAAACTATCTCAAGCATTTTTTTACAACTGTCCGCGCATGCGTAGTAGTAAATTATTTACTAGTTTATTCACTACAACTGTTCATATCTTTTTGAATATTAAATATATTTGTTTCAAACTGTAAGTATAATGATTAAGGCGTACGTTGTCATGTTTTCCGAAATTTTCATGAATTGTGGAAAAAAATCATTTTTTAACACAATATTAATAGCCCCCTAAATATTCTAGATATCCCCAATAAACTCTACACATGAATAAAATATAACATTTATAACCATATCTAAAATTTACAGATCAATCGAAGCTTTTCCAGATGCAAGGTAACAGCAAATAACCTTTTACTTTATTGGAGTTGTTAGGTCACCTAAGAGCCTTTGTGACAAAATATTTGCTAAAAAATATGAGGAAAGACATGTTTTCCTTATTCCCAAAATTCAAGACTGTTACATTAAGTATTTTTGAAGATGTTTGACAAAACGTAAACACAAATTCGTCCAGATTAGGTCAAAGCACGTATAACATTATGTGTGTGAAGTTTGTAACTTATATACATGTATATATATATATATATAAAGTATGTTCTAAAGCATTTTCTGAAATAAGACATATTAATATACATTTGCACATTTCTATAAAGCAAAATAATATGTGTGTAAAGCATGTTATAAAAGGTTTTACAAATATGAGTAGCTAAACATACATATAAAAAATATGTCTAAATGTACAGTCGGGAAAAAAAAAAAACGCAGCACTCGACGTAACTCAGTTGCTAATCAATGCACAAAAATGTAATAGGTATTCGACGGGGAATTGAGAGTAGATTCAGAAAATAAACGGAAATTTTGAATTGGGGGTCGTCTACATATTAAAACCCGCACCAACTTTGATTTTTTCAATGGTAATGCCACATTTTTATTTTATATTTGAATTCCTGGGATCGCAACAATGGAAAAAGTATATTGGTTGTATATTTTACTTATTTTTTCACAGAGTTATAAGCGTTCAAAGTTTGAAGGTGCTAATGTTAAATAAATATTTCAAACTTTTATTAATATCTTCACAAAAAATAACCTGATCGATATAATTTTTTTTTACGAGATACAGTGAAGAAACCCAAACATAATCCATCATTACTTTTGATTCTGAAAAATATTTTTAATTCTGAAAAATATTAATAAATTTATATTCATAAAAATTATGAATTATGGCCTATATTAATTTTTACATAAAATGAATCCTAATGCTGAAAAATATGGGTGTGCAAATTTGCAGCTCATTCCAGTTATTAGTTTTCGAGATATAAATAAATCTTTCTTTTGGAGTGGTTTAGGGGGCCGTCTCTTAAAAATTTTTGAATGAGATAACGAAGCAAATCTTAAAAAATAACGGAGAAAATTGAACAAAATATTTTTATTTTTTATTTACGGGTCAAATTATATAACAATAACGTCAAATGCAAAGAAATGAAACAAAAATATTGATTTTTAGACATTAGTGTTAGTATCAAGAATCCCTGCTTTCTAAAGCCCCGCCTTTTATCGTTCTTCAAAACAAAACAATACAAAAAAGGAAAAGGAAATGTGACTTTGAGTATTCGTGTTAAACCCCTTATTTTACATTGACAAAAATATACACAAGTGGTATTTACTTCATCGATTACTGGTGATAAGTTTTGAATCCTTTAAACGAACACCAGAAGAAAAAAATTAGCTAAATAGGCGGGGTTTACTGTTTGAAATACTCTCACAGGGATGGAACACGGGCGCAGAATTCATACCACTATCAATGTGAGAAAATTTTCTACATGGTAAATCAACGATATTATAGGTAGAGAAATTTCTTAAACAGATTCCGGTATGAATTCTGCGCCCGTGTTCCATTCCTGCTCTCAAAATAAAATATTTCAGAAGAAATGTTCTGTACCACAATTATATTGCAGATGGATATACATTATAACTAAATTCTTTCTAATTAATATATTTCTATCCATAGTATATTTTATTGCAAAAATATGAACACTGGGTACATACTTAAAAAATAAGTAACACACAAATTACCAAAGAAACGCCCACTGGCATAGTTACACATTTTCAAATGATGTGAATCTACGTCAGCAGTCGCGAAAGCGTTAATTAAGAAATTATATTTTCATAGAAATTATAAAACAAATCGTACAGTTCCAAAGAGTTCAACTGACCCAAAACTGGTAAGTGCTATTAAAATTGTTTAATATTTACTTTATGAAACCTTACAATAATTTATCCGAAAAGATTTTGTTTATGCGTTGTTGTATATATATATAGCTATATTATTTCAGTTTGTACACTATGTTACACGTACGAAAGAAAATTTAAGCTTTATTGGTGATACGTATATCCATGATAGATACTTTTTAATTGAAAAATATTGCACTTTTATAAAAAGTATTCTCTGACCTATCGTAAGTGTGATGTATTTAAATATACCTAAAATTATCTAAAAAAGTATTTAAGTATATGCATATCCAAAAAAGTAAATTAATGATAATTAAGATAATGCTAAGTTGTTAATATTTTTATTTCTTTTTATAACTCTTTTTTTCCATAGATATTTCCGGTGTGAAACAATATAATTTTGACTAATTATTGAAGGATCTTAATTTTATTTTTCTACATTTAGAGAGAGCCCCCAACACATTTTTGATCATAACTCTATGAATACTAAAGATAAAGTATACAAACAGTATATTTTTCCGCACTGCCAGACTCTCAGAAATTCGAATATGAAGTCAAAATTTGGTGTTGCTATTGATTACACTGCTCTGATTACACTGTTCTGAGAAAAAAAAAAAAAAAAAAAAAAAAAACGTAAAGTCCGTACTTTACGTCCGTACTTTACAATACTTTCCGTAAGGAAAATATTGTAAACATGTCAAAATCCGAATTCGAGATTTTGGAGTTTCTGTATGTTTTCAGGTCCCCTGAGTTCTTTTTCACTATTTTTACGATGATATATGTACTGAATGTGTGCGTACATGTGTGCATGTATGTGTGTGTGTATGTCTGTGAGTGAACACGCTAGCGTCTAAACGCTTTTCTCGAATGAGCTGTAAGTTGGTACACATGTTGCATGTCACCGTTTTTATTTTGATGAATCTAGCACCTATTTTTTTTTTACAGGGACGCAAAGAAAAATTCGTTATCATTATGGCTGTGGGACCAAAATCTTAAAAGTGCGATAGCATCTAAACACCTTATTGAATTGAGCAAAAAATTTATACACATATTATAGGTCACAGATACTCAATCCGTATAGATTTTGGAGAATCAGCACTTATAGTTTTTTTACAGGGACACAAAGAAAAATTCTTTATCATTATTGCCTATGGGACCGAATTTTAAAAAGTACGATAGCGTCTAATCGCCTTATTAAACTGAGCAAACAATTTATACACATATTATAGGTAATAGTTGCATGAACTACATAGAATTTGGTGAATCTAGCACTTCTAGTGTTTTTACAGGGACACAACAAATAATTCTGCATCATTATGGCCTGTGGGGTAAAATTATTAAAAGTGCGACAGCATCTAAATGCCTTGTCCGTTGGAGTGGAAAATTTATATACGAGTTAAAAGCCACCATCACACAAACTATATAGATTTTGGTGACCGTAGCACTTAACGAGTTTTACAGGGATACAAATAAAAATTGTTCATCATTAAGACCAACAGTCTCAAATTCTTTAAACCGCGACAGCGGCTAAACGCCTTTATCAAATGATCTGAAAATTTATATACATGTTGTACGTCACCGTCACACGAACTTTATGAACTTTAGAGAATCTAGCATTTATGGTTCCCTTTCAGGGACAAAATGCAAATTTCTTTATCATTGTGGCATATGGGCTCAAACTTTAAAGTACGACAGCGTGTAAGTGCCTTATCCGATCCCCATGGAGCTGAAAGGTAATATAAATATTATAAGTCACTGTTGCACTAACTATAAACATTTTGGTGAATGTAGCATTTGTAGGTTTTTACAGGGACACAACAAAATATTCTTTATTATTATGAGCTAAGTGTTCGGTAAAATAGCGTTAAGTTAAACATCATGTACTATATAAAGAAAAATACTCAAACTCCCTATTATAATTTTCTCTCTTTTGTTTATTTAACTACTCCTCTTACTTTACGTTATCTACAGAACCATTAATTACTCAATATTCGGAAAGTCGAGTGGAGTCACTCCAGATTGTTTCTAATTCTTATGTAAATGACCTCCTGAGTACGAATATGACTCCCATTTTTCCCAGTTACCCACCATTTCCTAGTACACCACCCCTCCCTCAATTTCTTTCTCTATCCGATACTTTTATGACTATGAATTTGATTTGAAGAATGAAAAATAATTAATTTAACATCTAAAAACAAAAATATATGAAGTTTAAAAAGTAATATTCATAACAGACAAAAAAAATATAAGATATGTAATGCATAATTTCAGTGGCAAATCCCCCCCCCCCCTTTTCAAAAAAAAAAAAAAAAAAAAAAATCCCTTGTCACAAATGCCCTTGTTTCAGAATATTCAAACTCTGTAGCCCCCACAGAAGACATATAACGCATGCTTGCCAACCATCTCATTATGAAGCGTAGTACTTTTAGTCACCGCCTTTTTTTGTACACCAGTCATTTTTTAGAGTAATTTCATTCTTATTTAATCGTAACACTATTTGGAGAGAATTGCTCTAAATATAAAGTGGTGTGGGAAATGGGGCGTTTTTTCAAGGGGCGTTAACAAGTCTACGCTTATTAATGAGATGGTTGGCAGTCCTGATAACGGTTAAAATAATCCCCTCCCCCTTCCTAAAAATCAAATTTATAGCCGTAATATCTCCGAAAAATGGTGAAAATACCGGGGCATTCCTAAAAAACGGTGAGTTATAGTTCAAAATGGGTGTCATATTCAGATTCAGGACATTATTTTACATAATAATACGCTGAAATGGTGTCAGAGGCAATTTTCATGCCGAGCAGTGTTATTATTGATGTTTGCATAAGAAATGACTGTTATTCAGCTGCACATAAATATATATGAAACAAGTCCTGAAATTTTGTTTGCAAACTTAACTTACTGGTTTGTTAGACCTTGATAAACAAGTTTTACATGTGAAGTTGTATTTGATTAATTTTATTATTTTTGATCTACAGTCCATGTCTCTAAAGCTGGTTAATTTTATTAATTTTAAATCATTTAAGTTACATATGTAGTATCATAGCCTCGAAAATGATAAAATGTTTTGCCCTTGTATGTGACATAGGATATTCTTCTGCCAAAGCGAAAAATAAAGCTCTATGAAAAGTAAAAATATAAAAATAAATGTAAGATATGGCTGTTATTTATTCAAATCATCTATAATTTTATTTAAATGATAAATAAATAAATAAATTAGAAAAAGAAACAAAGAAAATGCAGTAAAGTATTTTGGAAAGTATAAAATTTATGTATAAAATTGTTATTTACCATTTTTTTTTTCTTTTTTCTTTACATTTTATAAGCTGTTTAAAAAAGAAAAAAAAAAAAAAGAAATATTTTAAAAATAGTTACTTAAATTGCTTAAAAATAAATAAATAAATAAATAAATAAATAAAAAGTCATTTATTGAACTTGTTGGAATTCTTTGAAATAAGTGTTATAAATTTTTCATTAAAGTTGAAAAGAGGAGAAAAATTAGTTTCAGAATGAAAATAATGCAATTTTATTTTATACAAAATTTTTATGCAATTTTTGTTTCACATACGGATCATCATTTTTTTTCTTTCTCATAAAGCATAATTAGTATGAAAAAAATGTACAATGATTTCTTCTTTTCTTCGTACCACTGACAGACGAGAAGTGCCGGGTTCAATCCCAGGTCACGCTTCTCTGCTTAGTTGTTCGGGATTTTCCATAGTTTTCTCCGAAATTCGCATAAAGACTGATTAGGACACCACGAAGAAACTCCACTTTGGTCTAGGACCCTCATGTAATCAATAGGCCTTATCATCTACACCAATAATTTCTCAGATTTTTAAACTTATGGGTTTAAAATTCTTATATATATATATATATATATATATATTTTTAAGAATCTTAAAATAAAAATCTTAAAATAAAAGGAAGCATTTATAAAAGTAGAAATGTATAAGAATTAGTTGCCATTAATTCAACTATCTAAAATAATTAAATTAAAAAAATAAATAAAATAAAATTAAGAAATGCCACAAAATATAATTTTTGTAATTTTTTAAATAAAAATTAATTATTTCAAACTTTAATTACTTTTACTTTTAACTTAAACAAACCCATGTCCATTCGTTGGCTTAGCACTTCAGAGTTTTCTGTGGTTTTCTCCCAAATTTGCTGAAAAATGGACTTTGGTACCCCTTGAAAGAGATCCACGCCGGACATTTCAACCAGGCCTAGGAACTTCGATTCGTAATCCAGTATCTCTGACGTTCAGGTAGCCAAAACTTCTTTGCACCCTGAAACTTCTTTGCACCCAAAACTTCTTTGCACCCAAAACTTCTTTGCACCCATTCAATATTTAAAAAATTTTGTTTCAATTAAAACAACATAATTAGTAAGAAAAATGAATAAATGATTATGTTGTAAATGTTTTAATTACTTTATAAGGATTTTTTTTTTTTAATCCCAATTAATTTACTACATCTAATATATTTTATATATTCGTCAGATTTTCAGTTCATAAATTTAAAAATCTTACATTATGAAAAAGTAAAAGTCTTCATTTGAAATAATAAAAAGAATTTTTTGAGGAAACTTTTTCATCCCTCGTGACCCCACCAGCAGCCAAGAGGTTCTGCTCTCGAAACTGGCAAAAGAAAAGTGCCTGGTTCGAAACCAGACCATGCTTGTCGGCCTAGTTGTACCGAGTTATTTGTGATTTTCTCCGAAATTCCCTTAAAAACGGGCTAGAATTCCTCAAGAAGACCCCCCAAGAAGGGCACTCCACCTAGGCCTAAAACGTACGTGTAGTCAAACTGTCTTAACACCTACATCACTGGACCATCAATTTCACTGGTTTTCAGTTCATGAATTTAAATTTTTTGTATTATAAAGAAAAATATCTTTAAAAAATATATAAAGAGAGAAATGTTCTAAAAGAAATACTTGCAATTTACCCTAATCATCTAAAGTTATTTTATACGAGATTTTAAATACATTTTTACTTCACCTAACAAAGCATTCATTTCTTTTTTTCTGTTTCTTTTTTTTTTTTTTTTTTTTCTTTTTCCTTCCACATTAGCACAATTAGTTTGAGGGGAAAAAGAACGTAAATGACTTCATGATTTTGTATTTTTATTCATCCCACTTTACCAAGAGGTTCTGCTGACAAACCAGTCAGACGAGAAGTGTCGGGTTCGATTTAAATTAGCCGTCTCTTAAAGATTTCCATAGATTTTTTTCCCCCCGAAATTCGCGTTAATACGGTTTAATAGCCCTTAGAAAGACCCCCGAAATGGCCATGCCACCAAGGCCGAGGAATATCCGTGTGATGAATCGGCCAGAATATAAATATAATTATAATAAGAATGATAAAATATTTTGATGATTTTGTAAGGAAATATTCTTCTTGTTTCTGAAGTCCAACCACTGAGGTCGTCGAGAGTTACTGTTCTTGAAAAGAGAGGTGCCGGGTTCGATTTCAAATGCGGTCGACGGTTTAACAATTAATAGTTTTCAATGGCTTTCTCTAAAATTCGCTTAAATACGGTATAAGATTCCTTGAAAAGACTTTCAAGAAGGGCATTCCACCACACCTGTGCCACCACACAATCATGCCACCAATTTCTCACATTTTTTGTTCAGGTGTTAAAACATTCCTTACACTATAAAAGGAAAAAAATTTCAAAAAAAAAAAAAAAAAAAAGGGGGGGGGGAGGAAAAGAAATGTTGCATAAAAAATGGTTTCAATTTATCCAAATCGAATCTCTTAAATATTTATTTTGAAAAATAAAAAGAAGAAAAAGAATGAGGTAAAATAGAATATAACTATTTTAGAAAGTCTAGAACTTATTTTAGATTTTTATTTACTAAAGCTTTTTACATTTTAAAGCTAGGAAAATCTTGGGGTTTAATTAAGGAAGAAAAAAAAAAACTTTTAAAAGTGCTATTAAATTGCAGCTTTTTATGATTTGATTAAACTCGATGACACCCTTGAAAATTGGTGTTGTAAATTTTGAATAAAGTTGGAAAGGTTACAGCGAAAAGAAAAAAAAAATGTTTTAACATCTAAAAAATGCAAATTTGTTTTTGAAGTCATTTTTACTTTATATGCAAATTTTTCTTCATTCATGATTTATTTATTTATTTATTTATTTTTCTTCCGCATTAAACATAATAAGTATGAAAATAAAAATAATACTTAGTAATAAATAAATAAATAAATAATGAAAGTCAGCGGTTCGTTGATTTTGTAAGGAAATATTTTTCCGCTAAGTCCCATCAGTGAAAGAGAGGTTTTGTTCTCGAAGTTGCCGGACGGGAAAGTTCGGATTCAATGCCAAGCCAGACGCTCGTCTGCTTAACTGTTCGGAGTTTTTTGTAATTTTCTTTCGTGCAAGAGTAGATTAGGACCTCCACGGAGAACACTACAATTTGGTCACCTTGACATTTATACCATCATTTTCTCAAATTTTGAGTTTATAGATTTATCCATGAAGGGATCCACCTAGGAACTTTGTGCAGTCAATCGGTCTCAACATCTTTACTATAAATTTCCCAGATTTTATGAATTTCAATTTCTTATGTTAAAAAAAATAATAATAATTTCTCAAAAAAAAAAAAAAAAAAAGAAAAGAAAAGAAAGAAAAAAGAAAGAAAGGTAAAGAAAATAAAAGAAAGAATGACGAAAAAAAAGGATGGGGGAGAAAGAGAGAAGAAAAGTTTATAGTAAATTTTATATTTTAATGGTATTTAAAATAGGAAAAATACATACGAAATGGCTGCCATTCATGCAAATAATCTAAAGTTAAAATTTTAAACGATGAAAATTAGAAATAGAAAGGAACAAAACACAGTGTAAATATTTTGGAAAGTATAGTTTTTTTTTTTTTTTTAATTTGATTATTTATTTATTATTAAAGCCTTTTTTATTTATTTATATATTTTTTAATTAGCTGACTTTTTCTGTCATAAACCTTCAGCCGAATCCGAGTTAAAAACGGGAAAAGGAGAAAATTAGAAATATCAGACCTACCATTAAAAATTCTGTACCAAATGAAAGGGACGATTTCTCTGAGAATTCATGGGTGCAAACAGTTTTTCGACATGAAAACTAGATTTTTTAAAATTAACTAAAGTATAGAATTTAGTTGGCAACACTCATTTTAATTTCTTTCAATCTTTTTAAAAAGCACTTGGCTTGTTATAAATTCAGTACAAAATGAAAGTGGTGATTTTTCTGAATCCAGAGGCGCAAAAATTTTTTCGATACGACAATTAATTTTTTAAAAGTAACTAAAGTAGAAAATGTTGGGTGCAACACTTCATTTTAAACTTTTAGTATATTTTAGTACGAATCAAGTTAATAGAAAAAGTCTTTAATTATTATTATTATTATTGTTATTATTTTAATATTTTATAATTAATATTTTAAAAACTGAGAAACTTTTGGTTTTTTATTAATGAATTAAAACCAAATCTATTAAAATAATTACTTAATTGGCTGCTTTTTATCATTTAATTAAAATCAGTGACATTCTTGAAAATTAGAGTTTAAACTTTTGAAACAAAGTTGGAAAGATTGGAAAAATTAACATTATACATAATGTAAATTAGTTTAATACAAAATTTTGAAAGTCTTTTATTACTTTATACATAAAAATATCTCTTTAATCAATGTGGCCGATAGGTAAGCTTGTAAACGGAAAGTGCCGGGTTCAGATCTATGTTACACTCGTCACTCTAGCCGTTCGGAGTATTCTGTGTAGTTTTCTCTAAATTTGTTCAAGAATGGACTAAGGCCCCCTTAAAAAGATCCCCAACGGCCTGCGTCCCAGATAAAGCCAAATGCCCTCGAGTTCTTAATGGACTTTAAAGTTTACACGGCACCACCCATTTTTTATTTAAAAATTTTTGCTCCAAATAAGAAGTAACTAGAATGAATATATATATATATATATATAGTAAATATCTGGTCATTTTGTAAGGGATTTTTTCTGTATCCCAATAAATGTATTGCAAATTATCTAAAAAATCTAAAATTATATTAAAAAATTAAAAGGAAAGAAAGAAAATAAATTACAACTATTTTGGAAATCACAGATACGTATTTTTATTATAGAGATAAATGAGAGAACGTGAAATAAATCTATCGCATTTGAAATACTTTTGAAGTATTTAGTTATTTTATTCATTTTGAATTATGAATATTGCTTATAATCAGTGCTGCCAAACTGAGAGAAATCATTACACAATCATCACATTAAAATTTTGGTGGTAGATATTGAATAAAAAACTCCCTCAATTTAACAGCAATGCTTCATATAACCGTGAAGGTTTTCGACAGTTTATTTAGCGCTGTCAACAGATGGCGAAAGCAGTCCCAGGGAGGCACGTAAAGTATGAAATTTGGATCAATTTCGTTACATTGTATTTCTCCCCATCCTTTCTATAGTCGGTAACAAAAGTGTCCGAAAACTAGCAAAAATTCCTCTGTAAAAATGTACACTTCATTCGGTTTTGTGAAATAAATCCTTATCGAATCATGTTCTTACACTGACTAAGAACAGAATTCGACAAGAATTTATTTCACAAAACCGTATGAAATGTTTTTTTTTTTTTTTTTTTACATAGGAATTTTTGCTAGTGTTGGGACACTTTTGTTACCGACTGTACCTTCATGGTTGTTTTTCTTCAGTGTAATTTTACTAGCAGGAGGGATTTTTATCTCTTACCTCACAGCAGCTGGAACGAACAACTCGATCAAAATATCAAAACTAAGCAGCAATTTACTTCCAAATGAAGAATACAATCTCTTCTGTTTAGTTGAAACATTTAATGAAAATAGTGAAAATAGCTGATTTTTTGAAATGTGAATTGGAGCAAAATTTCTCAAAATTCGTTGATAGACTAAAATATGCCAGATTAATACGAACGTTAGTTCTAAAGATTATCTTATATACCTATATATATATATATATATATTTTTTTTTTTTAAATCAAGCTATAATCTCATTTAAGGAAAAAAATCGGAATATGAGAAGTATGTCGATAATTCTTTTAATGGGATTTATTTTTTATTTAACCCTTTCAGGGGCGGTGGTTTATATTTTAACCACCTACAAGCTGAAAAAATTCATCCCGGAAATTTTTTAGCAAAAACTTACGTTTCTAACATAGCAGAAAAGGCCTGTTTTTCAAACCTTAAAATTTAAAATTTCTTTTAGTTTAATTTAGTTCATGAATTCCGGTGGCAGTATAATTTAAATTATCTGAATTGCCTTACGCCGCAAAGGGTTAATAGTGTATTTAGTTACAAATTTTCTAAAATTAAAATGCATGTTTGAAAGATTTCTGGAAAAACTATTTCTGAATACATTTTTATTTAAGACCATACATTCAAAAAATGTTAAATATTCGACATATATCAAATTAATTTGTATAGAAAATATGATTCATTCTTATTATTTTCCCTTTTTTCTCAAGCAATAGATGACTGTATTACATTCTGAAAGTCAAAAATGGAAATTCTAAATATACAGGCATGCACTTACGGTAGTCGGTGTTTGCAGCAACTCACAATCACAAAACTTGCGCATACGCACGTAAGATAAGTACAACTTTTTTATTTTAGACAATTTTGTAAGAAAAAGCAGCTAGGGCTGCCATCTAACATAATTATTTGAAACCATAAATTTTCTAAAGCTTTAATAAAATTTCGGACACCACCCAAAGTTGAAAAATGAAATTGCTTGTGCTATACACGCTTGGTATTAATATTATTATTACTTTCAGGATTATCTTCATTTTTTAAAAATCCAAATATAATAATACATTAGAATAATTTTTGGGAAAACCAGAAAAAATTGAAAAATTAAATTACTGTATTATACTGATTAAATTAAGAAATTCATTTAGTTTTTTTTTTTTTTTTTTTTTTTTAATCCAAATACAATAACATTAGAATAATCTTAAAAAAAAACTATTCAAAATAGAAAAATTAGATTTATTTTACCGCACTACTTGACTTAAAATTCAGATTAATTTTTTAAAAATATATTTAGGTTTTTAAAATCCAAATATAATAATGTATATGAATAATCTTTGGAAAAACAATGCAAAATTGCAAAATTTCTTGTAGAATACTGATTTAAATTAAAAATTTGAAAAATCCATTGTAATTCAGATTTCAAATATTATCCAAATATATTAGAATAATCTATGAAGAAACCATGCCAAGTTGAAAAATTAAATTTCTTTCACCATACCGATTAAATTAAAATTTTTATTAAAATTTTTATATATATATATTTAGTTTTTAAAAATCCAAATATATAATAACATATTAAAATAATGTTTGAAGAAACCCTGCAAAGCTGAAAAATTAAATTTCTTGTACCATATTGATTAAATTAAACTTTAGATTGTTTTTTTTTAAATATATTTAAATTTTTAAAATTCAAATATACAGGGTAGGTGAAACGTTCTGCAACAATATAAAACACCACATTTTCCCTTATACAATTTGTGGATTATTAAATAATTATGTGCAATTCATCGATAAATAAATATTTTTACTAATAATATCTATATTTCACCTAGGTCTTTAATTGTGGCTAAAGAAAATACAAGAGAAGCGATAATAGACATCGTTAAACAGCTTAAAACAATTCCTTATAATGTATCACGAACGATATCGTGGTTCTGTGAGGTAGGCACCACCAGTGATCGACCTCGTAGTGGATGACCTAGAACCGTAAGTATAAAACGAATTCGTAATATCATCTGGAAAAAGATAGCCAGGAATCAATGAGAAAGATGGTCTCCGAGCTCAACGTTAGTACTGAAAAGATCCGTCACATTGTTAAATATGAACTAAGACTTCGCCCTTATAAACTGCAAAAAGTTCATTATCTAACTCAGAAAATGAGAACAACAACAACTAGACTCGGAAGATGTCGCAAGATGCTGACTCGAGTTGCTCGAAATGCCCACAGAACATTCTTTTTCAGTGATGAATCTCTTTTCACGATCGTGTAAAATGTGAACAAACAAAATAACTGAATACTTTTCCTAGATATCCCAATTGCACATGAGAGAGGGATAATTATTAAAAGCAAGCCAATCCTCAGGGCCGTATTCTCCCCTCCTTCGGAACCGGAATTTCGTGCGGAATGGAGAGATTTCGAAGGGAAATCCGAAGAAGAGTTATTCTCCCAGCAAAAACCGGAATCCAGGCTTTTCGAATATACGGAATATGCGTCTATCTTGTTCCGACAGCTCAGAGCAGCCGGAATAGCATTCGGGTGCGGAATGTGTGTGGAATGGAAAGATAAAATGGCGGACAGTTTGTTGTTATTAGAAGTGTATGACTGAATTGTTGTGGTGGATCGAACAATTGCATTCGGCATTTCAGAAAGTAAGTGAATTGAACATTTTATATTATCGAAAAAAGCACCTTTCTTTTTAATTGAAAGTTTGCCGGGATTTTTGCATGTCTTATGTAAAATCTTTGTTTCCTAAATGAAGGTAATATTTAATGAAATTTTTTCTTTATATTGTCTGTTAAGTTGTTTATAGTCAATGGTTTGTACAAGTACAATAATGTGACTTATATCCCATGTTTTATATGGTGGAATATTTAAGTAATAATTTTTGTGTTTTTGATTTCATAAGTGCTTTATACATTCGTTAAAATTTCGTTCATTTTTTACCTTTTATTCCATAACTTTTGAGACAAAACTTACTCCATGTGATGCACTGTATTCATATTACCTTTTTCTGTTGCATTCATTATGTTAATCTGGGCACTTTTCTCCATTAAAATGACATAATTCATTTTAAAGTCATGCTTTATTATATTTGAAAGCTTAAATAATTTAAGGAACTTTCCACTTGCTTATAAAGTAATATGTATGTATTTCGTAGTTATTACTTATTCTAAATGTTGAAGATTTTTGAACTGATAATTACTTTTAAGTACAAACAACTTTTTCTTAATTTGTTAAAAAATATGTATTAAATTGAATTACAGGCTTTGGAAATGCTTTTTTAAAATATAACTTTGATTTTTTCGTTGTGTACTATATTTCTGCTCTACACAATGTAAATTTATTTAATATATTTATTTTTACATGCCAAATGAATTATGCCTTCAACGACTCACTTATTACATTTAATGAAATAATAAGTTGTAGTTGAAAATTCAATTATCCCATTAAGTAGTTCATTATTTTAAATGTTTTGCACCCTTTTCTAAGTGTAGAAAATAAAATATTGTGTTAATTACAGTGATAAAAGTAACATGTAATGAATGATTTTTTCTTTAATCAGAAAAAAGTAAATTATTAATAATAAATTATGCACAAAATCTAGCAAGTACCATATTTATTTTGGTCATTTATGGAGTAATTAGTGTTAAAAATATTTCTTGCAATAAAAGAAAAGGATGAAGAAAAGTTGCAAGACAATCCAAATTCATTTATTATAAAATCAGATCAGTAGTGGCAAACCTATTCAAGAATTTGTAGATTATTATTATTATTATTATTATTTTATAATAGTTCATAGGTAACTTAAGTGAGCAAAGATAATGTTGTACTTTTCCATTAGCCAGGTGCAAATGATTTGTTGCTGACTCTTAGTTAACAAAGCACCACCTAATGAAAACACATTTAATAGTAACACTTTTAGCAGTAAAAATAAAAGTATTATAATTAATTTCCAATGATTTCTCACAATATTTTACCAAAGCTGACCTGTGGTGACCTGCAATTGACCCAATCTTATTTCCTCACAACTTTTCTATTTATTATTATTATTAATTTCCTCCTGCTTTCTTATTTATATTTAATATTTACTCATTTTTCAATGTGTACTAGATCTCTTAATTCTTTAATATTCATTACTTTCATACAAAAGAGCAAAAGAAAAGATTTCTCATTAAGACAACGCTGAGAGCTGAGACAGCCCTCCTAGAGAAGAACTCTGACAGTCCACCCTTTAATGCACCTCTCCTGAAGAGGACAATGTAAATTTTGTAGAAGAAATTGAAAAGTGATTGTAACTAAAGCCTGGTGAGTGAATAAATTGTGCAGTGTTTATTAAAAAGCTGCACGATTGAGGCACATCTCCCTGGTAATGTTTGGAAACAAGTCGACATCACATCTAAGTATGAATTGCTGTGCAGGTAATAATTTTATATTTTCTTTTTATCTTAAGTTTAAATTGATTTCTTTTTTTATTTACTGATATTAATTTTTACTTTATGTCCTTGCTTTAAATTACTTCTATTAATAAAATAACATATTTTTATGATGATTAAAATTTAACTTTTTTTGTCTTTCAGATGTGAATTTGTTCAATCGGTAAATCAAATAAAACTTAATTGAATACTAAAGCATAAAATAATTTCTTTTTTTATAAATTGAAGATTATAAAATATATTTATTGCTCAAATTATTTTGTCAAAATTCTAATATTTAATTTTGATGTCTTGTCTTTACATATAACAGTTTCATCTTTATCTTTTTGCTAATCACATCCCTAATTAAAAGATAGTTTTGTTATAACTCGCAAAGTTCAATTATGATGATTATATTACAACAGTACAGTGACACACCAAAGTAAAAGCAATCTTTTTGTTTTTTCCATTACTATTTGAATACAACTGTACTTGTAATTAGATAGTTCGACTATAAATAAATTGTATTCAAACAGTAGTAAAAAAAAAAAAAAAAAAAAAGTCTTAGATTCTCAATTTATGTTAATTATAAATTTAAAAAACAGTTCAATGTATGAATATTTACATAATGTTAAAAATGTCAATGTAAAAAATATTAAGAGCAAACTGCATTTTTTGTTTTTGTACCGTATAGCATACTGCACTACATACATTGGCATTTGTTAAATTTATATTTTTGTTCAAGTCTGGTTACATATTCTAACAGTTCAATATGCTAAAGATCTGTCGTTCAAATTCAATAAATAAACTTTGTCAGCAAATACCATAAATTGAAAAAAAAAAAAAAAAAAAGTGTATGAAAATGCCATTTATGTCTACTTTTTTGCCTGATGAAATGTTGTACTATTATTTTTATCCGAAACAACTGTGATTTTTTTTTTTTTTTTTTTTTTCAGAATTATTTTACATTGTACAAGAGCTGCACCAAGAATTAAGTATGTACTCTGTGAATACCGAGTAGGTATAAGAATTTCATTTTTAAGCCTTCTGAAAATAGATGCTAACTAGTAACTAAAAAGCTTCAAAAACTAGCAAGTAAAAAGTTTCTAGAATGGTGTTAGGTACAACCACTCCAAAAAAAATTTCTAGACCGCGATTTTATTTTAATAAATTGTATGTTGTGTTATATCAGATTTTAATAACAAATTTCCTTTGTTTAAACTGTTCCACCAATCACAACAAAAATTGGTACATTTATTAATTTCAAATTTATAAATCTATCTAGCGCTGTAACTTTTGATTCAATAGGATAATTTGTTCAAAATATATTAAATAAAAACCCCATAAAATTGTTGTCCCCCCCTCCCCCCACCCTTTGATTAAAAAATAATAATAATTTTTTTTTTTATGTAAATCTGTATCATAAAAAAAAATATCTGATAAAACTGACATAATAATGCATTTTTTTTTTTAAATATGAATTTCAAATAATCAATTTTTTCGACCTTGATTTTGTTATTCACAAAAGTAATATTGAGACAGCTATAACCTCTTTGGTGGCCTTTATTATTATTTTTTTGCTATGTGATGATTGATGTCATGGTCTTTACTTATGCAATTGCAATAACCATTTCAATTTACTGCTAAAATGGCAAACAAAATGTTTGAAAATATCAAGCGTGTTCCATATTAAAGCTGTGCTGAAAATAGTCACCAATAATCATTAACGTTTATTTAAATTCATTCAAAACATTAAAGCGAGAAGCATACTATTACAAATAATTAAAGTAAACATTACTTCTACTCTTCGTGTGTTACACCTGAGTACTTGCGGGAGCCCCCCCTTCCCTTTTGTCACTGACAAAAAAAGGGGGGGGGGAGAGGCTCCCGCAAGTACTCAGGCGTAACACACGAGGAGTAAAAGCAAGGTTTACTTTAATTATTTGTTTATTTAAATGTTTAAATTATTTAATAAAAGATATACATATATATTTTAAACTGACATCATAATATTTTATTTTAATTATTTATTTATTTTTGAAATATTGATTTCAATCAATCAAGTTGGCTTATATGTTCTTTCTTTTCGTTTTTCCCGTGAGGCAGGCAAAGCCTGCTTTTATACTATTAAAAGAAGATATTTGTATCTTTGCCTGTGTGCGATGTAGATTAAAAAAAATATATATATATGGCACATTCTTTTTTTTTTTCCCTTCTAGATAGAGGATTGAATTTGGGAATAAGGCCGAATGACTGCTGTAGGTCCTGGGCCTGAGGGGGGATACCCTCCGTGGGGGTTTTTCTAAGGGGACTTCTAAGGCCCATATTTACACAAGTTTTGGAGAAAACCACGGAAAACTCTGAACGGCTAAGCCAGCAAGCGCGACCTGGGATTGAACCCGGCACCTTGTGTATACCAGCTTTTTGGTGCAGAACCGCTTGGCCGCTGGTGGGCCCTCTCGATAGAGGAATATGTGCAGATTCACAATGCACTTTAAATTTTCAATATTTTTTAAAGTATGATTTTTTGTGTTTTTCCCCAACATTCTTCTTTGAGCTGTAATTTCAAGCACAGACCAACAATATAACATGTTTACAACTTTTTTTTCATTTTTTTTTTTTAATATAAAAATGAAACACTTCTTTACACATGAATGTTAAATTTAAAAATTATTCCTGTTTAAACAAAAATAGCTGATAAAATTGATGTCATAATAGATAATTTAAAATTTTATTTAGATTTATTTATTTTTTAAATGTTCATTTAAATTAATCGAATTGTCTTATAGGTTTTTTCCCCTTGATTTTATCATCCACAAACTAAAATGGGTGCAGTTTTAGTATAGAATCCCCTTCGCGACTTTTATTATTTTTTGCCACTTTGGTGATGAATTAAAATGACTATTGCAATTGCATAATAAAAGACTTCCGAAAATCACTCGAGCTACTTAGGAGCCAGTTTTCAAACTTCATCAAGAGATCTTATACTAAAGCTGTTTCTTAATGTCAATGCACTTTTAGTTTATTTTGAAATAACCGTGTTTCTAATCAACATAATGAACTTCAAATAATTGAATATCATTTATATTTTCTTAATAGCTGTATATGATAGCAGTTAACCATGGCTTTGATTTGCTGAAAATAGAGCACAGCTTTAGTATGAGACACCCTTGGCCAAATTTGTGACTTTTTTTTTTTTAATTGTTTTAGTAATGACAACAGTTTACAGTGTTACTTTTCAGAAAATTGGACGTTTGGTTTATTAGGATTATTAATTTAAAAAAAAAAGGCTTTTAAAAGATTAGCTTAATATCAAGTAGCTGCTTATAAAAAATATATAAATAAAAAAATAAGCTTTTAAAAAATTAGCTTATTATAAAGTAGCAGCTTATTAAAAAAAAAAAAAAAAAAAAAAAGTCACACTTATGTTGTTGCAAGTTGTGAATTTTTCATTACATTTTACTTTAACAGATTCTTACATATTACAAAGAGCCAAAAATGAATCGTACAGTGAGGAATATGGCATTTGAGATTGTTTTTTAATAATATGTTGGTTAATTTTTGTTTTTCATTCATGATCTATTATAACTTGGGAGTGATTCATAATTTGATCTATCGTAGTTAATAATTTTGAATCCATTAAATGTGGGGTTCAAACTCAGCACTAGCATTTCAGCCTAGCAGTTCAGAGATTTTTCTGAAACTTGCATGAATTTGAGCCAGGACTCTTTAGAAAGAGACCCACAGAAGGAACGCCACCCAGGCCTAGGGTCCTTGCATAGTAAGTTTACCTTAAACAACACAACACCCTCCATTATATGTGATGTTGTGTGTGTTTGTGTGTGTGGGGGGGGGGGGTGATCTTTAGAGAAGAATTTTCTTAAATGAAATCGATTGTACAAATGCAGGTAATTCAGAAAATTGTGATGTTTAAATTGATATGATCAATCAGTGTAATATCCAATAACGGTAAAGGGCAAAACTGGATTGTGTTGTGTGGTTTGGAACTGATTGACTATGCAAGGGTTCTAAGCCATATTTATGCGTTTCAGAGAAAACCATGTAAAACTCCAAACTGCTCGGATAAATTTGACCTAGGATTGAACCCAGCACCTTCTTCTTTCTTATGAACATATCAAGTGAGCGACATTTCATTCAGCTTTTTTACTGTGAGGATTTGGGGTGGAATCGCTTCCCAAGGGAAGACTCCTCTCGTTTTCATGCCTCAAAATGTAAAAGTGAATGCTGAGGCATATAAAATTTAAATTCTCGAACCTCTCCGAGATCACTGCGCTCTTCCACTCTTTCAAGGGCAGTCCTGGACATTTCAACAGGTTCTGCACCAGCACATAAGGCACGAACAAATCAGAAATTTTGTTCAGACCATTTTCCTTCATTTATTGCAGTCACAGACTGGCCTCCATTTTCACCAGATTTAAACCCTATTGATTATTGTATCTGGTCAGTTTTGTAGAGGGAAGCTTGCTCAAAATCACACAGAAGAATGATATCGCTCAAACAATCACTAAAGGCTGCGTGGGACAAATTAGATGTAAATATATTGCAGCTTGCTATTGACGAATTCCCAAACAGATTAAGAGCCAAAGGTGGCCATTTTGAAATTTCTGAAGTTTATTTTGATCATTAATTAAAAATAAAGTTTATTTTACACCTACTGCTTCTATCTAGTTTTTTTTTCAATGCCTTTTATTTTATTTGTTGCAGAACTTTTCACCCACCCTGTAATAATATATTAGAATAATCTTTGCAGAAAGTATGGAAAATTGCAAAATTAAATTTCTTGTATAATATTGTTATTATTATTTTTTTTTTTAATAAATACATTCAGTTTTTAAAAAAGCCATATGTAATTCATATATAACCAAAATACATTATTGCAGAATGAAACTACGGAGAACTGAAAAATTAATTAATTTTTTTTTACCATATTGATTAAAAATAAATTTATATTAAAAATTTAAAAACAATGTAGTAAGTTTTAAATTATTAGAATAAAAAAAAAAAATCGAAAAATTAAATTTCTTATACCGTATAGTGCAAAATTAAATTTCTTGTACAATACTGATTATATTAAAATTAAATATATATATTCAGTTTTTTAAAAACCCAAATATAATCACGTTCTGAAAAATCTTTGAATAAACCGTGCAATGTTTACAAATTAAATTTCTTGTATCATACTAAATAAATCAACATGTACATTAAAAGTTTTTTAAATGTATTTAGTTTTAAAAAATCTTGATATATACGCATTAGAATAACTTTTGGAGAATCCATGCGAAGTTGAGGAATTAAATTTTTTGTACAAAACTAAATAAATAATAATAATTAAAAAAAAAATATTTTGTTTTAAAAAATCAAAATATAATAATGCATCGGTTTTTCATAATGTCAATCATACCCCCCCCCCCCCCCCCATTATTTTATATACATTATATTTCGATTACATGCAATACCAGTTTTCTTAAAATTTTAATTTTAATTTCCATTGACGAGTGATATAAGATTTCAGAAATACCCATAGCGATTCGAGATTTATTTATTGATCTACCACAAAACAAAAATTTACAGATTCTTAATTCCTACTTGAAAGCTTGAGGCAGATTCTTAATTCGAGTTGTCTGATTAAGTTCGATCCCAACAACTAGCTGGAGATTTTCTGAAAAAATGTATCTAAATACATTTTTATTTAAGACATATATTCAAGAAATGTTAAATATTCGACATATATCCAAAACATATTAAATTTGTATAGAAAATATGCTTCATTCTTATTATTTCCCTTCATTCTCAAGTAATAGGTAACTGTATTATAATCTGATTCTCAAAAATGGAAATTCTGAATATACAGGCATGTACTGCCATAGAAGAAAAGCCATATGTGTGTAAAATATGTTCTGAAGCATTCTCTCAGAAGAAAGATATAGAAACGCATTCACACAGGCACACAGACCAAAAACCATATGTATGTGAAATATGTTCTAGAAAGTTTTCTACAAGGCAGATTCTAAATTACCATGCAATCACTCACACAGGTGAAAAGCCGTACGTGTGTGAAATGTGTTCTAAAGGATTTTCTCGGAAGTATGAATTAAATCTCCATTCACGCACTCACACAGGCGAAAAGCCATATGTATGTGGAATGTGTTCTAAAGCATTCTCTCAAAAGTGTCATTTAAATCAGCATTCACGCACTCACACAGCTGAAAAGCCATACGTGTGTGAAATGTGTTCTAAAGGATTCACGCGGAAGAGTCAGTTAAATGCGCATTCACGCAATCACACAGGCGAAAAGCCATACGTATGTGAAATTTGTTCTAGAGAGTTTACTACAAGGCCGATTCTAAATTACCATTTACGTACCCATACAGGAGAAAAGCCATATGCTTGTGAAATATGTTGTAAACGATTTTCTCATAAGAGTGCTTTAAATGTGCATTCACGCATACACACAGGAGAAAAGCCCTACGTGTGTGAAATATGTTCTAAAGTATTCTCTCAAAAGATTGAATTAAACGTGCATTCATGCAGTCACACAGGCGAAAAGCCATACATGTGTGAAATATGTTCTAAAGGATTCTCTCAGAAGATTCATTTAAATATGCATTCACGCACTCACACAGGCGAAAAGCCATTTGTGTGTGAAATCTGTTCTAGACAGTTTTCTACTAGGCAGATTCTAAATTACCATTTACGAACTCATACAGGAGAAAAACCACACGTGTGTGAAATCTGTTCTAGAGACTTTTCTACAAGGCAGGCTCTAAATTACCATTTACGAACTCATACAGCAGAAAATTGACATTTCTGAACTAATGCCGGAGGAAAGCCATGTGTGTTCTAAAAGTTTTTCTAAAGAGAAAAGTCGAATTGTACATCTACGTATTCACTAGAAAGGTCATATGTGTTAATTGGGTTCTAAATCATTCTCACTCATGAGATGTCTCACTGGACATTTACGCAATCATACAGAAGAAAAAACACATGTGTGTATAGAGATGGGAAGGGTCCGGAAGAAAACGGAAATTTTTTGGGGGGGGGGAAAAAGCTCTTTTCGTATCTTTTCCGAAGGGGTTTCTTTCCATCCGGAAAAACTGAAAGCTTTGAAATTTCGAGCGTAAAATAATGTATCTAGAAATTTATGATATTTACATTCCGATGCTTTTTTCTTGAAATATTATTTCAAGTTCAATATCTTACATGAAAACACTGAATCTGATAATATGCATATTGGAAAAATAAATTTTAACCATGTAATTAAATGGTAATCCTGAAACATTTAAGTATTACAATGACCTACCTCCCATCACATTCATTTTATATAGCCTAAGTTTCTCTAACTGTATTATTTTAATGTGTGTGGATACATATTATACGCGAATGTATGTAATAGTAAAAAAAAAAAAAAAAAAAAAAAACCTAAGCAACTACATTCTGTCAAACATTTATTTCATAAATTATAGATATTAAAAAAAAAAAAAAAAATGTATGTGTGAAAACTTAGTCCTTTATGTCTGAGTTAATAAGTTTTTTAATATAACAGGGTGGCTACTAGTTGGGGAAAGTCAGGAAAATTTGACAAATTTTGTGGAAATAAGCTATGTTTGAAAGCTTGTTATTCTAATATGCTGAATTATTCGTGAATTTTGTGAAATATTTTTGGAAATAAACAGCATAAGCCAGGAAAATGCTGAAAAATAGTCATGTAAAAGTCAGGGAATTTGGAAAAGTTATAATATTAGCCACCCTGTATATAAAGAAACAACAATAATAATAATAAAAAATCAATAAAATGTTTTAAATTTCTGAAGTTCAATTAACTTTAAATTAAACTTTTATTTTATCTTTTTGATTAATTTAATTTTAAGTGAAAATCTGAATTAGCGTCAAGCATCAGGTCCGGTTTACCGATTTTACACGAGCCTGTCCTGCAGTCAGGTTTGGGTTTAGTTGACGAAATTTTTTCAATTGCATGTTCGGTTCAGGTTGAATTTTTTTACCTGAGGCATGGGTTATCTTATCTGATTTATTTTTCTTATGTGTCGGGTTCCGATTAGGTTGACTGAATTTTCTTTACTGTGGGTTAGGTTTAAGGCTGGGATTGCGGTGCCTCGCACAGTGGATCGAAGTATAGGCAGTGGCGAACATAGGAAGGTTATGGTATTATTATTATCTATGTATGATGTTTTTTGTCACATTTCAATTTAAATATGTATATATGTATGATACTAAAAGCGATTCTATGTTTTTTTTAACCCTTTATAAGGCCACAGGAGTATTTTCCCCCACCAAACTCATTATAATTTTATTCAACTGGCACCATTGTTTTTAAAAATAAGGATTCATGTGTATCATTTCTCTAGAAAAATATCAGTATAAATATTATTTTTATAATATTGGTGCGAAAAAAAAAAAAAAAATAGTCACTTTTGGCAATTCTGCTTATGCTAATATATAATGGGTCGTGAGAAGTTTGCGATTAACTAAGAGAATAATGAGTCAAAATTAAAATTAATTATTTCTAATAAGCTAAATGCATTTTTTTCTTTACATCAATTTTTACTCGTGAAATTAGTTTAATGTGCCATTTGAGGAAAATTTGGCATTATAAAGGGGTTAAACGGTATCATATTTTTCTGCAGCAAACAGGTATTTAGAAACATACCTGATAAAGAAACAAATGTTGGAAAAAAAGAAGAGAATAAAAGGAAATAAATAAAAATTTCATGAAGAAAATCTATATTTATAACACAATTAATTTAGCACACAATGTTAAATATATCATCACATTACTGTTTCTTTTTTCTTTCTTTTTTTATACAGTATTTCAAAAGAAAACTCATGCAAGCATTTACTGACTAACTCTATGAAAAATTCACATTTGTCTTTATTTTTATTGCACAGAAACTTTTACTTTAAATCGTAATATGGATTATAATATTTAATTTTAACATTTAGTAATTTAACATTAAACATTTATTTAATTTTAAGATTTTATGACATATCACAGCAACCATTTACATTTCCCCCCTTTTTTAGGCCCAACGGCACTTTTCAGTATCTTTAAAGTAAAATTAATTATTTTATTAAATATTTAAAAAAAAAAAAAAGAAATAATTTTTGATTTATTAAATCTATTTTAATCATCTAATTTCTATAATATTTTCACTATAAAACGTTTAATAAATTTTCTGTCATTAATGAATACAGTTATTCAGATAAATTTCTCGATTGATAATTTGGGGGTAAACAGAATAAAAATTTATTTTTCTCTAAAAGTGTCGATTTGTGGCGAAAATCCTTTTCACAGATTAAAATGCATATTTTTGGGAGTAGTAAAATGTGTTTGAAATTTTGGACCGAAAAAGTTGCACAACTTATAAATTTAATTTTTTTGATAATTTTATATTCACATTTCATGCGTGAATCCCAACATAAAAAACCCAAGAAAATGTTGGCAGAAGTACCTTAAACTTTTATTAGAACATTATTAAAAGTATTTTTATTTCGTGTTTTTTCATAGTTATCTTAAGTACAACTTGATGGCTATTCAAATAAAGTCACTGAAATTCATCGAAAAATCTTATTTCTGAAAGTTTTCGTTTTGAACTTATTTATATCTAATAAAACTTCGTGTAATTGAAGAAATAACCATATATTTGTATTTTTTAGACACTCTTTTAAATTATTTCACTGCAAAATATCAGTTATTTAGAGATTGATTTTTGGGCCTATGTTCGTATTTTAACATTGTTCGATCCACTGTGCCTCGCTCAACACTATCTTACGCACAAACTCTGTCTTAAGATGTAAACAAAACGAAAGTGGTATTGCTATTGCAGTGCCTCACTATCTTACGACAACCTCAGAGCAACTGGATGCGCGCACAATCACAATAGAGCTCGTTCTGCGTCTCCTATTGGCTGGCTTCTTACGAGGACACGCGGAGGACTTATGCTTAAGGCACCGCAATACCAAGTTAAAATCTTTATTAACCACGCCCATTCTACGAAAGTTCGTAACATTTAAGATCAGACTTACGAACGTGGCACCGCAGTCCCAGCCTAAGTTTCCAATGAGTCGGGTCAACTTTCGAACATCTTTCAAAAAATTTTCATAATAAACAGAAATTTCTTTCATGTAATTATAAATATACTACATATTCCCATGATGAAATATACATGTACACAAAATATTATATACATATTGCAAAAAGGATATTAAAAAAAATCGTTTATATCCTATATACTAAACTTAAAGCATATTTTTGTACTCTTGAAGTACAGGGTGGCCATAATGAAACTGCAAGTGTTCAAGGGGTGCTGGAGAGAAAACTACTGAGAACATTTGACATTTATTTTAACATACACTGATGGAAAAAAAAATTCCAACACCAAGAAAAAATTATTGTACAGTAATGAAATTTCAGCAATACATTTGTCTAGGTAACATATTTATTTGATTAAAGTTTCAAGATCACAGGTAGAGCCGTTGGCGAGAAGAGCCATTTCAAATGTGAAATGTTGGTACATTAGTAACCGGTGTAACCGCCAGAATTTTGAATGCAAGCATGCAAACGTGCATGCTTTGTGTCATACAGGTGTCGGATATCAGTTTGTGGGATGGAATTCCATGCCTGTTGCACTTGGGCTGTCAATGCAGGGACGGTTAATGCTGGTTGTGGATGACGCTGGAGTTGTCGTCCAATGATGTCCCATACGTGCTCGATTGGAGAAATATCTGGTGATCTAGTAGGCCAAGGCAACATGTCGACACTCTGTAGAGCATGTTGGGTTACAACAGCGGTATGAGGGCGAGCGTTATCCTGTTGGAAAACACCCCCTTGAATGCTGTTCATGAATGGCAGCACAACAGATTGTATCACTAGACTGACGTACAAATTTGCAGTCAGGGTGCGTGGGATAACCACGAGAGTGCTCCTGCTGTCATACGAAATTGCTACCCAAACGATAAATCCAGGATAGGCCTTGTGTGTCTAGGCCGCAGACAGATCGCTAGCAGGCGTTCACCTGGCCTCCTTTTAAACAAAACACGGCTATCACTGCCACCAAGGCAGAACCGGCTTTCATCAGAAAACACAACAGATCTCCACTCCGTCCTCCAATGAGCTCTAGCTTGACACCACTCACGTCGCAAACGGCAGTGGTTTGGAGTCAGTGGAATGCACGCTACAGGACGTCTGGCTCGGAGCTTTCCTTGAAGTAACCAATTTGTAACAGTTCGTTGTGTCACTGTGGTGCCAACTGCAGCTCGAATTTCAGCTGCAGACGCAGTACGATTAGCGACAGCCATACGCCGAACACGGCGGTCTTCCCTCTCATTAGTGCCACGTGGCCGCCCGGAACCTGGTCTTCTTGAGGCAGTACCTTCCCTTGACCACTGCTACCAATGCTCATGCACAGTGGATACATTCCTGCCAAGTCTTTCTGCAATATTGCAGAAATAAAACCCACCTTCTGGTAGCCATACTACACGACCTCGTTCAAATTCAGTGAGCTGTTGATAATGGCTTCTTCGTCTTCTTAGAGGCATCCTTGAATAACATTAACCCACTACGTCAAATCTCAACTGTAAATAACGATCACGAAACTTACAGCGCTTATTTAAAGCAAACCTCATTTGCATGTTCATAGTGTCGCTACAAGCGCCACACTTATGCGCGTAGCTCGAAATTTGAATCGACGTCATCTTTCAGATGTATAAACACGCCTATCAAATTTCGTTTATCTAGCACAGCTCCTTCCTGGTGTTGGGATTTTTTTTCCATCAGTGTATATTGAGACATAAGTTACAATGATTTTCTTCTCGATTGATCTATGTTACAGAAATTTACATGCATTTATAAGCATGCGTTACAGTGTCGTGTGATCACAGGACGCCGTATTTGTAATTATAAACAAGTTCGTTGTTCGTCGACTTCTGTTGTCTTCAGCGGTCGTGCAGGATTTTGAATTTTTTACGCTTTAATCGTTAATTACATTTCATTTTCAACTTTTCAACCTCATTCGGTATTTATCATTAATCATTTTTAACCGTTATTAATCATAGTTAATACTTTAATTATTTATTTTTAACGGCACTCTTCACTTAAAAAAAATTCCGATGCCGGCTGAAAAGAGATAAAAAGTGTCCCACGTGGTTTTGACAGGAGGTGGAGAAGATTGACAGATTCACTGACGAATCATTGACTTTTTGGAAGAATAAATCAAAAATCAGACCCGTCCTTATTGCGGTTTAGCGAAGCTTTGTTTTGTTTTGATTCTTTCTTTCTTTTTTTATTTTTGTGTTTCCTTTTTTATTTATTTATTTTTTTTCTTTTCCATTTTCACATGACATCAAATAACTTTCCTCATTTATTCTAATCTATTTATATGTATTTTAATAGAGTAGCCCGATCCGACCAAATACTTTATACTATTTTCAGCCCGGTTCAGGCTTTCTTTAGTTATACCGGCGAATTACGTAACAGTGAAATTTAATAAAAGAAAATATACTTTATAATTATACTTGGTCTGATATAATTAATTTAACTAAACTAGTATGTTGTGGCCACCACATGACTTTCTTCTTTATTTTCCTATACAAATTCCCTCAGTTCCCTCCTTTCCATAATAATGCAGACGATTTCCCTATTAGAGAAGTAGCTCCATTTTATTCTCAATATTAAAAAATAAAAATAAAAAATTACGATTTTTTTTTTTTAAGTTTTTTTTTCGTTAAAAGTAACAACAACAAAAAAGAAATCGATAACTTTGTTTTAAATTATCATAGATCTACAATTCAACCATTCGTTTTAAAGGTATTGACGAGGCCTTTCGAAAGATACCCATCTTGAAAATTTATCCCTCCGGGGGGGGGGCTTCCTTCTATATGCAATATAGAGAGTGCTGAACATGATTTGATGGTTTTTAGAAAATGTCTGTGTGTGTGTGTGTGTGTATCACGATATTTGGAGGCTGTATCTCACGAACCAATGAACGAAATTTAACCAAACATGGTATTTAGTTGGACCCTGACATGGAATGGTGCTGATTAGATTTAGGGATCAATCGCTCAATAGGTGGCGCTGTGATAGCATTTTTTCTAAATTGTTAACATGGCAGTATAGGACAAAATTTCGTATAAATGTACATAATGAGAGTTATTTTTAAATTTTGATTGTAAAATTAATATGAATTATTGATAAAAGTAGTTGTTAACTAGGGGAAAAAAATTGTGCATGTGGGGACGTCACCCTCCCCCGGCGGAGTAAATTTTCAAGATGGGTATCTTTCGGAAGGTCTCGTCAATACCTTTAAAACGAATGGTTGAACTATAGATCTGTGATAATGTAAAACAAAGTTATCGATTTTTTTTTTTTACTTTTAACGAAAAAAAACTTTGAAAAAAAAATCTTAATTTTATTATTATTATTATTTTATTTATTTATTTATTTATTTTTTATTTATTTATTTATTTATTTATTTATTTTTTTTTTTTTTTTTGAGAATAAAATAGACTTTTTTTTTTATATTTACTGTTATACTACTTTTCTGATATGGAAATCATCTGCATTATCATGGAAGATAATTTTTTTTAAATACTAATTTTAATAAATTATTTTTACTCAGTGAATTTGTATACGAAAATATAGAAGAAAGTCTTGTGGTGGCCACAATATACTAGTTATATTATTAATCATATGGTAATATAGTAGACAGTGCGAGTGCTATAAATTACATGGTGCCATAACTAAAATGTTCAATGGATGCTGAGATAAAGCCATTTTTAAATTGTAATAGCAGATCAACTTGTAAACCGATAAATATCCAAATTGAAGTGTCCAGAAAAGACGATTCTGCATGCGCAGTGGAAATCTGGATCCGATACAACGCGAGGGGGGGAGGGGGGGGGAGTAACAATGCCGTTGGTAGAGGTTACCCGAAACGAGGTTCAGGGTGATTTCAATGGAATTTTCTTTTTAGTTTTTATCTATAAAGTGATATATATACATATATTTAAAAAAAAAGAAATTGTGATTCATTAAAAAATAAATAGCTATATATATTTATATATATATTATAATATATATTTATTTTTGATATTGTTATATCATCTAATATATCTCAGAAAATCTATAAATATATATCTACAATCAGAAATATTGTATTCAGCCAAAAATTTTGTTTTGATATCCAGTTTTGACCTGATGACATGTACCTCGAGTCCAAAAAACTGAGGCAATTGGTTAGTGTATATTCAAAGTAAATCAGCAGTGTTTTATTTAATATATTTTACTAAGTTTGGTATGCTGTCGCTGTAAATGCTGAGCTTTTTCTGAAATGAGAGGTAATCACAATGTGGAAGCGCCCCGTGTTCGGTGATATAACCCAAAAGCTGATCGGCACTAACTCAAACCAAGGTCCAACCATATATCAAGTTCGGTTTAAATTAAGTTCAATGGTTCATAAAGTACAGTGTTCGAACGCAAAAAGAAAGGTCAAGATCGAATTATGTTTAGGAAATCTCAAAACGTGTAACTTCATCGAAAACCGAAAATCTAAACTTTTTCTGCATCTTATACTTTCTTCTTATATATATGCAGAAGACAGAATAATAAATCCACTTTTTAAAAAATAAGTACTCAATTTCAGTTAATAAAAATGCAAGGAAATCTCAAAACGTGTAAATTGATCGAAAACCGAAAATTTAAAATTTTTTTTAATCTTATGCTTTTTTCTTATATATGCAGAGGATAGAATAATAAATCCACTTTTTTAAAAATAAGTAGTCAATTTCAGTTAATAAAAATGCAAGGAAATCTCAAAAGTGTAAATTCATCGAAAACCGAAAATTTAAAAATTTTCTGAATCTTATGCTTTTTTCTTATATATGCAGAGGATAGAATAATAAACCAACTTTTTAAAAAATAAGTAATCAGTTTCAGTTAATAAAAATGACAGGAATTCTCAAAACGTGTAAATTCATTGAAAACCGGAAATCGAAATGTTTCCGTATCTTCTACTTTCTTCATATACATGTAATAACATGAAGCTAGTAATAAATCCACTTTTTTTCAAAATAAGTAGTCAATTTCAGTTAATTGAAACGCAGGGAAATCTCAAAACACGTAAATTCAGCGAAAACAGAAAATCGAAATTTTTTCTTTGATAGATGCAGAAGATAGTAATAGTTCCACTTTTTAAAAATAAGTAGTCAATTTCAGTTAATTCAAATGCAAGGAAATCTCAAAGTCTGTAAATTCATCGAAAACCGAAAACCAAAAATTTTTTCAAATCTTATGCTTTCTTCTTATATATACAGAAGGTATACGCAAGCGAAGTGTGATGTCACTGACCGTCATTGTGGCTAATTAAAACAATTTCTTAATCGTCCATAGGATTTCTCTATATATTAAATAAAAGTAACTGTCACTGGCGTCAAATTTTTTTTGTCTGCGACAGCATCTTCTAGCGGAGGGCAGGGTTCTTCGCGTCATGAGAGGTATCAATATGTTCCAAATACTCCAAGGAAGACATTTCAGCTGCTTAGAAATTTCTATCATTTTAATTAAAAGCGTAATTAACTAAAAAAGACAAGTTTATGAAGGTACTCTATTTCCCATTTTGAAAAAAATTTCTCCCAGTGACGTTGTTCTTCTGTCATGAAGTCGCTTTACACAGGAAAATATATGATCCATGGCTGTACGTATGTAGGTAGGTAGGTTGGATTTAACGTCGTACGAGTACTGCGCTATGGGTAATTAGCGACGGTCTGGGACGTACCCCTAGAGATGTTCCGGAGGCATGTCATCACAATTTTGATACTTCACGGAGGGGATCCTCCCCCCGCTTTGGTGATTCCCAGAGGTATAGTGTGGATAAGAATATGCAGGACTTTGCGGCCACGACAGATTTTATGTACACCAGCCACCATTAGTGTACCCGACGGTCTTTGGCCGGCTCAAGTATCGAATCGGCAATCTTCCAATTACGTGCTCGGTGCTTTATCGACTAGAGTATCGTGGCCCAAAACTATAGATGTAAAAAAGAAAGAAAATAAACATCAACTTTTTTTCTAAGAAAATTAATTTTCTTATCCGGGAAAATTAAAATAGGATTCGTGGTTGTAGGTAGGTAGATAATTAGGTAGGTTGTGTTTGACGTCGCACCATTACTGCTCTATGGATAATTGGCGACGGTCTGGGACGCACCCGTACGGATGTTCAGGAGACATGCCACCACAATTTTGGTAATATACGAAGGGGATGGCTACCCCGCTTCGGTGGCCCTCAGAGGTATAATTTTGATGGGAACATGGAGGATATTGTGGCCACGACATATTTTACGTGCACCAGCCACTATTAGTATACACGACGGTCTTTGGCAACACCCCCTGTATGTAGGGGGTGTTGTCTTTGGCCGGCTTGAGAACCGAGCCCGAAATCTTCCAATTACGAGCTCGGTGATTTACCGACTGGAGTACCACGGTCCGGATCTAAGGTTGTAAAAAATAAATAAAAAGGGCCATATACTAAAGTTGTAATGCAAAATGGTCTAGATATTATGAATTTCTTTCTGTAAAAAAATTATAAATATATATATAAATATTATATATATAAATTTGAAATTGAACATGAGGATTTCCATAATTTTCTGCTTTTGACTTGTAGTATGCACTATTAATATTCCTTTTCAGTGAAAGAAAGCCGAGAATAAGCGGGCAGAGCTCTGCATGTGTTAATAAGTAAAGTGAGTCGGGGGGAGGCGAAGCCTCCCTCGGGGGTTGGCGAGCGAAGCGAACAGGGGGCAGAGCCCTCTAGTTTTGTAAAAAATTATTAAAAATCGAGGAAAATTATTTCCCGATTTTAATCTCCATATTTGGGTATAATTACAAATTAGTTATCGTGCACATGTGCTAGATTAAGTTATTTTGCTGTCAAATTGACAAAATTTTAATTTTAAATTTCAAAACTCTAGAAACAAAATGGGCATAGATTTGATATCCGTTCGTCCCCGCATTTTGTGTATTTGGCGATTAAAACGTAATGCGGAAACATACATGCCAGATGAATATTTTTATAATGCATATATACTGTACGAAATATTGTTTCATATATTACTGATTGCTCTCTTAATATACTTTATTAAAATAACCATGATTTTTGAAAGGAATTAAATATGTTTGGCATATAATTTGGCCATCTTTTATTATTATTATTATTATTTTGCCATGGACGACAGATATCAAATCTGTTCCTTTGAAATGAGATGTTTATATTTATAGTCGAAAATGGAAGTCCGTCATTATATTTTTCTAGAGTTTTGAAATTAAAAATTAAAATTTTACGAATTTTACAGAAAAAATTGACTCAATCTAGCGCAAAAAAATCAATACGCAGGACTCTAGTTTACATCAATTATAGTTATGATTATGTCAAACAATTTTTCTTATTATTAGTTATTTTCCATATGGTTAAAATCGCACCAAATTACATATATAGTCGAAATTTTCCTTGTGAGAAAGTTTATAAAACAACTAGCAGGCTTTGCCCACTTTGCTGGTCATTATATTGAAATTAATCCCCAAAACAGTAATAATATCATTAATAATAACAAAATATCTAAAAAAAAAAAATAAAAAAAAAATCATTGAAATCTGTCAAAATCTAATTTTAAGTTGCCCAATGCCTTCGGCAGTCCCTTACCTGCTTTTTACTCCCCCTCCCTCGCGGTTCAAGTTAAAAGTTTTACAAAATCTCATCAAAGTGCATATTTCGCACACTTAATTAACACCCACACACCAAAATTCTTAGGTAATTTGGACGGATTTAAGCTTCAAAATGTGGCTTTTGCCCCGCCCGTCCCAAGAGGAAGGGGTGGGGGGGGGGGTAAATTTCCAAAATTACTTTATATTGCATGTTGCATACACATACCTAACCGACACATCAAAAAATTGAGATCATGAAATTATTTAAAGCTGAGCTATGCTTTAAAACTTTTTTTTTTTTAAATCTCTCCCCCCGTTCGTAAAGGAGGGAAGGAGGAAAGAATTTCGCAAAATCTCTTCATACTATGAGTTAGATACATATAATCGTCCCTTACATAAAAAATGTCCAACCTTAGATAATTTAGTGCAGCGTTACGCATGAATACATGTTTTTGCCCCCCATTCTCCAAAGGGCGCTAGGGTGGAATTTCATAAAATCCCCTTGTAGTGTGTAGTATGTGAGTACCCTTCTTCCAAAACCTTTTCCCTTCCCTCCCCCCCCCCTTAAAAATCCAAAAATCCAAAATCGCAGAAAATAATTTTTTTGTACTCAAGTCTGGTTTTTCCATCTGCAATTTCTTCACCGTTAAGTAATTTGGAGCCGAGTTAAGCCTTCTGCCCCCCAAGGGAGACAGGGGGGGGTATTTTGCAAAATTCCGTCTTAGTTGGGGGTCAGGCTCCGAAAACCAACCTCGTCACTAAAGTTTGTGACCCTCTTTCCCACAGAATCGTCATGGCAGTGTTGAGTCAGTGAATCATTGAGTTTACTCTTTTATATGTACAGATTTGTTTATATTTTTTATGGACTACTTGGCTTAAGGTTGCTGTCACAAAAATAGAGTCCTTGTCGAAAAATGTCCTATCTACTTCAGTATTAAAATTAAAAATATACCCAGGATTATCAAATAATAAAGCTCTTTAATACAGATCTGAATTAGCTTTCATTTTCTTATTATTTAATTTTGATAATGACGTTTATGTTGTCATGTGCCTAAGCAAATTTAATATTTATTATTTTTTTTTATTATTATTCGCGTGAAATATTCTTTGGCAACAATTAAAAATTAAAATAAATTATTTTAAAGTTTTATTATAGAAGAAATATTTATATTATATAGAAGATTAATTAAAAATTTACATTTTTTCCGGTATAAATAGTAGCCTATGCCTTATTCCAGACTATTATCCATCTCTGTACAAAATTTCATCCAGATCCGTTTAGCCGTCGTGGCGTGATTGAGTAACAAACATCCATCCAAACTTTCGCATTTATAATATTAGTATAGATTAGTTATCATGTGCATGTGTTAGATTGAGTTATTTTGCTGTCAAATTGACAAAATTTTAATTTTAAATTTCAAAACTCTGTCGTTCTTGGCGCTTATTGTATTTGGTGATCAAAAACGTAATACGAAAATATGCATGCCAGATGTATATTTTCGTAATATGCATTGTACGAAATATTGTTTCATATTATTCATTACTCTCTTAATATAAGTTGTTAAAATAACCATGATTTTTGAAAGGATTTAATTATGTTCGCCAAATAATTTGTCGATATTTTTTTTTTTTCTGCTAAGGATGACCGATATCAAATCTATTCCGCTGCAACATATTAGTATTTTATATCAGATACTTTATTTAGACATTTGAAAACAAATTTGACTTCAAATTATGATAGAATATTTATCGTTTTCCTTTTAATTAGTATATTAGTTGGATATTTATTGTGTAAATATCATCTTTTGAAATGAAATGTTTGTGTTTTCAATCGAATATGGAAATTTGCCTTTTTTTTTTTTTTTTTTCCTAGAGTTTTGAAATAAAAAATTCAAATTTTGTCAATTTTACAACAAAAATAACTTAATATAACGCATGGACATGATAATTAATACATACCTATACCTAAATATGGGGATTAAAATCGGGAAATAATTTTCCTCGATTTTTAATAATTTTTTACAAAAAATCCAATGGACGTATAACATAGGAAATATTTTTCTTGCATAAACGAACGGCCAGTGACGTCATCGCTTCGCTTGCGTTTAAGCACTTTATCAATGTGTAAAAGAAATTTTTAATTAAAAATGACGTCAATTTTTGTGAGATGCATAATATTTTTTTATAATTTTTTACCGTTCACGTTTAGATAAATGTATTTATTTTCCTGTTGAAAAAAAAAAAAAAAAAATTCTTTTTTTTTTTTTTTTTTTTTTTTTTTTTTTTGCAACAATTAAATTATGGATAAATTTAAATGGCTAATTTTTTGCTATTATTAGCTTACAAAATCGCTATTTTATGCATAAAAATCGCAAAAACAAATTTTTTTTCGGAATAAAAGGTAGCCAACTTTATAAGTTAGGGTATAAGCTATCTCCATAACAAATTTTATCGAAATCCATCGAGCAGTTTTAGCGTGAAACTGACTCAAATAAACGGACATTCACATTTATAATATATATAAGATTGGGCGCTCGTTAGACAGTAAATGACGCTGTTATATAGATGATATAGAAGAAAGTTTTGTTATGGTTTTTTACTTCCATTACCCGACTACCGTAATTAATAATTGTAAGAAGTATTGTATTCGGTCCGAAAATTCGATATCGAGTTTTCACCTGATTTACATGTTTTAAAGTCTCCTAAGTCAAAAAAAGTAATTTTTGGCAATTGGTCAGTGTGTGCGTGTGTATGTATATATATATATATTTGTGGGGAATCTTCTGACTATCATATCTCCGAAACTAATAAAGATAGAACTACGAAACTTCAAAATTGAGACTGGCCTGGTGTACAGATGAATTTTTCAAATTTTGGTGAAAATTGGGAAACCGGAAGAGGTACCGCAAGTCTGTATCACAAAAACGACTCTAAACATTTTCTTCCAAGTTGCTATACAAACACTCTATTCTATGTCCTTTCGAATGATATAGTTGGCTAGTATGCTGTATAAATAGCTCAATTTCAGATCTCTCAACTAGGAACAGTCAACACAAGTGTGTTCCTCTAAAAACGACTGTAAGAATGTTTTTCATAGTCGCCATATCAACTCCCTTTTAAATATCCCTTTGTATGTAATTATTGTTTGCAAGTCAATAATTGAGTATGCCAACTTTTGGCAAAAGTCGGTATCTTAAAAACGGCTATAATGATTTTTTTGAAAACTGTTACATAAATCCATTTTAGATATCCGTTCTTACGTATAACGCGGTTATTAAAGGTAAATTAGCAGTCATCCTGATTAGGTAGATTAGTTTTAGATATCGGAAATTAATGTTTCTTAAAACGGCTAAACCGATTTTTTTCTTCTTACTATTTTTAAATTCGTTATGTAAATCTATTTTATATATCTTTACATGTGTATAAGCTTTATCTTACCAGAAAATTTTTAGGTGTCTAATTTTTTAGGTTAATTTTATGTCTTCTGATTATATTATCTCCAAAAAATGCATGTAATACATGCAACAGTAAGTAATGAAAGTCGTGTAGTTGTTTCACTCCAGATTTTTTTTTTTTTCTTTTTAATCTAGAACTTATTTCTGAAAATTGCATATGCATATCTTATAATAAGCGAAAACCTTTAATATTTTAAAATATTATATATAACTTTAAAATAAGTTTGTATTATATACAAATACATCTGCGGGATTTCACTTTATCGTAATTCTAAAAAACGCTTATAAATTATAATCAGTGTCCATGTATCATTCTGAAAAGGTCAGCTGCACCTTTACGTCATTAGGCGCGAAATCTTCCAGTGTAAAGTGTAACTAATAATGTGGTTTCTTCGCTTGGAAATAATTTTATAAACAATTGCTCCCATTTCCTGCAAGCTTTGTATTAGAAATTACTCATATTTGATCTCCTTTGTCCTTTTTTTTTCTCCCCCCCTCCCCTTTCGAGAAGAAATGCGAAAAGTACAACCACAAACTGAAGTTATTGGTATAGTGAACCTTGTTCTGTATTTATAAGAAAAAAAATACTGGATTCGTAAAAATTTTCGAAGCCTTTATGATTGGTAGAAATATCCTCCTATTTACTTTTTTCTTTGTACAAGATGAAATAAAATATTGGATTCAAAACATTTCACCTTCTAGCTTTCAGTATATTTACAAAATTTCAGGTGTCCTGAACATATTTTGACCGTTTAAAAAAAATATCTATCCATAAATCTGCGACAAAAAATAAATAAATAAAAAAATAGTATGAAGTAACCACACTACTTCCATTACCCACTATTTCACATATTAGAATATACAATTTTTTAAAAATGTGATCAGAAAACATAAAATTGACCTAACGAAGTAGACGCCTGACAAACTGATATATAGACGTGTAAAACAGTTTGCATAGCGAGTTAAGAAATAATAAGGGGGAAAAAATGGTAGAGTTATTTTTTGAAACACCAATTTCCGAGATCTAAAAGTGACCTACCTGAGCATGATGACTGGGAATTTTCTTGTAATAGCCACGTATTATACGAGAAAGGATATCTGTAATGGATTTATGCAACAATTTTCCAGAAAATCGTTAGAGCCGTTTTTGAGATACCATCTTTTACCAAAAGTTGGCATACTCAATTATTGATCGGAAAACAAAAATTACATGCAAAAGGATATTTAAAACGGAGTTAATATGGCGAGTTTGAAAAAAAATCCGTACAGCCTTTAAAAAAAAAAAAAAAAAAAAAAAAAAAAAAAAAAACGCACTTGCGAGACTTGAAATTCAGCTATTTATACCGGGAGCCTACCAATTTTCCTGAACTAACCAATTATATAATTCGAAAGGACATCTAATAGAGTGTTTATCTAGTAAATTTTAAGAAAATCTTTAGAGCTGTTTTTGGATACGGACTTACTTCCACTTTTCCAATTTTCACCAAACTTTGTAAAATTCATCTGTACACCAGTTCTGTCTTAAATCTGAAGTTTCATAGCTCTATCTTTATTAGATTCGGAGGGGTTGGCAACCCCCCTCAGGAACGTATCTGTTTATGTAGCAAGTCAATCGAATCAATATATACGCATATATGAAAAAATGAGAAATAAATAAAAATGACCTGTTCAATAATGTGTGATGCAAATAGGATATTGGGGCTCCTGATCTGCAGATCCACTAGTCCATTGTCGAAACGTGAGTGGAAGCTTCCCTGTGGCGACTCAAAAAGATTTTGGGTTCCGTCTGTGTGTATATTTTGTTTGTCTGTGTGTCTGTTTCAGCGACCGCAAAAATCATGCTAATGATTTGCAATTTTGTACACATGTTTTCGAGCCGCATGGGATTAGCTGTATTGTGTTTGGCGTCTGTTCTATCTGGAATTCGTGTACGGGGACACCAAATTTTTCTTTATCACTATGGCCTATGGACAGAATGTACATGTACCGCAATAACGGCTGCAAAAATTCTCCAAATAACTTGCACATTGGTAGACACTTTCAAGCTCTGTATAGAAATAGCTGTATAATTTTTTATGTGTATATTTTTCATGCTCTATGTACAGGGACACTCCATAGTTTTTCTTATCATTAAGGCCTACGGGGTGAATTTTGTTTAAACAAATTTTAATGTCGTTGCTCTGCATTCAACAAAGTGAAATTACAGTAAAAAAAAAAAGCGCATTTTAAAACGTTTATGCTGCATTCAACACAGTGGAATTAACATATACATTATAAAGATATATAAAAACATGTTTACTCTAATAAAAGGGATATGTATGAACTATATGATTTATTTACGGGATCACACAAATGAATTCGGATGACATCCTGTAATCATCCAAATGATTCAAATTACATTGAAATATTCATGAGTTACAATTAATTAAATAGGTGTATTCTAATTTTTTTAGTGTATATAATTACTGTGGCTGCTTTACCGAGTTACATAAAAGAATTTCGTTCTATTACGCACTATAGTTCATATTTCAACACTGGTATTGAATTTTAACATGGTTACACCCCACGAAATATGATGAAATTTTATTAGAATTTTAAAGTATATATTTTTTCGTGGGAAAATGTGGCCATAGAATTGGTATTTAATTTACAGGGTTGCACAAAATAATTCTAGTATGTTATGTAATCAATTTGCAGGAATTTTGGCAGAAGTACTTATGAATTACAGGGAATTAGTGCAAGTACAAGATAGTCAGTTATTAGGAATACATACATACAGAGATAGTTATAGAAAGAGAAAAGAAGAGGGGGTTGAGGGGGGCTGCAACCCCCCTCAAAAACGTTTCTGTTTGTATAAAAAGTCAATAGAATCAATATATATATATTATATATAATAAGGAATAAGTAAAAATAATCTGTTGAATAATGCGTGATGCAAATAGGACGGCGAGGTTCCTGATCTGCATATCCACTAGTTAGATATAGAACTTGTTATCTTACTCGTCAATCTGCAATCTATCTTAATAGAATTTTAATTTTATGTAAGAGAAAGTCGTATGGGTGCCATACCAGATTATTTACTTTGAATTCTATTATTGAAATTCTGTTTAATTCAACAAAATATTTTTTACGAATCGCTAAAATAGATGTTTGTATATTGCCACTCATTGCTTTATGAGTGAAATATCAGATTTATTGTGTTAACAGTATTATGTGCAAAGAAAAATATTTAAAATGAAATGTGATCATATATTTCGCAAATTCTTTGAACGATTGTCTTCTAAATCTATATGTTACTCAGACACACATCCTTAATACAAAAAGAAAAAAAAAAAAATCTATAATAATAAAAGTAGTAACGAAATAAAAACCACGACGATGTTTCTTCAACACAAAAATATAAACATTTGGCTCGTCGAAAAGCAAAAACATCTGTCTGAGAGGTGGAGCCGGATAAAGGGTGTGTCAAAGAGGAAAATCGGCACAAATTTGTAACATTTTTGGACTTTCTTTACAAATTTAATTGATTTAAAATTTTAATAAAATACAGGATTTTTTTCCGCATTGAAATAAACTCTTTGAGATTGACGCAGCTTTTTAAATTCTGTTTTTAAAAAATTGAAAGAGTTTTTATAAGCCATTTAATGCATCAACCCAAATATTGCAATAAAACAGCTTTTTTAAAAAACAACTGTTATTCTTTCATAAAATCTACAAAAGCTGCGTCAGTTTACGAAATGAGAGTAATCCAATAAAAAAAAACCGCGTCTCAATCAATTAATATGTCACTGATTTAAGTGCAAAGAAAGTTTTCCATAGGATAACATTGGCTTTTAGAAAAGAAAATGGTGAGTGAAGAGGGCCCTTAAGATCATTATTTGTTCCGTTGCGCAGAATTTAGAGCAGCAACTATTCATTTATGTATTAATATTTAATTCCCGAAATCTTTAAAAATATTTTCTAATTAATTGTAAATAAGTGTAGGAAAAAATTAAAATATACATTTAAATATTGAAGCAGTCTTTTTAATTGATAATTTATAATAAAAATAATAATTGTTTTATTAAGTGTTATCAAAAAATAATAATTGTAATAACGCTATTCATTTACCCGACACATTTTTTTTTAATATCTGTAATTTACATATTTCATTTATAAAACGATATTAAAAAAAATTTAAAAATATTATATTAAAATACCAATATTAAATAAGAATAATTTTATCATTAAAAATATTAATTAAGAATAATTTTATATTGATATATTTATATATATATATATATATATATATATATATATATATGTGCAAATGTCTGAAACAAATAATGATTCATAATACATTTCCTAATATATTCCTATAATACATTTCCTAAATATTCTACCTATTTAAAATAATTTTGAATAGAAATACAAATATAATATATATATATATATATATATATATATATATATATGTATATAACGCCAACAAAAAAAAAAAAAAAAAAAAAAAAAGAAAGAAAGAAAGAAAAGAAAAGAAGCAGAAAATGAAAAAGGCTTTTCAATGTACAATAAATAAGGCTAAGAGCTATAATCATTGGGAAAGTAATGCAAAAAACTTATACTATAGGATAGTATAAGTTCTTTGTTCAATGCAAGCAAGATAGTGAAAATAAAACACAGCGACCGTACGCCATTTGACTGGGACATTTCCCTGTAAAGTTGCTTTTGGTGTATAGTTATTCTCTCAAGTCACGTGATTAGACGCGTTTACATTATCGCTACGGAAGCAAACCTTCTTTCCGATAGTATAAGTTCTTTGAGCCCACGACTCATACTCATGAAACGCGCGCACGAGGAGGGCAGCTCTGTCTGAAAATTGTTCCTCAGCGCTGGGTCTAGACCAAGGAATTTGTAGTACGATAAGAAGGCTAGCTGCAGCTGAAGCATAACTAATGCTCCCTAGCGGACTTTATAAGTATGCCTATACAAGAAGCTAACTTACAGGCTGAGCTAGCGAGAAGCATGCAAAGAATTTCAAAATCAGATTCGTGTGTATGCGCATGCGTTACAGTGTCATGTGATCACAGGACGCCGTATTTGTAATTGTAAACAAGTTCGTTGTTCGTTGACAGATTCTGTCATCTTCAGCGATTCTGCAGGATTTTGAATTTTTTTACTCTTTAACCCTTTGCGGCGCAAGACAATTCCGATCATTTAAATTATACAGCCACCGGAGTTCATGAACTGAATTAAACTAAAATAAATTTTTAATTTTTAGGTTAAACCGTTAGTAGTCGCTATAGACAGCGCCACCTATTACAGATTGCGCACTTTTTATTTAACTGTCACCAATAATTTTAAAAAGTGATGTGATCGACGTTACTTCGAGTTTATTCGAGTTTTATGTATATCAAATGCCACTTCTAAAACTTTTTGGTGACTATCGAATAAAAAAATCTGACAATACTTAAGGATGGGCGGCAAATCGACCAACTAGCGACTACTAACGGGTTAAAAAAACCGGCCTTTTCTGATATGTTATAAGCGTAAATTTTTGTTAAAAAATTTCCGGGATGAATTTTTGCAGCTGGATCTTAAATTTTGCGTCCTCGCAGCGAGGACGCCGCGCGTTAAGGGGTTAATCATTAATTACATTTCACAATCAACTGTTCGTCCCCCATTCGGTATTTATCATTAACCATTTTTAACCATTATTAATCATAGTTAATACTTTAATTATTTATTTATTTTTAAAGATCACTATTTTTTCCGTTGCGCAGAATTTAGAGCAGCAATTGTTGATTTATGTATTATATATTTCATTCCCAGAAACTTAAAAAATATCTGTAATTAATTGTAAGTAAGTGTAGGAAAAAATTAAAATATACATTTAAATATTGAAGCAGGTGTTTTTTTTTTATAATAATTTATAATAAAAATGATAATTGTTTTATTAAATGTTATCAAATAGTAACAATTGTAATAATGCTACTCATTTACCTGAAACATTTTTTTAAATATCTGTAATTTACATATTTTATATATATATATATATATATATAACTCATAAATATGAAATAAGAATTATTTTATCAGTGCATATTAATCTATATATATATGTAAATGTCCGAAACAAGTATTGATTTATAATTTTTTCCTATATATTCCTATAATATAGTTCGACTTTCAAAAGTTGGCACCTGTCAATCATGCGTGACGTAGGCAGCGACGACTCTATTACCTTGAAATCGGTTGAGGGGGAAAAGGGAGGTCGTCTGCTATGTTTACAAGTTTTGCGACATTTTGGCGATTTTTTTTTTTTTTTTATTATTATTATTTATCTATTTATTTCCAAATTAAGAGAACTTCTGGGCTTTCTAGTATGTTATATTAAAAGTAATATTTCTTTATTTTTATTTTTCTCTTTTTTAAATCATTATTTAAAAAAAGAAGAAAAATGATTGATTATTTTAAAAATCGAATGAAGAATTTTAATTAGATTTCTAGAATTTTAATTAGATTTCTTTTTTCACTCCAATAATTAAATTTCTAGAAAATTTGATTTTTTTTTTTTTTTTTTTTTTTAATATTTAGACCGAATACACAGAAATTTAAATCCATCATAACAATAATATAAGAAATTATCTCATTTATTTATAATGTATGTGAATGCAAATATTCTGAGAGCTATTATACATAATACTGTAAATTATGTGTGCAGCGCAATTTATTTTAATAAATTTCCCCATTTGTTCATTCAATATTTACAAAAAAGTTTTTCTTAATTCATATATATATATATATATATATATATATATATTATTTTTTTTCCGATTTTTATTTTTCAAATCTTTTCAAACAAAATTAAGAAGTGTTAATGACTTTGTGTCGTCTATTAGTCCTAAAGGTAACTTTCCTAAATATGCTTGGGTAATCATAAATTAGATGCATTACTGCAGGGCATTAAATTATACCTAATGGAAAAAAAAAGCTTTTAAGTGCATTTTAACAACTACTTTAGCGTAAATACCACGAAATTTGTAACTGTTATAAGAGAATATCTATTGACAATGGATTTGATCTCAGTACCTCCAACTCTGAATACTGAACTTCCCAGCAGCTAGTGGGGAGTCAATAAATTCAAATACATTATGCGATGAAAGTGAAAATTGTTCGAAACATTTTCAGCTGTAATTTATTATATTAACCTATATCTTTAATATTTAATGCGCTATACATGATGCATATATTTTCTTTGACACTATACGGAACAACGGGATTGCAGAAATGCATTCTAATTTGTACTTTATCTTTAAAAGTAAGACTATTAAAGTATCTTTCTCTGAAATAGAAATTAAAGTGAGTAGACCGGCAGTAATTTATAATCTATATTATCAGCACGATTTTTCTTTCTTGTTTAAATGCATTGCTAAAAACATTTTTATCTAAATAAGGTATTAGTGCCTATCGAAAATGCAAGCATAAGTGAAGATTTGTTGTTGTTATTATTTATTAGGTCATTAATTTTTAAATGTTGACACATGTTCTTTTTAACAGGCAAAACAGGAATTCAGCTGGCGAGGAGTAAAAAATATTGGCTTGATGCTATTCTCATAGCAACCTTATTTTTTCCCCACCCATTCATTCTTTTCAAATCGCGCGCCCCTTCCTTAAAGTAAACTCTTCTAAAAAGAGGAGGGACGAAGGGCCATCTCGTGAAAGGTGAACTATACATTTTCTAAATATTCTACCTATTTAAAATATTTTTAAATAGAAATACAAATATAATGCATGAAAAATAAAATATATATAGAAAAATCGAAAAAGAAAGAAAAGAAATGAAGAAGAAAATGAAGGCTTTTTAATGTACAGTCGGGGAAAAAAAAACGCAGCACTCGATGTAACTCCGTTGCTAATCAATGCACAAAAATGTAATAGATATCATTCGACGGGGAATTAAGAGTAGATTCACAAAATGAACTGAAATTTTGAATTGGGGGTCGTCTACATATTAAAACGCGCACCAACTTTGATTTTTTCAATGGTAATGCCCCATTTTTATTTTATATTTGAATTCCTGGGATCGCGACAATGCGAAAAAGTATATTGGTTGTATATTTTGCTTATTTTTTCACAGAGTTATAAGCGTTCAAAGTTTGAAGGTGCTAATGTTAAATTCATATTTCAAACTTTTATTAATATCTTCACAAAAAATAACTTGATCGATATAATTCTTTTTTTACGAGATACGGTGAAGAAACCCAAACATAATCCATCACTAATTTTGATTCTGAAAAATATTTTTAATTCTGAAAAATATTAATAAATTCATATTCATAAAAATTATGAATTATGACCTATATTAATTTTTACATAAAATGAATCCTAATGCTGAAAAATATGGGTGTGCAAATTTGCAGCTCATTCCAGTTATTAGTTTTAGAGATATAAATAAATCTTTCTTTTGGAGTGGTTTAGGGGGCCGTCTCTTAAAAAAATTTGAATGAGATAACGAAGCAAATCTTAAAAAATAACGGAGAAAATTGAACAAAATATTTTTATTTTTTATTTAAGGATCAAATTATATAACAACAACGTCAAATGCAAAGAAATGAAACAAAAATGTTGATTTTTAGACATTTCTGTTAGTATCAAGAATTCCTGTTTTCTAAAGCCCCGCCTTTTATCCTTCTTCAAAACAAAACAATACAGAAACGAAAAGTGAATGTGACTCTGAGTATTTGTGTTAAACCCCTTATTTTACATTGACAAAAATATACACAAGTGGTATTTACTTCATCGATTACTGGTGATAAATTTAGAATCCTTTAAACGAACACTAGAAGAAAAAAATTAACTAAGTAGGCGGGGTTTACTGTTTGAAATAATCTCAAAATAAAATATTTCAAAACAAATTTTCTGTACCACAATTATATTACAGATGGATATACATTATAACTATATTCTTTCTAATTAATATATTTCTATCCATAGTATATTTTATTGCAAAAATATGAACACTGGGTACATGCTTAAGAAATAAGTAACACACAAATTACGAAAGAAACGCCCACTGGCATTGTTACAGATTTTCAAATGATGGGAATCTACGTCAGCAGTCGCGAAAGCGTTAATTAAGAAATTATATTTTCATAGAAATTATAAAACAAATCGTACAGTTCCAAAGAGTTCAACTGACCCAAAACTGGTAAGTGCTATTAAAATTGTTTAATATTTACTTTATGAAACCTTACAATAATTTATCCGAAAAGATTTAGTTTATGAGTTGTTGTATATATATATATATATATATATATATATATATATATAGCTATATTATTTCAGTTTGTATATTATGTTACATGTACGAAAGAAAATTTAAGTTTTATTGGTGATCAGTATATCCATGATAGATACTTTTTAATTGAAAAATATTGCACTTTTATAAAAAGTATTGTCTGACCAATCGTAAGTGTAATGTATTTAAATATACCTAAAATTATCTAAAAAAGTACTAAAGTATATACCTATCCAAAAAACTAAATTCATGATAATTAAGATACTGCAAAGGTATTAATATTTTTATTTCTTTTTATAACACTTTTTTTCTTGAAATATTTCCGGTGTGAAACAGTATAATTTTGTCTAGTTCTTGTAGGATCTTAATTTTATTTTTCTATATTTAGAGATAGCCCCCTAACACATTTTTGATCATAACTCTATGAATACTAAAGATAAAGTATACAAACAGTATACTTTTCCGCACTGCCAGACTCTCAGAAATTTGAATATGAAGTCAAAATTGGGTGTTACAATTGAAAAAATCAAAGTTGGCGCTCATTTTAATATGTTGATGACCCCTTATTCAAAATTCGACATTTTCAGAAAGTGCATTTCATTTCCTGTTGAATGGTGTCTATTAAATTTTTCTGCGTGAATTAATAACGAAATACCATCAAGTGCTGCGTTTTTTTTTTCCCCGACTGTACAATAAATATAGCTAAGAGCAATATATTTGGCAATTCTGTAACATTTCATTTCAGAATAGAAGATGTTTTAGCGATTACTGTAAAAAAATTCGCATTTTTTTCTTATAACATGTATACAAATCGTTTATTTCACCGGTATAAAAATATTTTAAGCACATATGATTGCATGACGCGATAAATATTTTTTTTTACACGATTCAAAATAATTCTCAAATACATACATATATATATATATATATAAATAATATACGATGCACGTTTTATTTATATGTATATATAAATAAATGCTTGTGTATGTATGTATATATATGTATATATACATATATATATATATATATATATATATATACATATATGGGAAGAAAGAAGATGCATTTGAAATGCAATAATATCACAATTTGAAATAATTTCATTTTATTAAAAAAACGGGTTTTTTCCATGATAGCATTATTATGTCTTCTGCATTTCTTAAATGAAGATAAGAATCATGCGAAATTAAACGGCCCACATGGAAAGGAATATTATTATGAAAGTTAAACTGCACTGGCAGCTGCATCTAACTGTACTCTATTTATTTTTGATACAAGATTAATGGAAACTATTATTATTAATAGTCCTAAAATATTTCACATCATTGTGGTAACTATGGTAATATCGATTTGGTTACTGCGAACGTCTATCTGTAAAAGAAGGATTATGAAGGGGGAACTTCGCTCTAGCTGAAAATAATTTTAATTACCTCTCTCAGCTTCGGAAGCGCAGCTATTTTGATAATATTTGAAAGAAGCACAAGAGTTACTCGTTGCATGTTTAAATAATCTCGAATCGAAGTTATGAATAGTGGCGAAATTAATTATAAAGTGATTGTGAATGGTAAATTGATTTCCAACTTTGAATAATACTTAATATGTGCGACAGAAAAGTAGTTTGTCTAACTGAGTCATTGAATACAATTCCATAGCTCCCAAGTTTTTAATTTATTCCGGAATGTTGTTAGTGCCGCCCCTTTTTCACACCGTAATAATTTTAGAATAATTTTCTAAATATTTAATGATGTTTAAACGTAATTATATCTTGAAGTAAATATTTCCGCAAAGTTTACAGGGTGAGAAAAGGGCGGGGCTAACAAGGAATAAATTTTAAAACTTGGCAGCTAATTCATGGTGTCGCCAGTTTTAACGAAATTTAGGGAATTTTACATTCAGTAATCACCAAACATTTTGTGAAGTAATATTTGATATACATATTAGAGGATTAATCATCGAAGTGATAAGCTAACCGTTGAAATTAAAAATTTGTAGTGTATATTGAATATAAAAAATCCTAAAATTGACAAGACTAGGCATCGCTTTGCTTTACCAACGACAATTAAAAATGCACATTTAATACAAAGCTCTAAATCAGCAAATGTTGGTTTTGAACCAAAATGAATGAAGCTACAGTGCTATACCAGGTCTTAGCGGGTCGTTTAACATTACATTATAGTACATTAAATTTATGTGTAAATATATTCAATTTCATTCAAACTGCAATGCAATTTACGTTGCTGAAAGAAATATTTTCTTTGCTTAACCCTTTCTGTCGCAGTGTTCCCGCTGATGGAACACCTAATTTTAATTCTCAAGTGCAAAAACTCATCCCGGAAATTTTTTAGCTAAAATTTACATTTATAACATAGCAGAAAAGGCCCTTTTTTTAATGTGAAAATTTAAAATTTCTTCTATTTTAATTATGTTCGTAAATTCCGGTGGCAGCGTAATTTAAATGATCCGAATAACCTTGCACCGCAAAGGGTTAAAATACTCCGGTATAAATTGAAATGCTGGGATCTATGCAACTTTTACGAGTTTTTGTTGTCGATAATGTTTACTTATAAAGTGATTTATTTATTAAATATTATTTGAATTTAATAAGGTTTACTTACAGATGTTTCAAACCGAAAATTTCTCGAAAAGGAACAATGCCAATTTTTTATTTTTTAAATATTTATGATCAGCTATGTGTCTAAAAGCCATTTTTGAAATTAGTTTAGTGATTTTAAAAAAAAATTAAGTAGTGAACGTTAAAGGGTTAAACCCATAAAATAAATTCCAAAGGGGGAGGGAGGTATTTATTTCAAGACGAATTAGGCGACAGTGTTACCTTAGAACTCCTAATTAAACATGCCAGTAACTGAAAATTATATATTGCGAACAAGAAAAATTAATATAATTAAACTCAACAAATTTATCCCAAACTTGAATATTGTAAAAAAATCTGATAACTCCTAGTTACTAACTGAGCTATAATGAAGGTCATTTAAAAATGTGTTAAACATGTATAAGTCTAAAATAACAGGCGACAAATTAACTTTAACTATTTAAACATCGTTTACGTGTCGTCTTAAAGAGACTCCATGTATCATTAACATCCTGGTAGAAAAGCACCAGTGGCAATGTGCAGTAGCTCATTGAGGAAAAAGGAAAAAAATCTTCCCAGACACCCTCGGACTAAACTCTAAATAGAACTTCCAGTTCGCTGTAATTAAATCCCCTCAATCTTAAAGTTCCTCTAATTAAAAACGCTCATTGCTGGAGTGTTTCTTCAAATATATTCTATAATAGGCTTCCTTAAAAATACTTTCCGATCCAACCGAAATTGAAAACTTTACCGACAGCTAGACATCGCATCTCGCACTACAACTACCATCTCAAGTATAACCAGATAAAGAACGATCCAAAAAAAATTTTAAAGTGGGATTTGATGTACAGTCGGAAAAAAAAAAAAAAAAAAAAAACTAATAATAATAATAACGCAGCACTCAACGTAATTTCGTTGCTAATCGTTGTACAAATATGTAATAGGTATCATTCTACGGAGAATCGTGAGTAGTTTCAGAAAATAAACTGAAATTTTGAAATGGGGTTCGTCTACATATAAAAAGGCGCCCCAACTTTGATTTTTTTGAAAGGTAATGCCCATTTTTTCTTTATATTTGAATTTCCTGGGATCGCAACAGCGCGAAAAAGTATATTGGTTGTATATTTTACTTATTTTTTCACAGAGTTATAAACGTTCAAATTTTGAAGTTGCTATAATTTTTTTTTTTAGGAGATACAGTGAAGAAACCCAAACATAACTCATCATTACTTTTGATTCTGAAAAATATTCATAAATTCATATTCATAAAAATTATGAATTATGATCTATATTAATTTTTACATAAAATGAATCCTAATACTGAAAAATATGGGTGTGCAAATTTGTAGCTCATTCCAGTTATTAGTTTTCGAGATATAAATAAATCTTTCTTTTGGAGTGGTTTAGGATGCAGTCTCTTATACGGTTTTGCATGAGATAACGAATAAAATCTTAAAAGATAACAAAGAAAATTAAACAAAACATTTTTATTTTTGTATTTACGGGTTAAATTATATAACAACAACGTTAAACGCAAAGAAGTGAAACAAAAATGATGATTTTTAGACATTAGTGTTAGAATCAAGAACTCCTGTTTTCTAAAGAAGGAAAACCCCGCCTTCATCGTTCTTCAAAACCAAACAATACAGAAAAGAAAAGTAAATGTGGCTTTGAGTATTCTTGTTAAACACCTTATTTTACGTTCACAAAAATATACACAAGTGGTATTTACTTCATCGATTACTGTTGATAAATTTTGAATCCTGTAATTGGACACTAGAAGAAAAAATTAACTAAATAGGTGGGGTTTACTGTTTTAAGTAGAAAAATAGGTTGGACGTAAATATTGCCAGTTTAAAAAAACGAATTAAACCTAACGAATATTTATTACAGTAATTATTTCCAGAAATAAAGGAAAGATTATTCTTAAAAAATATTGATATTGAAAATATAGGAGGCTACAATAACTGCTTAACAGTTACACTTTAACGAACTTCTTTATAACAGAGCTGCTGAAACATTGAGGTCTCATATGTATAATTTCTAATTTTTAAATTCAGTTATCCTATAGTTCTGTATTGTAAATTCCACCGTTTTAAAATAGTTTTTTCTCTTATTTAAATGACCAAATATACGTCCTAAATATCTATATCCTAATTTTTTCTTGTTAAAAAGAGGTATTTAAAATGCATATAAGTATCCAATTAAAAAAATAAGTGTGTAGCTGAAAAGAAAAAAACAACATACAAAAAAAAAAAAAAAAAAAAAAAAAATGACACTGATAACGGATATATTTTGATGTGTTATTCATTTGATCATTTATTTTTTATTTTATTTTATTTTATTTTATTTTATTTATTTATTTATTTATTTATTTTTTTTATCAAGCATTTTTAATTATTGCAAAATCTTGATATTACTAATATTTACATTTCTTAAGCTAAGATTAATTTCTGGAAATTTTAATGTGGGATACTTTGTATAACCTTTTTCATATGAAATATATAACTAAAATGTGTAAAAACTTAACAACTTGTTTTTAATTGATTATTTTAATAAATTAATTTGATAGATTTCCTACTGAACTGGATCAGAAAGCGTGTATCCAGTGTTGCCTGGTCTGGCTGATTTTTTATTCAGTATTCCCCAATATTTTTAAGAAATGATATTTGATATATATAATAGACTATTAATCTTCCAAGTAATTAGCCAAACATTACAATTAAAAATCATTGGTATTAAATAAAAAATCCGCCATATTTGGCATCACTGCCTAAATGATTATTGAAGCTATATTTACTAATAATTTATACGTCTCATTGAATTTAAAAAAAAAATTACAGCTAATTATTTATTTTCCTTCGCTCTTTAAGTTTCTTACAGAATCAGACAAATGAAGTATTTCTTTAAAGAAGTTTTTCATTCTTTGAAAACGTTATCCATGCACCAATAAAGATGAATATTTAAGATTATTTCTTTTAAAATAACAGATATTTGAGAAAAAAAACACAGATTTTTATATGTATGCAGAAATGGCTTCAGTGCTGTGCCTTAATATTTTTCTGTGTGGCTTAAATATGTTAAAGAAATGTTTCGATCTTATAAATACATCATCCATGCACAAATAAACGTATTTTTTTTCGATATATAAGTCATCTTTGTCATATATATATTACGAGAAAAATACATTTAAAGAATTAAATTCCACTGTATTGGTAATTTAATTTCTTGAATTACATTTTTATTCAAGCTCTTTTTGCTCAAGTATATTGGAATCTCAAAATTAATTTTTTGTGATAAATAACTAAATTTTGCAAATACTATATAGAATATAATATGATTATTAAAATATATTGCAAAGCAATTTTTCGCATAATTTTCATTTCTATATTTAAATATTAAAAATATTTCGTTACATTTTACAAAATTAATTATTGCATCTAAATGTAAACACGCGTATATCTAAAATTTTTCAAAAAAAAAAAAAAAAAAAAAAGATACTTTGAGTCAAATTGTTCGTTTGAATTTTGTTTTTTCATTCTAGCGACACAGTTTTAACACTTATTGCCTATGCTCGCCGTACAAAAAACGAAAATTACAGGTAATATTTTTCAATATGTTTCAGAAATTTCATTGATTTCAATCAGTCTAAATGCAAGTAAACAAACTTATACATGTAATGACGTCTTTCATTTGATACTATTTTCCGGTACGTAAATTTTTACTTATAATTTTTGAGTAATTCCATTACAGTGGCAGAAGATAATATCAGTTCCACAGAAGTATGCGATATATATATATATATATATATATATATATATATATATTGTGTGTGTGTGCGGGGGGGGGGGGGTCCCTCTATGTCAAATCAACACAGCTAAAAACCTGACTCACTCAAATTTTTATGAAATTGGGCTCCTTTATTTGTTCTATTAAGAAATGAATGTATACCAATTAATAAGTCCCTACCTCTTTTAGATTTTTATATAAAGGGCTGCAAAAATAGGTAAAAAATGCAAAATTTCATAATTCGCCTACTACAAACGTACCCATATTTTATGTTCTGAAATCATTCTAAAGCCTGTATTATAAGCTTTCCAATGATACCAATCTTATATTTCTAAGTTAATTAGGGAACAGAATACGGGTAAAACTTGCGCTGTGTTAGTATGAAAATACTGATAGAGGCTTGCATTTTAATTTATAACTCATTATCCCATGGCAGTCATATGTTGAAATTTACAATAATTATAGATAATAAATGTAAAAATAACATACTTTTTAAAGGAAAATTAAATATGTATTTTTTGAGATATTGAATGTCAAAGAACCCCCGATGGTGTTTCCACTTTGTCGTAGTGGTGGGGCTTGCGTGCACCAATGACCTGGAGAGCTATGCCGGCGGTAGCTTAGCTACTGGTAGGGCCTCCCAAGCCGGACAGGTCGAAGGATAGGTGCCAGACTAAGAGAGACACCCTGGTCCTCCAGGTTGGGGGTTTTGCGTAAGGTTGGTACCCTTACCTTGTAAAAACACAACTACTCGTAAGCTTCAAAAATCAAATACACCGGACTGCTCAACTGGTAATCGACGTGGAAAGAAGAAGGACAAGAATTTCGGTTTATCGGATATTTTAACTGTGGGAACCTGGAATGTTAGAGGCCTATCTACAAAGGAATCAGAGTTAGTGAGACTCTTGAAGAAGATATCTGTCAATATAACAGTAGTTACAGAGACGAAAAAGAAACTAAGGGGAACCAAAGACATAGAAGATTTTGTAATGATCTACAGCGGCGTTCCAGCCATCAAAAGAGCATCTTGTGAAGTCGCAATACTGGTAGACAATAAATGGAAAAATAAGATTGTAAATTACACATACGTCAATGAACGCATCGTCGTCTTGAGAGTGAGAATAGAGAGAGGTTATCTATGTATTTTCGGAGTTTATGCCCCAGAAGAAGGCAGAAAGGAAGACACTGAACTTTTTTATGAAGAACTTCAGCGCAGATTGGATAGCTGTAATAAAAATGACTATGTGATCATAGCTTTTGACTTAAATGCCAGAGTAGGCAACCAACCTATTGACAACGTTGTTGGTACATTTGGAGAAACCCACCTAAATGAAAATGGCAAAGAACTGAGAGACTTTGCCTCTTTTAACAACTTAAAATTAACAAACACTTTCTTTAGGAAAAAGGACATAAATAAATACACATGGAGTGCAAGGGGCACTAGGTCACTTATAGACTACATCATTACCAACAGAAAATTGTCCCCTCAAGTTATGGATACACATGTCTACAGAGGTTATGACATATACTCAGACCATTATCTGGTTATTTCCAAAATTAAGTTGTTGTCTAGATGGATAAAACGCAATAGCGAGAAACCAGACAATGAGGTTTTCAAAGTATCCTTACTATAAGAAAACAGCATAAGAAGACTCTATCAAGAACGATTAAATCAACTATTGGAGGATTCGATCCCTGGAGACGACGTAAATGAAGAATGAAAAAATATAAAGAACATAATCCAAAAAGCGGCGCTGGAAGCCTTAGGCAAAAGGAAACAACACCGTAAGACAAGAGGCATGAGAATCTGGAACGAGGATATCGCAAAGGCTGTTAAAGACAAACAAGCAGCATATTTAAATTTTCTGCAGATAAAAACAGGAGAAGCTGAGAAACTGTATAAAACAAAAAGAAATCTCGCAAAGGACATCATTCGTAAAGCTCATCAAAACTCATGGGATAAATTTATCAGTGATATTGAACACGATGTACACGGCAGACAAACCATGGCCTACAAGTTCATAAGAAATTTAAATAATGATGAACGAGATCGAGCAAATATTGACACTATTGAAGTGAAGGAATGGATCAACCATTATAGGAACCTTTGGTTTAACCCAACCGCCCCCTTAACCACCGAGATGGGAACAATTGAAAGAGATATTGATTGTATCGATATGGTGGAATTGAAGAATATATTGAAAACATCTAAAAACAGAAAAGCTACAGGCCCAGACAATATTAATTCAGAACTTTTCAAATATGGTAGCGATTTACTACATGAAAAACTGTTACATCTTTTTAATATGTGTTGGAGAGAATGTGTGATCCCCACAGAATGGCAGACTGCAAAAGTTATCTCAATCTTTAAGAAAGGAGATAGGAATTCCTGCGGGAATTATAGGGGCATTAGCCTACTAAACACCTCCTATAAATTATATAGCAAACTAATTAACAACAGAGTGAGGGAATTGTCAGAATCAATGCTCTTAGAAGAACAGTCTGGCTTCAGACGAGGAAGATCTTGTATAGACGATGTATTCTCTTTAAAACAGATAATTGAAAAGCGTAGAGAATTTAACCTGGAAACGCATACTATTTTTATAGACTTCGAAAAAGCGTTCGACCGTGTAAATAGAGAAAAGATATGGTCTATCATGGAATGTATGGGATTCCCCCGACACTTGATTCAGGCTTGTCAGTCCTTATATCAACATACAAAGATACTCATCGGCACACACAAAACCAACGAAGTAGACACTAACCAAGGAGTCAGACAGGGATGTAGTCTATCCCCAACTCTGTTTAATCTCTACATAGACGACATCATTCGAACATGGAAAGCTTCAGCCGCCCCAGGAATTAAGCTAAAAGTAGACATGTCCATCAACACGCTACTGTTCGCGGATGACCAGGTTATCATTCAGGAATGTGAAGACGATCTACTGAGATCAACGTATAGCCTACATAAAATTTGTCAAGACTATGGAATGAAAATATCGATAAAAAAAACCAAATCTATAGCTTTCAAAGGGAAAGAACCTGCCCGTACAAAAATTGTCATTGAAAATGAAGTCATAGAACAAGTATCACACTTTACCTATCTAGGTTGTGATCTAACTTATGAATACGAGAACGAGGTACAGCAGAAATTGCACAAATTCCAATACATCTGTGGAACTTTGAAAAAAATCCTCAGGAAGAAGACACGAAAAGAAACACAACTCAAATTCTATAGGGTCATGGCCACACCAGTCTTACTTTATGGTTCAGAGACATGGACCTTGGGGAGCCGGGATCTATCGAGAATCCAAGCAACAGAAATGCGACATTTGAGACCTATAAAAGGCTGCACAATTTCCGACAAGATTCGGAATGAAGACATCAGGAAGGAGTTAAAGATCTTCAACTTATGTGATAGAATACAAGAATATCGTACCAAATGGAAGGACCATGTACAGCGTATGCCGGAAACACGGTTCCCCAGAGCTGCCCTCGACAACTCCCCAAAGGGCAGGAGAGATCGAGGACGACCGAGAAAGAGGTGGACTGAACAATGAAGCCGGAACAGGCACTATGCCTAATCCCTGAAGTTGATGATGATGATGATAATGATGATGAATGTCAAAGGTCAAAATGTTTGACCTTAAAATACAAAAGTTTAAAAATGTATACATGTGATATTTCATTTGAAATTATATTATAAGCTTTCTAATTGTACCAATTGTATACCTTTAAATTAATTAAGGAACATAACATGTGTACATGTGTAGTAGAAGAATTTTGAAAATTCGTGTTTTTCATCCAGTTTTTCACCCCTGTAAATCAAAAACTAAAAGAGCTAGGAACTTAATAGTTGGTGTACTTTCATTTCTCAATAAAACAAATAAAGGAGCCAAGTTTAACAAAAATCTGCGAAAGTTGAAAATGCTTGTTTTTTTTTTCTTTGATTTGACATGGAATTAACCGTGTGTGTGTATGATTTAAGAAGTTAGCGATTTTCATTAGAAAGTAGGCGACGGAAGAGGAAGTATTTTTGTGTATCTGACACTACATTTTTTAATGATATTACCCTTATACTTATCTACATAAACATCAAAATATATATTATTTAAATTTATGTCATTCACGTTTTTAAACTAATAATGTTATTTACTTATTTATTAATTTAAGAAATTAATTTAATCATTACAGTTTAAAATGTAAGAGATTTATCATATACCATTCAAAGTGGTCCAAGCAAATAAGCCAGATTCTTTTAATTTAACGATAGATATTTTGGTGAAAACTCGTGATAATCCCTGTCATTTCAAATTGTTATGATTCATTGATATAATCGATAGAACAAAAACGATTCACTGTATCGGTTGAATATAGGTGTATACTGAATGGGGATATATCGTTTTATAACAGTTATATTAAATGCAAAGCATACTAAAAGTTTAATAAATATATTAAATTTTTCTATTAATTTACGAGCCTATATTTCTAACTCAGAGCTCGAAGTCTCCAGTCTCTTTCAGGATACTCTCAGTAATGCATGGGTTCCAATATATTAACACATTCGCAAACACATGTTTTTGTCTTTTTGACAAAAACATGGGCGTTTTTCTGTCCAGTTACAATATTTCAGAACAAAATTTTTCATATTCAGGTTCATATTGTAAATGGATATACACTATAATTAACACTCTTTCTAATCAAAATATTTATATCCATAGTATATTGGTTGTACAATTGTGAATATTGATAATGTATCTAATTTTAAAAAATAAATAACATACAAATTGCAAAAGAAACGCCCACTAGCGGAGTTACAGATTTTCAAATGACGTGAATCTACGTCAGCGGTCGCGAATGTGTTAATTAATATTCCATAGTATTCTTAACAGTGTTGCCAAATTTACGGAACTTTTCATTTAATAATCAACAATAATTTTAAGGAGTGATTCTTGATTTATATGACAGACGATTAATCTTCGATTTTATTAGACAAACATTACAATTAAAAATTAGTGGTAGATACTAAATAAATAAAATTTTTAAAATTGGCAACAACGATTGATTAGCTACCGCCTTTTTTTTCCCCCCACTAGATTTTCTTTAGAGTACTTTTCTTCTTATTTAACCGTAAATAAATTCGGCGAGAACTACTCTAACCATAAAGTGGCGTAAAAAAAAGGAGTAGGTACTAACACAACTAAGGATTATTAATTAGGATATTGCCAACTTTTATGGTTTTTAACTACCGGAAAATTTTGAAAAAGATTACAATTTTATTTAATCAGTGTAAACTTTTACAGGTATACATTAAAAAAAAAAAAATCGATAAAAATTTTCCGGTGGTCTAAAAACGTAGAAGTTAATAGGTATGCTAATTAGAATTTTTCGTCATTTTAATTACCACTATTTTCATTCAGTAATCTTTTTTATATTCTTATGCTAATGTGTTGCGATTAATTAGGAAAGAAATTATTATATTAAATTTCTGATAACAATAATAGCGGAAATTTCTCATACTTTAAAATATCCTGGAAAGAGTGAAGATTTTTAGTTCTGTTAACATCTAAATGTTTTAAAATCAGAATTCTAAACTAAATATTATGTGAATACATTAGTTAAATATCAGAATTTCATAAACTTCTGAAGAGTTATTTATTTATTTTTTAGTGTTTCTCACATTCCTAGGTTGTACGGGAACTTACCAACATCCTAATTGATATTCTGTAGTAATGTTTGTATAGGCTTTTTTTTTCACACCAGTTTCATTAAAGAGTATTTCTCTCTCTCTCTCTTTTTTTTTTTATCATAAATTTCATTATTTATTATTTAATCATCATTTCATTTAATCAATGTTTTACGATGAAATACGAAGAAAAATGCTCTTAAAAAAAAAAAAGGGGGGGGGGACAGTACAGTCATTATTCCGGATATTATTTAGAAGGTTGGCAGGTATGCAACTTTTTAATTGATTTTAGCCCGTATTTACGCGAGTTTTGAAAAAAATACCCGGAAAATTCATACGAGCGAGACCCTGGCATCAAATCCGGATATTCCCGTCTTCCAAATTTTTAGAGCAGACCTTCTCAGACACTAGTTGTATGCCACTCTAAGAACGAAACAATGGCAAAAAAATATGCCAAAAAAAATATATTACTTCAAATTTTATTTTTAAAAATACAAGTCTACAACAAAATTTATTGCAGATTATAGACAATGCAACGCAAAAAGTTAGTTTATTTACCTTCTGTTTTTCATTCTAAATTATGCTGCAGGATACGTACTGACAGATTCATTGAAAATGGCGTCTCTCGGGAATCTAGTGCAATCAAACAGTCGATGAAGATTATTTTAGTAGACTATTTGTGATTACGTAAAAAGGTTTTCCGAATCGAAAAAAAAAAAAAAAAAAAAAAAGTTTTTGTCTTTTTGACAGTTTGCTCAGTCTGTGGGCGTTATTCCTGTACAGTCGCCCCAAAAAAAACGCCACCCCCCACCTAATTTCGCCGTAAATTATCGTAGGAACATTTAACTGGTACCGATCGATTTGTAATAACGTCTAGTTTATAACGGTATAGTTAAATTTTGCCTAAGGGGTCGTCTACATATTAAAACTGGCATTAACTTTATTTTCTTCAATGGCAACCTCTATTTTTGACTTCATATTCAGATTTCTGAGATCAAGGCGGTTTGAAAAACATACCTATTTATATACCTTAAATCAATTTTAAATAGAGTTACACGTGAAAATGTGTTAGGGGTCCGTCTAAACATTTAGAAAATATTAATCACGATCTACCACCCAGTATACATTATTTATTAAGTTTCACACCGGAAAAAAAATTCAGAAATATTAATTATAAAAAAAAATGATTAATTCATAGAACTTTCTGAGTTACTTTATGAATTAAAAGATTTTTATTGGTTTCTATTGATTAAACATCAGATAGTTCACTTCATACGAAGAAAATTAAATAGCTTAAATAGATATTAAAATATCTATCAAAAAAAAAAAAAAAAAAAAAAAAAAGATGAATGGTTTTAAATTTGTTTGAAAAATCAAAATTATTTTAACTCAAGCTGTCGTATAATTGTCTGAAACGGCGGCACTCAACTTGGTTCCCACGGCCGTTTCACAGTGACAATGGGAATTTGTTCTAATACTGCAGTACTTTCATTTTCTTTAATTGACTTTTTTAAAATATTAAAACAGATTTTTTTATTTTTATTTTTTTAATTAATTATTATTATTTTTTTTTCATGACATTATTAAAAACTTTTACATAAATCTCCACAATATTCTTTTGCTTTTATATTTTATAATGTGTAACAAATTAATATGCAAAATAATAAATCCTACTACTTATTGGGATGTTCTAAAATTCTACACTTTAACACAGATACCGAAGTGGACGGTGGGTGTAGAAAGGCTGGCTACCCTTAATCTAAATCTTCATTTGAAAAGGTCAAAATGTTACATAACTCTTTTTTTTTTTATGGAAAAAAGAAGAAGATAAGGAGGAAAAGGAAAGATCAAAACGAATATAAAGCATATTAAACGTTAATACCCTTTAAACACTGGAAAAAGGCGGGGTTTCGTATTGTGTGTCATTTGGGAGCTGTAGAGTGCCAGAAAATTACTTTATGTAATAAAACTTTTCATTTAAAGGGTATTTAAAGCAGCATTATATTTAATACATAGACTATTCAGAAAAAAAAGTACCATTCATCTGGTTCATGAAAAATAAAGAACATTTTCTGGCATTGCTCTATGTATATACATTCTTGTCAAGCTATCCCGGAAGATTACTGGTCCCGCCCCTTTCCGTACATTTTTTTCACATCATTCATTTTAGAGCCGTGTCAGCAATCGGTGGCTGACACTGATCTTTCCATTTAGGATAAGTCAGCCGGCAGTGTAAGATATGATATAAAACTACAGAACTTACATAGGTTTAAGTAATTACTGACAATTTATTTAAAATTTACTTCATGTTTTTTTTTTTTTTAATAGGATTTTTATAGGATTATATCGTTAAAGCCTAATGGGGTTTATTGAAACTCGATAAACATAACACGCTTCTAAGCAGCACGTGTGGCCTGAATGGGATTTCCATAAGAATTCGCGTGGCGCTCAATGAGTTAATCGTAAATGTATTTGAAGTTAATTACTCTAAAAATTAAATTGTGTACACACAGGGGCGGGAACTAACAATGTTACGGGTTAGGTTGGCAAGTATGCATATATATTTTGCTTGATTTATAAAAAATTATAACACATTTTCTTCTTTTTTTTTAGTATTTTGTGTTTATATCTCTCATTAAAAATAAATACAATATTCATATATAAACATTTCCATACAGTAATGTATATAAACATATTGATTAAAGAAAATTTGTTGATATTATATAATTATTCTGTATAGTGTATTAACACAAATATATTTTGTAAATTTCGCAGCATCGAAAAACAGCAACATAGCTTCCATATCAAGGCTTAATGTAAATAGGACGTAAGCGTACTGTAGCTAGTGTTGAAATTTGAAAAAAAAAAAAAAAAAAAAGAATAACAGTGGGCTAAAAATACGCCGGAATAAATTAAAATGTTGTTTATTCTGGTTTTAGTCAGATGATATCACTTGTGCTAAATAGCTGGATCCGCCCTCTCTTAAGCTCAGGTTCAGCTCATCATAAAAATATTGTTTTTAATATCTGCCGCACCAAAATGTTCAAAACACAAATGCCAATTTTCATATATTTTGAAATCTTCCCGTTTCAACTTTAAAAGCATTTAGATTAATTTATTTTATTTTGAATTTTTAAATTTAGACGTTTAAAGTCTTTTAAATGAAATTTCAGGATTCTGTAAGATCAATATCTATATATTTGAAAGTAATAAGACAATTCCTTTCTTTAAAATTTTTATTCCATAATAACTGTGACTTTGATTTCGTGATTAGGAAATTGAAAATAAATACTATTGTTCCAATAATAGATCTTATAAACTTAAAAAAAAAATAATAATAATAATAATAAAGCAATTTTTCACTATTTGATTCTGTATTAAAAACCTTTTAATAGAAATTTGATATTTTATTGCCGAAACGTCAGTGGAGGCCCTACATTGAGACTCAAAACGGTTTTGGGCTGTGTCTGTCTGTCGCGCGATAGCGGCCGCACAAATAACGCTATTGACTTGAAATTTGGTACACATGTTCATGAGCCCCACGAAATCAGCTGTATAGTTTTTGGTATGTATTCGATTTGTAGTTCGTATACAGGGACACGCCAAAGTTTTTCTTATCATTACGGCCTATGGGAGGAATTTGTATGTATCGCGATAGCGGCCGCAAAAATAGCGCAATTGACTTGAAATTTGGTACACATGTTCATGAGCCCACGAAATCAGCTGTATAGTTTTTGGTATGTATTCCATTTGCAATTCGTATACAGGGACACGCCAAAGTTTTTCTTATCATTACGGCATAAGGGGGGAATTTGTATGAATCGCGATAGCGGCCACAAAAATCACGCTATTGACTTGCAATTTGGTACACATATTCATGAGCCCCACGAAATCGTCTGTATGTTTTTGGGTGTGTATTCCATTTGTAATTCGTGTACAGGGACACGCCAGAGTTCTTCTTACCATTACGACCTAAGGGAGGAATTTGTGTGTACCGCGATAGCCACCGCAAAAATCAAGCTATTGACAAGCTATTGACCACCAATTTTTGACGAAACGTCAGTGGAGGCCCTCTGTTGAGACTCAAAAGGATTTTGGGTGCCGTCTGTCCGTCTGTATGTCTGTCTGTCGTGTGATAGTGGCCGCAAAAATCACGCTATTGACTAGAAATTTGGTACACATGTTCATGAGCCCCACGAAATCAGCTGTATAGTTTTTGGTATGTATTCCATTTGTAGTTCGTATACAGGGACACGCCAAAGTTTTTCTTACCATTACGGCCTATGGGAAGAATTTGTATGTACCGCGATAGCGGCCCCGAAAATCACACTATTCACTGCAAATTTGGTACACATGTTCATGAGCTCAACAGAAATAACTGTATAGTGTTAGGCGTGTATTCCATTTGTCGTTCGTGTACAGGAACACGCCAAAGTGTTTCTTATAATTACGGTCTGTGGGAAGAATTTGTATGTACCGCAATAGCGGCCGCAAAAATCCTTCGATTGACTTGCAAATTGTCGCACACTTTCCAGCTTTGCATATAAGTAGCTGTATAATTTTTATTGCTATATTGTTTATAAACTGTGTACAGGGACACGCCAAAATTCTTAACATTACGGCGTATGGGGTGAATTTCGTTTAAACGTATTTTAATACCATTACTTTGCAATCAAGAAAATCAAATTAGCGTACGTGAGTAAGATGCTTAAACTTATGTTGTTTGAAGAAAATATGTGCTTTTAAGATTTCTAATTAATGTACAGGACCTTACAAAAGTGTTCTGACAATGTCACGGTGTCATTCAAACGATGTTAAATTTGAAACAATTATTAATTTTAAATGCAAAATAAGCTGAATAGTTTTTACTGGTGTATACAATGTTTATGGTTCGTTTACAGAGACACACAAAAAAATTTCGTAACATTGGAGCCTATGGACAAATTTTTATTTAAGCGCGCACTTTAATGCGTTTATGCTGAATTGAAATTAATAAAATTAACATACATTATAAAGATGCTTAAAATCATGTTTACTCTTAAAAAAGGGTATGTATCGACTAAATAATTAATGGGACCACACAAAATAATTACGAGCATGTACTGTAATCATCCAAATAATGTCAAATTAGTTTGAAAAATTAATAAGTTATAATTAATTAGGTTTATTCTTATTATTGGCGTTTATAATGATTGTGGCTACTTTACCGGGATACATAAAAGAATTTCGTACTATTACGGTCTATAGTCGGTATTTCTTAAGAGTATTTTAACATGGTTACACTACACCCCATCAAATATAATGAAATTTTATTAGAATTTTAAAAGCATTTTTTCCTGTGGAAAATTGTGGTATAGAATTGGTAGTTAACTTAAAGGTTACGCAAAATATTTCCGATATGCTATGTTTTTTTTTTTTTTTTTTGTATGAAATTTGGTAGTTAAATAATTTGGTAATTATGAATTTCAGGAAAATAATACAAGACCGTCGTTTATTAAGAATACATATTGTTGCGTACTTGGAGAGTTCGTAAGTTGTCCGAGAATGAAAGGCGAAATTTGTAATAATTCAGTGATTTATTCACAGAAAGTTCCAGAAAAATACAGGTCTATAAACCAAGTATCACCTTTAATTCAACCAGTAAACACAGCTTAATCAATAGCCGTTAACGGCACAACAACAGTACAAACTGTTTAACAATAACACATAAAGCAAGTCTCATTCAAAAAGGCTCAAGCCAAAGCAAACTGACGCAGATCTGAGACTGACTGCCTCGGTGAAAAAAATGCTCCTTTTATACTTTTCTATCGAACCCAGGCTGTTCTGGAAAATTCTCGCATCTCATCAGCCAATGAGATTAGAGCGTCCATATTTGGTATATCCCTAATAAGAAATTTCTCGCCAAGGTCGCCAAGAAAATCGCCAAGGAGGGAAACAGTCACCAAATTTGGCGCCAAATCCCTTTTTTCCCTCATTGGAGCTTTTTAATGCGTTTTTAAAGGAAAAATAGGCTATTTTAACGCTAAAACGACTAGAAATGCACAAAATTAGCATTTTATCGACTTACTAAGCCTCTTTGAAAGAATTTATACAAAAATAAATGCAATTATTTACAATTCCGTAACACTTTATATGATATACAAATAGGTATACAAAGAGAGATACAGCAGGGGTTTGAGGGGGGCTGCCGCCCCCCTCAGGAATGTATCTGATTATGGTAATAAGTAGATCGAATCAATATATACTATTATATTATAAGGAATAAATAAAAGTGACCTATTGAAAAATGTCTAATGCAAATAGGACGTTGAGGCTCCTGATCTGCAGATCCACTAGTTATGCTACATTATGGGATAAATTTTAAATAACACAAAGCTTACAAACGGTACAGTAACCAAATGCAAATATGTCACAACAAAATTTAAACAGAAAATTTATGGTAAAAAATCTTTTTAAAATTATTAAATATTCATAATAATAATAATAAAACGATTGTCGAATGCATAATTGCTGTTTCATGCAATCAGTTTCGCTGTACCGTGTTTTCTAAAACATGATATTTAACTACAGGTGTACGTACTCTTGAATATTGAAATGCGAAAAAAAGTGTAACAGGGTTAAAATAGAATTTTAGCAGCGAAAAACTAGAAAAAGATATTTAATACTTATGAAGAAAGACTTATCATATTAGGATCGGATATATTCTTCTCTTGTACCGTAAGCCACATCTTTTCACAAATTTTCTAAAACTTTATAATATAAAGCAAAATAATTTTGCATATTTGTAATTAAATCATTTAAGTTTTGTCTTCAATAATCGATGTACTAAATACCATTGTGATTTATGCATACCAGCGTCACATATAGAGTCAAATAGGAATATGCAAATTTGTCTTTTTTTTTTAAATAGTGTTTCAGCGAATCAGATTCTCTTCTTTTGAAATTCTTTCACAATCCCTCGCCTACATTGTGATAACTTTACAAAAATATGCCAATTTGTATAATAAACATCGAAATATTGCTTAGGAAACAATAAAAATAACATAAAGGTAAATTAAAATAGTTTTCCGTCAAATTATATACAAACATTTACTTATAGAGGATACAGATTATAGCAAGTGACGGCCCCCTAACAGGAATAAAAAGTGAAATATCACTGTAACTCAAAAAATAATGTTAGGAACGAGAGGTAAATTTGGAAACCCATGTTTTTGATGATGCCCGTTCTATTCGTGCAAACATTAACATAGGTTATAATTCATAATTTTTTCAAATATGAATTTATTAATAATTTTCATAATTCAAAAAATGTTTTTTTAACAAAAATTTGCATGGAATATGTTTGGATCACTTCATTCTAACGAATAAAAAAAACAGAATTTAAATATCATAATTATTTCGGAAGATATGATTTAATGTTTGTCACATTCATTTAACATTAGCATCTCCAAACTTTGACAGCTTATAACTCTATGAAAAATTGAGCGAAATATATAAACTATACCATTTTCCGTGATGATTTGATCCAAAGAATTCAAATAAATTATAAAAAATGGGGGTTACCATTGAAAAAAATGAAGTTGATGTCAGTTTTAATATGTAGACGACCCCTAAGTAAAATCTAACTATAACATTATAAACTAGACGTTATTACAAACTGATTGGTACCAGTCGCATGTTTCTATGATAATTTACGGCAAAATTAGGTGGGGGGGGGTAGCGTTTTTTTTGGGGGGTGACTGTACAGTTAAAGCAATGGATATAGGAACAATTCATCTTGTCATGCTGCAACGTACTTGTTTGGAATTAAAATACCGTCTTGACATTATGCGTTCTTCGAAGGGTTTTCATTTGGAAATACTCAAAGAAAAAAAAATTGTGTTGTTTTGTTCATAGCTGCAAAACTTTTTTATTTTTAGGTATGAAAAATTTCTGTTTCTTTTCTAATACCATATCAATACAGAAATCTTCATAGTATTTTGGAACAATCTGTTGTGATTCAATACTATATATATTATTATTCAAAAAGATTGGTAACAAAAAAAAAAATCATATTACTCAGTTTCAGTTGATTTACACCTATTATTATCCTTATTTTTAACCCTTTCATGCGCGGTGGGATATATTTTATACCACCAAATTTCACTTCTCAACTGCAAGAATTCATCCCAGAAAATTTTTAGAAAAGGCCGATTTTTTTTAACCTTAAAATTCAAAATTTCTTTTACTTTAATTTAGTTCACGAATTCAAGTGACAGTGTAATTTAAAGGATCATGAATTGTCTTGCGTCGGAAAGGGTTAAAGTAAAAATTTGATGTCAGATGGGTTTCATTTCGGTTAAACAGTTTGATTTCAATCTAAATGTGTAAGCCGTTTTAAAGTATCAACGCTACGCAGAGTAGCGGCTGCAAGACCATTTAATAAAGACTATCCAAGTGTAGCGTAATGTGAGTTTGAAATCAAAATATATAATACATAATCTGTGAAATTATTTTGGTGTAAAACTTCAGCAAAAAAAAAAAAAAAAAAAAAAAAAACTAAGACCGTAAATAATTGCTTGTTTACTTTATATTTTTGATATAGTTAAACATAAGCTTCGTGATTTAAATACATAAGATACACCGATATCTAGTTGACAGCCATGGCTAAAGAATTAAAATAAACATAAGTAACAATAACCGCTGCAATTTTTTGTTTTTCATACGTTACCTGTAAAAGTGTTTTTTATTTTTTATTTTATTTTATCTCATTTTCTTAATTTCCTTTCCTTTATTTCTTTATCTTCATATTTTATTACTTATTCATTTATTTTGTATTTGTTATTTGAGCGCAGCAAGTGTGTTCGATGGCTGTCGCTGTCGAAGGTATTACCAAGGGGTTTTTAAGTATTTTAATTACAGTTTTCAATTCACTTTAGAGAAAGAGTGAATAATCACCCATGAATAAAAATGTTGAAGATCTCGTAAATGTGTAATTTATTGAAAAACAGACACTTTCGCTTAAAGAAAATCCTATGCATTAATTTGGTGAATTTAGCACTTAGAGTTTTTTTTTACAGGAGCACAAAGAAAAATTCTTTATCATCATGGCCTATAGGCCAAATTTTTAAAAGTGTGATAGCGTCTACACGCCTTATTAATCTGAGCAAAAATTTTTTACACATGTTATAGGTCACAGTTGCACCAACTGTATAGATTTTGGTAAATTTAGCACTTACAGTTTTTTTAGAGGGACACATAGAAAAATTCTTTATCATTATAGCCTATGAGACCAAATTTTTAAAAGTGCGATAGCATCTAAACGCCTTATTCACTTGAGCTGAAAATTTATATGAATATTATAAATCACTGTTGCATTAACTCTAAGCATTTTCATGAATCTAGCATTTATAGGTTTTTACAGGGACACAACGAAAAATTCTTTATCATTATGATCATGGGCTCAAAGTTCAGTAGCGTTAAATAAAAGATCGTGTAATATATGGAGAAAAATACTCAAACACTCTATTATGGTTTTCTCTCTTTTGTTTGTTTAACACCTCCTCTTTCTTTACTTTATTTACTGTAGGAAATACTGCTAATTACTCAATGTTCGGAAAGTCGAGTGGAGTCACTCCAGATTTTTTAATTAAAGAAGTATTTGCAATAATACTTTTGAATTAAAAGTGTCCAACTCGATATAAATTTTATTGTATAAACTAACAATGACAAGCTTCATTTGCAAATAGTTATTAATTGTTAGCACTGTAGTTTCCTGCTTTTTTCCTACAGATTTCAAAGCAGTCGGTGTATTTTATGCAGTCAACAACACTTACAGCTACTAGTAAAACTTCAAATCCACCTACTACAACATGTGTTTACAGGAAAAATGAAAACAACTAACAAAGTGTTAGGGAAAAAAACAAAAAAACTTTCAATAATATGTGTAGAAGATTAGCAGGAACCCATTTTTACTTTCTCTTACCCATAAGGTAGAGAAAGTATTGTTTTTGGATCAAAATTTCGAACGCGAGATTTTGTTATATTTACATGTTTAGAGGTCCCCTGAATACGAAAATCATGTTTTTAGCAAATGGTCTGTGTGTCTTAATCCGTGATAGAGAGCCACTGCAATATGACGTGCGTTTTGTTTACATCTTAAGGCAGAGTTTGTGCGTAAGATAGTGTTGAGCGAGGCTCCGCAATCCCAGCCTTAATGATCAAAATCTTTTACTGGCTATTTGTTCACATTTAAGATGATATGTATTAATTATTTTTTCATCCTACAGCCACACTTTAAAAAATAAATCACTATATTTAATTTGTAGAAGTAAATATTTCTAAGATTAAAATATGTAAGAATGTCTCAACTTTTTAAAATTTTATTTTTTCCGAAAAAAAAAAAAAAAAAAATAATAATAATAATACTAATTTTAGATTAAAATCATGTAATTTATATAACACAAGATAAATGTACGTTTGGTGTCGCTATCTATTGACGATATTATGAATTATAACCAGGAAATTAAAGTTTAATAAACACATATATATATATATATTCTTTCCTTCTAAGAGTGAGGTAGCAATATATCTTTGAAACAAACTTCACACAGTATGGCTTTCCTCCGATGTTATGCATGTATATATATTTATACTCTGTCCGGTGACAACTGATAGCGAAAATAAATAAAGCAGCGCGATTCTTGGCGATACTGTTAAATGAACGGCGTTGGACTGAAGACAAACGGCGTTCTCTCACAATTGAGCAACTTCTTTCCTCGTTCGTTTTTTTCGTAGCGTTTTTTTTCCTTTCTTCAGGTGTTTATTGAGAATTATGGAAAATGAAAGGATAAAATAAATTCCTCGTACAGAAAGATAAATGCAGTAAACCCAGGAAATAGTTTTTACCCACCTGTCACAAACTATACTCACTTAAAAGGCAGAAAAAGCTCACTTTCGGTCAATAAAAACAGAATCGCCTATTCAGCGAGAAAACGTAAATGTGTCAAACTTTGGTGAAAAAACAGCGACCCTTTATGTTTACTTTCGCTATAAGTTTTCCGCGAACAGACTAAATGTTTTGAGAAAAAATTTCACAACAGATTTCACTTATAGCATTACTGCTGTTTGAGAATGTGAATGTATATTTTGATCACTTTTATTAGACAGTTGTTTAAAACAATCTGCCAGGAGCTATCACTTTTTTTAACATTTTGTACGATTGAGTAAATGTTTATTCAAACTATCTTTCCGAAAATACCTTATAAAAAATTTTACACATTGGGCTTTTCTCCTGTATGAGTACGTAAATGTTTAAGTAGGTTTCTTTTATCAGAAAACTTTCTAGAACATATTTCACACACATGTGGCTTTTCTCCTGTGTGAGTTAACAAATGTGTATTGAGACTACCTTTTTGAGAAAAACCTTTAACACAAATTTCACACACATGTGTCTTTTCTCCTGTGTGAATGCGTAGATGTGTATTTAAATCACTTTTAAATGTGAATCTTCTAAGACATGTTTCACACTCATATGGCTTTTCTCCGGTATGAGTACGTAAATGTTTAAGAAGGTATCTTTTTTCCAAAAACTTTTTAGAACATATTTCACACACATGTGGCTTCTCTCCTGTGTGAGTTAGCAAATGTATATTGAGATTACTTTTTCGAGAAAAACCTTTAAAACAGATTTCACACACATGTGGCTTTTCTCCTGTGTGAATTAACAAATGTGTATTGAGACTACCTTTTTGAGAAAAACCTTTAGAACATAATCCACAAACATGTGTCTTTTTAACTGTGTGAATGCGTAGATGTGTATTTAAATCACTTTTACAAGTGAATCTTTTGAGACACGTTTCACACTGATATGGCTTTTCTCCCTTATGAGCACGTAAATGTTTAAGTAGGTTTTTTTTATGAGAAAACTTTTCAGAACATATTTCACACACATGTGGCTTTTCTCCTGTGTGAGTTCGCAAATGTGTATTCAGATTACATTTTTGAGAAAAACCTTTAGAACAAATTTCACACAAATGTGGCTTTTCTCCTGTATGAGTACGCAAATGTTTAATCAGATATCTTTTAGTACAACATTTTTTAGAACATATTTCACAAACATGTGTCTCTTTTCCTGTGTGATTTCGCAAATGTTCATGAAGAGCACTCTTATGAGAAAAACGTTTAGAACATATTTCACATACATATGGCTTTTCACCTGTGTGAATTCGCAAATGTGTATTCAGGCTAGCTTTTTGAGAAAAACCTTTAGAACAAATTTCACACACATGTGGCTTTTCTCCTGTATGAGTACGTGAATGTTTAAATAGATATCTTTTATTAGAAAACTGTTTAGAACATATTTCACAAACATGTGGCTTTTCTCCTATGTGTGTTAGTAAATGTGTATTGAGACTACCTTTTCGAGAAAAACCTTTAGAAGAAATTTCACACATAGTGGCTTTTCTCCTGTGTGAATTCGTAGATGTGTATTTAGATGTCCCTTTTCAGAAAAAGGTTTAGAACACACGTTATGCATGTATGGCTTTTTTCTGTCAGTGCATGCATTTATATGTATTTAGGTGTGCCATTTCTGATCATCCTTTAGAACATAATACTGACAACTATGACATTCAAGGGTTTTAATTATAAGGGTTTTAAGTTCGTTCTATGTGCATTCAATACTTCTTCAGTGCTTCTTTACAGTTTATTTAACTGAATACATTTTAGAAATGTACGGTTTTTTCAATAAATGTACTTAGATATTTTTTACAGAAAATCTTTTAAATCATACATCTTAATTACATCAATTTAACTAAGTACGTCATTAAAGCTAAAAGAAAGAAATTAAAAATTTGCTTCTTATATTTAGCTTCTTTTCCTTTTCATGGAATCAGTAATATTTATTTCCATATTGAATTTGGAAGAATTTCTATATTGATTTTTAAAATATGCATTGCAGATAATTTTTTTTTAAAGTTTTTTTAGGATACTTGCCAATTCCTCTAGGTGAACGTCACAAATTGTTTCTGTTTTTCATATAACTATGTTTAATTTCAAAAACCTGCCTTCATCGAACTGGCTTTAGGTTAGACTCATAGAATATTCTCAAATTATGTTAGAAGCAAATGGTTTCTTCATCGATAATATTATCCATGCATCAAAACAAATGAATTTTTTGACAAATGATTTTACCACTGTTTGAATCATTATAATAAAAGCGAATGGACAATATTCCTGTGACGTCACCGTAGGTAAAATCGCCGAACACGTGGCCGATATTTTGTAAACAAATTAGATTCAAGATGCCATTTTATTGTTACTGTACAACCGCGATAAATTGGCACTCGAATCACGTGTTTTCAGATGAGTCCATTAATGAAATAAGGTGAGAGGTTGTGTTTCCATCGTAACACAGAGTAGAGTGGCTTCCAGATTTGGCGTTGTTAGCCCGTTTCTTAGTGTGAAATTATAATTTGAAGTTGTTGATAAACTTAATGTTTGGAGGTATTTTTAATTACTATTTAAAAGATGTGTTCGGAGGTACTATTGTTTACAAATTTTAAAGTTTCGGCGATCAAATAACATTCAAAAAGAAATTTTGATTTTTTTAAATAAAGTAATCTTAATGGCTTCCGAGAAGTAATTTTTAAGTACAATCATTATCAGCAGAAATGGATGAAAGAAGTAACTTAATTAAACTTTAAAAAAGTTTCTTTCTACAATGTATGAAATAAAAGAAATCATGAATCATGAAAAAAAGAATCATGAAAGAAACCATTGCAGTTTTGATAAAATAAACATTAAATTAATTATTGTAATTGTCATTAAATAACATGACATAATCATATAATGGTTGTAATAAAAGTAGAAAGGAAGAAATTTAATTAATCACGATAGTTAATATTTACAAAACATTCAATTATGATATATATTTAGATTTAAATAGTTGAACTAATCATGATAGTGAATATTTACAACAACAAAAAAAAAAAAAAAAAAAAAAAAAGGAACTGTTTTACGTATACTTCGAGAAGTTGAAAGCAAAACGAGTAAATTTTAGGGATTCAATTAATTTAAATACTAGAAATAAACATACATGCGAATACAAATTATAAGCAATGTTTAAAGCTATTTTGTTTTATCGATTTTCTGCATATCCGATAAAAAAATTATAAGAAATAATTAAAACAATATTTAAATTGTCAAAAATTTAGCAATTTTCTACTGAATTAGCAACAATAGACACTTTGACTGTTCGTATTGGTGCCAAAGAAGCTGGTAAGTCAAAGAATTGTTTGGCGAAAAGAACTGCCGCCAAGCATCATTTGCATTTCATTCGGCCGCCCCTTCTTCAAAATGAACTATTCCAAGGTCGTATGCCTTCTTTTCGCGGTTGTACAGTACGCATACCATTTTTCTAAATATTTCTGCAGTGAAACTTAATAATAATGTTAAAACAAGAACAAAAGAGAAATGTAAACAACTAAATCGAATGATAAAGTTAAGACTATTCCATATCGTAACATTACAGAACATTTTATGTATACACACACACACATATATATATATGTAATGAATTAAAGATTAATAAGAACATTTTATACACACACACATATCTATCGACATCAAAGCTTAAATAATTAGAATTTCAATCAATTAAATAAAGGAATTTAATAAATGGAACATCCATTTAAATTTGTTAACATCGCCACAGTTCACATGGCAACTTTTAATATTACATATGTTGATTAATATTAAAGTATATTACTAAAACTGGATTAAAAATAAAACAAAGGTATCACTCTATCACTCTTACTTCAATTTCATATAATCTGTAACTCTTATAAATAATATTGCAAGATAAAAATTTGAAAGCCACAATGCTTTGTTATGGTAGAGTTGAGGATTGTTTGCCTATCCAGCTGATATTCTTGTAGCCTCGAACCCAAAGTGGGAATATGGTCCATTGGCTTCCATCTGTGATCAGTCTACAGAAAAATCAACAGCACTCAGAGACTGACATGTGATGACGTCACTGGCCGTCTGGATTAAGGTAAGGCACCTATATATGAGAGCAGGCGCATCCGACATATTTGTGCCTATTTTTTTTGTACCCAGGCACGGAATGTACCCGAGCCGCATTACGCTTATCTTACATTAATCCGCCTAATCACTGTTTTCTGAAATATTTGACTGAACTATGTTTTCATTAAATACTTTTGTTTTAAACATAAAAACGCGATGAAATTATTTTCTGATTTTAAACGCAAAAGGTTTTAAATAACTGATACAGTTTCAATACCTTGGAACTCTTTATCGGCGTGGAAGCTTATCTTTCGTTGTCGTCTGCTTGCACGCTTCCATCTATTTATCTACGTTTGATATCATTTTTTTGTTAAAATTGCCTTACTGTGGGTGGATGTACCGCTATTAATTGTTTTAATCATTCTCGTAAAAAGCACAGAATCCATTAAATTCCCTGCTGATCCAACTAAAAGAAGATTTTGGACCATTAATTGTCAATTGTCATGGAGATGCATGGGTACCGAGCCGTAACGCTCAACTTTGCAGTGTAAGTATATTTTATTTTATTTTAAACGTTATGAGTTTCCTTTATACATTTACAAATAATGTTAACTTGTACCTAAATTGTTATAGTTTACATATTCAGTTGAATGAGTACCCTTAAATTGTTCAGAAATCAATTATAGAAATCTGAGTGTCGAACACTGTTTATACATGTTGGCGACGTTTCAGTTATCGCCAAATGCAATTCTAGTTTTGTTTTGAAATTTTTATAAAAGGCAGTTTTAAGCTTTGGTTTTATTTTAAACTAGCAGGCTTTGCCCGCTTCGCTGGACACTAAACTTAAATGAAGTCTCAAAATACCATATCTTTATTAATAACCTAAGTTCTCGCTGTGATTGGTAGAGGTTTTCTCGCTCGCAAATTAAGGACTCTGGGTCTCCACTGTCTTCGGCACAACTTACTCACTTTTTACTTCCCCTTCCTCAGCGGTGAGTTCGAAGTTTTGCAAAATCACACTAATGTACATAATGCGTACACTTAATCAATATCCAGTCTGGGTCCCCACTGCCTTCGGAACACACTTCTTACTTCCCCTTCCTCAGCGGATGAGTTCAAAGTTTCGCAAAACCCCACTAATGTACATAATGCGTACACTTAATCAATATCCGCGCACAAAAGTTCGCCATTCTAAGATAATTCAAAGCGAATTCAAACGGAAAAACATGTTTTTACACATGTTTATTGGGAACAACTTCAGTATAACCCCACAACGATATTTGGCGATTTTTTTTGTTGGCGCTTATGGCTAAATCATAAATCATATATGATAAATGATAAAATCATAATCTAAATCATAAGATCAAAAATCCAAAATAAACAACATATTAGGCTGCATATTATATCGCAAACAGTCCAGAACGACATCGTTATCCTTCAAAACGGCGCCAAAGAAAAATCGGCAAATTCAGCTGTGGGGTTATAGTAAAGTTATACCGTTTATTGACCTCCGACTCCGAGAAGGTGTGTGTGTGGGGGAATTTCGAATTTCGTGAAATCCAGTTACAATAAGTGCCGGATGCAAACAAACAATTTACGCACCAAATTTCGTGACCACAGAAGTCTTTAATAGAAAATATTATAAATAAATAAATACAAAACGCACAGCTTTAGTATGGGAACCCTTTGGTGACTTTAAATATTTTAAGCCATTTCTGCGATGAACTGAATTGGCTATCTCAATTGTGCAATTAAAGATCTTGGCGAGAAACGTCCGAGCTACTTCGGTTCCGAATTTCAAATTTTGCCAAAGGGATCCAATAGTAAAGCTGTTCCATATCGAATCTGGTTTGAAAACGGAAAAAGGGTAAAATAAATTAGAAATATCAGACCTATATTTATAAATTTGATACCGAATGAAAGGGGCGATTTTTCTGAATCCAGGGGTTCAAACAGTTTTTCGATGCGACAATTAGATTTTTAAAAAATAACTAAAGTATGAAATTTAAGTGGCAACGGAAAAACGGATAAAATGAAAAATAAATTAGAAATATCAGACTTCTTGTTACAAATTCAGTACCAAATGAAAGGGGTGATTTTTCTGAATCCTGGGGTGTAAACAGTTTTTTGATACGACAATTAGATTTTTTAAAATTAACTAAAGTATGAAAATTAGATGGCAACACTTCATTTCAATCTTTTCATAATTTGTAGTCCGAATCACGCGAATAAAAAAGTCTTTAACTTAAAAAATTATTTTTATATTTTATTTTTCCATTCAAAGCGTTTTAGTGAAAAAATATTTATGGCGCATGCACAGGCGTTTTTTACCCATAATTCAAAAACTATTCATAATTTTGAAAATTTCTATAGGTATAATTTTAAGTTGGGTGAAGACCTAAGTTTCTGCCAAGCGCCGTTGAATTCCGTCCAGCCGTTCTCGAGTGATGCCCGGACAAACGTGATTTAGTCTTTTACCCCTTAGGGGGGGAATGGGGGGGAATTTCTGAAAAGTTGATAGATATAATTTTAAGTTGGTAGAAGACCTAAGTTCCTGCCAGGCGCCGTTGAATTCCGTCCAGCCGTTCTCAAGTGATGCCCGGACAAAAAACGCGACATTCGGACACGATGACACACACACACACACACAGGCAAAATTTTCTGAAGTCATTTTCGGCTTTCATGGGGTGTGAAACGTGAAGATATCGCAAAATTTTTCGATTCCGACAAATTTACAGACAAAAGTCTGATTTTATTAATATAGATATGTAATGAATTTTAAATTAAGAAAGTTATTTAGTGCTGTGAATCCGAAATAATTATAGAAATGCATACATTTTTCTTTTTTCCCTTTTCTTCTTTTTAAATTTATTAAAACATTTATTGTTTATAATGATATGTCTGTATATGTGAGTATATATATATATATACGCGTGTGTGAGTAAATTTTTGAAATGATAAAAAATGTTACGTCTATTTTATTTGAAAGTCAAATTTTAAACAGTGTTATTATTTACAAATATTATTTATTTTTGCAGTATGTTTTCTTTTTAATTGCTCTAAAAGACATGATATTTAAAAAAAAAAAAAATTCGGTAACTCATCTCGCATCAGACAATGTTACAAAATTCTCAATAGCAAGCATTTTATATTTTCTGTCATTAAAAAAAATTGAAATAGTGTTTATTTTACACTAAATAATTGCTAATTTAATAAGTATTTTGCACCTAGTGCTTTTCCAATAAACACATACATATCTATATTATACAATGTGGAAACTAAATTTGAAGTACACATGATAAAATTCCATGCTAAAGTAAAATAGCTTTCATGTCTAAGATTCTTGTTTGCAATCAACATGATTTTTTCAGTTGTACTTCATAACATAGTATTTTATCCTTTTTACAATATACATATTAAATAGTCATATTCTGATTCTGAATGCTAAAATTTCATAACTAAGACCTTCCAAATTGTCCAGCTATAATCTAATGGGCTTTTTATGGAAGGATAATTTTTTATTTATTTATTCTTCCACTTCCACTCCTTACAATATGCAATCATTAGTTTTACATAATGCTACAAATTCCAGAGTTTTCCTTATGTAGAACTGTTTCACGTCTCATAAATTCAGGTTCAAAGAATGTAATTGAACATTAATTTATCTATGAAGTGAAAGTGTACATGAATTGCAAGTACTTTAATAAAAATTGGATTAATATTGCTTACATATGGCTTGTAGTTTTACAAATGATTTCATTCTTTTTCTGCCTATTTATTTGCATTTAGTGTAAGTAGTATACTATGCCAAAGCTATTTTCATCCTCTCCCGTAGAAAAAAAAAAAAAAAAACTCGAGAATTACCATTTTTGTAATGTTTTGTAATTGAAAGATTTTCATTAGTTTTATCTTTTTGTACAAGTTTAATTTGTGAAATTTTTATTTACCCAGTGCATTAAAAATTTATTTAGTTGATATATGTCAAAAACATTATATAAATTCAATATTTTGTGTTTTCATATAGTAAGAATAATGAGAAGACTAGTTTTTAGAATTGTGTGTCTGTGTTTAATGCAATAAATTATTAATGTCTTTGAGAAATAATTCATCAAATTAATAAAATGTAAAGCGATTAATAATTATAATTTTTTTCTTTTCTTTAGATTTCTAAGGTAACAAACAAATTACGTCTTTTCTCTTTTTTTTAATTTTTTTATTTAATGTAGTAAAAACAAACTGAAATAATTCAAATTGGAAAAAGCATTGTATAACTGATTATCTATATTAAAAATATAAGTATTACTACTTATTTTAATTTATTGAAGTTATTTTAGCACAGGCGTGAAACTTCATATAGTACGTATAAATAATTTGTATGTTTATTTTTGTAGGATCATTAGACCAACAAGGATTAAAAGCGAATTAGTAAACAGAAACCTGGATCATTGTTGCAGACTCGAACAATGTACCACAAGTGAGTACATACATTTTCAGTTGTTAAGATATGGCATAATTAATATTTTTTAAATTGTGATATTGAAATAGTTATGATTTATCTTTAAAAATAAAGAGAAGTGTCGCACACAAACACACATACATATGTATATATAATGAATATATTTTAGAATATTGCACAGTATATGTGTTGTAGTCAGTGTATTTAAAAAATTTAAAAGTATAATAAGTAAAAATAAAATAATAAATAAAATTGCAATTAAAATTTATTTCTTTTTTAATACTTATATATGTATATTTGCATGCTTAAGATTTTAAAACGTTTACTATCTTTTGTAAAGTTTTATTATTATTTTTTTTTTAATTTGGTTATAAATAATAAGATTTATTGAGTTAACAGATGAAGTAGGTATTTTAATTTATGTAGAGTCATTATATCAAATGAACATACCTTTTCTCTCTTGAATCCTTAGATTTGTGCGAGACTTGTTTTTTGATCAGGGTTCTCATCAGAGGTAAAAACGTGAAGAATTTCTCACCCTTATTCCGAAACAAAGTGAGATTTTTTAAGAACAATTTGAGAACAGAAACACACATTAAAAAATTCTGGATTAGTCTAAACTGCTAATGGTGTGTAATTTTACAGCTGTTTGGCATAATTTAAATGTCATTTAATTATTTAAATATGTTAATTTATTTTCACTTATCACATTTAATTAGTAAATATGCTGATTTTTCTTTTTTTTTTTTTTTGTGTGTGTGTGTCTTTCATTAATGAAATAAAATGTAATTTTCTTTGTCATGTTTTTGGAGAACTTTAAATAATCAAATTCAACTTTAGTGAAGAGTTAATTTAAATTTGCTGGTTTTTGTGAAAGGTGAAAAGTTTTTCATTTTAAGATTGTTGATTTTTATGTATGATCTGTTTTCGTGCATAAAAGTTTAAGTAAAATGACCCAAGAAGAGTATGCAAATTCCTATCAATGTTAAATTTATTTTTGTGTATGTATGAGGGGGGGGGGGTGATGCAGATTCTTGCACTTTAATGGGAATCTTTGTTTGATGAATATCTGAAGAGTTATCAAAAGAAATCACTACTAATTTTCTTTTAATAGTTTTCATTTAAAAATTATCAATATTAAAGTTTTCTTTAAATTAAATTTTGAATTAAAACTGCTTAATTAAACTGGTTCAAAACTTAACCAGATATGTATTTTATTTATACATCATTTTAAAAACATTTAAGAGCTGTAATTTGATGCATAATAATACAAAATTTACAAAAGAAAAAAAAAAATCATCCATATTTAAATTTCTCTAAAAGAAATATTTTTTGGACTATCAAAAATTTCACAAATTTACTATAGTCCTTTAAAATTTCCCCTAGTTGCTTTTAGGATTATTATGAGATCAAGTGATCAGGAAAGTAAAGATTATATTTGCTAGAAAACTTTGAAGTGTTTTTCAATATTCACTTCTACAAACTTTTTTTTTTTCAAATTAATTTGTAGGATACCTCCCTCCCCTACCCTCAAGCAAATTATTTGTTTACTTTTTTTTCTTTTCCATGATAATCTCTAAAATGCATGTAGTAGTCAGTGGCGCACCTAGAAATGAGTTTTGAGGGGCCCTGAGTTGAAGAGAAAAATACAGGGATGAGATTTTTCATCTGATTTCATCTTTTTTGTAAATTTTTCTTTTCAGCTTTCTCAACCTTTTCTGTGATTTTGAAGTACATTTGTTACACTAGTTAATTTAAACTTGAATGAATACAAAATGAGGATTAAAAAAACTTATTTATTACTCTAGTATAATAGATTTTGTCATAAAAATGCTAGTATTTGATTTTCTTTATGTACAGTTACAGCTTTTTTGGCTTTTTGCTAACCTCATCCCTTTGGGGGGGGGGGGGGGGATATGAATATACTCATATAAGCAGAGAACTATTAAACTTTGAATTTAGGCAAAACTAAATATTACTTTGGGACACACTTTCAGTTGTAGAAAGTTTTCCACTTACAAATAAAAACTCACTAAGTCTAAGGAACATGATTCAACGAGGATTTTTTTAACAAAACAGTATTAAGTGTTTTTTTTTTTTAATATATAGTAATTTTTGCTAGTGCTCAAATAATTTTTCTGCCAATTGTACCATGTTTGCTTTAGCTATGTATATTTTCCATATTTCCAAAAGCAAAATGAATAAAAGAAGAAAAAAATGAAGATTCCACTTGACTTTACAAACATTTAGTAATTAATGACAGGTTTGAAATGCATGGCAGTAACGTAATTTTACTTTCCTTTATCAATAGCACAATATAAATATGTTACCGCTAAAGTCCAGAAATCAGTTAATCTGTAGATTAGCTAGGTAATCTGCACATTAACTAGGGTGATCCGTTAAAGTGCTGAAGCTTGTTTCATTTCTCAAATTACCTTGGTAATCGACGAATTACCTAGATAATCTGCACATTACCGACTAGACACTCATTAATTTCTACATTATATTCTAGGCACTCGTTAAAGTGAAAATAAGATCTTTGATGGAACAACAGCAATGTTTGCAATCACGAACTTTATTTTCCCAAACAGATTGAGTCCAATTATAACAACCCAGCAAAACGTATACTGCTGGGCTCGTTATGGCCTACTGCTGGCATCCTGCACATGCCATCAGTTACCGGTTGCCCCATATAAATTCAGCAGCGGGCCGTTTGTGGCTGCCAGCAGTGATGGAAGGCTAAAGAAAAATGGTCGGTGGCCCAGAAGTGGCATAAACACAGTTGGCCTTATGCAGGCTATCACGACACGGCCAACATCATGTTTTTCATGTTGTGGCCACAAATTATTAGGCCATAACCAATTTGTATGCATAGAGGGCGCTGTGATTCTTTTTCTGTTGATTTGAAATTCCCTCGCTGTCCGCCATTTCATACGAAGTTCTTCTTCGTTGTTGTAGTCTGCGGGTGCGGGTGCGAGATTGAAAATCTCGTAAAAAGAATATATGAGTAAGTAATTCAATTGTTAATTTGTTTTTGTATTATTTTTTAAATACTATTTTTTTTTAAATGTTTGACTCTAAAGCTATTGTTATAACAAAATGATTTCTAGAACTATATAACAAATATCCAGTTGATCCGTTTTAGTAAATTATGATAGTCGCCAACTTTCTAGTATTTTATTATTGTTATTATTATTTTAATTGATTTAATAAAATAAAAATTATGGATCTTAATTGGACGGGAGAAAGTTATTAGAACACTTATAACTACAGTTTATGTTTTATTTATTTTTTCTTCCTTCAGTGTAGTTAAGAAAAAAGCATTAGATTCGGGAAATTTTTCGACATCCGGTTTTCGATAGATTTTACACGTTTTGGGTTGTTCTGATGAAAATAATTTGAAAATTGTCTGTCTGTCTCCTTTGTGTCTTAAAAATTTATGAAAGTGATAGTAGTCTAAAAAGTTTACTTCTTCCGCGTTTTTTTTTTTTTTTTTTTTTTTTTTTTTTATGTACAAGCATCGCTTCCTTCACCCCTGAGGGAGAAGTATACCCAGATAGAGTAAATTTCCATTATGAGTGTTCTTGGAAAGAATTCGCCAGTATCTTTAAACGAACGATTATATTATACACCTGTGATATTTTAAAGCAAATTTATTGATTTTTTAATTTTTGACAAAAACTAATATGATGTGGCACCACAAAACTTTCTTCTATATTTTTTATTATGCAAATTCGCGTAGTGCAAATAATTTGTTAAAATCATTTTCCTGAATGCATGCAAATGATTTTCATTTTAGAACAGTGTTTCTCAATAATAATGATTTAAAAAAAAAAATCAATTTTGTGCCAACTTCTGAAAAAATGCTTTCTTCTACATCTTCTTGTTTTTTTTTTTTTTTTTTTTTTTTTTTTAATAATTTATAACTTTGTTTTAATTTACCACAAATTTAATTCAGTCATTTACTTGAAAGTTATTGATGAGTTTCTTTTGAAAAATACCAGCATTGAAAATTTATCCCCTCATGGGGAAGGGCGAGCGATTCTTCAACTTATACAAAAAAAATTTCCTGGTTTGTAGTTAGTTATTTAAATATTTATTTTTTAATTCATAATAAAAAATAATAATTATCATTTATTTGAAATCATTTATGTAAAATTTCTTCCTATACTGTGTCATATTGAAAATTACGAAGAAGTAGAAATATAGAGCCATGTGTTGAGTGAATGATCCACAAATGTAATCGGGAACGATTTTAATCAAGTTTGGTTAAATAACAAATTTGGTTAAATTTCGTCCGTTGGTTCGTGAGATACAGCGACCACAATTTTTTTATACACACTTACAGAGTGAAACTTTCTAAAAATGGTCAAATCGTGTTCAGGAATCTCAAAACATGCAAATACTTCGAAAACCGAATGTCGAAAAATTTCTTCATACATACATATATATATATATATATATATATATATATATATATATATATATTACTATAAAATGGATTTTCTTTCGAAATATTGTACTTCTTTTAAATGAAAATCGCCTATCTCCATCATAGAAAATAATTTTCATAAATAATAATTTTAATATGTAATTTCTATAAATTATTGTAGGAAAATAAAATAAAAAGTGGTTGCCATAACAAACTGTTTTATTTTATTTATTTATTTATTATTATTTTTTAAATGCAAGTTTGAAAAATAATTTCACTTTTACGAAACTGAAATATTTTCCACCTCAATTTCCCGTAACGTATAAGAATATTTTGTGCATCACTGTTAAATGAACTACAAATATTTATTTTATCATTTTTGATCGGAACCATTTCTTATTGCATCTATAAAATTTATGTTGATCTGTATTTTAGCGTTGTATACAGATTTTTTCTTGCGCTGATAAGAAGTTTCTCTTAAACTGTAATGTATCCAAATTATTTTATGCATTTTTATACTGAAACCATTTGTGTTACCTGTACAACTTTTTATGACAAGCGTCCTATAGTAAATCTCGAAAACCTGTATAACATATGAGTTTTATGGAATTCTAAAAATATTTTTTAAATAGGTAATTGGCAGATAAAACTCTCAAATATTTACAACTACAAAGACAAATGCACTCTTCTTTTTCTCCCTAATTCCGTTATCTTTTTACTCAACCGAACGATAATTTTTTTTTTTTTTTTTCTTTCAGCTGAAACTGTATTCCCTTCTTTTACCCTTTTCAGAATCTGCTTTCCAAACCTAATGAAAATAAATTGGCATAGGTCAAATGCGTTCAAATAACGTCATCTGTATAAAACTGCAAAATCATCTTTCGGTATCGCACGTCGAAAAATTATTCACTCAAGGACATTGAAGAGAGTTGGGGAGGGAGTTAAGATTCCATTGGACTATCAACAACACGAAAAAGTTCTTTGTGGCGGCCTGGTTAAGTTTGACAGCTGTGTAATTAATTCTAAATAGCCGATTTCTCAGTGATAATTTCTGTGGTTTCAAATGTGCGACTTTCAAGATAAACACACAGAGAGAAAAAAAGAAAGCTTGATCATCTGCCTTCCTAAAAAAATTATCAATTGGGAAAAGAAAAATATTCAAGATTTTCTGGATACTTAAGAGTTATAATAAAAAAGCACCACAGAATTGGTGTTTAAAAGTAATAAGAGTAAACACCATAAAATGTAAGAGCTCGCAACAATCGTTTCGGATGGAAAGAAAACATGATCCTTCATCAAGCAAACGAAGTAGGTACGAGTGCGGCAAACAAAGCGTAAGCGTTGCTACCTGCGTTATGTTTGCAAAATTTTATGGTGTTTGTTCAAAGTATTGTACATGTTACTTGAGAGTATACTCCAATTTCTTAAGAAATCGCACCCTCGGGGGCGTAAGCTAGTTATTAACTAAAAGGGCGTTCGGAATGGAGATGTCCGTTTTTTTTTAATTGCCGTAAATCAGAAAGTGACCTAAAATCCGGAAAAGTCCGAAATCCGGAAAGGCCACGGTACGGACGATTCCAGATTTGAGATTTTGTACTGTAGTAATAAATAGAAAACTTTTTAAATGAACATAATCATTGCCGCCCCTCCCCTCCCCCCCCCCCCCGCCAAAAAAAAAAAAATGCATCAGTTCTTTTAGGTTGAAATAATAACACATCCCTTCGTGAGTTTAACAAAAAGCACGATTGCAGCAAATTACTTTTGCTGCACTCGTGCCCACTTTTTTTCGCCTGATGAAGGGTCTTCGTGCTATTTCAACCGGAAACAATTGCTGCAGTTTTTTATTTTTATTTATTTATTTTATTTTATTTATTTTTTAGTTTATGGCGTTTTTTACAATGCTCTCTTTATAACAATTTTTGTTTTAATATTTTATAATTTTCACTTGTAAAGTTACATTTATTTATATAAGATATTGAAATTTGAACACTTAAAAAAAGAAAAAGAAAAAAAAAAAAACATAAACTCCTTTATACCAAAAGATGTAATATAGAGAAATGTTTGCACTGAAAACAAAAAATTAAACTTTTATGATAAGGAAAATGGATCAACTGAATATTTCCTATATATTGCACTAGAAATCCTGAATTTACAACCATAGTGTATGAATCAAATACTTTAAATAGTATTTAAAAATGAATATGTACAAAATCAAATTAAATATTGGATTCATAGAAAAAACTGGCTGCTATTTCATCAGAAAAAAGAGAGAGGAAAAAAAAAAAAAAAAAGAAAGAAAGAAAGAAAAAGAAAAAAGCATTAATAAAATTAAAGGTATCACCAATAAAACAAATATACTAGCTATAACTAAATCACTGCTGTCCTATTAACGGCCCTCTTCACTTACCGTCTCCGGAAGTCTGAGGCAATGTTATTCTATGGGAAATTTTCTTTACAAATAACTTATTAACAAATACATATTTTTAAATTCTGTTTTCACATTCAGAAAATTCCCAACTGTTAAATTGATGGACCTTTTTTAAAAATGTATTTTTTTTATTTTTAATATTTTATTTTGAATTTGCAAAATGAAAAATTTCACATATTGAAAATTCGTATTTTGCAGCTTCAAAATAAAATATAAAAAAAATAAAAAAATAATTTTTTAAAAAAGGTCTGTCAATTTAACTGTTAGAAATTTTCAGAATATGAAAACAAAATTTAAAAATACGTATTAGTTAATAAGTTATTTGCAAAGAAAATTTCCCATAGAATAACATTGGCTTCGGCTTCCGGCGACGGTGAGTGAAACGGGCCTTTAATGGGAAAATATAAAGGACCAATGAAAACTGCCGGCAGTAATATAATTTTTTATGTTTGCCACAGCTGGCCCACTGCAGGCTGCCAGCAATAACATAGAAAAATTATGTTTGCCACCAGGTAGTCTAGCACTGGCCCACTAACAATTTCCAACCTAATATCGGTTACCAACAGTGGCCCATTACCTATTTTCATCAAACTGCTAGCTGCCAGCAGCGATCCATTCACTGGCCCACTAACTTATTTTTAACTTACTGCAGGCTGCCATCGATTGAATATGGCCTACTGACGGCCGGCGTAACATATTCCCTGCGGCACCGTAACTTTTGCCACCGACGGGCCAGCTGCAGCTACTGTTGGCAACCAGCGCTTGGCCTCGTGTTGGCCGTCATCTGTGGTTTAGCTGGGAATAGGTTCATACTCTGACATTTTATTTTTAAATAGTATGGTTGTAAGATTGACTCCTGAAAAAACTTCTGAAATACGAATTTTTGACTCCTGAAGAAGGGTGTAACACTCCTGAAATTGAACTTACTCACTCCTGATGTAAGGTTTACAATGTTGGCGTCTCTGTTAGTTTAATAATATATAATTATAATTAAGATCTTTCATTTAAAGTTAACTAATTTCTTTTTCCCACATAAGTTGGGGACTTTGCTTGTTTTTGGGTATTCACACGTGCAAATTTACCACATATCATACTTTGGCCTGGTGATTCTAAACCTAAACCCATAATAAAATTTTGTCTACATAGGTTGGAATCAATGTAAAAATTATTAAATTTACATAGGTTAAGGAAGGTTTCCTTTTTTAGGTTTTTTTTACATAATATGTAACAATATTAACTTTTCAATACATGTTACTTAAAGTAGTTTTCATAAGTTTCCACCACTTATACTAATCGCATAATAGGTTAAAGCCTACATTTTCATTTTCTTTTTCCCATTATATTTGTAATTCTGGTAAATGTGGTAATTTTGCACCTGTCAATACCCAAAAATAAGCAAAGCCGCAACTTACATGGGAAAAAGAAATTAGTTTAAATGAAAGATATTAATTATATATTATGAAACTAAGTATGTAACTATTGTTATAATTAGTCGTTCCAAAAACCAAAAATGAAAAGGGGGAAAAAATAAGAGGAACAAAATCAAACAAAAAATTAAAGGGGAGGGAGAAGCAGTGGGGAAAGGAATTGGGGGGGGGGGAATTGAATTTTAACAATATAGAACCGCAAATGTGCAGATTACCTACTTAAAATGCAGAAAACTCTTGATTCCGTGTTTTAACGGGTCATTTTAGTTAATCTGCAAATTAGCTAGGTAATCTGCACATTAATGGATTTCGAGCTTTAATGGTAACACACACACACCCAAAACCTTTTCAAATATGTATATATTTTCTAAAACAACTTCCATGAAAATCTGAGTGGGTTCCAAGGAGATTCCTATGGTGAATCACACTCATTTGATATGACATTACATGGAAAAGGCATGGATGTGTTGTCCCTGTTAGGGGTAGTGATGACTGCCTATTGGGTGCCCTTCAGAAATGGTCATCAATTTGGTACCCCCTCCCATCCCCGGTTCAATGCTTAGTCACAAGTGCTGCATCCGACCTTATATATATATAAACTACGCCACCAATAGGACTTCCCATTATAGTGAATGTCTTCAACATGATGGTGTAATCTGAAACCTTCATCCTTTGCGGTCAGCGATGTATGTCACGTGACAGAGAGTTGAGGACGATTTTTCCATAAGAAAGCACTTATTTTTGTAAGAATTCAAACAAAAAATTCTCCCATTCAGAATGGTATCTCACAAAAGAATTTTTTTATAATTAATCTATGACATTTTAGCTTTCCAACAATGCGTAAATGTAAAGGCTTAAATAAAAAGTCTGTGTACAATACAGAAATTAAAAAACTCAAACCTACTTTCTTTCCTATGGAAAAATCACATAATATTCATTGTCGTGTCTCTCTCTCCTGGTCTACATCACGTGATAATTTCGCTGGGTAAGGTACTTCATGTCGCAGACAGATAATGAGAGGGGATACGTGGTCTATTATATAAGGTCTATGGCTGCATCATTTGGAGGGGAAAAAAATCCACCTCTGGTTAGCGACATCGGCAGTGCTGGAAGTCAGATTATCTTCTGCTTTTCCAATAGCTCTCTTGAGCATGTGGCACTAGTGCTCATCCAGCCTTGCTGCATCGTTGTCATTGCACAAATTATATTGTTTATTCATATTTGCTATTGTTCTGTTTATATGTATGTATATGCACATAATTTATTTCTTTATTTTTAGGAATCTGAAATTAATGTGTTGAAAAATAGAATTGCTGAATTGGACACAGAAAACAAGTCACTTAAAGAGCAACTGCAAGAAATGAAACATATGTTGCAATTTTCCAGAGGGATTCTTTCATCCAAACCTAATAGTTTTCACAAGTTTTGTACTAATATAGACTTTAGAAAAGATGGAAAGAATGTGTTGAACTTTATTATAGATTTAAAAATAATCTACCTAAACCTTCTAAAGTTCCTATGATAGTGACTAACAAAGTTATCACTAATGTATGTATCACAAACAATTTTTACGCACAAAACAAATCCAGGGCTTCCTACGTTGTTATTCTTCGATTTTTAAATTGTTGTTCCTTGCTTTTTGTGTAACATTTTTTTTTTCTGTTTTTATCAATTTATCTCTGTTCCTGATATTTGTAAACTTTTCAAACATCTTATTTTTATTAACAACCACAGTGTCGCAGGCTGGACACCTTGCAGTAAGAAACGATGATAGATGGACCATCAAAATCCTATTTTGGATTTCAAGAGATAAGAAAAAACTGCGGAAGAGACTGCTATCACTGAAGAGATCAAACTGTGAAGTTTGGAAAGGCAAGTTGAAAAGAATTGCAGAATACAGGCCAAATTGAAATCACTTAGAAGAGGCCTTCACAATGCAGTGGATTGATGAAATTGATTTGTCATATTTTGAGCAATTTGAAATATGTGGAACAAATTTGGATATCTGCACTTTGAATAGTATTCAAAAAATATTTAAAATTTATCACACTTTGTACAGTTTAAAAGATGTGGAATAAAAGTAACTAATGCCACAACTAAAACAATTTATTAAAAAAAAAAAAAAAATCATCCTTGGTTTGAAGGATATAAGAAATTAATGGAAAAATGATGATTTAGGAAGGAGAGGGGGAGGGACATAATTGCAACCCAGTGGCAGAAACACAGGAAAAGCGGCTTGCGGACAGTTTTTGTCTGCGCTAATAAAAAAAATTGCCTGCAAATTTTTCATATTTTCGTAAGAATTTGTTTTTTAACAAAATTATGTTTATTAAGCAAATATTGAAATATATTATTTGAAAATTTCAATAGTAAATGTTGTATCTTTCATTTTATTTTATTGTATTAATAAAATATGTACAATTATTGATATATTGTAAGAACATAATTAAAATAAAGAATTCCTGAAAAAGTCATTTTTCTGTGTTTTTATTACTTTTTTTTTAGATATTTCTATAAGCTGAACAGAGAGAATATTTAACTATTGATAATTTGAAATATGGAGGTGTCGAATTTTTTTTTATATATTAAAAAAAAAAAAGGGGGGGGGATAGTGCAAGGGAAAATTAAAGTTATTAATAACAGAAGACTTGGCGTTGGAATATTAAATCCCTAATAAACTACTACGTCAGAAATGTCAAAAGAAAAATATTGCGATGCATACAGCTGTTTCGGTAGCCTTAAGCGTACCGTATTCACTGCAAAAAGAAAGTGCTTCAGTGCTTCTTTTTGCACGGAAGACGGTACGCTTAAAGCTACCGAAACCAGCTGTATGTATTGCAATGTTTTTCTTTTGGCGTTTCTGACATAGTAGTTTATTCGGATTTTAATTAAAGTTATTGTTTATGATATAGATTTTAATCATATTTTCTTATATTGAGTACAAAGTCTCAATATAAGAAATTATAGCTGCTTATTATTCTTTATTATGTTAGTTTATAAAGCATCTTTATGTTATTTATTTATTTATTTATTTTAATTTATTTATTATTATTATTTTTTTTTTTTTTAAGCCAAAAAAAAAAAAAAAAAAAAAAAGATTTTTGACAAAAATTACAAATAGGTTTTACAGACCAAAAATTCTTTAATTGCAGTTAAAAACTAGGGATTTTTAAAAAATTACTTAAAATGGGACTTATTATTATTTATTTAATTTTTTATTTTTAGCAAACTTAGTCTGTGAACTTCAAACGTATTTTCAATGATAAAAGTTTTTTTTATGACTATTAGAGTATAAAAAAGAAAAATATTCCAAATTTTTATCACGGTTTCTCTTAAAAAAAAAAAAAAAAAAAAAAAAAAAAAACTAAAATGAATTCAAGTTTACAGTCCAAAAATATCTAAATTTAGTTCACTTGATTTTAATTGCAGATTTCAATGAAAAGAAATATTTAATTAAACTGAAGACCAACCTTGTCTTGACGTTTAATAACAATGCTTGGCATGAAAATTGCCTGCAACACCATTTTGGCAAATTCTTATGTAAAATGACCTCCTGATTCCGAATAAGACACCCATTTTGCCATCACCCTCTGTTTTTTAGAGACTATTTTTATCGCTTTTTGATGATTTATTGGCTATAAATGTGATTTTATGGGGGGCGGGATTATTTTAACTGTTAAATATCTACAGAGTTCCAAAATTCTTAAACAGGAACATTTGCGGCAAGGGAAAATTTTAGGGGGGGGGGGGGTTGCCACTGAAATTATGCATTACATTACTTATATATTTTAATCTATTATTAATGTTATTAAATAAACACATTTTTTTTTCTTTTTAGGTGTTAAATTAATTATCTTTCATTCTCTAAATCAAATGCATGGTCATAAAATTATCAAACAGAGATAAAAATCGAGGGAGGGGGTAGTGTTTCTAGAAAACAGTGGGTGACTGAGCAAAATGGAAATCGTATTCGGATTCAGGAGGTCATTATACATAAAAATCAGCAAAAATGGTATTAGAGATCGGATTTTTTTTTTTTTTAATTATTATTTTCAGTGCAGTGTAATTTGTGGGCTGGTATTCTTCCAACTGCAAATTAGATTTCATAGAAAAATACTGTTTAACGAAATTAAAGGTTGGATTTTGTAATAAACTAGCTTTACAGCTATAATTTTATTATTCAGCTAGTTAAGATTCCATTAAAACTTGATGTAATTTGCTTATTATCTTAAAAATAATGCTGTAATGGTTAGATATATGATAAATTTTTTGAGTTGCTGAATAATATTGAATTTTCCCCCCTCTATTTAACATGAGAATATATGTGTATATATATATATATATATTATAACATTGGGGGAGGGGGATGCAGATATCTGTTAGATGCAGAGTTTTATGTGTATTACAAAGTAAGCCCCTTTCAGTTTTGTATTTTCATTTTTCACATGATAAAAACTGCGTTTTGTTACAGGTAAAAATAGTATAATCCTGGGCAAGACAGCTTTAAATAAAAATCCCCTGTTTATTATTATATATTGAAAGGGGGGGGGGGGGGGTAAATGCTTTGATATATGAAGGGGATAATGCTTACAGTGATCATATTTAAGTACCTTTATAATGCAGAAGCATTAAAAATTGCTAAAATTATCCTGTTGTGGATTAATTTCTCAAGATGCCTTTCTATTTATCGTCCCCAGAAGCCAGCGCCAGTGTTATTCTGTGGAGAATTTCTCCTCATTATAACTTATTAACTGGTTAATATTTTTTAAATTCTGTTTTCACATTCAGAAACTTAACAACTATTAAGCAATTTATCGCTTTCTAAAAATTATTTTTAAAAATTTTTACTATTTTATTTTGAGATTGTAAAATGCTAATTTTCACAATGTGAAATTTTTAGTTTTTTGAGCTTTAAAAAAAAAAAAAAAAATAGAAAGTGATAAATTGTTTAATAGTTGTGAAGTTCCTGAATGTGAAAAACAAAATAAAAAAATATTAATTAGTTAAGTTATAATGGGGCGAAATTTGCCATAGAATAACATTGGCTTCAGCTTTCAGAGACGATAGGTAGGGAGAGAGTCACCTTAACCCTTTCCTTCCCCGTGATTCCAATTGGAATCATAACATTTCAGATTATCTTTCTTACTATCTAACACTCCCGCTGATTCAAAATGAACAATGTTAAAATCTATATACATTTTCCCACCGAAAAATACCTATATTGGATGACTTCACTATCTTTGTTAATAATTGAAAGTATATTTTACGCTGTTCTGATAATAATATCGGAATCAGTTTCCTGTTTTAGGCAATTTAAGTAAATTAACTGTTTGAAATATTTTTTATTTTATTCTTTAATGTTTATAATATGTATTTTAATTAATTGCAATATGTATTTCTCCAAAATTTTGATATTTTTATTTATTGAAAAAATATGGTTTTTAATGACATCAGTGGTTATATTAAACATAAATAAACACATATCAGTTGCTTTGTTAGCTGTATTAATTCGTACTCTGCTATAACTTCTATTTAAAAAAAATATTTATATACATTACGTTTGAAAAAAAATTATGACTAAATATAAGATTTATTGTTTTATGGAGGGAAAAAGTTGGGAATGAAAGGGTTAATTGAAAAACAAGTTTTTTTTTTTTTTTTTTAAATACTTATTTAAAATCGGTTTTTTTATCTAACTTAAATAAACATATAAATGTAAAAGAAATGTTATATACATTATTACAACATGAACAAAGAATATTCGGAAATATTTGAGGTACTCGAATTGTTCTGTAGAAATACATATATATATAAGCAAGAAAAAAGTTTTTTATCAATGTAAAGAAAACTGTGACTCAAGGAATGTAAAAAATAAATAAAAATAACATTTTAAAAAATTCCTGAAAACTAAAAATGCAATACCATAAAGTAATGTAGAGGGACGATAATTAAAAATATTTTATGAAAATCTATTAAATGTGAAAAATATAATAACACTAAATAATTATTAAAATCCAGTATTCTGTTGTAAAGGGCAGAAAAATAGGATTTTCGAATATTTAAAGTAGAATTTTTTCATAGAATTGTCGTTAATAGAAATACTTGATTAAAATTTTTATTCTTTTTACAGGCATGCACAAAAGATTTTAAATACACTATTTTCTACTATGCAAATATTCAAAATTGAGAAAAAATATTCAAACAACCTATTACACTTTTCAATTTCGATTATTTATAAATTCAGTTGTTCACATTTGGTTAAATGCCGGGTAACTGCAAATTATTCAAATAATTGAGTGGAGACGTTAAGGGACTGATAGATGATATAAATATTTTGGAAACATTATTGTCTTATAATTATAAAAATCTGCACACATAATATACGCATTCATTAAAAAAAAAAAAAAAAAAAAAAATCAGAAATTAATGGAAATTAATTTTTAAAAAGTATTTTTGTTTTCTTTTGCATGCTACTTGCTAACTGATTTTTATTCATTGCCACGATTGTACATTGTTATAGTTTAATTAATTCTAAACATATTTGGATATTAATGTGTAGATTTAAGTTAACTTTTAAAAAATGTTTCTTTTAAATATGTTTGAATGCTAAAAAAAAAATTGCATTAAAATTTCAGCATTCAAACACTAAAGTTGATTTGAACTACTCTGCCATATCCGTTTCAAAAATTCCTTTCATATTATTTTACACAAGAGTGCAAACTAAGGTTTTTGGTGCACAAAAATGTAATCTACGTAGCACCTTACAATAAAGGTTATACATCTATTTGTTGCAATTTTGTACAATAGATGCAGGGATACAGTCATCAGGAAAAATCACAAAAAAGGAGAAAAAGGCAGCACTACCTGTCGGCTCTTATATTCCCAAACTAAATCAGCGTAGTTTTTCACATTGATCACTCAAAAGTATTCAGATGCATTAGGAATTATAACTAGAAATTGCTAGAATTGAATTTTTACATGTTTTAAGTTTTTACAACTCTTTAAAGTATTGTTTAGATAATTGGGATTTCGTTAATCTGTTTGTCTCAGGGTTGCTAGATTTTATCCAGGCTAAGAGTTGGTAGACAGGTAGTGAAGGGTTCGATTAAAGGTCGTGCTCTTAGACCTAATCATTTTGAGTTTTATGTGGTATTCTCCAAAACTTATGTAAATAAAGGCTTAGACTCCTTAGAAAGAACCCCCTCACACACACACACAACAGGCATTCCACTTATGGGCATAGGAACCTAGTGTAGTCATTCGCCTTTAATCTTCACAATAACAATGGATGCTTTTTTATATATATTTTATTAAAAATTAAAAAAATAATAATAATAAATCAGTAACAATTAGTAGTTATTTGGCTCAGGTTTAAATATCAAAACACTTTTAACAATATCTTTGCTTTTTCAGCACATAATTATTAGGTATTAAACTTTAATTTTGTCCGTTGGCTTTTGTAAGAATTTTTCTTATTGCCTAATATAGTTTTCAAAGAACTTGATTTACTTTTTTACAAATTCAAATATAGTAAACTCCCGATTATCCACGGATTATAGAAATCGCGAATAAACGGCAAAAATTCTGAAAAACAGGGACAAATGAGATAAAAAAAAAAAAAAAAAAAAAAAAATGAAAATATTAATAGCACAACAATATATATATATATATATATATATATATATATATATATATTGTACTATTGGATGCAAAAACAATAAAGAAATTACTTATGAGAAGACAAAGTACAATCTGTAAGGTAATTTATGCAGTAAATTGAACAGTAATAATTACAAAATTTTCAATAAGCACCATAAAATGTATTAAACTTGCAATAACAGTTTCGGTTCAAAAAACACACGACCCTTCGTTAGGCGAACAAAGTAGACACGAGTGCTGCAGTCAGAGCAGCAATACACTAATTACACACAAGTACTTAATACTTTAAAGCGCAGGTTCTATTAAATTAGACAGTATTTCACTGCGCTGTATAAAAAATAAAACATAGTTCTTTATTTTATTTATTTATTTTTGGGGAGGGGGAATCACTTATTTGTCTTTCTTCTTGGGAAAGCCCACCAGTGGCCGAACGGTTCTGCGCTCAAAACTGGTTGATGGGAAGTGCCAGGTTCGATCACAGGGCACGCTCATTGACCTAACCGTTGGGAATTTTCCGTGGTTTTCTTCGAAACTCGCAGGAATACGAGCTAGGAGCCCTTAGAAAGACCACTGCGGAAGGTATTCCACTTATATGCCGTGGACTTTAGCGTAGTGAATCGGTCTTAGAAACCCTGCAACAACCTTCTTGAGAAAACACTTTTTCTTGATCTGCGGATAATCGGGAGGAAATAGCAGTTTTTATTTTCATTCCCAATTTCCACAAGAGCAAGAAAATATTTTGTATATTACTATTTAAGAAGTATTTCATTAAAAAAAAAAAATCCATTACTTCTTTATTTTCGATTTTCAGCCAGTTAACTGCACATGAAGATGAGGGAGGGGGGGGGGGGCTTTTAAGGAAATCGATCCTGTATTTACGTAAATTTCGAAGAAAACCACAGAAAACTCCAAAAAGGTAGGCCAACAAGCGCCACTTGGGTTCGAACCTGGCACCTCGTATCTACCAGCTTAAAGAAGAATAACCTGTTGATCACTGGCACGAAAAAAGAGAAGTACTTTAAGCTATAATATAAAAATATTTAGGCAAATTACTACTAATTATTATGTCTCCTTTTCACGTCGATCCCCTTGTGAACGAGTAACTTTATTTATGTCCATAGTGTTTGTAAGACGAATCCTAGAAACAACTATATAATAATGAAAAACGATCTTATAATGTAAGATGTTTTTATCGCACTAATTAAATGCTATAATAACAAGAATTTGAATATGATTTTAAATTATATGTATGTATGTATACATAAAAACATACAGTTCTTTTACACAAAATGATATTAGTAATGTAAGTACAAATATTTGTGTTAAATTCATCAGATATATAAGTTAAAAACACAATAAAGATTGGCTTCCATACAAAAAGCGAATTGGATTGGACTTGGGAATAAGGCCGATTGACTAGGCCTGAGGAGAGTGCCCTCCGTGGGGGGTCTTTCTAAGGGGTCCTAACCCGTATTTACGTAAGTTTCGTAGGAAAACTCCGAACGGCTAGGCCGTTGAGTGCGACCTGGGATCGAACCCGGCACCTCATTCTACCAGCTTTGAGCGCAGAATAGCTCGGCCGCTGGTGGACCTCTATACAAAAAGCGAGTCTGATCTTTGTAAAAAAGGCTGGCTTTTTTGCACTCTTGGCTTATCTGCTTGTGCTTTAATTTCCGTTAATGCCTCTAAATTAATATGAAATTTACATTCACTATGGCTTGTTGTGTATCGAAAATGCTATTAAAAAAAAAAAAAAAAAAAACTTGTTTGTGTGCAGGGATCTGCAAAAGATTTCCGACGCATTATGATATGTGAGAAGTATTTGTTTAAAGCATATTTTAGTATGTTTGTACGGTATACAACAGAACAAAAATAATATAAATTATTCATAAACTTAAAAACTTTTTCTTTCGTTATAGAATAAAATATTATTAACGTGATTTATTGGTTTACAAGTTTGATTTAAATTTGTTCATTTACTTAATACAATATAAATGGAAATTGCTCAATGTGACATTTTAGTGCTCTGGGGATTTTCATTCTTTTTTTTTTCTTTCCTATTTATTATTATTATTATGTTATATGATGGCTAAGTAAGTTTTGGACTATATACAAGATTACATATTTTTCATAAATTTTTCGATAGAAATAAATCCATAAAAGTGCTTGCGAGATTTTTTTTTTTTTTTTCCTCGTGATAAAAATAAAATATATTTTTGTAGCCTTGTTCAAAAATGCAATCTACTGAACAGTTTTTCCTTGAAAATAAATTCATAAAGATTTTTTTGAAAGTTTTCCTTTTTAATATATATTTTCAAATAAATTAAAATATATGAATTTCATGTATTTGGATTTACCTAATTTAGGTTTTAGTAATGTATATATATATAGGTCATGGGCGTCGGCAGAATGGGGCAAGGATGGGGGCACTCCCCACTGGAAAATTCTAATAAGCATTTTTTTTCTTTAACTTTAAAACTATGCTATCAGAATTTTATTGAAAAAAATATTTTTTCAGGTTGTGCCTCCCCCCCCCCCCCCTGTGAAATTTTTTCTGGCGACGCCACTGATTAAGATCTCATACAAAGCAAAATGTATTTATATGTTAATTGATATAACGAGTCGGTACAGTTAGAAAATGTTTATAGTCTACGCAAACAGCATGGTTTTTCTTTCTTTTTAAATCTCATTTATTTTTGAGAAATTTTAATTCACTTAATATTTTTGTATTTCAATGCGTACATGTATTAAAATTTTCACAAAACTTAGACAATAATTTACAAACAATATTTATATCGCCCACAATTCTATTAAAAATTGTAATACAAAGCAATTAATAAGATAGTTCATTTGATTTTTCTTTAAGCCAGTTTTTAGATAAATTAATGGATTGAAATTTTCTATTAATTGTTCTCCTTAAACGAATTTTAACTCAATAAAGTGTTTTAAAGAAAACATAACAAAATGTAATGTATTTCTTTTTATTTGATACATCATTTTTAAATTATAAATTAAAATTGTTCTGTATCTTAGGTAAATAAATAAACAAGGCCAAAAATCCTTTGAAGACTGTATCTTGCGGTAAACGTTATTTTTAGTTGTAGTTTTAAATTATGTACAATCTCTTAGCGATTTCGCCAAAATTAGCGAATATCCCCAAAGTCAGGATCGCTCTTATATATAGTAAACCTAAAGCCGCGCAGTGTACACAAATATGGCGGACGATGCGCCGGCCTATCTTTATAGGGGCTCTAGATTAAGGCTCCTATACCAAAGAAACTCTAATAATAAAGAACGGAAGGCTTTAAAAGTCGTAACTATCGCCATCTGTTGGACGAATATTTTCAAAAAGAAAAACTTTGTATTGCAGGGAAACTAACTTGAGGGCGAAACAGTTTTTACAGTTGCCAAATAGGGTTGCCTGAAACCGCTCCAGTAAAAAAAGCAGCTGGCTAGCAAAGAATGTTTGGCAAGCTTGGCTGTGGTTTATGTCTCGCGCGCCATTTTCAAAATAGACAGACGCTATTTCGTTGTGCTGTAATTTCAACGTTCAGTCAGAAAAAATTATTTTTTGTGTTTTATTTTTAAGCAAGATAAATAGTAATCGACCTATCATCAATGTGTCAATTTCAAGGAAATATTATACATTCATTTCTAAAATGCTCTGTGATGTATGATGTGTGTTCGTGTTGTGTTACTGGTAAAGATATGAAATCAACGCTCATTATCAGTTCGAGTTCGGCCCGATTATATTGTTTACAGCATAATTCTACTTATTTTTCATGAATTCCTGGATTACTCTTTCATCATTCACTGAATTTAAGATGCTTCGGTTTGGCTGTTTATAAACAAATGTAGCCATCCATAGCATCTATTATTTCAGTATTCAACTAATATGGATATCTACATTTTTAGTAATGGTGAGTACCTATCATTTGTTTTTATACTTTTTTTTTTTTTTTTAAAGTAGTGGTCATTTTCTGTATTTTTATAAAATTGCTTTTTTCTAGAGATGATTATTTCTTTTAGTTTTATTTTTAGCTTTTTAAACCTAGCTGTTTTTGTTCATTTCATGAAAAGTTTTTATAAAATTCTGTGTATGTGCTATATATATGCATTTCTCTCTCGCGCTCACTTTTTTAAATAACAAAATATAAGATAAATACTGACAAATTTCATGAAATCTAGTAAAACAATGCAGAAGAAAAATGAAAACTAAACTATTTTCAAAATAGTTTTAAAATGTTTTAGTGCTATTATGACATTTTTTTATTAAGTAAATAAAACTTGAAAGTGATATTAAATCAATTTTGCAGTTATTATTAAGAAATGTAGCCTTTTTTTAAATTTATTTTGTAAAATAAATATCTATACCTTACATTATAATTGATAATCAAATATAAAATTATCTCATTATGTAAAATGTTTAAAATTTTAAATAAGTGATTGCTTTAAATATTTTCCCCTTGTTTTATATATGTATATTTCGTAAAATATTTAACAATTTTTTTGTGTATATGTGCTAGAAATAGACATATCCTGCGTTTCTTTTAAAAATAAATAATAACAAGGTTCTTAAAAAGCTATGATAAAATGTAAGGGGGGGGGGGTTTATATTAAAAAATTTCAGCTGATTTCAGCTTTTTTTGTACATTTACAGCTTCTTCTTATTATTTTTTTTTTTTTCAGCTTTTTTTTTATGTTTCTGATGTGTATTCGTTCTTTTTTTATACAATGAAGATAAAAATAAATATGTATTACTCTAATATAATAGGTTTTGTAATCAAAATTCTACTATTTCATTTCACTGTCTTGTCTTCGTGTACAGTTTCAGCTTTCTTCTATTTTTGCTAATCTCATCCCTGAGAGTTACAGAGTATTATAAAAGTTTTTTATTTACTTATTTAATTAATTTGTTTAATAAGTAAATATATTTTAAAATATTATTATTGTTTAAAATATTATTCGATGGTTCTTTTTATTTATTGTTATTAAATTAAAAAGCAGTCCCTTTTTGTTTTAGTGTAAAAGATTTTAAAAATAAATCTTCATCTCATATCGTAAAGAGCATTTAATCGTGAATCATGGCATTATAAACAATATACAGTGATTTATCGCTACTTTAATTAGCCAAATTTCACCAAATCGCCAAGAATCCGCCAGAAGCTGTTACCCCTGTAAATTTGCTTCACTGCAATACAAATTTTTCCTTTAGCCGGGGGTCATTCGTTTTACATTACGTCTACGGAGCCTTCCCTTCTTTCCGGTTTAGAGATTCTTTGTCCTATACATACGAACTGGCGCATCAGGCATTTTGTAGCCTTAGGGTTGCCACGTGTACCCAGCGAGTTTCTCTGATTAACAAAGAACAAACATTTTTTTTTAATCGTTTTACGTTACTTTAAAGTAACTCGTTTTATTATATTTTATAATTTTAGCTAAGTAAACTATGATATGGAAGTTTGTTTAGCGATAAACTCCTATAATCATTCAAGAAGTGAATATAAAGTGTTCGCAGACTGTGTATTTGAGTTTTGGCGACATTTTGTGAAAGAAACAGAAACAGCCGTAACAACACATCTTACTCCAGTACATCCATAGGATATCCTCAGAATAAAATGACATCCTGAGAATGTACTGTGAAGAAAATGTGTTTTTAAGAATATTAATGTTGTTTATTGCTCTTATCTTGACCGGATTAGCTACAGATCAAGATTTCTTAAAATCATTAGAGAAGCGATAAGGACGCCAAGCAGGAATGCTGTCCTCTTCGGAGGCAAAAAAATGGTGGTGATGCGCCAGCCTATTATTTTATTTAGGGGCTCTAGTCTGGATGTAAGTTAAACCCTAACAGCACAGTTAGGCTTAACTTATCCACAGTACATCTTAAGGACGTTTCTGGGATGTCTTTTCATCCAGAAGACATCTTGAAGATGTCCTGGGGAAGCGATGCGCTGTCTGGGAAACTCCAGAAAGGCTCCTGTATCCGTGGCTCCTATATATACGAGCTGGCGCATCAGGCATTTTGTTGCCTTAGGGTTGCCACATGTACCCAGTACGTTTCACTGATAAACAAACGACAAATATTCTTTTTTATCGTCTTACGTTACTTTAGAGTAACTTGTTTTATTATATTTCATAATTTTAGCTAAGTAAACTATCATATGGAAGTTTGTTTAGCGATAAACTGCTACAATCATTCAAGAAGTGAATATAAAGTGTTCACAGATCTTCTATTACTGTCTTAATTTTATTTATTTATTTTTATTTTGTTTATTTATTTATTTTTTTACATTAAGAATTTAATTGCAGATTAAAGAGAGTTGACTGTACTTGTTTGTGAAACATTTAAAACGAATATTTATTGAAGCACCTAAAAAAAAAAAAAAAAAAAAAAAAAAAAAAAAAAACACTCAAAATCATTGTAATTTAAAAGATTACTTAACTAAAATTATCGTTTTAAGACCTTTCCGATCAAGTAATAATACTTAATCTACATTTTTAAGTTTGAAAAAGAGCATACATAATTAAATTTATTTTCTTTGCCAAAAATAAGTTAAAAAAAAAAAAAAGAGAAAATTTTATAAAACAAATTTACGTAATACTCATTGACATTTGAAGTATTATGTGTATGTATGTTCAATGCGTTAGCCCTAACTTTCATTTTAAAAATGACTGGTTTTGTTTATTTTTAAAATTGGCAAAATATTCCCAAAAGTTCCGGGTTTATTCCCGTCTTTCAAAAACTGTGGGGTTTTTGCAACACTACTTCCAGTTGACTTTGTTTTATGTAGGACTTTACTGCTGACCATAAGGCACAAAAAATATATGTAAAGCTACTCTATGATGTGTATAACTAAATCCCTGATGATGCCTTAATTTGCTAGGGCGAAAAGCTTTGGAAGATTTTAAACTTTTTAATAAATGTATTTTAGACGTGTTTATGAATTAAATTATAAAAATAACACGTGTTTACAATGTAACTCACATCTTGAGTTTATTTATATTTACACAATAAATATTCAACAAATATACTAATTAAACGGAAAATGCTAAATATTCTATCATAATTTGAAGTCAAACTTGTTTTCAAATGTCTAAATAACGTGTCTGATAGCTACACATACGTTGCAACGGAATAGATTTCATATCTGCCATCCTTGACGAAAAAAATAATATCTCCAAATTATCTGGCGAACATATTTAATTCCTTTCAAAAATCATGGTTATTTTAACAACTTATACTACTTATATCACAAAAAAAAAAAAAAAAAAAAAATCACGCAACTTAAAAAGAAATTCGATCAATTTCTAACCATATCCTAAATATATTCGATTTCTTTCTTTCTTTCTTTCTTTATTTTTGTAAGAGCTGTAAATAAATGATGAATGCCTTTCATACCATTTGAAACCTGCTTTTGAACATATAAAAAAAGATTTATGAATTTCATTATGTTTAAATCCAAAATTGCATTAAGGCCCCTCTTCACTCACCGCCGCCGGAAGCCGAAACTAATGTTATTCTATGGGAAATTTTTCTTTACAAATAACTTATTAACTAATACATATTTTTAAATTCTGTTTTCACATTCCGAAAATTCCCAGCTGTTAAACTGACGGACCTTTTTTAAAAAATTATTTTTTTAATTTTTTATATTTTATTTTGAAGCTTCAAACTACGAATTTTCAACATGTGAAATTTTTTCATTTTGCAATTTCAAAATAAAATATTAAAAATTAAAAAATTACATTTTTAAAAAAGGTCCGCCAATTTAACAGTTGGGAATTTTATGAACGTGAAAACAGAATTTAAAAATATATATTAGTTAATAAGTTATTTGTAAAGAAAATTTCCCCATAGAATAACATTGGCTCGGGCTTCCGGCGACGGTAAGTGAAGAGAGCCGTTAACGATAAATTCACCCACGGAACGAAATGCATTTAAATTATCTCCAAGTAATATCCACATATATTACAGATTTATTCCTGTCAATACATCTTTTTCAGTTGTGTTAATAGCAGGCAAAAAAAAAAAATAATAATAAAAATAAAAAAAGAGAGAGAGAGAGAGAAAAAGAAAAAGAAAAAGTAAAGAAAGAAAGAAAAAACATGCACACTAAAACAAGCAAAATCGCAGAGTAAAACCCTGACTTCAGAATTCAACAGGTATCAAACATCTATACAAATAAAGAGAAGTGTCGGTCAGTTTGTCTGTGTATCTGAGCTCTAATGCTCACTCTACTTGTCGCAGAGCTACAAAACTTGGTAGATGGTACCTGAGACTCTGCAGGTGTAATTTCGAGATTCATCGTATTTCGAGATTTTAGATTTTAGAATTTGAATTTTTTTAATTAATTTTCATCAATTTTAAATATTGGCTTCAATGTTTAATTTTTCTGAAATTTGTTCTTTCGTTTCAATCGTCTGCGTATCTTAGCAATAGCTATTACGCTATTTAATTTTCGGTTTATTTAATTCCTTCATTTGAAGGCGAAATCTTTTCATTATTGTTATTATTTATTATAATTATTGAAAATCAAATGATAAAGTAGTATGAAAAAAAATAAGTATATTAATTTTTTTATAATTTAAAAACGTATTTATAACAGTTATGTTTGTGTCTAATTTTTATAGTATAAAAACCTTTTATTCTTCAATATTTTAATTAATTCTTTTGAAAGAATTATTTTATTATTATTATTATTTATAATATTCATCGGGAAAATATATATATTGTAGCATATTGTAAAAAGGATTAAACTGATTAAAATTAAAATTAAATGAGGATTTAACTGTTTTTTAATTCATTAATTCCTATTAAAAGAAAACATACTTTTAATTTTATTTATTACATTGGTCAGAATCGAATCGTAATAGTGCAAAGATCTATATGGTTTAAAAAGGAATAAAAACTAAAATATATAATAGATGCTGAGATACAGTCGTCTTTAAAATCATGGTTCTTAAATAATAAGAAATCCACCTGTCGTCGACAAATATCCGAATTGAATTGCCCGAGCTTTTCTGCAGGCAGTAAGAATCTGTACTCGGTGCAGTGCGGGTGGAAAAAGAGATGCCGTGGGTAGCGGGTACCCGAGGCAAGGTATTGAACGATTTCAGTGTAGGTAACTTTTTCAATTTTAAACTAAAATATCTAATAAATCTTTAAAAATTAAACTAATAAAATATCTAACATACTTAATAAAATAATAATAATTCTAATAAAATATCTAAAATATCTAATAACATCTTTTAATTTAAAACTAAAATATTAAAAATTAAAGTGCAACGAATAGGTACAAACTGAAAATGTTAGTAATTCATGCGAAGCGCATGATTTGTGGTTCTTGTTTCATTTTCTCGGATCACACACGCCCATTTTTAATGATTATTTTCATTTATTTAACTCTATACTTTTTGGATGGCAATGCACAATTTGAATGGTAACGTCGGCCACTTACACGACAAATTTTTGACGAATTCTCACGATTATTAATTTAATTATTTTGTTTTTAAAATAAATATACCCTGAATTACTCTATTTAAACCTAAAAATTGCAAAGCAAACATCATGCAATTTTCCAATTGAGCTAGCTCTTTAACTTAATGAAATATTTAGTTTCAGTGCATTTAAATAAGGAAATTCTTAATCAAATATTTTATTTCAATCCTTGTTAGAAAAGAAAAATCGAGATATCGTATATTAGCTTTAAGAGAGGGTTTATTTTCATAACAGTTGCCACACTTAGTCATTCGTTTAAATTAGAGTAAATAAGAGTTTTTCAATACTGTGCGCAATATTTATCTTTCTGAGACTATGAATAATATTTGTTTTCAAATGAACTTGAAAAAAATTACTGCAAAAATTTAACAAAGCGGTAAAATTCACAATGGGACAAAACACCCGTTGTTAATGTCCTGACTACATAGAAATAGATTTTCAAAAAATCGAAACTTGGTTTCACATGATTAACTGTGATGAAAATTAATGTAATCTGCATTATTTGAAGAGATGAAGGACCCATTAAGTCAGTACACCTTTTCTCGTCTCTCCGGATAGGAGAGGAAAATATGTTCAGTAAGTTGTAGTTGTGTGATGAATGTTTGGTTAATCATGTAACGGTTAACTGGTTAACATCTTGTCTTAAAGTTACATTAATCTAATAACTGCAGTTGTAGTCGTAATAGGCAGTTTAAAAAGAATAACTAATTAGGTTAAAAGCGTTGAAAGAGATAGAGTCGTGTTTGAATTATGATTGCATCTTTGGAAAAACTGATAGGAGTGTTTGTGAAAATATAAAAATTATTCAACATTTGGCACACTACAAGTATACGTAGGAATCTTACTTTAGCTTCGAAACGAAGTCTAATAAATATTTGCATCTTTCCCTGAGATAAAAGTAATCCTGCAATACTTAAAAGTTCCAGCATGGTGCTACACAAGATGAGTAAAAATGAGTAATAAAAAATACATGTGTCTTTATAGCAATAAATATTTTCGTTTAAATAGTAATAATACTACAGTATAACTTTCCTAAATAATTACCCAGACAGCACAAAACCATCCTCAGGATGTCCGAGGATGAACTTTTTCGGATCTCCAATTGTCCTCAGGACATCAAAATCTTATCCAATGTTCATCCTCAGGATGACAAAATGTCCGCAAGGTCTGAATCCCAGCGACGTCCGAAGTATGTCCCAGGAGGCCCAATTTTGGCTGATACCAGGACATTTTAGGACTATTTTTTAAAAATCTTTAGACATCCTGAGGACATTCTGAGGACGTTCGAAGTATGTCCCAGGAGGCCTAATTTTGGCTGATACCAGGACATTTCAGGACTATTTTTTAAAAAAACTTAGACATCCTGAGGACGTTCGAAGTATGTCCCAGGAGGCCTAATTTTGGCTGATACCAGGACATTTCAGGACTATTTTTTAAAAAACTTAGACATCCTGAGGACATTCGAAGTATGTACCAGGAGGCCTAATTTTGGCTGATACCAGGACATTTCAGGACTATTTTTAAAAAAAACTAGACATCCTGAGGCCATCCTGGGGATAACATTCTGAAGTCTGCTGAGGATCATCATGGGATGTTCCCTAAACAATTGTATGACAAAAACCTTTTACTTGCCTGATACACGGTCAGAATATTTGCTGCTGGGCATCCTGCTCTCGGCGGCGGCAGCTACTGTGTTGGAGTCTTTCTCAGTCCAAGTTCGATGTTGACGTGTACCTTCCATCAGAATGTGGCATCACATTCTGTCTGGCCCCCTGCGTCATTGTCGTTACACGCATAGGGACAGTAATTATCTCTATGAACTCATGATACATGGTGTATTTATAATTCACGTAATTAACGAGTTTTTTTACTCCATTGAAGTCAATTTTAATTTCATCATTATTAAAAGCTTAGTAAGGGCTGTGGTGATTTTTCCAGTTTTTAGTCTTTTTGTGTTCGTTAATTCTAGTTATAATCTTTGTTTTTGTCATGCCAATGTAACATTTAGGTTTTTCAGCATGGTCAATAAAAGGTATTTTATAAATTCCTGCGATTTCTAGAGGGGGAAGGGGGTCTTTATCATTTCTGATGAGCTGTAAAATGTTATGGTTTGGCTTGATTGGGAATACTGATATATTTAATTGTGATGTTTTTCATTTTATTGGAGGCACCGCAATCAAAGGAGATAGAGGAAGTTAAGAGTTCCATATAAATAGTTACAGCCTCTAACGCATGCAACGGCAATGACACAGTAGATCCATAAATGTAGCACCACCTTCTGATGGAAGCTACACGTCAACATCAAACTTGGACTGAGAAAGACTCCAACACAGTAGTTGCCTCTGATGAGAGCAGGGCACCCTGCAGCAAATATTCCGGCCATGTATGAGGCAAGTAAAAGGTTTTTGTAATTAATTAAAAATGGCTAGCCTGTTCAGACACCAGCTTATTCTCAATGTATAATTGCAATTATTGCATAAACTTCTTTTAAATAATTAAATTTTATACAGAAAGAAAATGTTAAAAGAATTTATGTTTAAAAGAGTAAATATTTTTAAGTATTTTTTAAATATCCAGGAACTTTTTAGAAAATTATTATCTCGCAAAGTATTTGCATATTTTAAAACTACACATACATAGTTGTGATTCTGAGTAAAATAAAATTTTCTGAACTGCACATGAAATTTTTTGAAACAAAATTTAACCATCTGACTGCTGCTGATGGATATATCCGGTCATTGATCTATCTTTTTTTACAATTCACTAGAAATTAAAAATTATATATTTATGGATATTTAGCTTGTTTTTCAAGCTTGAAGGTCTCAAAAGATAGTCGTATTATAATCATGTGCATAGTTAAATTTTCAATCTCAAATTGAAATAAGCATTATTTTAATACTCTGAAAAATCTGTGCAGTGAAAACATTACAATTTTGCCCTTTTCAAAAGGCAGTCAGTCAGATGGTTAATATAGATTAATTTCTAAAACATTTCTATTTTTTATCTTTTCTACACATTATATATATATAATATGTATACATATTACATACATTCATAATGGGTGTATGTTTTGTCTAGATTTTGAATATGCGCACATTGCTATAAATTAATATGTTTTATTACCCTTTCATAACAAGCTAATTTTAATCAAAATATCAAAAGAAAACTTTAAATTTTCGGAAATCTGAACAGAGAATCACCCCAGTAATGTAGATAAAATCTTTTTATGTGAATTTTTAAATATTAACTTACATAATTATGAAATGATTTTATTTTATTTATATATATATATATATACACAGGGTGTGAACAAAGTCCTTAAGGGGCTTTTACCTCTAACCATTGGTTGCAGATTTATATTTCCAATTATTAAAAAAAAAAAATTATATATATACATATAAAGTCACATTTTGAACTTATTCTCAGTTGTCTTTATTTGTAAATGCCTGAATTTCTGAAAAAAAAAAAAAAAAAAAAAAAAAAAAAAAAATTCATAAGGAGGTTCTAATTGGCTGGACTCCTAGCGTTGCTGCACTAGTGAACATATTTAGAACCAATGGTAGCACAGATTAAAGTCTCCTAAGGACTTCACTCTGTATCGTGTAATATACAATGGGAACCAACTATCCAGAATAGTTGGGACAAGACTATTTTTGGATAACTGGTTGGTCAAAGCAACCCCCATTAAATCAAACTTGTAGAATGTTCACGGTTTTTCATAAATGTTCATTTAAGAAATATCTAAATAAAAATTAATATTTTAAATCAAGCTTTAGCTTTTGATTAATCTGAAAGATTTCTCTTGAAAACCTGATTAATCAATGATTTTGAAACACTAAATATTATTCACTGACATTCCTTTTTATTTCTTATAAAAGAAATAAAAAAATCTTGTTTGTTCACTATAAAAGTGCAAAATATTCGTAAATTTTTAAAAATAATATTATTTTATTTATAAAGTGGAACCTCGTTAAAGTGAATCTCAAAGGGGATAAAAAATATGTTCATGTTATCAGTAACTCAGAAACTAATCTTCCTTTTGACAGGGATTATGCACACAGTTCGGGTTAAAAGTAATTCACGTTAACGAGGTTTGACTGTATATGAAAAATTAAATACAAATACATATTTGTTGTCAAGATTTTTATTCTTTACCTAAGTTTTTTTTTTTTTTTTTTTTTTTTTTGGAGGGGGGGGGGGGGGGGAAGAGATAAAATTGAAAGTTGAACTGTCAAAAATTAAATATGATTCTGGATGTTTTCAGATAAATAGTTCCATACTGTATACATGTGTTATGTGAATGTATTTGGAAGGTCTATTAATAGCTTCAGGAAAACCAATAATTTAACATAAAGATAAAAGCAATTATAAATTTAGAAATTAAATAATTTTTTTAATCGTTGTTGTCAAAGTTCTGATAAATGAATGGATACATCAAAAAGTATTCATAAAACAAAATTTAAAAAATAAACTTAATTTCAAATAATTTTGAAATAATAACTCACTGTAAAACTTTTGGTTAAATAAGAAATCTAATGAACAATTTAAGACAAACATTTCTTATGCAACAAAGAGAAAAGACAACAGCTTTGGATGAAAATATTTTTATTTACGATGTACATGTATTAGCATCAGAAATTGGATTAGTAGCGGGTTTATTTTTCTTATTTTTTCTTTCTGTAGCATGTCTCAGCCAATTCGCTATCAGTTTTCCACTCTCCTTATTTGTTACTTCTGGGAAGTGAATTCTTACCACATCTAAAAACAGAAAATAAATTACAAATATAATGCAGTAGAACTCGGTTTAGAAATTTTTCAAGGGACTAAAAGAGAAAATAATTTAAACTTGGAGCCAAAAATTACACAGCGTATAAAATCATGTTTCTAAAAATTGCAACACCATAAAGGAATTACCAGAATTAAGCAAAATTTAACATAAACGACTGGTATTGGTACAAACAAATAATTAAATATTCAAAGAAGAAAAAACAATTTTAAGCGTCCAAAACTGAGTAAAACAGATTTTGAATGTTTACATGGAGAAAAGCATTATATATTGTATATGAAAAATGCAGGGATGGGGAACTGCTTGATTTACTGGCCACAGGTGAGTGGCTTTTACATCATTCAGTGTTGATGACATTCATCAAAGTAAAATAGCCAAAATTCCTCCCAAGAGCCATGAACAGTGTCTAAATAATAAATAGGCAACTACTTATTAAAAAATTATTAAAATTTTAAGATATTCCTACTGCATGGAATTAAACTAAATTTTAGTTTGTCAGAGTAATAAAAGTGATTTTCTTCAATATGGTCTAAAACTTCAACACCGTGTTTGAAATAAATCAGTCATGGAAAAAGGTATTTAGATGATATTATTCAAAGTTTCATGGCCTGGCAATCTTTTCACTCGATTCGAGTGCAAAAACATTTAGGGTTCCCAGTCAAACTTAAGCTTTCATTTATTTATTCTGTTTTCCGTATTTCAGATAAGTCAATATGCATTCTGGGTGTCATTATGTTGTACAGATTTGAACTCGGGCTTGTCTGTCTGAGCATAGCCGTCTGCTGAGCCTGCAAACTTGCGTGCGTATATCTCCTAATCATGTCACCATACACCCTACACCAAATTGACGGTGATTTAAGCTTATTTTTGTTTATGAACAAAAACATGCCGCCATCTTATTCGGCTGCTTCACTGCACCGCCTTTATAAAATCAGTGTCTAGCAAAAAAATCTTTTTAAAAATGTCATTAAAAATATGATAAATTCATCGCAACAAATGAAATGAGAGTTTAAAAAATAAGTAATATTAAAGATTCTAATATCTAAAACAAAAATTGAAGAAAGAATTTTGGAATCACCTAAAATCGGGTGCCCCCCCCCCCCGTTTGCATGGCCCTGGATTTAATAATATTGAGTTCAGTACCTAAACAGTTGACTTTTTCATCATTTTGCTTTTTTAATGAACCAGGGTGTCTACTGACTTGTCAGAAAAAAAATTCATGACCTCAAAAAAATTTTCATGACTTTTTTATGGACATATCCAAACTTTCTTTTTAAATTAACATATTCATTTTTTTTTCTACCGATATATCACCTTGCTTTATTTTTAAAATTATTGTTTAACAACAATATTAACAGCTAAAAAAAAAAAAACTGAAAACTTTTTTTTTATTAGCAATCTAAGTAAATAGTAATGGAAATCAATCTCAAACAGACATATAACTACATACACATGGTACACTATTTGTACAATGTTATAACATTGTAACTATTAGTTTTTGGGGGGATTTGAAAATTGTCATTTTTTCCCACCGAAAAGACTAAGAATAGAAGAACAGAATTATTAAACTAAAAAAAGTATACAACTATACATCTCAAACTTTGCATTTCGATGTCTTTCCTATACTTCAAAACAGAATACATTCTGAATTAGAAAAAATTAGTTCATTCAGTTATACATTAATATTGTTTTGATTAACAAAATATTTTGAGCATACATATATTTTAGAAAATTTAAATGTTAAGTAAAAAAATATTCAATTTTTTTTTTTTTTTTTTTTTTTTTTTTGGGGGGGGGGGGTAGGGGGCAACAAAAGTTAGAATACCTGTAGATTTTCATAGAAGATAATTTTGTTTTTTAAAGATACAAATGACTATATTAGGTTTTTAATCATGTTTATATATTTACGCTACTAAATAATAGTAACCTGAAAATCGACATGAACCCATAACAGAGAATTTTAATGATCCACACCCGACTCAAAACCTAAAATGAAAGTTAATAATTCATCTAAAGATCTTGCAATTTAATTTATAAAGTAAATTTTTATTGCTATACAACTGGTCAATAATTTAAAATGTAATTACTAATGCACCAAGTTAAAAGTTTTAAAAACTGAAAAATGGATAAACAATAATTTTTAAACATTTAGGTGTGTTATGTACTTCAATTGTACAAAATGCTCTTCAAGTTTAGTAATAAGTACAAAACTCTGAAAAACCACCATAAAATGCAATAAACTCGCAACAATTGTTTTGGGTTGAAAAAGACACGACCATTCATCAGGCGAACAAAGTGGGCACAAGTGCTACATCAAAGCAACAATGCACCAAAGGATGTATTGCAGAGTTATATTTTTGCCCGTTAAAGAAATTATTTTGAAAGATATTCTCAAGTCAACCCGATTCGTAGGGAAAAAAATCAATCAACTCAACCCGAACTGCAAGAGAAAAAAATTGTTCGACCCAACCAGTGAAATTGGGTTACCTGAACCAATACGTGACTCTAGCCGACAGTCGAATTTCATGACCTGTTCTTAACTTTCATGACCTATTGCTGAATTTCATGACCTTTTCATGACCTAGTAGACACCCTGTGAACCCAAAGTATGGTACGGCCAATTATAATTATTTCAGCAATTTCAATATCATACCATCTTTCATCTACTATGATGTTTGCTATGCACTTTAAAAATATAGTGTTCAAACAGCACAGGGTTAGGGTCTAACACAAATGCAGCCATCTTGTTACCACAAAGCCATCTTGTTACCAAAAGATCCATCAAAAAATCCCTCGTTGCCAATTTGCATGCCAGTCTTCATGTGCATGAGGTGAGCGTAGACGGTTTCGCACGAGGGGTATCACCTGCACCTGTAGCAATAGACCAAAGTCCTGCCAACAGATGGGATGTAGGATGTTTACCAAATCTTACCATTCTGCCCTGAAATCTGAAACAACTGGAAACTACAATTAATTTTGTTTTCAGAATTGCAATATAGAAATAGTAGAATGTCTGAATGTTATTCCTCAAAGGTATCTATGATCTGCAAAACGTTCAGTATTTTTTTAAATGTTTGCCAATCCAAGCAGCTGATGCCAATCATGCATGAATGTCAATTAATGGAATTTTGAACGTGTGTTGTGATGCTTCTAGCTATTGTACTTTATTTTGAGGGTGGGCCTGCTTTCCTATGTAATTCTGATTCTTATTGACATACTTTATTTCCAGTATGCAGAGTTCAGAAACACCCTTTATCAATTTTAAACTTTATCAATCCATGGCAGGATGAAGGCCTTTCCTAGGTGATTTCGAACTGCCCCGTTTTCTGCAATTCTTTTCCATTTCGCCATTCCAAACTTCACAATTTCATCTCTCCAATGACACAGTGGTCTCTTCTATCTCTTGGTATTTAAAATAAGACTTTGATGGTCCATCTATCATCATTTCTTCTCGCAAGGTGCCCAGCCCAGCTCCACTTTAACTTTATGACTCTAGAAATAACATCAGTAAACTTTAGTTTGCTACCTAATCCAGGTGTTTCACTTTCTGTCTCTTCAGGTGAATCCTAACATGCATCTCTCCATGCTTCTCTAGGCTGGTGTTTGAAGTTTTTGTATAGTTTTACATGTTAATGTCCAAGTTTCTGAAGCATAAGTTAAAACAGGCAAAATACACTAATATGTATTGCTTTAAATTAAAATCTGTACTGATAAAAATGATGCGATATACTTACCAAATATAATATTGCACAACATTAATGACGAAAACGATCTTTTCCCTTTTAAGCCCATGAAGCTAAATTCAGTACCTAATTCATTGGTCATAAGATGCATCATTATTCTCCTTATTACTTCAGATGGATGATGGCCCCCAAATTTCTTTAATTCAGCAATCTAAAAAAAAAAAAAAAAAAAAAAAAAAAACGTATTATAAAGATAATTAAAAATCAGATTTTTCAGGTTAACATGAGATTTAGCTTCTGAAATGATAGTTATTAAAGATTCTTAAAACACCACAGATCAATTCTAGTAAATTGACTATTATGTTTATTAACTTAGGAATAATAGAGTATAAATAACTGGTATTCTCTTAACATAGATTTCAGTTTTACATTAATAAATCAATACATATAAGATGTGTGTGTGCATGTCTGGTGCTTTAGGAAAATGACTGATAGCAGAACAACACAAATTTGCTTGGAGATTCATATCTGGGTTTGCAAGTTTCTTCCAAGGCAGAAAAAACCGGCTTGAAGAAATTGAAGACACTGTTTTTGTTAAAAATTTATTCTATAAATTGCCGATTTGTAAGATACGATGGATGCATTTATCTTATAAACAACTTTAACTAACTTTAATTATGCCTATAAAAATTTAATTACATATTTAATTAATAATTATGAGATTTTTACCAAAGATCAGATCACACTCCAAAATACTCAAAATCCAGTAAAAAGATCAATTTCAATTTAAACAATTTTATTTCTTTAACTGATAATAAATAGTTCGGATCACTTGCTTATGCTTTTTGATAAAACAGCTTTTAACAAACATCCAGATAATTAAAAGAACCAGTATGCAATAATTACTGTATTACAACATGTCATCAAAAACTTTATTTTCCTTTAGTACAATCAACTCCCTCTAATCTACAGACCTATAATCTGCAAATTATCCTTCTAATTCGCAATTGATTTTTTAATGTAAAAGAAATTTAAATTTCATTTTTCAAAAAAATTCACAACATTTCTCACATTTTTTCTTTTTTTTAAATCAAATTTGTAGCTTGATCCTTGCTTTGAAACACAATTGGGGGGGGGGGGGGAGTAACATTCTTGTATTTATTTTCCTGCAACATGGACTAGTGCTAAGTCAAGCCAAAGAATGTCAGGAAAGTATATGAAAAATTTCAAACAAACCACTATTACATCAATGTTTAACAAAATAAAAAATAATCAGTGATAATTATTATTTCTGTACTTCCAAAAATAATTTTTTTCATATTTTTTAAATATGTTTGTTTACATTTTAATGGTACATATTATTTGAATATGCTTAAATTATTTACCATCATATATGAATGTGATAGATTATTTTTATGAATATTGAAGAAATATTTTATTCTAATATTTATTAGACAAAACATTTGCGAGTTAGGGGGAGTTGACTGTATAACAAATGAAAAGTTTTTTAGCAGTTCAATACTGCAATTTATTTCTCAACTTAAAATTGATTAATGCAATTTTTTTTTTTTTTTTTTTTTTTTTTTTTAAGACGAGTTTAAAAGTAAGTATGTTACGTACTGAGACAGTTCATTGTGTACTAGCTTCAAGTTTATACAAAAAATTGTATCCTTAAAAAAAAAAAAAAAATCTGATGTGGGCACCCACATGACTTCTTTACACCTTTCAAAATATATACATAATGTTAAAAAGCATTGTCATTGGACCGAGACAGTTGGCTAAAAATATTTAAAAAATGCATTATCACCGTGTTCTGAACTATTCTGAAAGTTTCAAATGTCTAGCTAGTCGGGAAGTTAGTTAAATAAATTTTCTGTCGAATCATATAAACGCTGCTGAAGGCAGCAGGTATCCGAAACAGTATGTTAAAAATATTTTTTTTAAATGCACTGTCAACGTGTTCTGAACTTTTCTGAAAGTTTCAAGTGTCTATAGCTAGTCGGGAAGTCAGTTAAAAATCGATTGCAAAATTTGTCCAAACCATTTTTGAGTTATTACCATTTTTTGACAATGGCAAATACCTTTGTATTTTAGGTCATTATGAACCTAATTTTGCTAAATATCTCCAAAACGGAAAATCATACAAACTCCAAAAAGGGAGGAAACTCTACAAATGGTATCGATTTGAACAATGAATTACAAAAATCAGTGTTAAAAACGTTCCTCCATTTTGGAGAAATTTTCATAAGGATTCGGGGAAATGTTGGGAGTAAAAACATTTTCTGCATCCCTGGTACAATACTTACTTCAGTTTAGTACTGCCATCTATATATATATAGATTATTATTATTTTATTTTTTTTTAACTAAAAGGTTCGTAGATGATATTTGAAAAGTCGGCGAACGAATTTAGTCAGTACTTTTATAGCTCAGAAATTTAAAAGTTGACCCTGAGAGAATCTCGGGCTTAGTTCACTTCGCCGAAAACGGCAACCTGAGTGATGCTCGGGCTTTGACCGCAAAGTGTTAAAATATGAAAATAATAAACCCTATAATAGTGTTAAAACTAGCCATATAAATATCAGCTTCAAATTTAATTGCTGACAATAGTTACCAGACATGCCACTGCTATGCCACTACGAGATTTCTGTGACTTCATGTTTGATGTCTCAGGAATGTTAATTTGTGATTTTAATGATGCACATCGGTTCATACACTTAGGAGTAACAAAAATTCAAGGACGTTTTAAGCACTTTCACCTACGATTTTAGACGCGTCCACACACACACACCATTTTTTGTTTTTTTTTTGGTGGGGGAGGGGGGTTTGCTGCTTTCCCATGCAATAAATAGGAATAATAAAAAGGCAATATAAATAGTGCATTTCATAAAACAGAAAAATATTATATATTCTTAAATATAAGACGAGTTTTATTTTCTACTGAAATTTAGAAATGTCTTTAATTTTTATAAGCAGTTTTTTTCTGCGCCAATGTCACTTGTCTCACCTAAATTTTGCCATAGTGCCTAATATAGTTCAAAATTTAAACTTGAAAACTTCTTCACAAATCATGAAATTTTGGAAAACACAACCGGTCTCGAAAGAAAGTCTCTTTTCTTCTTCAGGTGCAAAACACATGCTACTGTCGTGGAGACAAAAGCAAGACTAGTATTGACTCTATCTGTAATATCTCTTTTGAGCAGAACAGTGGGGGAAAAAAACAATTGCAGTAGAATAGTTTTTTTTTTTTTTTTTTGGAAAAAAAAAAAAAAAAAAATGAAATTCAAGCATTTTTTAACATATTACAGCAATTTTCAAGCACTTTTAAGCACTTGAAAATGAATTTTTTTTTTTTCTCAAGCACTTTTCAAAAATTGTTAAAAGTGTACGAACCATAGAGTCATTATCTTCAACAATTCTGCAGTCAATGTCGGTACTGGTGAAGCCATCCGATTCCTAATTAGCTTCCTCCATCTTTGTCAGGCCCCTTTTATATGTGCCTGTAATGGATAAACAAAATTAAAAAAATTTAACATTAAAATAGCCCTTTAAATACTGTGTAAATAAGTTCTTACTCTCTCTCTAAGTCTCTTTCTCTTAGAAGCATATATGTGTGTACAATTACTCTTCGGATCTTCAAGGCCTTTTGCAGCAAGTTTCATACGTTTAGCTGACATAGTTTTAGGAAATGAGCATTTTCACTTGTCTGCAGAAATCCATTTTGCTGGTACTAATTCTAAACCATCATCAAGCAAGGCTACAACAAATCTTTTCTCGAAGTTAATTGGTGGTATCTACCATCGGTGAAAAAAAAAAAAAAAAAAAAAAAAAAAGGATCTTCATCAATTACACTTTAATAACAATTTATATTTTACCAAAAATAAATAAATGAATACAAATTTTTTTAGTAACTGCTTTTGCCAAAAGGTTGCTGAACTTTAAAAAGGAGCTAAATGCATCAAAGTTTCTAATACACTGATGCAATGCTGCCTCTCAAAGTGACCCCTCCCCAAAAAAAAAAAAGCAGAAGTAGCTGAGAACAATAATTTAAATAAGACAAAAAAGTTATGCGATTAATACAAATAATAAACACTTTCCAAATATTTTTACTAGAGTTTCCACTAGACTGATTCAGAAGAGCACTGCACCCTGCCTTTTCCTTTGTTTGAAAATAGCACTCTTCTTGCTCCTCATATGTATTAAAAAAAAAAAAAAAAAAAAAAAAAAGATTTTTCTTTCAAGGGAATTAATTAGAAAAAATGAAAAATACAAAGTTGTTACACTATAAAAATTTACAGCATTACCATTTTATTTCCAATAAATATAATAATAATAATAAAGAAAAAAGATTTTGTCTTCAAATAAATTAATTAAATAAATGAAAAATAAATTGCATAGGTAATAGCTGTTGCGGAGATATGCAGACGATTAAAACAAAAAAAAAATAAAATTTATAAAAATGAAACATAGAAGCGATTATTTAAAATTGGAAAGAAATTAATTTTAAAAATTCCAATTCGAAATTCTAAAAAACTCGATCAGGTGTACACCTGCAGGGTCTCAGGTACCCATCTGCCACGTTTTGTAGGTCTGACAGACACTTCTCTTTATTTACATAGATTCCTAACAAAATGTGTTATACAATATAATAAACAGAATATATATAGGAATAATTTTGATGTTTGAAGGGGGGGGGGGAGGGGGAAGTTGAAATTAGCAATGATCCTGACGGAATCTCACGCCTTGCCACAGCTTAGTTGCCGCATGACGAATTTTTCAGATATTTTGGGTTTGTATGCAGTTTTTTTTTTTCCCCCAAATGTTACTCAGACCAAACACCTGATAAAATTAAATGTAAAAATTTAACATAGAATAAATAGTTCTAACAAAATCTAAAATCAAAAGAATCTTCTGTAAGTGCAGCAGTAACATAGGATGATATGTATTGTCTACGGGTTGGCGATTTTTTCAAAATGATGCCAAAATGGTATTTTCATAAATCAATGCCATTTTTAATTCTGTACTGATAAGTATGAAGGATTTAAGTCCAAAAATGTCGATTTTGAGATAAGTACATAGTCAGACCCAGAAAAAAATTCTCTATCGATTGGTATAAAGGATTTAAATCCATGTCATTTAGTCTTTGAGAAAATCCATTGGTGAAAAAAGATTTAAGTCAGAAATTTAGAATTTTAATATTTGTATAAACTATTTAATTCAATTTTTCCCCTTTATTAAATGAAGGTTGACAATCACTGAACAGTATAAAGGGTATAAATCAACATAATCCCTTTTTCCTAATTGATTCTTCTGATTAGTTTTTAGTTAGTTTAACTTTATTTTTCGTCTCCTGAAAAATCAAAAATATGGACTTAAATCCTTTATACTTATCAGTACAGAATTATGCACTTTTTTTTTTTTTTTTTTCAAATCACAAACTGAATTTCAAACAGAAAACAACTAACTACAATATTATCATGGTATGTTTGTAAAATTAAATTAAATTTCATATTAAAACAATTAAATTTAGCAACTACAAAAAATATTTTTACTTGACAGGTGGGAGACCCCCTGAACCCCCCTTTCTATTAATATAAAAAATTTCACAAATAATTATTTTTTAAATCATTCAAGTACTTAAAAAAAAAAGTAAGTATCTGCAAGTTTTTATCAGGGCAAAGCACGAGTTACTAGTGAACACTAATTATCCTGAAGAGGTGGCAATTCAGATTGAATTGTAAACACAAAAAGCTCTTAAATCTAAATTTTAAACAAAATCATTCAAGTAACTTCAAAGAATATAAAGTTTCTGCCATATTTTGTCACAGACGAGGGTTAATAGTAAATGCTAATCTTTATCAATACAATATGAAAGATAATTGCTAATGCTAACTCTTTATCTAGCTATATATGTAATGGAAATTCTATAACTACAATGCTTTGACATATCTGACAGATTAATAACATTAGATAAATACAAACTTGTGATAAAAATATGCTTACTGAATCTGTTTTTTTTTTCTCCCCGTAACTCATTGTGAAATTATGCTGCAGATTATTTTCTAAAACGTAAATAGTTGTCGCAGATTGACAGAAAAATTTCTGCTACTGGGGTTCGGTTCAAGCAATATTTCATCAAAAAAAAAAAAAAAAAAAAAAAAAAAAAAAAAAAAAAACCTTAACCTCCAATTTTCATCAAAATCGTTATATTTATTTACAAGTAACCCAATTTCTGCAATATTTTGAAACCATCAGATAAAAGTTTAATAGTGAGCACTATTTTTCATTTAGAAGAGAACATATCTTATTGATTCCCCCCCCCCCCCTACGAAAAATAAAAACTTAATCCCAAACTTTTATCAAAATCATTACTAGTCGTTTCTGAAAGGCCCAAGACATACATATACAACCAACACACACAATAAAAGCAGAAACTGAACACATACTAATGAAAAATAATACAATTGCACTAGACTATTAAATTATTAGGTATATATGAATAGCACTGAACATAAAAAAAAATTATATAGCAAAAACAATAAATTATTTGACAATTTTAGATGCGTTCGCCTGCAGTTTTGTTTTAAATTGCATTCAAACATGCACTATTGATTTTTTTTTTTCTATTGTCAATAGTCATCAGTTATTGTTTTGTAGCACAAATTGATTTTTCTAAGAACGTAAGTGAGTGTTAAAAAAATTAGTTTACATACCTCATTGACATTATCATAAACATCTTCTTTTGACTACCAGCAGAGCAGTGGAGAGCGGAAAAACAACACAAAATGCCGTGTTGCCAGCATTTTAATAACAATTATTACTTCATTCTAGTTTTAAAAATAAATAAATAAACTTTAAACGAGCACATTTCGCTTGAACGCAGTTTTAAATTCCATCTGGCAGGGAATATTTCAAGCTTAGAGTCATCTATTAAATCTATGTCAAATGAAAAATTCTTCAGCCTATTTCTCATTCAGTAGTGCTGGCGTTAAAAAAATTTTCTGTTAATCCAATACTGTTTACACATATTTCTTCACATGAATCTTTTCCTAAAATAGGTTGCAACATTTCTTCTACAGTAGAACTTGGATAAATCAAAGTTGAAGGGACCAGAAAAAAATTCGAAATATCCAAAAATTCGAATTACATATACTATTTTGTCAAAAAAAGGAGATAAATTAAAAAATTAAAACTCTACGATCAAAGATTTAACACATAAACTTTAAATCTAAGAATACTGCTACATCCCCCCCCCCTCCCATTAAATCAATATTTTTTAAGAGCTTAATTATTTAACACTTTTTAAAAAATAGTCAGATATTTTTAATTCTTCTTTAAGTACAATCTTTGTGTCATAGCATATGACTTGATACAAAAATAGAATCTTCTACATTATACATGACTTTCAATTTAAAAAAACCTCGAAGTTCATGTATATGCACCATATCTTCTGATGCACTAGTTAGGGGCTTCTCTTGTATTTCCTTATCCTTCTTTTGAAAGACTTAAAATATATCAGCTGAGAAAAATCTCGGGAACAAATTTTATAGTAATATTTTAAAGGTAATCGTATGAAAAATTCGAATTATCCACGATGTTTTAACATTATTTTAATACAAAACTCAAGGGACCGAGTGAAAAGTTCGAATTATCCAGAATTTCGAATTATTCAAGTTTCACTGTATTATTATAAATCTAGCAGTATATGTCTCCTTTTTAACGTTCAACTTTGCATAAGCTTTACCAGCTACTTTTATTTTATGATTAGAAAATTATATCAATGACTGTACGTCAGAACATTTAATATTTAAATTTGTATTTTTAGCCAAAGAATATGACAGGACATTACATTAAGCACCCATATCCAATTTGAATTTCAATTTATACTTGTTCTCAAACTCAGCCCTTTCATACCAATCACCAGATTTTAGATTATTGGCTATACTACTAATAACAAGTTTATTTGAATTTTTATTATCTTCGCTAAATGAGCTATTTACTGTAACTACCTTTTTTTCTTCAAAGAACAACTGCTAAAATGGCCTTCTTTACAGCAGGAAAAACATTGCTTTTTATAAGCCAAACATTCAAACTTTTTGCGAGAGGTTTTGCATCGCGTGCATAATTTACCATGAAGAGTTTGTTTGTTTAAATCATCTTCAGCCAGTAATTTCTAACGATCGGAATCACTGTAAATACCAATAACAATTCTATATGTCACTAAACTGTCATGTAAAGTATCAAACTGACAGGATTTAATTTTGCTTAGTAATTCTGTAAGAAAATCATCAAATTTTTCATTTTCACTTTGAAAAATCTTGTTAAACAAAAATCTTTCATACGTAATATTATTTTTTGGCGCGAGGTATTTTTGAAACGCTTCAATTAAAACATTCAAATTGTTCTTTTTATCATCGGTAAAAGTATTATAAATGTTTACCGCTTCATGACCAATAGCTGAAATAAACAAAGCCAATTGAACTTTATCTGGCTTTTTATACAATTCGATCACAGTTCACTACCATATTCAAACTGTTGATACCATTCTTACCAAGCTTTCGAAACATAAGTCGTTAGGTTTAGTGGTGGCGATGGACGAATTTTTACACTGTTCATAATCTCCGGGAATAATTTCTTTCAAAAGTTATCAATTCGACACCATGTAACGTTGAAAATTAATACGAATGTAAATTTAACATATAATTTAATAACATGAACTAGCAATAAGTAATTTAAAACACGCACGTAAACAATAACAATACACGGTCTACAGAACACAGTTGGCGGTTACATATGAAACAGTTAACGCATATTCAAGATATTTTTTTAATGGATCATAAGACGTCGAAAAACAATGTCCCCGGGACATCTTAAAGTGGACCTTTCATTTTAGGATGACTTAGGATATACCCAAGACATCCAAATTGATTTGTTCTAAGTATGTTCTGTTTAGACATCCTGTGGATGTCCTCGTTTTGTATATTTTATCCTGGGACGAAAACAGGACATTCGGGACTTAAAAAGAACATCCCAGGGATGTCATGTGCTGTTTGGGTTTGACATGAGTCCCCCCCAAGGTACAACTTTGACATGAGTCCCCCCCCAAGGCACACCTTTGACATGAGTCCCCCCCAAGGCACACCTCCCCCTCATTGGGAAAAAGAGAAAAAACGTTGTTCTGCGGCTATAAGACAGTTTGGACTTCCAACGTTATTTGTTATAATATCTGCAGCTGAAACACATTGGTTTGATTTAATGAAAACTTTATCATGGAATTTAGATCGTCACGAATTAAATAAAGAAGAATTTGTCGATACTAACAAGTTTAGCAGTATGCCTCTGGCACTAAATTAAAATCTGTCAATGTCAGATTTTCATGTTTTAAATAATGAAATAATGTCGTGTCTGTATATATATATTTTTTTATTTATTATTATTATTTTTTTTTTTCGATTGAATTTGAATAATATTACATTTAATATTAGATATTATACTACAATTACAACGTGTTGTTGAACAAATTATTAAAAAAAATATATTACTGAAATACCAATGAAAAAAATTGCTCAGAATCTATATCAAATAACACTTTAAATATAATTGTTTTAATTTATTTAGAAATTTTTAATTTATAAGTGATGTTCCAGTAAATATAAAAATATTATGTATTAAATTTCTGAATACAACGAAATGTCTAAACAATTTATGCCATTCAACGAAAATATTGGCTGCATACAGATACACACACAAAAAGATAAAATAAAATAAATAAATAAAAAATAATTTCATTTTATGCACTTAATTTTTCGGAAATATGTTAGAATTACAAATAATGACGCTAAAATAAAATTTCGGCGTGCTCAATATCAGAAAATAATATAAAATAATTTATCACATATATATATCATTTCTTATTAAGCCTAGGTATTCTGCTATTAGTCAATTTTCAGAAGGCTCTTTTAACACTTTAACATCCAGTGACTCCATCGTGATGTCATTTTGAATTATAAATCCATAAATGTCAATTTCTGTGCATTTGGGGAAATTTTACAGGATTTTCTTTATATATATATTGTTAAAAACATTTATACTGCTTTAAAGAAATAATTTTAGGTAGCTAAAAAGTGCGAAAATGTGACGCAGCTCAGTATTATTATGTTACTCTAAAATATCACATTATTAATGATGCTGTATTCATTTCGAATGACGAAATGCGCATTTACTTTTGAATGTGCAAAATAGTGTCCAAATATGTAACTATACTTTCATTTTCTATTTTTGAATTAAATCTATATAATCACAAAGTACTCTACATAAAATACACATATTTAAGCCTGTCTGTAATCTTCGGATTTACGTGCCAGGTTTGAGTTCCTGTAGAGCTAAATAGATGTTCGTAGTGATTCGAACTTTATGTCATATGCCTAGTTTAACTTGATGTGCGAAAAATGATAGTAGAGCGATAACCCCAAAACAAATTTTATAATGGAAAATTATAATGCTAGTTTGCTCGATGAAAATTTTCCTTTATGATGCTTGCGTTCTTGCTCTATAAGGAACACTGTGAAACGAAGCAATTGTTATGAAGCTATCATAAAAACAAGAATAAAAGTTGTTCAAATATAAACAGAATGTCCCATTCTTTTTCGATACAGTATTCAGAAATACATTTTCGTTCACGCGGCTCTTTTTTTTTTTTTTAGGCCAATAAAACGAGAGATTGCATACAAAAAAAATAAATATTTAACGAAATTAGAGTATAAAATAAAACTAAATAAGAACAGTCTCGAGCTTTGTGCTTAGCCCTATTCCTTTTTAATTTTTGTGGTTTATTTAAAGCTCGGTTTCTGTGACTAAATGGCATTAACGGAAATGCTAAATAAAAATGGAATTATCCAAGTGGGGTACTTAACAGCTAGGGAACTGACTCTGAAGTACATTTTTACATTTTTTATGCCACGGAAAACTTTTGGTTTCTTTGCTTCAGTTTTGCCCCTATAGCAAGTTTAATTATTTTTTTCGTTTATTCGAATGTTAGTTTATTTCATTATGAATAGTTCCGGTAGCTAAAAGGTGCTAGGTTGGCAACTATCAGAGAAACTGGACATTTTGACTTCATCCTAGATAGCGGAAAAACCTTCCACCGTGCATGCGTTGAAAACTTCCTTAACGTGACTTTATTTTGGCATTAATTGCTCTTTTGGCAAGTTTTATTAATTAGGAAAGAGCCTGTTTGGTTACAAATTATTCCGTCCGTCAGTTCGCAAGTTATACTCGCATTGCAGCGATGTTAACACTTTCGCGACATTTGACGTAGATTCACGTCATTTGAAAATCTGTAACTCCGCCAGTAGACGTTTCTTTCTCAATTTGTATGGTATTTATTTCTTAAGTATATATCCAAACTTGCCAACCATCTCATTAATAACCGTACAATTGTTAACGCCCCGGAAAAAACGCCCCTTTTCTCACACCACTATACTTTTAGTGTCATTCTCTCGAAGAAATGTTACGATTAAATAAGACTAAAATTACTCTAAAAAATTATTGGTGTGAAAAAAAAAAGGCGGGTACTAAAAATTGTACGGTTCATAATGAGATGGTTGGCAAGTATATTTTCCAATATTCATATTTTTACAATGAAATATGCTATGGATACAAATATTTTAATTAGAATGAATATAATTACATGTATAACCATTTGTAATATAAGTGTGACTATAGAATGTTTTGTTCTCAAATATTGTAAATTGGGAAAATAACGCCCACAGGCAGAACTTATTGTCAGAAAGACAAAATCATGCGTTCGCGAAAGTGTTAATGGATGCTAAATTTAATGAAAAGTATTTCAAAATACTATTGATTTATTTCTTTCGAAAGGATTAAATATCTAAATAAGCAAAAAGTATTTTAAAATACATAATACTATAATGATTTGATAAGACTTCTATTAATCAATATACAAATGTAATGATGCTGTATAGTAATTTTTACAACTATTATTGTAAATTGTTAAATTAGTCATGAAATAGTCAGCAAATTCATATTTCTTTATTAAAGCTTATTAATGTTGTACATTTTACAAAGTATACGTTTATAATAATTCTTAATAAGCAAAAACTTTGAAAAAAAAAGCACTTCGAAATTCAGGGAAATTTAAAAATGGCGCTATTAGTAAAAAGAAAAGCAAGCAAAAATCGGAGGAATAGCTCCCGCCAGGGTTATTGCACATTCCGGTGAAATTGTCACCAGAAACTTGCCAAGTGAAAAGAAGGCCAAATCTGTGAGCAAGTGCGGTGAAAGTTCAGATAGAGAGTCTTTCCTTCATCTAGCTTTTAGTGATATTTTGTATCTCTCTTGTCTCAAATCATGTATAAACAAAAAACAAATACTGGGCACACGAATCTACTGGTGAAATTGTTTATGCTTGTCTACTTTGATAATGATAAAAAATGATATCCAAGAAAGTCATTCATAATTTTATAGCTTTCTTAGATTTGCTGCATGAAAGATTTTCTTTTTTTAGGCTAAATTATGTTTTCGATCGCAAGAGTTAAGTTTTAAGATTTGATAAAATTCTGAACATTTATATAATTTCTACAGAACCAAAACCTTAAACAAGTGACGTGCTATCTTACCCGGCAATCGCGGAAGATTAACCCAATTGACTTGGTGTCATTTTCAGAATTTTTATTAATACAGATAATTATTATTTTCAGTTTGCAATCTGAATTATTTTTATGAAATTAGATTGATAGTTTTAACATAAAATAAAATTCAAATGATCAGTTATATTAAAAAATAAATAAATAAATGAAGTAAAATAAATAAAACTTAGCAATAAAAACGATCGAGCTAACCCCAGTGTATCCTGTAAATACTGAAATGGCCTAATGCGGAATCGGTAAAGCTGCAATTTTATTTATCAAGTAATTCTTTCGATCTTTCAGTAACATATTCGTCAGTTTTAATAATTGTTTATTTGGATCCTAAGTTCTTATACACATTTGTTTTGCTTAATAGAAGAAAGGAGGTATATGGGGTCCAAAAGTTCTTGAGATTTTAATTTTCCTTATTTAGTACTCATTTTGAACTAATTAGCCGAATCAGATGAAAGTTTTTCATAGAGTGTTCATATTTTGCGACCAGAGAACTGAAGAGATTCAAATCGCTTAGGTATCTACTTCATCATATTCATACCTGCTAACTTACTTATTTACATCCGAAAGATTGTCAGTATAACCCCCCCCCCCCCTTTTTATTTTTCTTTTTTGCACAAATCTTTTTTTTTTTTTTTTTTTAAGAGTATTTTCCTTCTTATTCAATCGGAATTACACGTGAAGAAAATTTTTCTAAAAATAAAGTGGTGTGGAAAAAACGGTGGGTTCTAAACATTGTTCCATATATTACATCCAGCAAAAGTATTTATCGGCATATCACTTCAAAAATGTCTTTAGGTTATTTAAATTTTTTTAATTACTCCTTTTTTAATATAGTGATACCAGTTCCACTTATGTATAAATAAAAAGGCACACAAAAACGATTGCCAAATTATGAATCCTCTGCTGTTAAGACTGAAGATAGTACGCGCAAGAATTATAGACGTAGCAGTTCAACAGGTCTGAGGTAAGTATATAAGTAGCCTTAGCTCATACTTGCCAACATATTAATTAACACTTTCGCGACCGCTGACGTCGATTCACGTCATTTGGAAATCTGTAACTTCGCCAGTGGGCGTTTCATTTGCAATTTGAATGTCATTTATTTCTAAGAATATACTAAATATTCATATTTTTTTAATCATTATGCTACGATACAAATACTTTGATTAGAAAGAGTATAATTATGATATATATCCATTTGTAATATGAATCTCAATATAGAAAATTTTGTTCTGAAATATTGTAACTGGAGGAATAACGACCACAAGCGGACGCTACTGTAAAAAAATAAATAAATAAATAAATAAATAAAAAACACGTGGTCGAGAAAGTGTTAATGTTCCGTATATTGTTAGTCCCGACTTCTTTTTCACACCAGCATCTTTTTCGAGTATTTTTCTTCTTATTTAATTGCAATTATATTTCGAGAATATTACTCTAAAAATTTACTGGTGTGAAAAGAAAGGCGGGACTAACAACACTACGGAATATTAACTAGGATGATGGTGAGTATGCTTTAGCTCGACGTCATTACACTGAAAAAAATTAAAGGAGCAAAAACCAGGACTGCCAACCATCTCATTAATAAGCGTAGACTTGTTAATGCCCCTTGAAAACACACCCCTTTTCCCACACCACTTTATATTTAGAGCAATTTCTCCAAATAGTGTTACGATTAAATAAGAATGAAATTACTCTAAAAAATTACTGGTGTACAAAAAAAGGCGGTGACTAAAAGTACTACGCTTCATAATGAAATGGTTGGCAAGCATGAAAAATACTCAAATATGAGTAAAATTGTATCAAATTTCAGTTGACACTTGCTTAATATAGTTCCGAAACAAATAATCTGAAATTAAAAATACCGTGTACTCATTATTGAGAATATCGACATGCTCAAAAATTGGCATCGACCATCGCAAATCCTAATATCCTAAACGTAGATTCTCATTCATGTATTATTTTGCAAACTATTATAAAACCGCCACGAAATATAATTCTACACATTTGAGGGAATTTTTGTATTTGAATTTTTTTAGTTTAAATTTGTAAAAATTCTATTAAAGGGCTTCTTTTACTTCAGCATATATATAGTAAATTACGAAATGCGCAGATATTAATGTGAAAACATGCGATATTTAATAAATGAGACGAGCATGTTTTCCTCTTTGAAATAAAATTACTCATTTCGAAATGAGTATGTCCATTTATTCATTTTTGATCATTTCATTTTTTACAGTGTAAAGAACTATCCAAATAAAGAAAACATTCTTTCATTCAGGCAATAAATCAGAAATAATAGGAAAAGATTTCCGTAAAACTTTTCTCTCAGTAATATTTTGCGATATTATTCATAAATATATAATATTTGGGTAGACTGACATGCTTGCGACCATCCTAATTAATATTTCGTAATGTCTTTAGTCCAGCCTTCTTTTTTTCTTTTTTTTCTCAACAGTAATTTTTTAGAATAATATTCTCCAAATGCAATTACGATTAAATAAGAAGAAAGTTTTCTAAAAAGTTACCGGAGGGTAAAAGAATGCGGGGTTAACAATACTACGGAATATTAATTAGTATATTGGCAAGTATAGATTGAGAATCACGCAACAAAACTTGATTCATCTATAGATGGCGTCAGGTGCATAGACATGCTAACTGTGCTAGTTTATCCGTAATGATATTAAGCCCCGAATTTTTTTCACCCCAGAATAGTTGTAGAGCAGTAGTCTTCTTATTTAATCATGAGACCATATTGCTGAATATTACCCTACAACTATTCTGGTGTGAAAAAAAGACGGGGCCTAATACCATTACGGATAAACTATCATAGTTAGCAGGTCTAAGTGCACATATCAGTGGCATAAGTAAAATGGCGCTCATAGATCAAATTTAAATTAGTCTACGGATTAAGTTTAAATTAAATTTTATTTTTAAAAAATTAGAAAACTTTTGACTAAAGCAAATATTTTCCTTAGATGAAAAAAAAGGGGGGGGGGCTTAACGGAAATCAATATTTATTAAAATGTTATTATTGCAGTAATTATTTTTAATACTTTCCAACAAAGATGAAAAGTGTTAATGACGTCGGTTTGTCCATTCTGTTTGTCCGTCAGCGCTTTAATTTCCGTAAATATACATGGAAATTCCTGAAACTGATAAATGATATTCAAGTTCACTATCGGATGTTCCCTATTGAAAATAAAGTGAACACGTATACTGGTTTGTATACAAAAACACCCGGAAATATTCCAAAGCATTATGTTCTATGAAAGATAATTCTATAAACCATACTTTCGTTCCTTTACTTTACACAAATCTTAATGAAATTGAAATGCGTTATTCAAGTTCATTATTTGAATTTTATTATTATTATTAATAATATATAGAAAATGGAGGAAATACCACCATTGGTTTGTGTACAGGGACCCCCGAAAAGCATTGCATTCTATGAGACAATTTCTATAAAACAATTTTCAATAACTTTCTTTTGCTCAAATCTTAATGAAACTAAAATATGTTATTCGTAAGCAAAAATGAAAGTTGTTCTGTACAATAACGTAGCATTAAGATTGTTAGAGTCACACAAAAATATTCAGTTACATAGAGGGTTGCCATTGGAAATTTGCTGAAATTGTATTTTCGTTTACATTGAGCGCTTTTTACACATTCTAGCAATATTTAAGTGTGAACATGATTTGAATTTGTGTATCTGTCTGTCCGACTGTCCACCTGTCTATACATATCCATCAGCCCGCATCCATCGTCCGCAAATATTCTCAGAATACAATATATATATATATATATATATATATATATATATATGGTGTTATTAAAGTTTACTAAATTTACTATGGAACGTTTCCTATTTAAAATGACAATTTTATGTCCTGCATAACTGGTTTCTGCACATGCGTTACGTTTTAGGACAGCCACTTAAGGGGGACCGTCAGTTACGGCTTTTCTAGATTACTAATGCTAAAATTCTAAAATCAATCCCGTGCATTGTTAATGCAATTAATTTGTTTGAAATTTTTTTTTCGGCGTTAGATATAACTTTTATCTCTCAGACGATATAATTTTTAAAACGAGATGTGTTCTCAATCTTTTTTAAATTTTAATTTTTCAAAAATTGCATTTTTTCGAAAAATTTCATGTTGTTTGTTTTAGCTATTAATAGATGGCGTTGCTATTACGAATCGTTTCTCCTATTTATTGAAAAGCTTTTATTTTTGTCATTTTTTTAAATGTTTCTCATAATTTTATGTCATTTTCTTATAAATAGCTGTATAAGGGATTTGTGTAGAGCAATATGATACCGAAATATCCTTCAGAAAATGCTTTTATTATTTTCTAAACAGATTTTTTTCATGGTATACTGCAGCAGAATGACAGATATTTTTAATGTTACAGTAACCCTAAGTTGTCTGCTTCAGTTCCGGTAAAAAGAGCGCTTATGTTTTGAGTTTTATAATTTCAGTAGAAAATATCGACTGAGCTTATTACGTTACGTTGTTTTTCTAGACTATTGCAGCAACTTTAATTATTACTATTTTTTAAATATGGGACATCCTAAAATGAACAAATATCGCATTCGTAAAAGGACAAAGAGAAGCAAGTTGGCTAAAGTAATAGCTTTACGAAGATATGGAGACCAGAATGAAAAGAATGCCAGGTAAGAATATTATATTTTTATTCTTTATGTGGTAATTTTATGATTCATGTTACCCATGTCTGCAGTATTGTAAATAATGTTTTAAGCAGTATGTCGAAAACTTATCACGGATAATAAGGCCTGAGAAATGTGTTTTACTGCAGTTTCTTAAAAAAATATTAGTGCCTTTTTTTCTCGCTCACACACGCACATATGTAACAATTACTTTGCTATATCATTCCATTTGAATTTAATTAAGCTAATATATATTTATTTCATATTCATGTTATTAATTCAGCATAACGTCTTTCGTTATAACGTACATCATAAAAGCTGTTGGTACTTATGTCTTTATATAATTTATTAAGTATGCATGGTCAATTTATTTTAATTTGGATTTGATGGAAACAGAACTTTCGACTGTAGTTTTTAAAATTTGACAAAAAATGTAAAAGCCCACCTTTTGATAGGTTTTTCTTCTTCTTTTCTTTTCTTTCTGTTCTTTTTTTTTTTTTTTTTTACACATCTCCCTTTCATTGTAAAAGTACAGTACTTTAAAAAATTTTTAATTCCTCATCAGATTGTAATAGAAAACTTGGGAATTCGTACAAAAATTTCAATTTTATTATTATTATTTAGTTAATTATTTTTTAAGAAAAACATTTTGTGCGGAGATATTAGATAACAAAATTTTCATGGCATTTCTCTGCTCTCTGCAGGTTATTAATTTAGTCAGCGTGTTTGTTTCCATGTTAATTTGTGTAGTCTTTATCTCACGAACAAATATTCATAAAGAAGCCGGGCTAGTCTTATAATATCCCTTATGATACTGGCAACAATCCTATTGATTTTCGACATTCTAACATGAAAACTTTATAAGTTATTCGAAATTTACATTAATGTGTAGAATAAGGCAAAATTTTGCATAGACATTCATTATGAGAATGGTTTCAGAATATGACATATAATACTTGTATGAAAGTGATTAGCTGTGAAATCTAATTTGAAAATTTCTTTAGTTATTCAGAATTTGCGATTTTTTTTTTTTTTTTTTTTTTTTTTTTTTTTTTTTTGACGGGGGTGGGGGTGGGGGGGCGTGAGAGGATATGACAAAATTTCATGTAAATTATTTTCATCGTAAAGATGTCGTATCAGTTTTAAAATATCGTTTATGATATTAAAATTGGCATTATTACTATAAATATGAAATTTTTAAAAAATCCTTTTGAAATGTAAGAATTTCATAATATGACAAAAATATAAACCAATATTTTACATAATCTTTCATGACAAACTATGTAATTGTAGGAAATAAAAAATACAAAATCGACCTTTATAAAATTAACAAATTAGGATTTAGTAAATGTATTGATGCAAAGGGATGAGTAGGACAATTCAATCTGCAACTAAGCCTGATTAGCGATCGAACAATTTCCTTTTACTCACCATGAATATAGTTCGCCATCGCTCTGTAATAGAAAAAAAAAAGGGGGGGGAGCAAATATATGATGAAACTCAGAGGTCAACATTTGCCAACTAGTTGTAAAAACAAAATCAATCAATGATAAGAACAAAATTGTAATTAACTTTCTATATCTGATATATATATTAATAGAATTGTACATCATAATTCAAAATAATAAATATGACAAATTTCCTTCGAAAAGAATAAATATATAAAAAAAAAACTATAATTTTTTTCTAAGAAATTTGAAATTGATAAAAGACAGAATTTCCAAATCTTTTATTTTCTATTGTTTGATACAACAAATGCGTAGTAATCTGTTTTTTATTGGTGTATATACACTAGGAATAGTAATAAAAACCCTTTTTTTTTTTTTTTTTTTGCTAAATGTATTAAAAAAAAAGGTTAGGAAGTCGAAAATTTGAAATCATTGAATTGACGAGATTTTCGGATTATTGTTCATATGTATGGTAACAAAGCTGTATGATGTAAAAAGACAGATGATAAAAAGCCACCGCAATCCTGAAGAGCCAAAATGAATTTTTGCATTTATGTGTATGTGTGTGTGTGTATATATATATATATATATATATGAGTTTAAAGATTAGAAAAAACCAAAACCATCTTCCATGACAAACTGTGTAATTCTGTGTAATTGCAGGAAATATAAAATACAAAACCGACCTTTATAAAATTAACAAATAAGGATTAAGTAAGTGTGTGTATATATATATATATATATATATATATATATATATATGACAAATATCAAAACCAATTATCTTACACGGTACATATTTCTAAAAAAAATATTCATATTATAATAAAATTTAAGTCATCCTGAAACCTGAGTCAAACTCAAGACAGAAATTTTCATCAGCCCGGACCCGGAAAAGAAATTTTTGTTTGTTGAATAAACAAACACTAGACACAAACTGCCGTTCTCTCCTCCCCCTAAAATAAATAAATAAATAATAATAATTAATAAGTAAATCAAATCGCATAATTTATAATTTTTTATTTTAGAATAATATTTTATGAAATATTTTTCAAACCCATCTAGTAATATTCTAGTTATAAAATAAAGTAGCGGTGTCATACAATTATTTATAAGATATTTTTGAGCGGGATACGATTACATAATTTACAACAATCATTTTAATTATCCTGTATACCGGTATGGTAACCGTTTTAGATCCAATGCGAGATCACTTCCTTTTTTTTTTTTTTTTTTTTTTTTTTTTTTTTTAATGTTCTGAGCATCTAAAATTAGCTTTCAAACATGAAAAATAAATGAAATAAAAACTTGGAATATCGCTCAAATGATTTTCTGAAGATAGAATACGTCGCCTTTTCTCATCGAACTTTTTCCCCTCTTCCAGTTCTCGGAAAATTAAACAAAAGAAGAAAAACAAGAACGTAGTTCCTACATTACATTGTCCCTCCCCACTTTCATAAAGTTTAGCAAGAACTGAAATTCGAGATTTCACCCGATTTACACGTTTTGAGGTTTCCTGAATCAGTTTTATTTTGTATCTCAGCTACTAATTAAAATAATTTCATAAGTAATACATCATTAGAAAGCTTTGTTGATTTGGAATCGAACAGTAGATTACAGAAATTTCTACCGCCAGATGGCGCTGTAATATTTTAAAATTTCAATATTTCAATTACTAATCATGATTAAATTATTTTTAATACATCATTCGAAAGATATTTTAAAGTTCTTTTATATTATCGAAAGTTTTCACCAGATTTACATGTTTTGAGGTGTCCTGAATCAGTTTTCTTTTGTATCTCAGCTACTAATTAAAATATTTTCATAAGTAATACATCATTAGAAAGCTTTGTTGATTTGGAATCGAACAGTAGATTACAGAAATTTCTACCGCCAGATGGCGCTGAAATATTTTAAAATATCAATATTTCAATTTCTAATTAGGATTAAATTATTTTTAATGTATCATTCAAAAGATATTTTAAAGTTCTTTTACATTATCGAAAGTTTTCACCAGATTTACACGTTTTGAGGTCTCCTGAATCAGTTTTCTTTTGTATCTCAGCTGCTAATTAAAAAAATTTCATAAGTAATACATCATTAGAAAGCTTTGTTGCTTTGGAATCGAACAGTAGATTACAGAAATTTCTACCGCCAGATGGCGCTGTAATAAATTAAAATTTCAAAATTTCATTTTCTAATTATGATTAAATTATTTTTAATACATCATTCGAAAGATATTTTAAAGTTCTTTTATATTATCGAAAGTTTTCACCAGATTTACACGTTTTGAGGTGTCCTGATTAGGTTTTCTTTTGTATCTTAGCTACCAATTTAAATAATTTCATAAGTAATACATCATTAGAAAGCTTTATTGATTTGAAATCGAACAGTAGATTACGGAAATTTCTACCGCCAGATGGCGCTGCAATATTTTAAAATTTCAATATTTCAATTTCTAATTATGATTAAATTATTTTTAATACATCATTCGAAAGATATTTGAAAGTTCTTTTATATTATCGAAGGTTTTCACCAGATTTACACGTTTTGAGGTGTCTTAAATCAGTTTTCTTTTGTATCTCAGCTGCTAATTTAAATATTTTCATAAGTAATACATCATTAGAAAGCTTTATTAAATTTTTAATCGAACAGTAGATTACAGAAATTTCTACCGCCAGATGGCGCTGGAATATTTTAAAATTTCAAAATTTCAATTTCTAATTATGATTAAATTATTTTTAATATATCATTCGAAAGACATTTTAAAGTTATTTTATATTATCGAAAAATTTCACCAGATTTACACGTTTTGAGGTGTCCTGATTAGGTTTTCTTTTGCATCTCAGCTGATTGAGTTAGACCGTTCAAAATTGGTATATGTAGGTTAATTAGGCGGGTAGGATAATAAAAACTGAGAAAGGAATAGGTGTAACAGAAGGGGAATTTTTTTTTACTTTCTCTTTCTCAAAAGTATTGGTTAGGGTCGGAATTTCGAAATTGAGTTTCTGTTATATTTGCATATTTTGAGGCCCCCTGAATACAAAAAATTGTATTTCTAGCTGTTTGTGTGTGTGTCTGTTATGGGATACAAACAAAAGCCCCATCGGACAAAAACCCCACCGGGCAGAAAAACCACTTACACAGGACGTTAGCCCCACTCAGCCCGGACAAATGCCCTATGTATGAAAAATGATATTCTTGATAAAATTAGATAAAATCAGAATTATATTCATTTGATAAAATCAGAATTATATTCACGATAAGATAAATTATAAAATAAAATCTGTTACTTATTTTACTAGAAACTCATTATGATTGTTCATATTTTATTAAAACTATTAATTGCTTATTGTTTTCATATCTGTACTAGTCTTTACGGGTTACTTTTAATTTAGTTATAAATTATTATTATTATTTTTGGGGGGTTAACGTGGATTTCGGTGGCATTTAATCTTCTGTTATTTTTAATTTTACTATAATAATATATTTGTTGTTGTATTGTTTTATGGCTGATTAATTACTCCAGGTTCGTAGGCCAATAATAGAATGCCCTTTGTGGAAGGTCATTATAAAGTGTCCTAGTCCAAATTTATACAAACTTCGGAGAAAACCACGAAAAACTCCGAACTGGGTCAATGAAAACGTGACCTGGAATCAAACCCGACACTTCCCACCTACCTGCTTATATATATATATATATATATATATACGCAAAAATTAAATTTGTCTTACATTTTTACATATTAATTATTGGAGTAGAGGATTGAAAGTTGTATCATTCGAAAGTTATATTTAATGTAAATTTGAGAAAAAAAATTCTTTTATGATGTCATGAAGGTATTCAAAAATACTTTTATTTTTTATGTTAGTTTTCATTTTATACACATAAACTTTTGTATTGAAAATTCGAAGAAAGTTCTTAGAATACTAGTGCATTTCTTCAATTTGTAGTTGGTCCCCCAACTGTACTCGTGACTTAATGGATTGTAGAAAATGTGAGTTTATAAATGTTCTACGAATGTCTGAATTTTTAAGGCTATTTCGTACGGTTTTTTTTTACAAAATCGGAAAAATGTCCCAAACAAAAAAAAAAAAAAAAAAAAAAAAAAAAAAAAAAACCTAATAATTTGATCATTTGCTGTATTATACAGTAATGAATAAAAAAAACTAATTTCATTAAAATTTATTTTAATAAAAATCAGCAGTTTAATTATTTATTTATTTATTTTTTTCAATAACTTTCCACCCCCCTCAAGCTGTTGGCAGTCCTCACTATCTTGCTTTAAAGTGTGAGTGACTTCTATATAAAATTACGTGGTAATTTGTAGAAGTTTTCTTTAAAAAACTCTACACTTCTCTTTTCAGCCTGCCCCTCAGCTTCCTCATATAACTCTGAATATATATATATATATATATATATATATATATACAGGATGTTACATAAGTCTGGGTACACCAAAATATCTCGATAGGAAAGCATATTCGCTGAAAACTTTGATTTCAAAAGTTTATGGGTTTAAATAATCTATCACATAAGGTATGACTAGTACGTCCTTGGGAAGGGCGGGGGGCTCCACGTGCACAGACTTTATTCTTTTAAATAGATATATGAAATAAGTATAGGATCATTCATCTTTATCCAAATAGCATTATAACAGTTTGAAAAAAAAAAAAAAAAAAAAAAAAAAAAAGGAGAAAGAAAAGTAATGATACACACACCACATGCGATTTTCCCTCTAATTATTTATTGTTTCAGCATCGACCTTACCATTCAGGGCAATATATATATATTTAAAATTAGTGTTTGCGACTCAAGCTTTCGTACCTTTCTGTAGAATTTATTATCTGTTTTTTTCTTTCAGATATACTCCTGAAAATGTCTGTCCAGGAATAAATGAAGTGGGGCTTCAGCATGAAAATTCAATACATGGAGCCGTATTTTCTTCAGAAAAAAGTGGAGAAATGTCATGTTCAAATGTAAATGCAGTATCAGCAAGAGCTGTACAGTCTTCGGAAGAAATCGGAGAATCGTTGTGTTCCTCAATTGCAGTATTATCAGAAACAACACATTTAGAAGAAATTCGAGAAACACCATGTCCCTCAAGTACTGCATTACCAGCACCATTATATTCACCAAGCTATAGTGCATGTCAGATTCAAGACCTTTCAGACTTTCCAGAATTGGTGGTTGAAGCAGAAAATTCTTTGAAACCATCACCATTTCCCTCTGGCAGAGTAATTTGTGACATCGGATATGTTATAGCACAGGCACGAAACTTGAAGAACATAATTATATATGCAGTTTCAATGGGAAGCTCGTATACAAAAACAGACTAACTCGTGGTCTTGTGCACACTTACATGTTTGTGTGCGACAAAGAATTGTGTGGGCACAAAGAAACAATAACGACCGATAAGAGGCAAGGTTGTCTTAATCAACTTGCCGTCTTGGGAGCAATGTCCACTGGAAGTGGATACTCTCAAGAGGAACAAAAATTTAGCATAATGAATATGACTTATATGTCACGAAATACTTATGCGGCTTCTGGAAAAGCTGCAGGTGAAGTTATAAATGCATATACAAAAGATGACATAATTTCAGCAATAGACGAAGAAAAGCGATTAGCAAAAGAAAAAGGTGATATTGATAATGATGGTTATCACAATGTTTGTGCAATTGTGGATGTAGGTTGGTGCAAGCGAACCTATGGCCATGGCTACAACGCATCAAGTGGTGTTGCAGTAATAATAGGTGCGAGAACGAAAAAAATTATTTTCATAAGTGTACGAAACAAGGTGTGCTTAATCTGTGAAGCCATTAAAAATGGAAAAATTCTTTCGAAAGACCACGTATGCTTCAAAAATTGGTCAGGCCCCTCAACCGCCATGGAAAGCGATATCATCATCGAAGGTATAAAATACTTAGACGAAATTCATGGTGTTCGTTGTACAAGACTCATTGGTGATGGTGACACTAATTTAATGAAGAAAGTTCAAGAAAATATTAGCTTTGGTGGTAGGATTATTAAAATTGAATGTGCAAATCATGCTGTTAGAAGATACTTTAGAGCTCTTGAGAGAATTCAGAAAAATACCTCCAAATTTAATGGTGTCAAGGGTGTCATGGTTAGAAAACTTCTTGCGTATGTCAAGACTCATAATCTTTTTGCCTCTTAGTTATTTCAGAACAAAAAATAAAAATTGTTTTTTAATTAAACATTATATATATTTTAGAAAAACGTGAATCAAATCAAATTTTTAACTTATTACCACGCTTTGAAGAATACATTCTTTGAAATTATTACTAAGACAAGAAATGGAGCGTGTTTAATTGATGTAAAATTTTTGACAAAGAGAGATGACGGAGCGATTGCTGTATTTTATTTTCTATTTTATTTCAAAAATAGAAAATCACAGCGTAAATAAAAATTTGTTTAGTGTGCGTAAATGACACTTTTGCTGCTGTAGAGATTTTTTTTTTTTTTTTTTTGAGTTTATTAACCGGCGATTCGAATTTTATTAAGCGGCGGTTTTAAAATTTGTTTGCAGTGATTTGATTCCGGTCTTGTCAATTTGATCAGATTAAGCGGCGGTTACTGCATATATATATAAAGAAAGAAAAAGAAAACTCAAGCTGCTTTCATAATTGTACAGTGAAATGTCATTTTTGATTTGATGTCCAATGTCATTGTTAGAAAGTTTTTAAAACTTGAATGAAGGATTTCCTTAGAAAGTATCATCTCTATTTCAAATTTCTTGCTCAAGCGGTTTCCAAATTCAAAAATAATCTCCCTCCTTTTATCTCCCTGCATCCAAAATAAATAAAAACTAAATGACATCTCAACATGTATTCAATTTACTGTATACCCCATATATTTATATATCCAATCTCATAATGTATCTGATTTCATATTTTATATCTTTGTAAATCAGTCATATTAATACTTATCACACCGTATTCCATGGAATATAGGCATTTCTGTATCTGAAAGATGTATATTAATTTCTTTGTATTTTGTACAATATGTAAATATATTTAAATATGCTTTAAATAAATAATTTTACAGATTATAATGTATTGGAATTCTTTTGTGAGTCACTGTACACAAACTAGTAAAGGTATTTATAGCATGTTTCTGTGTTCAGTTCGAAACATACTATGATGGTATACATCATTTGCCGAATATTTTAAAAGCGTAAATTTATTTTCTGTTCTATATTTTTGTGACATATGTTAGCATATGTTAGATTGTCGGGGAATTTCTGTACAACAGCATCAGTAACATTTTACTTCCATTACCCTACTACCGTAGGGTAATGGAAGTAAAAAGTAACGTCATTGTATTCAGTCAAAAAATTCGATATCAAATTTTCAACTGATTTATACGTTTTAATGCCTCTTGAGTCTAAAAAGGTAGTTTTTGGTAATTTGTCATTGTATGTGTATGAATATATGTGTGAATGTATTAGTAGGATCTTCTGGCTATCATATCTCCAAACACAATAAAGACAAAACTACGAAATCTCAGAACTGATACAGGTCTGGTGTACAGATGATTTTTTAAATTTTTGGTGAAAATTGGAAAACCAGAAGTGGGTAATGGGAAACCGAAAATGGGACAGTAAGTCCGTACCTCAAAAATGGATCTAATGATATCTTCAAAGTTGCTATATAAACACTATTAGATGTTCTTTCGAATGACACAGTTGGTTAGTTAAGGAAAATTAATAGGCGTTCTGTATAAATAGGTCAATTTTAAGCATTGGAAGTGCGTTCATTTCGAAACGGCTGTACGGATTTTTTTCAAACTCGCCATATTAACTTCCTTTTAAGTATCTTTTGATATGTAATTATTGTTTTCCGGTCAACTGTCAAGTTTTAGTAAAAGTTGGTTTCTGAAAAACGGCTCTAACTATTTTTTTTTTTTTTTTTTTTGAAAATTGTTACATAAATCATTTTTAGATACCCTTCCTTATGTACTACGTGATTGTTACAGGAAAATTAATAATTAAGGTTAATTTTAGATCTCTGGTGTTTAAAAAAATAAATCGACCATCGTATTTTTATTTTTTAACTTGCTCAATAAATTTTATTTCATATGTCTTTACACTTATATTAAGTTTCTCATACGGGAAAAATTTTAGGTTTCTTCTTCGTTAGGTCAATTTTGTGTCTTCAGACCGCATCTTTTCTGATCACATCTCCAAGAAATGCATATAGTATGTGCAATAGCGGGTAATGGAAGTCGTGTGGTTGTTTCATACCAGATTTTATTTTATTTTATTTTTATTTTTTATTTTTTTTATGTAGAATAATTACAAGATAAAAAGAACTTTTCATATACCACGTTTTTAAATTTTCTGTTGAATCATATAAACGCTACCGAAGGCACCAGGGACCCGAAATAATTGGCAAAAAAAGTATTTAAAAAAGTGCACTGTCACCGTCTTCTGAGCTATTCTGAAAGTTGCAAATGTCTAGCTAGTCGGGAAGTAGAGTCCTGCATCGGGTGGGGTAACTCGAATTTACTCGAACCCGACCCGACCCTCGGGTCGGGTTGACTGAATTTTTTCTCTTGCGGGTCAGGTTCGGGTTCGGGTCGGGTTTGTTTTTCAGCAAGTCGGGTCGACTTGAGAGCACCTTTCTACATATTTTTTACAATTATAAACATAAATTTATAGGCATGTTTATAAATCTGTAACTAATTTAAACATTCTGCACATATTAGACATGTATCGGAGCTCCCTATTCGTATCCGCGGATATCCGCCAGAAAGATAGATCCGTATTTGCATCTGGATCTGTTTTCTTTTCTTCAACGAAACTAATATGTATCTTTTGTAGAAATTGTATGAAAATTAGAAAAGTATTATAAATCTTTCTCGACTGTTGTTAATATATAAATTAATAAATTCAAATACAGTATAACCTCGTATTTACATTCTGAAAATTGAAATGATTTCGCAATTTACAAGTTTTTTTTTTTTTTTTTTTTGCTTTCTTCTATATTCAATAGAAGAAAGTATTAGATTCGTAAAAATTTTCAAATTCCGGTTTTTGATGAATTTGCACCTTTTGAGAGTCCAGAACACGATTTGACTATTTCTAGAAAATATGAGTCTGTGTCTCTGTATGTGAGTGACAAAAATTTTGTGGCGACTGTATCTCTGGAACTATTGCACATAATTGTATATAAATTTATAAATAGATACACCTTGACATAAATTAATGCCTATCAACTTTTGGTGCCCATCGCTCAACAGGTAGTGCTGCTATACAGTGATTTCCACAATTTAAGGGAATGCTATATCTCAGGAACTACTGCAGAGAATTGCATATAAGTTTATATGTAGATGCACCTTGACATAACCTAGACCCTGCCAACTTTTATATGTAAATTTCTCAAAAAGCGGCGCTGCTATACAGTGATTTCCACAATTCTATATCTCAGGAACTACTTATAATTCTATATCTCAGGTATATTCTATCTCATATTCATCTTCTATATTCTATCTATTCTACCTCAGGTATATTCTATATTCTGTAATTCTATATCTCTACTACTTATAATTCTATATCTCAGGAACTATTTATGTACACAAAATTGCACATAAATTTATATATGGATGTACCATGATATAAATTATTGTCTATCCACTTTTGGTACCAATAATTCAATAGGTGGCGGTTTTATACAACGATTTAAATAATTTAAAGGAAAGAGATATCTCAGGTTCTATTGTGTATAATTAAAATAAAATTGATATGTGAAAAGACCATTATCATCAGACATTATGCTAAATCAATTTGGATGCATATCGGCCATAAGGTGGCGCTGCTGTACTGCAATTTTCCCCGAGAACGGAAAAGCTATATCTCAACTTCCATGGTGTACAACTGTACAAAATTTGATAAGTGCGATAACCATTATCATAACGCATTTTTTAATATATTATTTATAGAGAATAAAACTGTCTTTCTTTGTACTTTTAGTGTAACTTTTCTCTAAGATGAAAATCGTCTGCATTCATTATGGTAGGTAATTTTAATAAATAATAGCTTTAATAAATTATCAGTACTGAGCGAATTTCTATTAGAAAATATAGAAGATAGTCTTCTGGTGGGCACAACATACTATATATATATATATATTTTTTTTTTTTTTTTTTTTCTAATACCTTTACTTTTAATGAAATTCAATCCTCGCTTTTATGTGAACGGAATTTTGAATTTTCCTCCATTTATGCTTGTATATACATCAAATATAGAAGAAATACTTGTGATTTCATTTAAAGCTAGTATACTGTGAGCACCTCAAATTTTCTTCTATATTTTCCTATAGGAATTCGCTCAGTAAAAATATTTTCTTAAAAATATTATTTTTTAAAATTATCTTCCATAATGAATGATTTTCATTTTATAAAAAACTAACACTAAATATAAGAAAAGAAAGACAGTTTAATTCTCCATAAATAAAGTCTTAAAAAATGCGTCTTCATAATGGTTACCTCATACATCGGGTTTCGTACCGTTATATGTCATAGAAGTTGAGATGTAGCCACATTCCGTTCTCAGGGAAAATTGCCGTATAGCAGCTCCACTTATAGGCTGATATGCTTCCAAACTGAATCAGCGTAATGTCATGTAATGGCTACACTGATACGTGTCAAGTTTTCTTTGATTATGCACAACAGAACCTGAGATATAGCCTTCCCTGAAAATGCGAAAGTCGACGTATAACAGCACCACCTGTTGAGCAATTGACACAAAAGTTGGTAGGCACTAACTTATGTCAAAGTGTATCAAGTGTATCTGCATATAGATTTATACGTAAAATCGTGTAGCAGTTCCTGAGATATAGCCTTTCCTGAAATTGTGAAAACCGCGGTCCAGCAGCGCCATTTGTTGAGAAATTGACACCAAAGGTTGATAGGAACTAATTTAGATCAATGTACATCAGCATATAAATTTATATGCAATGAGATACAGTCGCCACAAGATTTTTTTTTTTTTTTTTCACGCACACACACAAACAGACAGACATATTTTCCAAAAATACCTAGTCAAATTGTGTTCTGGAATCCGCAAAACGTGTAAATCTATCAAAAAACGGAAGCTGAAAATTTTAACGATTCCAATACTTTCTTCAATTGAATACAGAAGAAAGTAAAAAGTAATGTAAAATAAACACATTTAGGAAACGGATTCCATCAAGGCATAATAATAATATTATTCTTCTCTTCAACAAATAAACAAAACACGAAAATTGCCACTGTAGAAAGATAATTCGCTGATCATGTGAATTGAAAGTGATTGTGGGAAAGCAGATGTCCCAAATAATTATAAACATTCACGTCGAACAAAAGCAATAAATAAATATACATTTTTTTTTTTTCCAGAATATAAGCATTAAACAGCGAACTAGTAAGTAACGCTGAATTTGAAGTACATTTTTACAATCTTGAAGTTCCCAACTCACATAAATGTTTAAACAGTATGAAACATTTTTTTTTTGATTTTTTAATTTTCAACTCAATACAATCAGTAATTACATTTTAATTTTTTTTTTTCACTTTCTTCTATATTCAATCGAAGAAAGTATTGGATTCGTAAAAATTTTCGACTTCCGGTTTTCGACGGATTTACAAGTTTTGAGAGGTGTAACAAACATTTTGTGGCAGCTGTATCGTTGGAACTACTGTTCAGACTTGCATTTAAATTCATATGTAGATTCACCTTGACCTAAATTAGTGCCTATCAATATTTGGTGTCAACCGCTCGAGAGGTGGCGCTGCTATACAGCGATTTCTGCATTTTCAGGGAAGCTATATCTCAGGTTTCGTTGGGTATAATCAAACAAAATTTGATATGTGAGAAGACCAATGTGAGATATTTCGCTGATTCAATTTGAATGCCTATCAGCCAACAAGTGGCGTTGCTATACAGCGATTTCCGCAATTTAAAGAAAGGCTATGCAGAGAATTGCATATAAATTTGTATGTAGGTACACTTTAACATATAATAGCGCTTGCCAACTTTTGGTGTAAATTGCTCAACAGGTGGCGCTGCTACACAGCGATTTCCACAATTACGAGGAAAGCTATATCTCAGGTTCTACTGCGTATCATCAAACAAAACTTAATATGTGAGAAGGCGATTATGAGACATTATGCTGATTCAGTTTGAATGCTTGTCGGCCAATAGGTGGTGCTGCTATTCTGCAAATTTCATCGATAACGGGATGGCTATATCTCAACTTCTATGTCATATAACTGTACAAAACTTGATATGTGAGATAACCATTATAAAAATACATTTTTAATTTTTACTTTCTTTTATATTCAATAGAAGAAAATATTGGATTCGTAAAAATTTTCGACCTCGGATTTTTGATGAATTTACACGTTTTGAGAGTTGTAGAACACAATTTGACCATTTTTAGAAAATGTCTGTCTCTGTGTGTGTGTGTGATAAAATATTGTAGCAATTGTATCTCAGGAATTACTGCAGAGAATTTAATACAAATTGGTATGTAGTTACATCTTGAGATAAATTAGTGCCTATCAACTTTTGGTAAAAACTATCCAACAGGTTGCGTTGCCATCCCGCTTTTTCTAAATTTTTAACCCGGTGGTATAGGACAAAATTTGGTATAAATGCGCAAAAATTTTGTATAAATATTTTTAATAATCATTGTGAAATTTAAAAGAATTATTTGTAATACAGGTATTCAACAGGGAAAAAAAAAAAAAAAATGTATGTAGGAGCCTCGTCTTACCCCTTGGGGGCAAGTCCCTCCCTCGAGGGGAATAAATTTTCATGATGGGTATTTTTCAAAAGAGCTCGTCAATACCTATAAAACGAATGGTTGAACGATCGATCTGCGATAATTTGAAATAAAGTTATTGATTTTTTCATTTTTAACGATAATAATAATAATAATAATCAGGATAAAATTGACTTTTTTGGACATTTAGTGTTATACTTCTTCTCTAATATGGAAATCGACTGCATTATCATGAAATATAATTTTTTTAAATATTAATTTTAATAAAGTTTTTTACTGAGTGAATTTGTATAGGAAAATAAATTTGTATAGGAAAATTTGTATAGTCATGTGGTGGACACAACATGCTACTTTAAGATGTTATTTATAGACGATAAAACTGTCTCTCTTTAGATATTTAGTGTTAGATTTCCCTAAGATGAAATTATTTGCATTCATCATGTTGAATATTTTTAATCATAGTTTTAATAAATTATTCGCACTTAGTGAATTTGACAGAAAAATATAGAAGAATGTCTTGTGGTGGCCACAACATACACAGTTTTTTTCTTTTTTTAATTTACCAACTGTGTGACAGTGAAAATTTACTTTATTTTATGTCATGTTATATCATTTTACCTTGTTTTGCATGGTTTTTAAATGAATAAGTAATGTTGATTTATTTTTCGGGTCGGGTTCGGGTCGCAAAAAGTTCTCTGTTGCGGGTTCGGGTTGGTTTTCGGGTTGATGAAATTTTTTTTGTCGGGTTCGGGTCGGGTTTCGGTTTAATGAAAATGTTTTTGTCGGGTTCGGGTTGATTTAAAATTATCTATCGGGTTCGGGTCGGGTGACTCTATCGGGAAGTTTTGTTGAATCATATTAACGCTACCGAAGCAGCGGGGATCCGATACAATTGGCCAAAAGAATTTTAAAAATGCATTGTCATCGTGTTCTGATTTATTTAAAAAGTTTCAAATGGCTAGCTATCCGGGAAGTTCATGATTGTTGAATCATATAAACGTTACAGAAGGCAGCAGGGATCCGAAACAATTGACTTAAAAAAAAAATAATAATGCATTGTCATCGTGTTATGAATTTTTCTAAAAGTTTCAAATTTCTAGCTAGTCAGGAAGTTATAAGATTGTTGAATCATATAAATGCTACCGAAGGCAGCAAAGACCTGAAACAATTGGCTAAAAGTATTTAAAAAATGCATTGTTATCGGGTTTTGCGCTATTCTAAAAGTTTCAAATGTGTAGCTTAGCTAGGCGGAAAGTTAGTTAAATAAATTTTCTGTTGAAACATATAAACTCTGTGGAGGCCACCAGGGACCCGAAACTGTTGGGTAAAAATATTTTAAAAATGTATTGTCACCGTGTTTTGAGCTATTTTGAAAGCTTCAAATATCTAGCTAGTCGGGAAGTCAGTTAAAAATCGATTGCAAGATTTGTACTGCACACACAAATAAACAAGAATCGAAGTAAATAAAAACACGGTAAAATATAAATTAATTTGCCATAATAAATTATCGCATTGTGTTGAAAAATTTGTTCTTAAAATTCTAAATTGGCGAGGTTCTACTGATATCAGTGAGTTGTATGTATTGATATAGTTGAGTTTCACAAATGTTTCACTCAATGTTTTTTCATTAATAAGTACACTATAAATATTAATCCCCCCCCCCCCCCAAAAAAAAAAAAAAAAAAAAAAAAAAAAAAACACTGACATTCACAATTGAATATTGCAATTGTAAATTTTTTATTGGTCCAGAATGACACTTTGAAAAATCTTAGACCCCCCCCCCCCAAAGTCAAGTTCTGGATCCGCCACTGATTCCCGTTTGAGAGAATATAAATTTAAATTTGAAATGCAAAAAATCTATACAGCAATTTTATTATTTTACCATGAAAATTTTTGCAATTTAAAGTGTTATATTGCCCTCTAACACATTTCACTTGTGATTAAATTTATTATAATTATTTCACTTATACAGTTACAGCGCATTTCAGTACAAACTTCTTATGTGACTGCTATATACAAAACAAATATAAAAAATCTTGAAAATGAGGATGAACCGAACTAATATATGCTCTGGGATGACCACACTTGTTTTTCCCCCTTTTTTTTTTTTTTTCTTTTTTTTTTTTTTTTTTTTTTTTTTTTTCCGCGTACTTCACTTGACGTCACAGGAAAAGGGGAAATGACGTACTCAACAGAACTAGTTTACCAGAAACAGAAAACTATCGCTCAAGTGAAATACAACGCCATCTCTTGGGAAAAGGTAGATTATCGAGAAACTGACGCTCCCCCTTAAATAAATCATATTTAAATAACTTTCTACTGTAAAATTCATTAAAAATTACATTTATTGTTAATAGGATAAAATAATGTTTCGTATAGAATAAGATATAGTTAACCTACCAATTTACAGGTTTGCACTAAAATATTCAGATACATTAAGGGCGGCATTTTCTTTTGCATAAGCAATTTTTACAGTTTCCAACGATGTTTAAGTGTAATTATAATTCAATTAGTCTATGTGTATGCATTTCATACCTTTTTTTTGTTCGTTGTGTGATAACGTGGACAAAGAACATTGAAATTTATACGATACAACAGTACACTCAGTTGGAAAGTGTTAATAATCAATGTGCACCGCAGAATTTTTCATTCTTGTTTTAATCAAAATATTATTTATCCAAATCACATTTTTTCAGTATCATTACATTTCTATTTATTTATAAAGGGAAAAATTATTTTTTAAAAGTAAAGAACAACATAGGGTTAATAAAAAGCCATTATTCTTTCTATCATATTTATGATCGTATATTGTGACTATCAAAAAAGAGAATTACAGTTTTTTTTTTTTTTTTTTTTTTTTGTCATAAAGTAAATAAAAAAGTAAACTACAGGTTTTCGTCCATTAAATCTTTTTCCACATTTTTTGAACAAATATTTATATTTTACTCAACTGAGTAACGTAATTTTAATAGGAATTCTAGCAATAAATTACAATGCAAATAATTATAAAAAAAAATTCTATTCAAAAATTATCGTGTGTGGAATATAACTTACATATAAAAAAATATTCTTTATTATTATTATTATTATTATTATTATTATTATTAACACTTTCGCGACCGCTGACGTAGATTCCCGTCACTTGAAAATCTCGAAATCCACCAGTGGGCGTTTTTTTCGCAATTTGCATGTTATTTAGTTTTAAAAAATAAACCCAATATTCATATTTCTACTATCAATATGCTACTGATATAAAAGCTTTGATTAGAAAGAGTATAACTATAATGTATATCCATTTGTAATATAAATGTGAATACAGAAAATTTTGTTCTGAAATATTTTAACTAGAGAGAATAACGCCCACAGGCGGAACTTACTGGGAAAAAGACAAAACCACGCTGACGCGAAAGTGTTAAGAAACTTTTTAGAACAATCATATTCTACCAAATACTTCAGATTTGCATCATTTAACAAATTGAAAGTACCAAAAAATCAATTGCTTTTTTACTTCACATATTTATTCGATATTATAAAAATCTGGTGAACAAGTTACTGAATAACCGTATTTACTACACTTCACATGTGTTTGGTGCAATCCCTTCTTGGAATCAGAAGTTCGAGTAATGCTCTATCTACACAAATTTCAATATCTTTGATAATAACTGGGCCCTGTCGCATATTTTTTGGCCATTTTTTGGCCATCATGGCCATTTCCCCCATTATAAACAAACATTTCATAAACTTACAATTACTTTTATTTTTTCTATAACAATTACGAAAATCTACTCCTTATTACAAGGGTCATAGTCCCGTCTTTTTTTTTCAGTACTCTTTGTGAAATGAAAAAGTTATTTCCTTTACACCACTATTTTTATACAATAATTTCTATACTAGTTTAATCATGACATAATACTTTTAAAATACCATAAAAATTTCTCTAAAAGGAAAGTGTTGGCAATAGTGGCGAAAATTTCTTATCCTTGAAAATATGAACCCCTCTCATGAACCCGAAAATATTAATGGTAAAATACACATGGGGCGTGGTCACTGTCCGAACCTGATTCGGGCGACACTGGCAAGGGGTTAACATTGAAACAGGCAACAATATCCATGAAAATTTTTTAATTGAAAGCACTGCTGAAGATAGAATAAAATAGAGGTAAAATTTTAGCGAGGCTTGCATATATTCCAGATTAAGTTAATTTTAAATATAATTTTGTTACTTCATTTTTTGCTAAAGATCTTATTGCTTACATTTTAAAACATTAGAAGCGCCAGAGCAGTCATTTTGACTGTTTTTACTTTTTGTTTGTATTTAAAAAAAAATCCTGTAATCTTACGAACTCAGAACTTTTTTGTATTTGCCTAAAATAACCTGAAAATATACGGTACAAAATATGAAATGAATTGAATTAAAATTAACAGAGATATGCTTAGCTATACCTAAAAGCGCCACGAACAGTCAAATTGACTGAAAATTAAAAATGAGTCGATTGAGTTTTTCTTTTACTCTCAAACATATCTATTTTCATAAAAACATACTTCCTACACATTCCTTTCATTTATTGTTGCTAAAGCAGGAATTCCACCCCCCCCCCCCTCATTCCAGACACCTGTCTACTGTTCGTTCTTTTCTTCGAAATTTATCGAAAGATAATATGCTTTGTTCATTCGCTGAAAAAGGAAATGCGTCACAACTTTTTCTTTCTCTTATTCTTTCACACCTGCTCTTTTGCGACTTGTAATAGATATCATTTTGAATTTTGCATTTGTTCACTGAGTTGTGAAATTTTGTTCTTTCAATGACGGTATGATGGCTGCTCGAAGACGAAAATATCTCAGTCCAGGTGAGTATTTACGTGTTTTACAGGAGATATCCGACGATGATTCCGAAGTTGAAGAAAGCAATTTAGATGAAATCAGTTATGAATGTTTAGGAAATATTGAGAAAAACAGTTCTAGTGGTTCTGAGGAAAGTGTAGATGAGCAGGCAACGGACCTGGACATTCAGCCTGGTCGAATTTCTTCATCTGCTGAAACAGGTAAAAAAATATATTTCTTTACTCTTTTCTTTTCTTTCATGTTTTGATTTTGAAGTACTTGATTTTTTAAAAATATTAATGATAAAAATGTACGTATAATAATTTATATATTTTTTATTATAGGTTCCAGTACTTCAAAACATACAGGATCAAAAAGAAAAGTTGATTCTTCAAAGTCAGGAAACAGAACCGGATGTAATATCAAAAACCATGTAAAAGGATCTACATATATCGCAAAAGACGGAACTTCCTGGACAGTAATATCTGACTTAGAAAGAAAATCTGGGAAATATGGTTCCCAAAATGTGCTGAAAGAGGTACCAGGTCCAACATCCTATGCAAAAGGAAAAGTCGGTAAAAATGTGACCAGTGCATGGAGACTGTTTGTAGATGAGTCGATGTTGTTCCATATAAAAAGATGCACTGAAGCAAATGCAGTTTCACATAATGAAGAAAATTGGAGTGTATCTTTAGAAGAACTTGATGCTTTTATTGCTATCATATATGCTAGAGGAGCATACGGATCCAATGATATGGATTATGATTTTCTCTGGAATAATACGTGAGGCCCACCTTTTTTTCATGAAACATTGCCTCGTAATCGTTTTCGAGATATAATGAAATATCTAAGGTTTGACATGAAATCAACGAGCTCTGAACATTTAAAAACTGATAAATTTGCTTTGTTTTCAGATATTTTTAACAAATTTATAGAAAACTGTGGTAGTTCCTATAACCCGGGTGAATATTTAGTTGTGTATGAACAACTGTTTCCATCGAAAACTAGATGCAAGTTCACACATTACATGCCAAACAAATCGGACAAATTCGGGATCAAATTTTGGATGCTAGTTGATGTAAACTCAAAGTTTATGTGCAATGCTTTTCCGGATCTTGGAAGAGATGAATCAAGAAATGAAAACGAAAATCTTCCTTAAAGTGTAGTTATGCGCCTTCTAAGCCCTTACTTGAATACAGGACGAAATGTGACGGCTGATAACTATTTTTCATCATTATCTCTAGCTAAAAAACTCGAAAAGAAAAAAACGAGTTTCGTAGGCACAGTAAGGAGACATCGAAAAGAAATTCCTCTCGAAGTAAGGAATTCTAAAACTACACTGTATGAATCTGTATTACTAAAGAATGGAGAATCTACACTCACAGTTTATCAAGGCAAAAAAAAATAAGAATGTTCTGTTGCTAAGTACCTTGCATCCAGATGTAAAATTTGATTGGGAACATAAGAAGAAACTTCCAGAAACTGTAGAATTCTACAATAAAACTAAATGCGGTGTTGATATTGTCGACCAGATGGCGCGAAAATATTCTGTTCGGGCTGCTTCGAGAAGGTGGCCAGTACATACTTTCTATAATGTACTAGACTTAGCAGCAATTAATGCTTTTGTCATCTATCAAGAATTAATTGATAAAAACATTTCACGGCGGAACTTCTTTTTTCAGTTAGCGGAGGAATTAAGAGAAATTCATTTACATAGAAAAACGAGCTCAAAATTGCCTGTGGAAATTCCCAGCAACCAGCATAAGACTCTCAAAGAAAAGACGTCAGGGCCAGATAGGACATTGTAACAACAACAAAACAAGTGATACGTGTAAAAAATGTTCGTATTATGTGTGTGGGAAATGTACGTCTGAAGTAGATAAAGTTGTGTTGTGTAAAAATTGTAAAGAGCAATAAAATGTTTTTTTTTTATAGAAGGTAAGTGGAAATTTACATAAAATAATTGTATATTTTTATAAAAATTAATATGTTTTTACCAAAGAAGTTCTTAAAAATATTCTATAAAGTAATTAAAAACAGTGTAAAGTTTTATTAAATATATGTTATTTCAAATCTGCATTTAATTCACGGAGCAGTCAAATTGACTGCCGTTGGCGCTTCTAGGTAGGGAGAAATCTTGGCGCTTCTAGTGTTAAAATTTTAGCTGGTGAATGGGTTTTCCGTTGCACTTGTACAGTCGGGGAAAAAATATCGCAGTAATCGCTGTAATTTCATTATTAATTCACGCAGAAAAATTTAATAGACACCATTCAACAGGAAATTAAATGCACTTTTTGAAAATGCTATCGAATTTTAAATTAGGGGTTATCTACATATAGAAATGAGTGCTAACATTGATTTTTTTCAATAGCAACACCCAATTTTGACTTCATATTCGAATTTCTGAGAGCCTGGCAGTGCGGAAAAGTATACTGTTTGTATACTTTATCTTTAGTATTTATAGAGTTATAATAAAAATTGTGTTAGGGGGGCTACCTGTAAATCTAGAAAAATAAAATTAAGAACCTATAAGAAACAGATAAAATTTTAATGTTTTACACCAGAAATCTTTCAGGAAAAAAAGATTTATAAAAATTATAAAACATTTAATTTGTTCCAGTTTCTTATTTAACCTGAATTGCGTTTCTTAGATTTGTATATACTTCAGTACATTTTTAAATATTTTAGGTCTATTTATATACATTACACTGGCGATTTGTCCAGACTGTACTCTTTGAAAAACGTGCAATATTTTTCAAGTAAAAGTGTCTATTATGGCTGTAGTGATCACCAATAAAGCTTGAATTTTCTTTCGTAGGTGTTACATAAAATATGAAATGAAATAATATAAATATATATATATATACAACAACGCATAAGCTAAATCTTTTCGGATAAATTATTGTAGGGGTTTATGAAGTAAATATTAAACAATTTTAATCGCAATTACCAGTTTTGGGTTAGTTGAACTCTTTTGAACTGTACAATTCGTTTTATAATTTCTATGAAAATATAATTTCTTAATTAGCCCTTTCGCGACTGCTGACGTAGATCCACGTCATTTGAAAATCTGAAACTCTCTTAGTGGGCGTTTCTTTCATAATTTGTGTGTTACTTACTTCTTAAGTGTGTAGCCAGTGTTCATATTTTTGCAATAAAATATACTATGGATAGAAATATATTGATTATAAAGAATATAATTATACGGTATATCCATTTGTAATATAATTGTGAATACAGAAAATGTGTTCTGAAATACTTTATTTTGAGAGAATAACGCCTTTAGGCGGATCTTACTGTCAAAATTACAAAACCTTGCGGTCCCAAAGAGTGTTAAAATATATTGATAAAAGTAACAGTATAATTCAAAAATATATAAAGTTAAAATATATTATTAAAATTTTAAAGACTAAAGTATCTTTAAAATAATAATCCTCCCCCCTACAAAATAAATAAATAAAAATAAATCAATATATGAAGAAAATGATTAAGCCTTTAACCCTTTAACGTCCACTACATAATTTATTTTAAAAATTACTAAACTAATTTTGAAATTGGCTTTTAGACACATAGCTGATCATAAATATTTAAAAAATAAAAAATTAGCATTGTTCCTATTCGAGAAATTTTTGGTTTGAAACATCTGTAAGTAAACCTTATTAAATTCAAATAATATTTAATTTAGTAAATAAATCGCTTTATAAGTAAACATTATTGACAACAAAAACTCGTAAAAGTTGCATAGATCCCAATATTTCAATTTATTCCAGAGTATTTTAACCCTTTGTTGCGCAAAATAATTCAAATCATTTAAATTACACTGCCACCGGAATTTACGAACATAATTAAAATAGGAGAAATTTTAAATTTTAACTTTAAAAAAAGGGCCTTTTCTGCTATGTAATATATGTAAATTTTTGTTAAAAAATTTCCGGGATGAGTTTTTGCACTTGAGAATTAAAATCAGGTGTTCCATCTGCGGGAACACTGCGACTGAATGGGTTAACTTAAGAAACGATTTTACAAGTCTATCTTGCATTCGAATTCCATTCGTTTTTTTTTTTTTTTTTAATTGACAATTTTTACATTTACTAATTTTCCTATTTAAAACAGTAAACCCCGCCTATTTAGTTATTTTTTTTCTTCTAGTGGTCGTTTAAAAAATTCAAAATTTATCACCAGTAATCGATGAAGTAAATACCACATGTGCATACTTTTGTCGACATAAAATAAGGGGTTTAACACGAATACTCAATGTCACATTTACTTTTCTTTTCTGTTTTGCTTTGTTTTGAAGAACGATGAAGGCGGGGTTTGTCTTCTTTAGAAAACAGGAATTCTTGATGCTAATACTAATGTCTAAAAATCATCATTTTTATTTTATTTCTTTGCGTTTGACTTTGTTGTTATATAATTTGACCCGTAAATAAAAAATAAACATATTTTGTTTAATTTTCCTTGTTATTTTTTAAGATTTGATTCGTTATCTCATGCAAAACTTTATAAGAGACTCTGTGAAAAAATAAGTAAAATATACAACTAATATACTTTTTCGCGTTGTGTCGATCCCGGGAATTCAAATATAAAATAAAAATGGGGCATTACCATTGAAAAAAACAAAGTTGGTGTGCGTTTTAATATCTACACGACCCCCAATTCAAAGTTTCTGAAACTACTCACAATTCTCCGTCGAATGATACCTGTTACATTTTTCTACATCTATTAGCAACGAAGTTACGTCGAGTGCTGCGATGGTTTTTTCCCCGACTGTACAACAGCTAAGTCATTTATATAATTAAACTACTTCATTAACGAAACTTTTTTTAAATAGAGGTATAGTGCCTAAAATTCATAGTGTGGAAGCCGACCTGCAAATCAGTGCGCTAAAAAAATTTTCTCACCAGAGGTCCGTGCGATCGAGATTATTGCTTGGAAAACCGACATTATTGTTTTACTGGTTATTTTTGTGCTTAGATCACGTGAATGAGCAGACGAAACTAGGCAAAGCCAATAAACCTTTATGCAATGTTTACGAATTCATCAAAAGATTTCATCACAGCGCTGCTGTCCGGGAGGCTTAATGTTTTTAGCAATATTTTAAGCGTTAGTTTATAATTGCTTGCCGCACTGCATATTCTAAGCGTAATATTTTAGAGAAATGCATAATGGTGAGGCTTAGTGTTCAAAACATAAAGACATGCAGCCTTTATGTGTTTAATAAGCACTTACTTTAATTTAGTATTTTGGGTCCACCCACTAGTAAAGTATTTTATTTATTTATTTTTGTATATAAAATAATAGATTTTTCTGAAATAGCTTTTAACAAGGAAGAATTTTGAATAGTGTCACCTGACTAAAGAAACCTAACCCCATTAAAAAGGAAAAAAAAAAAAAAAAAAAAGAGAGAGAGAGAGAGAGAGAGAGTTATTTTTAACAAAATGCAGCCAGTTCTAAAATTCGTGGGATCGCCTATCTTATCATATAAAAAACATTTATTGTTTTCAAGTACCGTGTTTTCTCAAACGTTGAAGAACGCTAAATTTCAGAAAATATGTAAACGCTAATTCCATTTAATTTTTTTAAAAGTTTTAATACATTTCGGCTAAGTCAGCCGGCAGTGCAAAATATGATATAAAACTACAGAACTTACATAGTTTTAAGTAATTACTGACAATTTATTTAAAATTTACTTCATGTTTTTTTTTTTTTTTTTTTTTAAAGGATTTTTATAGGATTATATCGTTAAGGCCTAATGGGGTTTATTGAAACTCGATAGACACAACACGCTTCTAAGCAGCACGTGTAGCCTGAATGGGATTTCCATAAGAATTCGCGTGGCGCTCAATGAGTTAATCGTAAATGTATTTGAAGTTAATTACTCTAAAAATTAAATTGTGTACACACAGGGGCGGGAACTAACAATGTTACGGGTTAGGTTGGCAAGTATGCATATATATTTTGCTTTATTTATAAAATTTTACAACACATTTTCTTCTTTTTTTTTAGTATTTTGTGTTTATATCTCTCATTAAAAATAAATACAATATTCATATATAAACATTTCCATACAGTAATGTATATAAACATATTGATTAAAGAAGATTTGTTGATATTATATAATTATTCTTCTATCTGTATAGTATATTAACACAAATATATTTTGTAAATTTCGCGGCATTGAAAAACAGCAACATAGCTTCCATATCAAGGCTTAATGTAAATAGCCATGCCTTTTCACAAATTTTCTAAAACTTTATAATATAAAGCAAAATAATTTTGCATATTTGTAATTAAATCATTTAAGTTTTGTCTTCAATAATCGATGTAGTAAATACCATTGTGATTTATGCATACCAGCGTCACATATAGAGTCAAATAGGAATATGCAAATTTGTCTTTTTTTTTAAATAGTGTTTCAGCGAATCAGAGGCTTCATTTCTTTCTTCAATCATTTCTTTTCTTTTGAAATTCTTTCACATTCCCTCGCCTACATTGTGATAACTTTACAAAAATATGCCAATTTGTATAATAAACATCGAAATATTGCTTAGGAAACAATAAAAATAACATAAAGGTAAATTAAAATAGTTTTCCGTCAAATTATATACAAACATTTACTTATAGAGGATACAGATTATAACAAGTGACGGCCCCCTAACAGGAATAAAAAGTGAAATATCACTGTAACTCAAAAAATAATGTTAGGAACGAACTGTAAATTTGGAAACCTATGTTTTTGATGATGCCCGTTCTATTCGTGCAAAAATTAACATAGGTCATAAATCATAATTTTTTCAAATATGAATTTATTAATAATTTTCATAATTCAAAAAATGTTTTTTTAGCAAAAATTTGCATGGAATATGTTTGGGTTACTTCATTCTAACGAATAAAAAAAAAACAGAATTTAAATATCATAATTATTTCGGAAGATATGATTTAATGTTTGTCACATACTTTTAACATTAGCACCCCCAAACTTTGACAGCTTATAACTCTATGAAAAATTGAGCGAAATATATAAACTATACCATTTTCCGTGATGATTTGATCCAAAGAATTCAAATAAATTATAAAAAATGGGGGTTACCATTGAAAAAAAGGAAGTTGATGTCAGTTTTAATATGTAGACGCCCCCTAAGTAAAATCTAACTATAGCATTATAAACTAGACGTTATTACAAACTGATTGGTACTAGTCGCATGTTTCTACGATAATTTACGGCAAAATTAGGTGGGGGGGGGTGGCGTTTTTTTTTTGGGTGACTGTATACTAATAAAATTGAAAGTATGTTTAATTTTTATTAAATTGTTTATACCAGAAAGTATATACGAATAAATTTTTCTGCTTAAACGGTAATTACGCACCGTATACTTGTGTTTTTATATGAAAGTCGACTTCAAGGAATAGAGCTGTTCTTACAAGATAGCTCTGAATTGTGGAAAAAATAAGGAAATTCTTGGTTCCAGCTGTGTGCTGTGGAGTAATGGTAGAAGGTTCAACTGGTTGATGAGTAATCAAGGCTTTCACATTAAAGCTACAATACAGCTGAAGTAATACTATTACGTGTGCAGAGATATATGTATACAACGACAGAGCACATATATACACCTCAGTGTAGCATACAATATGAATCAACTATTGGAAAATCGGCTTTGCAAACGTGAATAAGCCATTTTGTGCTCGCTTCACATTAATATATCTATTTCTATCATTGAAAATTTGATTTTTATTCAAAAATGTCGTCGTAAACAGCATTACAAATGTATTAATATTTAATAATTTAATAGCTTATCTCCCTTTCTCTCTCTTTTTTTTAAACTGATATCTTATTATTATTATTATACAACATATGTGAATTATATTACTTTGCCGCGTGTTATTGTTCATTTCAGCTTAAACGTTATATGTTTATAGGACTCATATTCATATGTGAAAGCGAAATATTTAAGTATTCTTATTTAAAAGTTTATAAAAGTTACTCAAGAGGCTACATGTAACTCAAATCTATAAGTGTTGGCCAGCTTAATACTTGACTATTTTAGGACATTTTTGCTACCGCAAAATTTTAGCCGAAAAGTTCTGAAAGTGTTTTGTAGGCAAAGTGTAAATGTTAGCAAATGTTGGCAATTCCCCGACTATAACTGTCGGCTTCCAATTGAAATCTTGCCAAATATAACATAAAATGTCACATTAACCCATATTTCACCATCGTCCTAAAAATAGGACACCATGCGTGAGTGTTATTTATATAAATTCTTTTAATATTTTGATTCAGATTAAAGGCGATATATGTTATTTAAAGCTCCAATAAATACATATGTGTCTTTTTCGTTAGTTTAAATTAACGTTTAATATATTTTTTTTTCATTTTTAAAATGACGATTCTTGAAGATTTATTCATTACATTTTCAACACATTAGTACTTAAAAAGGTTTTATGTTCGAGAATAACGAACATATAAATTTATTCAGCTAATATTCTACACTTTTGTACTGGTAAAGCATATAAAAATATACATATAGATGGTCGGTTTTCCTTATATTTCCGACTGTCCTAAACCATTGTCCTGTTTTTTAGGATAGCCTGTACCGATTAAGCTAATGAAAGGATGGGAGGTATTTTTGATTTTGTGTGTATATATAGGCTTAAAGAAACATATAGTTAAGATTTTATAAAGAAAAAAAAAATATTTTTTCAATACTTGGTACAATATGGATTAAACTTCACCTCAAAACTTACATTTCAGCAACTTAGAAAGTATTTAACGAACAGATTTTTTGTCAAATATATGTAACCTGATTCAACTAGCGTTCAAAGAAAAAAAACATATCTAGGAAATCAGTCTGTTCGTTTGAAAACTGCAGTGCCACAGACAGAGAAACAAACGTTTCAAAATTATGATCCAATCTTTTTAATCGGAGTTGAGAAATACATAGAATTAAAAAATGAAACATTCTTGTATATGGATTTATCTATCTCTCCAGGGTTACTTCTGAACTTAGCGACTTTTTTATTCAACAGTAGCCAATAATATGATAAATCTTTGAATTAATTAAACAACCGCTACAATTAAAATTTAATGGTAGCTGTTAAATAAAAAGTCTAAATCTGGCAACTCTACCTCTCTATAGGGTTGCCGAACTTGTTAACTTTTTTATTAAATAGTCACCAATAATTTTTAGAAGTGATACTTAATATATATAATATACGATTAAACATCGATGTGATTAAGCAACCATTAAATTAAAATTTAGTGTTCCCAAATCTGGCAACTGCACAGTTTCCACGGCCACGCCTTTTTTCAAGGACTTTTCCATCAGAATAATCTTATGACAAATTTATTCTTAAATGTACGATGTACAATTAAGAAGAAATTTATATTTAGATAATACTGGTGAATGAGTCCTTGAAAAAAATCGGCCCGTTGGAACCCTGAACAGTCTCTCTCTGTATGACCAATTCATACCTGCCAACATTCTAAATAATATTCCGTAAATTTGATAGTACCCACCTGTTTTATCATAACAGTCTTTATTTTTAGAGTATTTTTTCTTCTTATTTAACACTTTCGAGACCGCTGACGTAGATTCAAGTCATTTGAAAAAATGTAACTCCACAAGAGGGCGTTTCTTTTTCAATTTGTGTGTCATTTATTCTTTAAAATATGCCCAATACTCATATTTGTATAACCTATGGGTATAAATACTTTGATTAGAAAGAGTATACTTATAATGTATATCCATTTGTAATATGAATATGAATGTAGAAAATTTTGTTCTGAAATATTGTAATATAGGAGAATAACGCCCACAGGCGGACTTTACTGTCAGAAAGACGAAAACATGCGGTCGCGAAAGTGGTAATCGTAATTCAATCAGAAGAAAATTTCTCTAAAAATAAAGTTGTGTTTTAAAAAGGGCGTGTTCTAAACAATTTTACAAAATATTAATAAGTAGGTTGGCAGGTATGACACATATATTTATATATATATATCATACCTGCATATCACATCACACAAACATATATATATATAAAGAAAAAAAAAGAAAAATCCTAATGTATGTATTCCTAACAATAGTTGATTGCCCATCTGCACAGCACTAGTGCGACGTAAAACCCAACCAACCAACCAATCTAATAATAGTTGTAAACTTTAGCAATTTTCGGCTACTGGAAAATTTACAACAGAAAGTTTTATTTTATTTTATCAATGATAACTCTTACAAAAATATATAATAAATATATATTAAACATTTCCATCGGCGTAAAAGAGGTGAAGTTGGCAACTATGGTTCTAAGAGAAAATAAAGAAACACAGAAACAAAACAGTTAGAGGAGATTGAAGCGTTGTCGGTAGAGTAGAATTGTTTCAAAAATTTCAAACTGGCTACAGATAGGTTTAAAAAACATAGAAATGTCTATGAACATGTCAAAAAGGAGAAACTAAATAAAAGGGTCGTAGCATCTTTTGTTTTGAAAGTCACTCTAGTTTATTATTGTAAATTTTTACCTATTTAAAAATATAAGTTCATTATTTAAAGAAAAGTTTACTGTTAAAAATAGTGATATTTAAAATGTAGGTGGCTGGGATCCCCAATAAAAGGTTTTTATTTCAATTTTCCACTATCCAAAAAGCGTAAAAGTTTGCATTTATGGCTCCCTACGTAATAAATGTGTGTTATTGAAACTACTACGTAACAGAGAAACACAGAGCTGCCAACATCCCACTTAATAATCCAGAGGATTTTCAGTACTCGTCTTTTCTTTCACACCAGGGGCCCTACAACGAGCACTTCGAAAAACTCTCGACGTAAGAACTTCACGACGCCGAGTTTGGAAGATCTCACCAAAATGTTTAAGACAATCACTTTTGGGCTGGGATTGCGGTGCCTCGCTCAACGCTATCTTACGCACAAACTCTGTTTTAAGATTAACAGGGCGCAGATACTACACTTTGATCTTAGCCAAGAGGCCGAGAAGCGATATCTGTTTTAAGATGTAAAGAAAACGCAAGTCGTATTACAGTGCCTCACTATGTTACGACAACCTCAGAGCTATCTTAAGTGAAATAGTAACTGGATGCGCGCACAATCACAACATAGCTCGCTCTGCGTCTCCCATTGGCTGGCTTCTTTTTCTTACGAGGACCCGCCGAGGACTTACGCTTGAGGCATCGCATTCGCAATACCAAGTTAAGATCGTTCTTAACCACGCCCATTCTACGAAAGTTTCGTAAGATTTAAGATCAGATTTAAGAACGAGGCACCGCAATCCCAGCCTTGGCCTACAATGAACTGATCGGAAGCCGAATTGCGAGTTTCAGCTTCGTGTACTAACTGACCAATCACAGTGAGTAAATGGTCGAATGTGAATACGCTAAAATATTGTCAGCCATCTTTTAATAAAAACTAATGATTTAAAAAGCAAAAATTATGCGCATAAGTTATACTTTTTTTGAAAAGAACTCTCAAAATTATTAATTTTTTTGTGTGAACACCATATACATTTAACATAGGTGCCAAGTCTTCCGTTTTTCAAGGGAGACTTCAAACCGGAAAATTTTTATAGCTGCTTTCCGTAATAATAATCGTCGAAAATATATATAACATATTCCATTTAAAAATACTGGTGTCAATCTGATTTAATAATGACTTAAATGTAAAAAAAAAATCGAAGTATAAGCCTTTAAAAAAAAAAAAAAAAAAAAAAATTATTTTATTTTAATGATAAAGGGAGAGAAAGAAAAAAAAAGAAAGAAAGATTTTTTTTTTTTTTTTTTTTTAAACTTTATAATTAAAGATTCGTATTTTCCTTATTAGTAATAAAAGAAAACAGGGAATTGCTAATATACACAATATTGTATATAATATATATATATATATATATATATTTAAAACTCTTTTTTTACACAATAAAATATACATATAATATATAAATTGTTATCCATTGCCGGGGAATAAACCGGGGAACTCTTGCAGTGGCGGCTCGTGCACCGAACATAGTTGAAGAGGCGCACTGTATTTTACACAGTATTCATTTATAGAATATAAATTTACATTAAAATAAGAATTTTTAGTTAATTTTAGTTAAGACCCATGCTTAATAAAAATTATGCATTAAAAATACTTAAATATTATTTTTGAGCTCTTCACCTATTTTCGGTTCACGAGCCGCCACTGAACTCTTGGCTTAAAACCTTTAACGCAATGAGCAGCGATCTCACTTCGTAATCGCGTTTTCACTAGCTGTACAGTGGGCAGGGCCTGATTAAGGGGGAAGCTCGCTCTTGACACATTATTTATACTTACACCGTTATTTTTTAACAAATACTTTCCTCCTATAATAAAAAGAAAATTTTCATTGAAAATTATTTTAAAAGAATTCTGGTGTCTAATAACGGTGAGTAAATTGGATTGTTTTACACCGTTCATTTTTTATAAAAAATATTTTCTTGTCAAAGCGTGGAATTTCTATGACATGAAGTAAAAAATAATTGTAAAAATATTCCGGTATGAGCGAGCTTCCCCCTTAATCAGGCCCTGACAGTGGGTGAGATTGTGGAGGTAGATAACGAAGAGAAATACCGGCAGTGAGAAGCTTACGATGTCTTCGTTGTAGAACTTTTTTGTGATTAGCGAAAAATGACTTCATAACCCAGATTTCTCGGCACTGAGAAGATTACGAAGTGTTCGTTGTAGTCCCCCAGGCTTTTTTTTTTTTTTTCGAGTATTTTTCTTCTTATTTAATCGTAATTACATTTGAAAAGATTTACTATAAGTATTAAATGGTGTGGAAAATGGGGCGAGTACTAACAATCCTTCAGATTAGGTTAGCAGCTATGGACAATACTGCTAGATTGAGGGAAACTTTTATTCAATATCCATCGCTAAATGTTTTTTGTAAAGGTTGTATAACCATTTCGTAGACATCTTACGAGGAAGTCTTTGAAGAGATTAGGTAACTGTTACGATTTAAATTTAACGGTGGCTATTGGGTAAAAATTTCCTCAATTTGTCAGCACTGCCTGCGGAAACACTTGTAATACTGGACATGGCAGCACTATTGTAACTCCGAATCATTGTTAGTACTCGCCTTTCTTTACACCACTTTTCTAAAAAGTTATTTTGTTTTTCGTTACATTGAATTGTAATGACTGATTTGTGTAAATTTCAGTACGTACAATGTAATATGAAAAAAGGGCAGGTCACAGTGCTCCGGAATATACCACAGTGTTGGCATGCCTGCTGAAATACGGCTAAACAAGTTTCGAATTTTTTTCCTATTTCATAATTGCTTACTTTTATCCATTTTAAGTAACTTTCTTTGTCTTATTTAATACCTTGCTGAAATTACGTTTTTCATGAGAAAACAAGCCGCACACCTTCAGGAGTTTCTCTAAAAAAAGACTGTACTTTTGAATAATTTAATGATGAATACGTAAAATCATTTTAATAAATAATATTACATTTTAGAGGAACGACAGAATGTGGGGATTACTGTTCAAAATAGAAAAACCCCCGACGGCAATGTGTTAAATGAAAAAAAAAAAAAAAAAAAAAATCAGTTCTGGGTGGTCAACAGACGACATATGTTTCCCTGATTCTTCCACTAGTATTTTTCTTCAGGAATTTTTAATAGTATTAAGTACACGATTAAGTAAGGGAATATTTACGACATAAGTATTCTGGTGGAAGAATCTGGGAAAAAAAGCGGGTCTGTAGCCACACTGATTTTTTTCTAAATAAAGCAAAAGATTTTCTTGTAAAATAATGCAATTCAAAATGGAGAAGAGTTAGCATGTATTACACAGACGTCTGAAAAATTACCCCCGAAACCGCCGACCAACCCGAAGGTTTATAGCCGGCCCGAAGGCCCAAGGACGGTCGGAAAAAGAAGCAACTACCATCAGCCGAAACTCAGCCAGGAGAACGAACCCAGAAAACCAGCAGAAAAAAAAAAAAATTGGAAAAATCAAAAATACAGAGTCACATGGAAGTATAATATACAAAGCCAATAATACAAAAGCATAAAACAACAGAACGAAAACAACCGTACTGAAGAAAATGTCAAGCAGCGTGAATACAAATATACAGGAACACGCAAAACAGCAACAGAAATTCCCACAAAGCAACTAAGACCATATAGCCAAAATACAAAAACAGTATTAAAAATAGCAATAAGCACAAAGTTTAAAATACAAAAATTTAAATACAGCTAAAATAACCAAAGTTAACAAACTACAAGGTTAAAAAAAAAAAAAGTTAAAACAGCAGTTTAAAAGTTAAAACAATGCAAAGCAAAAACAAATACCAAAACATTAGAATAAAACACTAAGGGTAAAATACGACAGTTAAAAACAAGAACCTAAAATATATTAAAATACAAGAACAAGCGATAAAACTACATAACAATTACAAATAAGCAACAGTAAGACACCATTTACAATCCAAACAAATCAAGAGCCTAAAATTTATAAGTAATAAAAGTAAAACATTCGTTCAAATGATTATAGATGGAAGCAGCTCGTTTACACTAGAACCTAGAATTATCTATTCTCTGAAAGTAGTCACCAAGACCCTCCGCAGAATCTCTCTTAATAAATTGAACAGAAAAGGATAACCTAGTCGTCAGGTAGTGCAGAGAGTCCCCAAGAGAGCCACAAGGACAATTTGGACTGTCCCTATCTTTAGCTTTAAAGTGCAAATAGTAGGGAAAAGCACCATGACCAGTTGCGAAGTAATAAAGAACTTCATTCTTTAGTTTAAAATCAAGAGAAACGGTAGGAAAAATGCTAAAAGTAAGTCTGCCATTATCTGAAGAATCCCACTCACGTTGCCAAGCAATTTTCAGGTCATTGTTCAGAAATTTCTTAATAAGTGAGTTAGGATAGGGAATAACCACTCTATTACCAGTAACACAAGCATTCTTGGCCAAGAAATCTGCAATTTCATTACCCAAAATACCAGTATGTCCCCTCACCCATTTAATTACCACATTACTATTACAGGTTTGGATGAGGTCCAGGACATCCTTAATTAACATGGTACTAGGATAAAGGTTTCTACAAGCCTGAATAGAAGCGAGACTATCAGTGAGAATAACAACAGAATTGAAATTTACATCCCTTAACCAAGTAAGCGCTTCTTTAATAGCAATCAGTTCAGCTTGAAAAACAGAGTTATATTCTCTAAGCTTCAGCAAATCAAATTTAACTATATCATTATTGTAAATAGCAACCCAGGCAGCACCAACACCCTCATCCGTCTTACTGCCATCAGTGTAAATCCTGAGCAAATCATTACTGTCCAGATCAGCTAAATTTTCAAAATCTCTACACAAACCCGACGAGTCAATGTTATACTTGAAAAGTCTTTTATCAAAGTCATTTTTATCATAATAATCACCATCAAAATATAGAGATTTATCACCATAACGGACATTGTACTTCTTAATAAGCCTCTCCGCCTCCAAAGTCACGGGAGGAACCCCAGTAAGATGACGAATAGCATCAGTGGAGACTGATTTATAAAAATGACAAATATGGATAATGAACGTGCGCTGGCAGGAATTCAACTTTCTAACACCATGACAATTCAGCCTAGGATACCACGTCTCAGCAGCATAAAGGATTTTGGGCAAAATCACAGTATAATACCAGAGCTTCTTCATAGCAGGCCTGATACCCCAAGTAGCACCACTAATTCTTCTAATATTTTTACTAATGTCATAAATCGTATCCCAGATAGTCTCGACGTGAGGAAGAAAACTCAACTTGGAGTCAATCAGGACACCCAAGAAAACATGAGCGTCGACGACCTTGATTGAAGAGTCCTTTATCTTAAAGATCGGGGGACGATTAGGGACCAAAGACAACACTCTTAGTTTTTAACGAAGAAACGACCAGGTTCCTCGACTCCACAAAGTCACTAAAGATATTTATATTTTGGTTTGTGATATATTCAAGTTGGGCTCTAGAGCTACCTGAGCACACCAACACAAAATCATCAGCGTAACCAAATAAAGAAACCATATTCAGATCAAAACAGCCAAAAATTTTGTTAATCAGAATTAGCCAAAGGATGGGCCCCAAACAGGACCCCTGGGGACAACCCCTATCAACTTTATGAAAGTCATTCAAAAATAAACATTTAACATACCTGTTACGCAAGTAGCTGGCAATAATGTTACGCAAGTAGACAGGCACACCAAGATCATTTAGTTCCGCAAGAATAAACTCCAATTCGCATTATCAAACGCACCAGTAATGTCGAAGAAAGTGGCCGAAGTATACTTATAATTCCTCTTCCTAGCCAGAATATTATCAATAAGACTCTTAAGGTACATAGTCGTACTACGACCCTCCCGGAAACCAAACTGAAGGTAGTGCAAGATATTTTCATTCTCCAAAAAATAGGTCAGTCTACCAACAATTATCTTCTCAAAGACCTTGCTAATATTAGATAGTAGACAAATCGGTCTATATGATTTCTGATTGGTAGCCACTGTATTGAGTTTTGAGAAGAAAACAACGTTACCCCTTTTCCAAACCCTGGGAAAATAACCCATGTTCAACAATTTGTTAAAGATAGAAATAAAAAGGTTTGGGATTTGGTTAAAAATGTACACAATAAATCTTACATCAAATTTATCAGGGCCAGGGGCCTTGTTTTTGTTAAAAGAGTACAATGCATTTTTAAATTCCTTATAATTTACACCAACGACTTCACTGTTGCGTACCTCCTCAGGGACCTGATCCTGGTTAACATCAAAAGAAAAATGATACTATAACAGATTATTGTATACATCAATAGAATTAGAGTGCAAGGGCATGCCCTCCAGATTTGTCAAGGCATTAAGATTTGAATTATTCTTGCCCTTGAAAACAGAGAAGGCCCTACCGAAACTATCAGCAGTAACGTTACAATATTTCTGCCAAGAGGCCCGCTTAGCCTGCTTAATCTTAACCTTATAGATAGCACTCTCCCTTTTAATTTGAATCCTGAGATTGGAATCACTGGTTCTATCTAATCTTTTATAAGAGCCCTTAGCCTATTTCTCAAAACCCTCAGGTCAGAAGTATACCAACTTAGTTTCACCTTTTTACTATGCCTTTTGACCTTAAAATGACCATTACAAATGTCAGTCATGTCACCATAAAGAAGATCCAGGGACCTATCCAGCATAACAATATCACTACAGTGATAAAAAATATTAGCATATTTCCCCAGATATTTTCTAATACTCTTATTTAACTTACCAATGCTACAAAATTTTGTTGCATATCTATCATATGTCAAAACAACAGGTTTTAAATTAACCTCAAATTGAACATATCTGTGATCCGAACAGGTCACTTTTTCTAAAACAGTCCCGTCTCTAACATAGTCCATCAGTTCAAAAGAAGCGAGAGTCATATCAGGAAAGCCGGAATTTCCGGCACACCAAAAGGAAGGAGGCTGCAGAGGATCATTAATCACAATCAAGTCATTATTCAAACAATAGTTCTCAAGACGAAGTCCTCTATCATCGTTATATGAATAACCCCAGTTCCTGTGTTTACAGTTCAAGTCACCACAGATCAATAGAAGTTTATTATCCAAGATAGTCCTAGGAATAATAGACAAATTGTCCTCCAAGTTCGTGGATGGAGAAATATACATAGAGCCAATAAAAACATTATCAGTATCTAAGACGAGGTTAATGAACACCATATTGTTCTCTTGATAAACCTGATTCACTACAAGTCCAGGGTTTAAGACCAGGATTCCGGCATTTTTAGAAACAGAATGGAAGTTTTTCCATGAAGATTTAAAATGCAGAAATTTTTCTTTGTACACATAAGCGTCCTGGTACAGCACTAAATCAGTATCACACTCATGTACATGCTGAGAGAGAGCCAATGAGGCGGCTTTACAAAAATTTAAATTTATCTGAAGAAATTTAATGGCAATAACACCGCTAGAGATTGCAGAGGCACCTATCACAGAGGCACCATCCATATGTGTTGAACTGTTAGCATTATTAGAATGAAGATGATTATTTACAGAGGAATGAAGTGCATAATCGGCAGAAAAACCTACCGAAAAATCACCTGTATTATCAATAGCATCACTGTCCATGGTGGTTTTTGCCAAAAATCAGTTTATTTTTTATAAAACGTCTGAAAAATGTTAGAACGCGTAACAAAATTCCGTTAAAATAAAAAACACATTTTAAAGATATTTATTTATTTATTTATTTAATTTTTAATAGGCGCTTCTGAATTCTTGGAGTTATGTGACCATGCTAACAGTTTTTTAATGTAACAGTAAGCACTAAAAAATTTCCTATGCGATAGCTTTGACAGCCTTTTTTACAGACTGCGTATGAGTGAAGAAAACACAATTAATTATAATAGAATGAAGCATTAAAATTAAGATAATTTATTGTCTTAGAGTTTACACACACACGCATGCACACATACACATACATACAGGGGTCTTACTTTCCACTTTTTTTCTTATTTATTTAGAACACTCTCAGAGCTGAGAAATTTTTGCCTTTATTGCTACCACCTTTTATAATCAGCAACCTCAATCCCTTGTAATCGTGACGTAACACATTTGTATAAAAATACTATAATAATTTTTTCGTTAAATTAGTGGTGACAAACAAGGCGAAATTTTCTCATCTTTGAAAGTGTTCTAAAAAGGGACGTTGAGGCGTTGAGTACGATTCCTACACACACACACACACACACACACACACACACACAAAAAAAAAAAAAAAAAAAAACAGACAGACTGGCATTTTAAAAGAATGATACGATTGTGTTCTGGACATCTCAAGAGTGTATAAACCCATGGAAAACCGGAGATCAAAAATTACCAATTATCCAACACATTTTTCTTGGTATATACAAAATAATATTAATAATAATAATAATAATAAATAAATAAATAAAATAAATTAATTTTTCGTAACTTAATTTATTAACAATTTAAAAAGCAAATAATAATGAATATCTGCAAAAGTAATCTGGAGTAATGTGTTTGACAGAATTCAACAACATAAAACTTAAATAAAATTATAAATAATTATAATGATTATAATAACATATAATTAAAGTTTAAAATTTTGTAATTTTTTCTCACCGCATCTCTATTACATTTCAATGATTATTCTACATGTCAACAAAATTTGAAACTGAAAATAAGGAAAAAAAAACTGAAAAAAAAAGAAAAAAGGCATTTTCTCTTATTCGTTATAATTACACTGTGACAGAACGTGCTACGACGATGATACACTTGAACGTTTCTCATAGAACTAGACCTGAACGTTTTATAGATGGTACCTTTTCAGAACGTTCTAAGTAATACTATTTTTGAACGTCTAATCGAACGTTCTCTTGACACGAAACACGGTGTTTGAACGACTGTAACCGTTATTAGACGTTCACAGAACGTTCCCGTGCTACTTGGGTAATTATTAAAATCTGTACGCGTATGTGTGTGTGTGTGTGTGTGTGTGTGTGTCTGTCTGTGAGATACGGCTTGAAACAGCTAAGGCTCCTACGCTAATGGTCGCACGGACTTTGGACAGGTACCGTCGGACGAAGAATTTATCGCAGATGTACGTTATCTAATTTGCTAAACGATGCGACCCTAATTAGCGTAGATATTATAGATTTCCCATGTCAAATCAAAAACGATTCAAAATCGGAGGCGACCACCATTTCGTTACAGAACAGCCTACCTGAAAAGAAAAAGCAAAGAGAGAAAATTTCGTAGGTTTTTGTAAAACGATCCTGCTCGAACGGTTCGAGATATCGAAATACACCTCTACTAACAGAAAGAGCATTTATTACCGATTCTTACAGTACAATTTTTTTTTTTTTTTTTAAATACGGATTTTTTATATTTTTTAAAAAAGTTTTAAAAAGGGTCGAAAATTTCTCTTTTTCTCGATCGTCTTTTGTGAAATGCCCTGTACGACCGAGTAACTGTTCCATTTCTTAACAACTGGTATATTCGGAAAGTTTATTTAATCGTCTTTCGAACCATATAAACATTTTTACAAAATACGGATTAGCGATCCAATTTTTTAGATTTTACGAAACATCCATTTTTTCAAAAAACATTTTATAACTCAAAAGCGTTTAGAGATAAATCTTTTTTTTTTTTTTTTTTTTTTTTTTTTTTTTTTTAATTTTGTATATAGATCTCGTTTCAACAATTCAATTCCCAAAAGATTGAGAGAATATTTCGAAAACTGAATGAGTTATAATTTTTTTTATTTTAGGCATTAAACCTTTGAAAATGCCGTACTTCATTCCAAAATGAATACCGTAATCAAATCATACAGACGTCCGTTGCGTCACCAGGACAACCCGATTAGACAGGAAGCATTTCTGGATGGAAGCGGAAAAAAAAATCAGCTGGCACTGATTGAGAATCGGAGGTACTTTGAGTAGGATAAAAAATTGCAAATTTCTATTTTCTTCAATGTTTTACTTTCGCACACGACACTTAGTATACAATCCTAACACCACGAAACAAACAAGCAGTTAAAATTTCATCGATTTTGGTCAATAAACAAAAGGTTTACATTTTAATTGCAAATTAAATTGTCTCGAAAGAGGATGCCACTTTCTATAGCAACACTTATTTTTTTTCACTTGAGGTAAAAATATTTGTATTTACCAAAAATATTTGTTTTTACTTCCATTAACCGACTACCGTAAGTAATGGAATTTGAAATTTCACCTGACTTACACGTTTTGAGGTTTCATGGCGCTGTAATATTTTAAAATTTCAATATTTCAGATTCTAACTATGTTTACATTTTTTTTAATACGTCATTTGATACACATTTTAAAGTACGGTTACATTATCGAAAGTGGAATTATATTATCGAAAGTTTTCACCAGATTTACACGGTTTGAGGTGTCCTGAATCAGTTTTCTTTTGTGTCTCAGCTACTAATTAAAAAAATTTCATAAGTAATACATCACTAGAAAGCTTTTTTGAATTGGAATCGAACAGTAGAATACAGAAATTTCTATCGCCAGATGGCGCTGTAATATTTTCAAATTTCAATATTTCAATTTCTAATTATAATTCAATTATTTTTAATACATCATTCGAAAGATATTTTAAAGTTCTTTTAAATTATCGAAAGTTTTCACCAGATTTACACGTTTTGAGGTGTCCTGAATCAGTTTTCTTTCATGGCGCTTTAAGATTTTCAAATTTCAATATTTCAATTTCTAATTATGATTAAATTATTTTTAATACATCATTCGAAAGATATTTTAAAGTTCTTTTATATTATCGAAAGTTTTCAGCAGATTTACGTTTTGAGGTGTCCTGATTACGTTTTCTTTTGTATCTCAGCCAATTAAGTTTGATCGTTCAAAATTGGTATACGTAGGTTAATTAAGAGGGCCTGAAAGGGTGAGGAAGAAATAGGCGTGCACCGCGCTCGTACACCGATTTACTTTAAAAGAAAAAAAAAAAAAACATCTGTTCTTCGCGCTTTTATTATTATTTTACAGGCCCGCTTTTTACACAGAGAGAAATTGTAATAGAATAAAAACATAAAACACTAACTTTGAAAGTGAATTAAAAAGCAAGTAATCGAAGTTAATTACCGAAATTATATACAATGAAAGAACAAAAATTAAAATTTTATCCTCAAGAGACATTAATTTGAAGAAGAGGCATATTTTTATTCATTTTTTATTAGTACAACATGACTGCTTCTTTCAATCAGACGTTTCGCATTGTCATCATTTGCTGTGCATTGAATATGTCAGTTTTTTTTCTTTTGTAACAAGTTAAAAAATAATAAGAAGAAGAAGCAATGAACGTAGTAACAGTAGCTAAGGCAGGCAACTTCATATTTTAAAGTAAAAAATCAGTTATTTAGTTTTTATTTCTTTAATTTTACCCTTTTTGTTTATTTAGACTACTTAAAAACATATTTTTCCTTCCCCCCCCCCTCTCACATCAAGTTAACATGGTATATATTTAAAATTAAATTAAAAAAAATCGTTTGATAGAAATTTTAAAAAATGAATACAGTGACCATTGCTAAGGAACGCAACACAGTTACGGCATGCCTGTATATAGAAGAATGGACTCTGTATTACTAAATTAAATTTTGTTTTGCACAGAATTTTATATCTATTAATTAGAAAGGAAAAATAGGCTCCGGTTTACTTATTTATTTTTAAGTGGATGGTGTCGGAAACAGGTTCTCTACTGCATGATAATGGCATTTTGCATTTTTCTGAAAGAAACAGTTCTCTCGTCCTTAGAAATCTGTTTTAAAGATTTTAATTTTATAGCAATATTTGTAAAAGTGATTGTTTTTGCTGTTTATAGTGTTAGTATACCAGAATTTAGATTCATTGTTTTAATTGAATATATATATATATATATATATATATATATATATATAGATTTATAATTAGTTTGTTGTGTATACATTCTTAGGTAACAAATTTATAAAAAGGTATATTTTTGTACTTCTTCAACTATTCCAAATTCAGGGCTTTATTCTGAAAGTTGAATACAAAATTTACATGACTGAAAAAAGAATGCAATTTTTAACATTTAATTTAAAGTAATTGAGTTCTCAGTTTTTGCGTAAAAGGCTCTGAGAGGAAAAACAATTTTTGAAAATAACCAGTTTATGATCAAAATTGTTTTGTTAAATGTTCGTCTTAAAAATTTAAGCAATTACCGCAATTCAGTTTTTGTAATATAAATAAACATCATTAATCATTTTCCCTCTATTCTCTGTATCGTAAAAACAGCCTCAGTAATGTAAATCGGATGATAATATTTATTGTTGTCCTGCTTCCATCCGCTTTCTCAGTAGTAACGAAAGTAATGAGTAACGAATACTTATTAACGGGTAGCAAGTTTGAAAGTAACGAATACATACGGGTAGTCATTTTTTCGCTACTTTCACAGCTCTATCCAGCACACATCTAATTCAATACCTCGCCGCCTAGTAATACCAAACAGCGTTTCACGATTTTATTTACCTCTACAACTCTACCCATTGTTGTAATCGCACTGTAATCAAATATAAATATCTTTCCCCAACAAATTATTTTGGTGTAAAACATTTATTTAAAATACAGCAACAATTAATTATAAAGGCTACTTTTTCTTTGATAATTTTTGTTAATACGAAGAATTTCATTATGCTAAAGTATAGCTGGTTCGATACATATTCGAGTTATTTTTTCGCCACATTATTGCCGAACAAGAATCTTTGGTTTATTAAATGACGAAAATTTTTCAATTAACCCGTTAAATTAAAAAGTGAGTTCAGTTCGATATGAATTTTATTCAGTAAATTGAAGAGCTGCAGTCTCCAGAAATTAATACAGTTAATATTTCAATATTCTGATGTTTTCTTATTGAATCCATAGAAGTCGGCTTATATCAAGCAGCTAATAATTTCATGAGCTATTGCTTAAACTACAAACTCATCTTTTTACTAGAACTCTGCACCGTTCCACGACTATCAAAAACAAAGAAATACGTTTTAATTTTGTAAAATTACTTTACAATATGTATTTTTTTAAATATTTATGATACTGGAACAAGAAACACTGTACGAAAACTGGTACACTACGTAATATATTCTCTACAAAGAAAGAAATACTATATTCCTGCAAGTTCTTTTAATTTCTGTTAAACATAGGAAGAAGTTTCTTTAATTGTCGAAAACACTTAGCGAGCGAGTTATTTCCTATAACTTGCATGCGAATCTGGTGTTCTACTGATATGAATATATTTTTAAAAACATATTTTAATTAAATTCTCAGAAGTTATGTATGTTTATGTCAAATTCAGGGGTCGTATTATCCGCCCTTTTCTCAGGACATTCTCACCAGGAAACCATCTTAATAGTGCAGAAATAGCAATTAAATTAGGTTTATTCGAGAGGGCAAAATCGAACTTGATTTTTGACGCATAAACTGTTAGACCTCGTAAGCCCGTTCTCGGGAAATCTATATTTAAAATTGAGTTAAAATGCAGAAACGTGGTCGGAGTCCTGTTAAAACTTGCTAGAAGCATGACCAATTTTTAGATTCTATTTTTGCGAATTGTTAGACATTATGTCTGGATGTAATATATCTCAAAGCTGAAATGGGCAACTGTTTATTGCAAAAAAGAACACGTTTGTCCATACTCTTTCGATTTCTGCTTGTTTTGGATTTCATTCATTATTTCAGTGTAAGGCGTAGTGTTATCTATTTAGGCGTGATTGCTCCGATTACTAGCGAACTTTTAGAATTTGTAACTCGAAAAGGAGCTGACGAGAGCAATTGTTTAATGCGTCAAACCTTATATCAGCTCTTTCGATTAATGCTTGTTTGGATTTTTTTTTTTTTTTTTTTAATTACAGTATGGGATAATTTCCTGGTCAGAAATTTCCGTGACCATTGCAACCCCTAATTTCCCGCAGAAGTACTTTTGGTATATCTCGATTAAATATATTTCAAAGCTCAAATGGGCAACTGATTATTGCATCAACGAACACGTTTTTCTCTGCTCTTTCGATTTCTGCTAGTTTTGAATTTCATTCAGTACTTTAATAAATCTGGGTGTTTTTGATTCAGGGGTTGTTGCCCCGATTACTAGCAAACTTTCAGAATTTATAACTCGAATACTAGCTGACGAGGACTATTGTTTTATGCGTCAAATAACATATTTATATATGCTCTTTCGATTAATGTTTGTTTGGACATTTTTATGATTACAGTATGGGATAGTTTCTTGGTCAGAAGTAAGAAATTCCGTCTTCATTGCAACCACTAATATCATGTACAGTCGGGGAAAAAAAAAACGCAACACCCGCTGCAATTTCGTTCCTAATTGACGCAGGAATATCTAATAGACATCATTCAACAGGAAATTAAAAGCACTTTCTGAATATGTCGTCAAATTTTGAATTAGGGGTCATCTACATATTGAAATGAGCGCCAACTTTGATTTTTTCCAATAGCAACACCCAATTTTGACTTCATTTTCCAATTTCTGAGAGTCTGGCAGTGCGGAAAAGTATACTGTTTGTATACCTTATGCTTAGTATTTATAGAGTTATAATGAAAAATGTGTTAGGGGGTTATCTATAAATGTAGAAAAATAAAATTAAAATCGTATACGATTTAGGGAAAATTTTAATGTTTCACACCGGAAATCTTTCAGGAAAAAAATATTTATAAAAATTATTAAAACGATATTTTCTTCCAGTTCCTTAATTATCCTAAATTCAATTTATCTAGATTTGTATATACTTTTTTAGATAATTTTAGGTCTATTTAAATGCATTACACTTGCGATTAGTCCATACAGTACTCTTTGAAAAAAGTGCAATATTTTTCAAGTAAAAGTGTCTATTATGGCTATACTGATCACCAATAAAGCTTCAATTTTCTTTCGTAGGTGTAACATAATATACGAAATAAAAGAATATAGATACAGATATATACAGCAACGCATAAACTAAATCTTTACGGATAAATTATTGTAAGGGTCCATGAAGTAAATATTAAACAATCTTAATCGCACTTACCAGTTTTGGGTCAGTTGAACTCTTTGGAACTGTACGATTCGTTTCATAATTTCTATGAAAATATAATTTCTTAATTAACCCTTTCGCGACTGCTTACGTAGATTCACGCCATTTGAAAATCTGTAACTCTGTCAGAGGGCGTTTCTTTCTTAATTTGTGTGTTACACATTTCTTAAGTGTGTATCCACTGTTCATATTTTTGCAATAAAATATACTATGGATAGAAATGGTATATTGATTAGAAAGAATATAATTATAATGTATATCCTTTTGTAATATTAATTGTGAATACAGAAAATTTGATCTGAAATATTTTATTTTGAGAGTATATACGCCCGTAGGCGGTCTTACTGTCAAAAAGACAAAATCCTGCAGTCGCAAAACGTGTTAAAATATATTTATAAAAGTTAAAGTATGTTTTTAAAAATGTATAGAGTTAAAATATATTAATAAAATTTTAAGACTAAAGTGTCCTTAAAATAATAATCGTCCCCCTACAAAATAAATAAATAAGTAAATAAATAAAATAAAATAAAGCAATATATGAAGCAAATGATTAAGCCTTTTCTAACTATGATGGTAGTTAAGAAACGATTTTACAAGTCTGTCTTGCTACCTAATAAAATTTACAAACTAATTCCATTCGTTTTTTATTTTTGACAATTTCACATTAAACCTATTTTTCTATTTAAAACAGTAAACCCCGCCTATTTAGTTAATTTTTTTTCTTCTAGTGTTTGTTTCAAAGATTCAAAATTTATCATCAATTAATCGAGGAAGTGCATATTTTTGTCAACATAAAATAAGGGGTTTAACACGAATACTCAAAGTCACATTAACATTTCTTTCGTGTATTGTTTTGTTTTGAAGAACGATGAAGGCGGAGCTTGTCTTCTTTAGAAAACAGAAATTCTTGATGCTAACACTAATGTCTAAATATCATGATTTTTGTTTCATTTCTTTGCGTTTGACGTTGTTGTTATATAATTTGACCCGTAAATAAAAAATAAAAATATTTTGTTTAATTTTCTTTGTTATTTTTTAAGATTTGATTCGTTATCTCATGCAAAACTTTATAAGAGACGGCCCCCTAAACCACTTCAAAAGAAAAATTTATTTATATATCGAAAACTAATAAGTGGAATGAGCTGCAAATTTGCACACTCATATTTTTCAGCATTAGGATTCATTTTATGTAAAAATTAATATAGGTCATAATTCATAATTTTTTATGAATATGAATTTATTAATATTTTTCAGAATTAAAAATTATTTTCAAAATCAAAAGTAATGATGGATTATGTTTGGGTTTCTTCACTGTATCTCGTAAAAAAAAAAAAAAAATTATATCGATCAAGTTATTTTTTGGGAAGATATTAATAAAAGTTTGAAATATGAATTTAACATTAGCACCTTCAAACTTTGAACGCTTATAACTCTATGAAAAAAATAGCAAAATATACAACCAATATACTTTTTCGCGTTGTCGCGATCCCAGGAATTCAAATATAAAATAAAAATAGGGTGTTACCATTGAAAAAATTAAAGTTGGTGTGCGTTTTAATATGTAGACGAGCCCCAATTCAAAATTTCAGATCATTTTCTGAAACTACTCACAATTCCCCGTTGAATGATTACCTATAACATTTTCCTACATCGATTATCAACGAAGCTACGTTGAGTATTGCGTTTTTTTTTTTTTTTTTTTTTTTTTTTTTCCCCGACTGTACAAATACTTTGGATATGTTTATAATATTGTGTCATGATTGTACAGGATATAGATTTGTATATAAAAATAGCGGTAGCAATATATTTTAAAATTTCTTATCTCTGAGAGTGTCCTGAAAAAAGGCCGGACAGTAGTTACTATTGCTCTTTAAAATAATTAACAGGGAAAACAACTTTTTCTAAAAGTATTGGAACTTACGGAATCGTAACATAGCGAGTTTCACTAATTTCCGTATAATTATAAGTTTAACAATAGGCATTTTCTCGTCTATTGTTTTTCATTGTTTGTCTGTTAAACGTCTCCTGTGCAAACAAGCCAACAATTTTAATTTATTCTGCAGTATTGTTAATTCCCGCCATTTTTCCATACTAACTTTCTTGTAATTTTATGCTTTCTTTAATTCATCGTAATGACACAAAAAAAAAAAAAAAAAAAAAAAAAAAAGTTCTGTATAAATAAAGTGATATGAAAAAAAGCAGTTACAAAAAACGCTCCGAAATAAATATGTTAGCATGTCTGTCAGTGTGTGGCTATTTCCTGTCACACCGTAGCCTAACAAGTGGATTTAAGTTGCAATAGCTTGTTAAGGCTGCAATGTAACAACTTCTCCAGTTAGCCAAACCTACATATATCAATATCACTAAAATACGCCGATTTATGACAGGTGCGAGAAAAAACAAAACAATGCAAAAGGAGATATGCCGACATTTTAATTTATTCCGGAGTACTTTAAATACTAGTACTGTTCTCTACGCCAGTTTTCTTGAAGGGTACTTTTCTTCTTATTTAACTGTAATTATGAATAGAAGAAAATTTCACTATAAATAAAGTTGAGTGAGAAAGTGTTTGGTTGAAATAGTGCTACGAAATGAATTAAAAATGTAGCTAAGAAACACAGATAAGAACCATTCAGATTAAACTAGCGTTCTAATTAAGAAAAAAGCAACGCATCGGTCTGTTAATTTAAAAGCTACAGAGTCACAGACAGACAAATATGCAGACAAAATCTTCAATCTTATAATATAAGCTCTGATTCTTGGACGGAGGTTAAAAAGATAATATGGAACGACAGCAATAACAAAGAGAGAGAGAGAGAGAGAGAGAGAGAGAGAGAGAGAATGCATTTTTAGGGATAGAACAGTGGCACATAGCTATTTTTATTTTAAAAAAAAAGGAAAGAAAGAAAGAAAACATAGGAATAGAAAATAATCTCTACACAAAAAATCGTTGGTTTAATAAGAAGAAAATTTTATTTCATTGATGGTAGTATAAGTTCTGTACTAATAATGTAGGTCTGCGAAATCATAACTTTTCAATTCTTTTTCATTGTATTGAATGTTTCTAACAATGTTGCAAAATTGCGCGATCTTTTTATTCAATATCCACCAATAATTTTTAGAAGTGGTATTTGATATACATAAAAAAGGAATCGAATTGAAGAATCGTCAATTAAGTATCATAAATATCACTTCTCAAAATTATTGGTGGATATTGAATAAAAAAGTCGCGAAATCTGGCAACACTGGTTTCTAATGTAGTTTTCATACACTGAAATGAGAAATGATTGTTTTTTTCTTCCTACCATAGAAGGAATTTCCATAAAGAAAAGATGGAGATCGGAATATTTAACCCAGATGCTATAACAAATTCGAAAACTCTTATATATAAAATGCATTAAAATAGGCTATTATTTACACATCCACTTTTAAATGCGTTTCATTACATCGAAGCTCTCTTTAGAGATGCTTATCTTTTGTCCGGCTTGAGGACCTTGTGGAAGGAAGAATGTCTATGCAGCATTTAAAAATAATATGTTAAAATGTTAACACTCCATCGTCCCTGATACTTCCTCTACATATCTTTTTTGTTTTGATGAAATAGCTTTCATTTTTATTCACTCACATCACGGAAATTTTCTGTTAAGTAATTTAGATGGGAGTTGAAAAGGTGGAGCTGAAGCTCAAAAATCCTATTTTTTGTCCATCCTAAACGTGATGGAAATTTTTGCGTAGTTTTTTTCGTAATCCGCTTCAAAGTACCCTCAGAAAAACACATCACCTTGAAGAAAAAAAAAAATTTCATCATCCGTCTGTGTCGTCAATTCCTTTCTATAGGTGGAGTCAATTCCTTTCTATCCTTTCCCTGGGAGCAATAAATAAATAAGATAAAATCATAAATTGAACAGTTAGATGACGGAGAATCATTGTCATTATTCCAGAGACGTTACAAAAGGTTTTAGTTTGGTTTCAGAGAGGTTTTATAAACGTAGGTAAGATTACGACCGTAACAAAAAGTATAAAGGTAACATAGGAGGTACAGCACCCTACATTTTGAATCCTGCTAATGTATTATGGTGAGCTTTTATCTTTTTAAACTAAACAATTAAACATGTAAAGGTGTGTTTATTCTTAATTATAGAAAATTATTTTTAATGATATTCAAAATATAAGAGGTTGCGATTATTGCGTAACAGTTATGTTTTAATGAAACTAGTTTGAAATACAGTACGTATCTGAAATGCGGCTGAACAAATATTGACGTTCCATATTCACAGTTGCAAATTTTTACGAATTTTAAATTCCACTGCTTTTAAGCAGTTTTCTTCATTTCTTTAAATAGATATACTTATTCTTAAATAAAACTTTTTTATTTTATGTTTAGCTAACTGGTGGTAGTCAAAATGGGTACAAGTGTGAAAAAATGACATAGGTCTGCAGAAAGTTAGCAACCGTGAAAAAATTCCGTTAACCCTTTAACGCGCGGTGGTATAATTGTGAAACCACCTCCCAGCTGCAAAAACTCATCCCAGAAAATTTTTAGCAAACATTTACTCTTATAATGTAGCAGAAAAGCCCGTTTTTTTTAAACTTAAAATTTAAAATTTCTTTTAATTTAATTTTGTTCGTGAATTCCGGTGGCAGTATAATTTAAATGATCCAAATTTCCTTGCGCCGCAAAGGGTTAAGTTAACGCTTTGTGATACAAGGTTACGACATTTTAATAACGATTAGTGATGTTGATAACATGCTTATTCCTGCTGCACTGTTTAATTTCTATGTCACCTAGAAAACTTCTCGTTAGCATATAATATATATATATATAACAGTAAATTTGTCATGAAAATTCATGCCTTTATTGGTAAATTATTGAAATATGTACCCATACAAAGATTTACCTTCCTTTGTTATATTTAAGCGGAGCTCACAACCTAATCCAGAGGATAGTTAATACCGCCCCTTCACTTAATTTTAGGAGTATAAGCACTTAATTTTTGGAGTATTTTTCATCAAAAGTATTTACGATGAAATAAGAAGAACTGTAATTTTAAAAAAAGACTAGTGTAGAAAAAGAGGCGGTACTAAAAATCCTCCAGATTAGGTTGAAAGCTCTATTTAAGGAATATTCTTTAACTTATTCATAATGTATTGTTTGACACAGTATGACCTGATTTTGCTTTCAATTAAATATTTTTAATTCAAATACCAATTAAACAGTTAATAATCGTAAATTTTACGTAATCAGCAAAAGAAGCAAACATTTAAACCGCGTTTTCTCAAAAGAAAAAAAATGAGTTAGTGATTTTTCTTTAAACTCAACATAAAATTGTTTATATTATCGAAGTACAAAAAGCATATCACAAATCAAAAAATAAAATAACCTTACATTACTTCTTGAAAATTGCCTTAGTACTTGCGGGAAGGGGCCCATCCCATCGTCATAGGCAGTTCTGTGCTGCGTCTGACGGTGCTGCCTCTGACGATGGGAGGGGCTTGCAAGTACTAAGGCAATTTTCAAGAAGTAATGTAAGGTTATTTTTTTTTTTTAAATAAAATTGTTTGTTTACATATATTTCTAGATCTACATATCCTTTTCGTAACGGATAATACGTCTAAATAAACGATTATTAGGGATTAATTTTAGTTACTTTTTTATTTGTTAGTTTTGTGTTTTCTGAAAAACTGTATTCGAAGAAGGAAATACGGTTTGAGTGTTCACTCCTAAGTTTTTACAGAGAAACTTCTTCCTATTTTAAACAAAAATTTAAATAATTTGCAGGCATATACCAGTATTACTTTCCTTGTAGAAAATATATTACGTACTGTACCAGTTTTCGTACAAAGTTTCTTTTTTCCGTACCATAAATATTTTTTTTAAAATGTTGTAAAATAATTTTACAAAATTAAAACTCATTTCTTTGTTTTTTGGATAGTCGTCGAACGGTGCAGAGTTCTTGTAAAAGGATTTGTTTGTAGTTTAAGCAGATATTGGCTGCTTGATATACGCCGACTTCTATGGAATCAATAAGAAAACAACAGAATATTGAAATATTAACTGTATTAATTTCGGGAGACTGAAGCTCATCAATTTACTGAAAAAAATTCATATCGAACTGAACTCATTTTTTAATTTAACGGGTTAATTGAAAAAATTTCGTCATTTTATAAACCAAACATTCTTGTTCGGCAATAGTGGGGCGAAAAAATGAGACGAATATGTATCAGACCAGCTATACTTTAGCATAATGAAATTCTACATATTAACAAAATTTACCAAAGAAAAATACCTTTATAATTAATAGTTGCTAAATTTTAAATAGAACGTTTTACACCAAAATAATTTGTCTGAGAAAACAATTTATATTTTAATACATTGCAGTAATAAACCTTGTCATTCGACATCGATGTTAGTTAGATCGTGCTGCCAGATTTGAGGGAAATTTTTATTCAACAGCCACCGTTAAATTTTACTCGTGACGGTTAACTAATTACGTAAACGATTTCTGTGAAAGATGTTACGAAGTAATAACCAAACCGTTTCAATTAAAATTTAGTGGTGGGAGTTAAATAAAAATTTCCCTCAATCTGGCAGCACTGCGTGAAACGCTATTTGATATTACCAAGCGGCGAGTTATGCGATTTAGGTGTGTACTGGATAGAGCTGTGAAAGTAGCGAAAAAATGACTACCCGTATGTATTCGTTACTTTCAAACTTACTACAGTGTAAAAAAATAACTATTACCAGCTGCAAGAAACTTTCTGTGATTGGAGAAAATAATTATTTTCTCCAATTACAGGGAGTTTCCTGCAGCTGGTAATAGTTATTTTTTTTATAGTGTACTCGTTATAAGTATTCGTTACTCATTAAGCCGATAGGTTCTTACAAGCTCAAGTGTAGTGACACATGACCAGGGATGGAACACTGGTGCAGAACTCATATCAGTATTTGTTTAAGAAATTTCTTGACAAATAAAATCGTGGGTTCATGTAGAAAATAATGTTACATTAAAACTGGTATGAGTTCTGCGCCAGTGTATCATCCTTGCGCGACGTAGAACACGTGATACGATATCTCAAATAAAAAAAATGGCTTCTGGGAATTTCTAGTTTTTTAAATGGCTATAGTACTCGATAAAATGCTACGAACACTATGGGATGGATTTGACAAAAACTGGCAGGCCGAACAAATGCTAAATAAAATGTATAAATATTTTATTATTTTTTATTGTTTTTATAAATACTTTCATTATTTTGAAATAGTAAAGTTTTGTTAGTTCCACAGGTACAGAATTATACTGAATAATTCAAATCCATAAAAATATCAAGCACTAAATTTTAAAGTTAACTTAATGTTAACTGACAAGATATAATGCTGTATATAATAACATCTTTTACATTTCCCAATTTGGTGAAACTAAACTTAAAAGTGACAAAAATTACAATACTTGAGACTATGTGGAAGAAAAAAAAAAGAACCAGCTATTTCTTCTAAAATGACATATAAAGAAGATATTCACAACTCTGTCCTTTTTTTTTAAAGATGATTCAACTTTTGCGGACAAAAAAAAAAAAAGAAAAAAAAAAAAAAAAAGAATTCTTATGTGTAATAAATATATAATAAATCAATTAGTTATAGACAAGTAAAAACTCTGAAAAATTATTGCAACATAATGCCATGAAATATGCTATGACTTATCTCGATCTGCGAGTTACATAGATATGATATTTTTGCCTAAATAGAAAATGTGAAGTATGATAATTCATCTTCGTTTTTGACTCAATTTAGCTCATGTTTATATCTATTACAATTTTATTAACTATATGAACTATATTCGGTTAAAACACTTCTTATTTTTCTCTGAAAGTAATCTTGCTTTGTACACATTTATCAAATCGTTAGAAGCCTACTCAAAATATTAACCAAAAATGACATTTCTGATTTGTTTTATTATGACATAGTTCTGAGTGTAAGAACAGCTGTTATCTGGATGTGTTTGATAAACAAACGACTAAACACGTAATAAGACTTTCTAACTGTTATAAATATCCCCATTTTTACCAAAATAAATAGGAATGAAACATGAAAAAAAAAAAAAAAAAGAAAAAGGAAAAAAAAAAGAAATGGGTATAATTATAACTTCCTTTGTTCGCAACTTTCATTGTGATAAAGTATAGTTCGCAATTTGTGCCATTCCGAGCCATTTTGCTTAAATAGAAAATGTAAAGTATGATAATTCATCTTCGTTTTTGACTCAATTTAGCTCATGTTTATATCTATTACAATTTTATTAACTATATGAACTATATTCGGTTAAAACACTTCTTATTTATCTTTAAATGTAATCTTGCTTTGTACACATTGATCAGATCGTCAGAAATATTAACCAAAAATAACATTTCTGATTTTTTTATTATGACGTCGTTCTGAGTGTAAGAACAGCTGCTATCTGGAAGTGTTTGATAAACAAACGACTAAACACGTAATAAGATTTTCTAACTGTTATAAATATCCCCATTTTTACCAAAATAAATTGGAATGAAACATAAAAAAAAAAAAAAAAAAAAATTGGGTATAATTATAACTTCCTTTGTTTGCAACGCCCACCAGCGGCTGAGCGGTTCTGCGCTCAAAGCTGGTAGACGTGAGGTGCCGGGTTCGATCCCCGGTCGCGCTCGTCGGCCTAGCCGTTCGGAGTTTTCCGTGGTTTCCTCCGAAACTTGCGTAAATACGGGCTAGGATCCCTTAGAAAGACCTCCACGGAAGGCACTCCCCCTCAGGCCTAGGAACCCAGTGTTGTCAATCGGCCTTAATCCCTAACACCAACACCAACACACCTTTGTTTGCAACTTTCATTGTGATAAAGTATAGTTCGCAATTTTTGCCATTCCGAGCCATTTTGCCTAAATAGAAAATGTAAAGTATGATAATTCATCTTCGATTTTGGCTCAATTTAGCTCATGTTTATATCTATTACAATTTTATTAACTATATGAACTATATTCGGTTAAAACACTTCTTATTTATCTTTAAAAGTAATCTTGCTTTGTACACATTGATCAGATCGTCAAAAGCCTACTCAAAATATTAACCAAAAATAACATTTCTGATTTCTTTTATTATGACGTCGTTCTGAGTGTAAGAACAGCTGCTATCTGGATGTGTTTGATAAACAAACGACTAAACACGTAATAAGATTTTCTAACTGTTATAAATATCCCCATTTTTACCAAAATAAATTGAAATGGAACATAATAAAAAGAAAGAAAGAAAGAAAGAAAAGAAAAGAAAAAGAAAAGGAAATGGATATAAAAAAAGACTTCTTTTGTTTGCAACTTTTATTGTGATAAAGTATAGTTGGCAATTTTTGCAATTTTCAGGACTTTTTAACACCACTTTTACCGAAAAAATATTTTAATGTACTGTTGCCTTTTTTTTTCTTCTTTTTTACTGAGATCAATTCATTTCTATTTTTTTTATATGGCCCCGTTTTAAAAACAATCGAACATATAAAAAGAAATATTTATTGGGTCATGCTTAAGAAAATGAATAACGTGCTTATTAAAGAAACATAATGTTAACAAAGTGTGAAAATTGTTTCTTTATTTCAGTGCTACTCTACATAGAATTGCAGATATTTTCTTGATAAATGGTAGGTAAGGAAATCATACAAGTTATTTGGCGAAGCAGGCTAAATCTTAATGGACATCTGAGGTCAATGCTATGCTTCTTAATCTGTATTATAAGATGAAAAAATAATGAATGAGAAAATTAGGAATTGAATTAGCTGCAAGAAACAAATAACAAAATTAATGAATTAAAACAACAAAATATACAATAAACACGAAAACGGTAGAAACATTTGAGCTCATGAGAAATGGAAAAACTATTTACAAACAACCCGCGTTACAGATAAACAACACCGCGAAGCCATTAAGTGAAGATAGTTGAATGAACTTATTAAAAAGTTAATTTTTAAAATTTCGTCAAACTTTGTTGGATGATATTAAGGTGACGCTATTAATTTTATTGAATTTCAATAAATTTAATTTCGTCGAATTCTCCAGTTACGACATTCATAATGGCAAACAGTTTATTAATATTTGATTTAGTACTAATGATTATAGGCTGTGTTGCCAGATTGGGGGCTTTTTTTATTCAATCCACCAATAAACTTTTACCGTAACGGTTGCTTAAACACTTGTGAGACTAACTGTCTAATTCCTATATCAAATGTCATTTCTTAAAATTATTGGTGCGAGTTGAAAAAAAAAGGTGGCCCATCTGGCAACATTGGTCGTAGAGAGCAAAGAAAAACGTCGAACAGAAGATATGAAACTGGATTTTTACATACAGCAGAAAATTTAAAAAAAAGAAAATTAAGCTAGATTTTAATGTAAGGGAAGATCTTTTTCCTTTGTAATATTTTATGAATTTCAGGTCGCCACACGATAGCTAGACGCAAGGGAGCCATAGCAGTTGGAACATTTGACCTCGGCTATTTTCAATTTTATTTCCGTTAGTGCAAATTACAGCCGTAGATACCAGCTTTTACCAAACCTTCGCATACTCAATAATTGACCGGAAAATAATAATTACATATAAAAGCGAAATTTAAAAGGGAGTTAATATGACAAGTTTAAAAATATCCGTACAGCCGTTTTTAAAGAAACGCACTTCCAAAACTTGAAATTGAGGCATTTATATAGAACCTGTATCAATTTTCCATATCCAACCAACTATGTCATTCGAAAGGACACCCAATAGAGTGTTTATGTAGCAAATTTGAAGAAAATCGTTTGAGCCGTTTTTGAGATACGGAATTACGGCCCTAATTCCTGTTTCCGATGACCCACTTCCGGTTTCCCAAATTTGATCAAAATTAGGAAACTTCATCTGTACACCAGACCTGTCTCAATTCTGAAGTTTCGTAGTTCTATATTAGTTTCGAAGATATGATAGCCAGACGATTTCACACACACACACACACACACACACACACACTAACCAATTGCCCAAAACTGCTTTTTTGGACTCAGGAGACCTCAAAACGTGTAAATTATGTGAAAACTCGATATCGAATTTTTGGATCGAATTCTACTTCCATTACCTCCGGTAGTAGGGTATGAAAGTAAAAAAAACGTTATCTTTCTAACATTGCGTTAATATCAAAATAATAATATTCATTTTTTACTTTAATTACCCTACTACCGTAGGAAAGGAAGTATTGTATCCGGTCCGAAAATTCGATATCGAGATTTCACCTGATTTGCACGTTTTAAGGTCTCCTGAGACCCAAAAACTGGTTTTTGGCAATTGGTCAGTGTGTGTGTGGAATTTTCTGTCTGTTATATCTGGAAAACTAATAAAGATAGAACTACGAAACGTTAGAATTGAAACGGATCTGGTGTACAGATTAATTTTCCAAATTTTGGGAAAAAAATTGGAAAACTGGAAGTGTGGGGCCGTAAGTCCGTATCTCAAAAACGGTTCTAACGATTTTCTTCAAAATTGCTGTATAAACACACTATTAGATGTCCTTTCGAATGATATAGTTGGTTAGTTCAGGAAACTTGATAGGCGTCCTGTATAAATAGCTGAATTGCAGATCCTGCAAGTGCGTTCCTTTCAAAATAGCTGTATGATTTTTTTTTTTTTTTTTTTTTTCAAATTTGCCACATTAACCTTCTTTTAAATATCCTTTTTCATGTAATTGTTGTTTTCTGGTCAACAATTAATTATGTCAAGTTTTGGTAAAACTTGGTATCTCAAAAACGATTACGTTGAAAATTGTTACGTAAATCCATTATAGATATCCTTTCTCATGCTTTACTCGGTATAATGAATTTTACAACTAGATGTGCAGTCGTTTGAATTGAATATGGTGGCAGTATTATTTGAAGATGAAAATAACTAGTTAATGCTAAAAATATTAAATGTTTTTGTTTTTCTTCTAAAGTACATAATTTATTATTATTATTATTATTAATTTGATTTTTTACATTTCATTTTTAAAACAAATTTCTGAATAATATTCTGTATTGCATACTGAAATATTCTGATAAAATCTGCGTAAGTTTCTTTTATAGATTCAATGCTTAAGAGGGGACAATACCTAATCTCGCCGGCAGCCTTCGCCCATGTTATTCTATGGGAAAATTTGTTGCGACAATTACACATTACCTAATGAATATTTTTTAATTCTGTTTTCGCAGTCAGAAAATTCATGACCGTTAAATGAGTACTCCTTTTTGAAAAATTCATTTTTTTAAATTTTTACATTTTAATTTTGAGTTCAAAAATGCGATTTTTCACAAAATGCATTTTTCTCATTTTCTAGTCGCAAAATGAAATACTAAAATTTTAAAAAATCAATTTTTGGAAAAGAAGTACTCATTTAACGCTTATGAATTTTCTAAATGTGAAAACAGAATTGAAAAATATTCATTAGGTAATGAGTAATTATGTGAACAAATTTTCCCATTGAATAACATGGGCGAAGGCTGCCGGCGAGATTAGGTATTGTCCGCTCTTAATACACATAATTCTGTATTACTACATGCGCGATTTTTTAACCAAAAAATGTACTCCATTTTATTGACAATAAACTCGCATTTTCGTATTGAAAAACTGATTCTAATAAAGACTCCACAAGAAAATAAAATAACTTTGAAATCTATATTAATAAAATCAGACTTTTGTCTGCAAATTTGTCAGAATCGAAAAAAATTGCGATATCTTCACGTTTCACACCCCATGAAAGCCGAAAATGACTTCAGAAAATTTTGCCTGTGTGTGTGTGTGTGCGTGTCATCGTGTCCGTATGTCGCTTGTTTTGTCCGGGCATCACTCGAGAACGGCTGGACGGAATTCAACGGCGCTTGGCAGGAATTTAGGTCTTCACCCAACTTAAAATTATATCGATCAACTTTTCAAAAATTCCCCCCCCCCGTTCCCCCCTGGGGGGGTAAAAGGCTAAATAATGTTTGTCCGGGCATCACTCAAAAACGGCTGGACGGAATTCAACGGCACTTGGCAGAAACTTAGGTCTTCACCCAACTTAAAATTATATCTATAGAAATTTTCAAAATTATGAATAGTGTTTAAATTGTGGGTAAAAAACGCCTGCGAATGCGCCATAAATATTTTTTTTACTAAAACGCTTTGAATGGAAAAATAAAATATAAAAATAAATTTTTAATTTAAAGTCTTTTTTTATTCGCGTGATTTGGACTACAAATTATGAAAAGATTGAAATGAAGTGTTGCCATCTAAGTTTCATACTTTAGTTAATTTTAAAAAATCTAACTGTCGTATCGAAAAACTGTTTACACCCCAGGACTCAGAAAAATCACCCCTTTCATTTGGTACTGAAATCGTAACGCTAGGTCTGATACTTCTAATTTATTTTTCCCTTTTCACGTTTTTCCGTTGTCACTTAAATTTCTTACTTTAGTTATTTTTAAAAAATCTAATTGTCGCATCGAAAAACTGTTTGCACCTCTGGATTCAGAAAAATCGCCCCTTTGATTTGGTATCAAATTTATAAATATAGGTTTGATATTTCTAATTTATTTTACCCTTTTTCCGTTTTTTACCCAGATTCGGTAAAAGGTTTTATATTTATACATAGGCATTTATATATATTTTTATTTTCCAGAAATAAAATATTTTTAATTTCACGTGAATAATAATAAAAATTAGAGAGAAAAATACCAACAAATATTAGTGATTTTTTTTTCTTTTTTCTTTTTTTTTTTTTTTTTTTTTTTTTTTAATGAGGAATTTTCACGTGGATAAATATTTTCATAGAGATATTTGGCATTAGTTTAATATTTTTATTTAATTAAGCAGTATTTTTCTTTCCTGCAGAAAAACAAAATTTTTTAGGACTGAGGGCCTATTAGTCTCAGACAGGGATTTTTGCGTTGTCGTTTTCGATAGTTGGACATTTGTCGAAATTATTTTTCGATAGTTGGACATTTATCGAAATCTAAAATTTATCGAAAATGTAATTGAATAATTTGAAAGCGATGTTATAATTGGGAAGAAAAAAAAAAAAAAAAAAAAAAAAAAACTAATAGTCCTCCGTCCTAAATTAAATTCTGCTTTTGCCAGAATTTCATCAAAATCTTTTTTTTTTTGTTGTTGTTGTTGTTGTTATTATGTACCTTATGAGAATTTTTTTATGTTCTCCCCTTAATTGTAAATGATTATAATTTGGATTTTATTAAGATTTTTCATTTTCATTTTGTAAATATCAGAAAAGAGTTTTTATTTTATTTTATTTTATTTTATTTTATTTTATTTATTTATTTATTTAGTGTATGGAACAGCTTTAGTATTGGATCCCTTTGGCAAAATTTGAAATTCGGAACCGAAGTAGCTCGGACGTTTCTCGCCAAGATTTTTAATTGCACAATTGAGATAGCCAATTCAGTTCATCAAAAAATGGCTTAACATATTTAAAATCACCAAAGGGTTCCCATACTAAAGCTGTGCGTTTTGTATTTACTTATTTATAATATTTTCTATTAAAGACTTCTGTGGTCACGAAATTTGGTGCGTAAATTGTTTGTTTCATCCGGCACTTATTGTAACTCGATTTCACGAAATTCGAAATCCCCCCCCCCCTCTTCTCGGAGTCGGAGGGCAATAAACGGTATAACTTCAGTATAACCCCACAGCTGAATTTGGCGATTTTTCTTTGGCGTCGTTTTGAAGGATAACGATGTCGTTCTGGACTGTTTGTGATATAATATGGCAGCCTAATATGTTGTTTATTTTGGATTTATGATTTTATGTTCGCTTTGAATTGTCTTAGAATGGCGAATTTTGGTGTGCGGATATTGATTATGTACACGCATTATGTACATTAGTGGGATTTTGCAAAACTTCGAACTCACCCGCTGAGGAAGAGGAAGTAAGAAGTGGGTAAGTTGCTGCCGAAGGCAGTGGGGACCCAGACTCCTCACTTTGCGAGCGAAAAAACCTCTACCAATCACAGCGAGAACTTAGGTTATTAATAAAGATATGGGATTTTGACAACACATTTAAGTTTAATGTCCAGCGTAGCGGGCAATGCCTGCTAGTCTATATTAATAAAAACAGACTTTTATCTGTAAATTTGTCGGAATCGAAAAATTTTGCGATATCTTCACGTTTCACACCCCAGGAAACTCGAAAATAACTTCAGAAAATTTTGCCTGTGTGTGTGTGTGTGTGTGTGTGTGTGTGTGTGTGTGTCTGTGTGTGTGTGTGTGTCTGTTATCAGCATATCTCAAAAACAAATTATCGCAGAAAGTTCAAACTTGGTATTCTAAATGTGTATCATATAGGGATGCTACATTAAGCTTTTCGTTAAGATCAAGCAAATGGTTCGTGTACAGGGACAATCAAGAGAATTCTAATACATTACGTCTATGGGGGAAATTGCAGGTAAGTAGAGTTTAACGTCTATAGACTGCACTAAACCAAATAAAAAGAATATATATTTTTTGTAATAGAGATAGTTAACTGGCGAAAAAATTTTGTGTATGTAGCAGCCTCGCCTACCCCCTGGGGGGGAAGTCCCCCCCTCGAGGGGAGTAAATTTTCATGATGGGTATCTTTCAAAAGAGCTCGCCAATACCTTTAAAACGAATGGTTGAACCATCGATCTGCGACTTTTAACCCTTTCAGGGGCGGTGGCTAGAGGGTCTATCCACCTACTTTAGAAATTTTTCTGTAGGTGTGCAGTGGCTACTTTTTCTATCCACTTTTATGAAAAGTTAATGTGTACTTCTAAAATTGAAATAGAGACGGCAGCACTACAGTAACTTTAAGCAGGATGTGCCTATGACTTTTTTAAATGGACAAGTTGTGGGAAAATTTTTTGAAGTTTCTTTTATATATTTTTATGAAAAATAATTTTTTATTCAAAAGTATTTGGTAGTGTAAATATACTGTAATGCACCTTTTAAATACAACAGATTTACATATTATCTTAGATCATTAATTTTAGTTTGATTTTTAGGAGCATCTTTTAGGTGGATAGACCCTCTAGCCACCGCGCACATAAGACAGGTTCTGCTGGGGAAAAGAATCTCAATTTCTTTTCCTTTGAGATAAACAAAGAGGGTCTTTTGGGGTTAGTGAACTGTGATCAATATAAATAGTAAGGGATAGCAGAATGTAAATACAGATGTAAACAAGCGTGGGAGGGTTCTTACAAATTTACTTTACTATTCAGTATTTCTGTTTACAGTATAGAAAGAGGCTGCTTTTTTCTATTGCTCTTATATCGTGATTTTTAAAAATAAATTTTTATTTCCACAGCTTTTAAATTTAGTTAATTTCTCTAAATAATCTTAAATTAAATTTATATATCTTAATTTTTATCACAATAATGGCTAGAAAAGGCTTATCTTTGGATGAAGCTATTGCTCTGTTTGAAGAGTTACCCTCAGATGATGATTCTGCAGTATCTGGATCAGGAACAAACAAATTTTAAAGAACATTAATATTTTTAAAGTTTTCATATTTCTGTGTATGCAATTTGTGAATTGATTATTTCATTACAATATGAAGGTAAGAAATTATGTCTTTTAGTTTATGTACTGAATCAATTTCAAAGTTTATTGCACTTACAATATAATTGAATAACTGTAATTTTTATTCCTTAAATAGTGAATAATTTTTTCTTATTACTAATGCATAGAGGTTTCTAAACAAATTTTAAACAGCCCATATATGTGTGTATATATATATAATAAATCATTAAAAAAGGATAAAGAAGCATTATAATTTAAGTAATAATTAATTATTGTTACATTGTATTATTATAATTACATTTTCAAGGCATAGTTTCAATTTTATTCCTTAAATATATAAATATTTATTTCCAGACGAAAATTAAGGTACATGACGTATGTGCGCAGTGGCTAGAACGTCTAGCCACCACCCACAAAAAAATCCCCACATGCTGAATTTTTTTCTTCATCAAATATGACTTGTAGGGGATGTTTACTTTATGATGTATATATATTTAAAACGAAATTCAATCATTTTTACTTAGTGCCCCTGAAAGGGTTAACGAAAAAAAAAATTAGAAAAAAAAATCGCATTTTTTTTTTCTTTAATATTGAGAACAAAATGGGCTTTTTTTAGATATTTGGTGTTATACTACTTCTCTAATATGGAAATCGTCTGCATTACCATAAAAGATATATATATTTTTAATTATAATATTAATAAATTATTTTTTTAAAACAGAATTTTTTTTTAATAACCGAATTAAATTCTATATAAATGTAGGTGCATTAATGAAACGGGGGTTGAGGGGGGCGGTAGCCCCCCTCACACAGAACTAATTATCATATAAAACTCTTCAGAAGCCTAATCTAAATTGTTTAACGCAGGTTTACATAACAGTACTCGTTATCTTACCTTTTAATCTGCAACCTGTATTTATAGTATTAAATTTTAGGGTAAGAGAAAGTCGTGGGGGTGACACACCAGACTATTTCTATATTTTTTAATTGTCGCTCAATATTTCCATTTTAGTTTTGACTACTTCCGAATGTCTGATTGAATGCGCAGTATCTATATATTAATTTGAAACGTGTTTTGTCTGTATCCACTGAATTGAGCGAATGGCTAAATGTAAAAATTTGGTTGAGGTGTCTAAGAAAAGGTCTTGGTCTATAGATGTATCATCAAAAGAGAAAAAAAAAAGTCAAACGGTTCCCCCCTCCCCTTCCCCCCTGGGAGGCAGAGGTTAAGAACATGTTTGCGAGCTTAACTCAGCTCCAAATTATTTCACGGTGAAGAAGTTGTACATGAGGGGACTAGACTCAAATACTAAAAAATCAATTTCTGCGATTTTGGAATTTTCGATTTTAGAGGGGGAAAGTAGATTTGGGGGAGGAAAGGGGGAAATTAGTTTGATAGGGGAAATCCGTTCTAAACCCACACATGTAGCACATCATTTTACAGGATTTTGAAATTTCATGAAGATTGGGGATGTTTGTATACAATATAGTGCACCCCTGGTGGTGAAAAATGGAACTAGGTGATTTTGTAGTAGACCCTATCATGTTGCACCTTATTTTAAAGGTCGTAGTGTTTCCTGACCGTTGGTGATGTTTGTGCAGAACACACTGTACCCCCTGGCGGTAGAAAGTGCAACTAAAGGATTTTGCAGTTGACACCACCATGTGACACCTTATTTGAAAAGTCTTGGAAGTTCAAGGCAATTGGTGATGTTCGTATACAACATACTGCACCCGCTGGTGGAGGAAAAGGAATTTTACGTATCATGCCTGCTATACGGTGCCGCAGCCACAGGCAGCAGAAACACGAGTCAAAGGTTCGTTCAGTTCAAGGTTCATTTTTGAGAATTTTTTTATGTTATTAGCGGCCCGCATATACACTGCCACAGGCACTGGGGTCACAAGGCAGAGTTTCGTTCGGTTCGAGGTAATTTTTTTGTTATTGCTGATTATTTTTTTCGCTATGCTTTTATTTAAAAATAGAAATTCAAACAAAATCGAGTTAAAGATATGAAATCATACAAATTTAAGGTTCATTTCTATTTGTAAGGATTTTTCCGAATTTATTTTTTTAAGTGAAATGTTGTAAATTATATTACATGTTTTAACTTGAAATATATTTAAATAATGATGCGATGATTTTTGAAACATTACAGTCAATAAAATGACCGTCGAATTCGACGGGTTCCAGCTAGTTTTCATTAAAACCACTCCTATAAATCTATATTCAAAATTTAGGTAGTCAGTAAATATTGATTGAGCTGATTAGGTAATGTTAGTTCTAATATTTTTCGTTTAATATCTATTTTATTCGATAAATAAATTATAAAATATTAACCAATTATACAATCAATAAAAGTATGTTAGAAAATTTTACTTTAATGAAGTTTGTAAATACAGTAGAGCCTCGTTTATACGAGATAATTCGGAACTCGCCTATCTAAGGTATATAAATTGGTTATATAAATTGGAAAATGAACAAAAAATCATGCAGTGAACATTGATCATTAAGATTTTTCAACTGCTGCATCATTTAACTTTTAATAAGTTTTGACTATATTACTACACAATGGACATAGAAAAGCACAGAAAGGCAAATATACTAATTGAATTTATAATTACTCTTAAACGTTGTTGAAATGTATTAAAAAAGCTTAACGCATAATTTCCAATGGAAGACCTTAATGTGGTTGGATGTTTTAGTGTAGTCTTATAAATCTGAAAGCTAAGCATATCATATTCCATGGCAAATATCATTTTAGCACATTAACAATGAATGTCAATTTTCTTACAAATTTTGCAGTAGGAAGTTATTTAAATGTGATTTAAAAAATGACACTTCTAAAACTCAATGAACTGTTTTTTTTTTTTTTTTTTTTTTTGTGTGTGTGTGTGTGGTGTATGTGTGTGTTCCTGTACATAAAATAGTTGTACATCGCCTATTAATGCCATTTTAAATAGGAAGTACAGAGGACCTGATAACATATATCATTTTAAAGAAATTTAGAGATATTTACAGACGCAGGAGAGGGGCAAACGCACACATTGGCAGACAGTCAGATATACAGGTGCACTAATTCAAATATATTCACATTTAAAATTATTAAAAACGCTTAATATAAGCCAAAATATCAGTGCAACGAGTTTCTAGTAGTAGCCCTTTATGTAATTGGAATTTTTCGAATGGTCCTGTAAATCTAATGCTGATCATACTTTATTCTATAGAAGGAATTCCTTTGTACATTTGAATAACATATTCCAATTTCATTAAGATTTGTGCAAAGTAAATTTATTAAAATATGGTTTATAGAAATACCTCTCACAGAACAAAATGCTTAGAAATACTTTTAGGTGTCCCTGTATACGAACTGGTGATGCTATTTGCTCTATTTTCAACGGGAGAACATCCGATATTGAATTGAATAACATATTCCAATTTCATTAAGATTTGTATAAAGAAAAGATACTAGAAATCGGTTTACAGATATATATCTAATAGAGCACAACGTTTTGGAATACTTTCGGGTGCCCTTGTCCAATAAAGGCATTCACTTCATTTTCAATAGATAACATTCGATAGTGCATTTGAATAACACACATCAGTTTCAAGAATATACAAGAATGTTTACGGGAGTTAGAATGCGGACATACAGACGGACAGACAGACACACAAATTGATATCATATTCACAGTTAAAAATTGTTATAAAATATAAAACACGTTTAATAGAAACAAAATTGCAGTTTCAGTAAATTTCCAATTATAGACCTTAATGTAACTGAACATTTTTGTATGGCCCTGTAAATCTAATGCTAATCATACTATGTTCTATGGATAGCATTCTTTTTCGCGTATGAATAACATATTTCAATTTTAATAATATTTGTGCGACTGAAATTTATTAAAATCTAGAACTACCTGTCACAGAACATTATGCTTTGGAATACTTTCAGGTGTCCTATACAAAAATCAGTGGTTGTGTGTACTTCATTTTCAATATGGAACATCAGATAATGAACTTGATTAACATATTGCAACATCAATAAGATTTGTATAATGAAAAGGCATTAAAATATGCAAGTTTTAATGTATGATAGTTTGTTTATAGAATTACCTCTCATAGAAAGCGATGTTTTGTAATATTTTCGCGTATCCTACACAAAAACTGTTAGTGACACTTACTCCATTTTCAATAGGAAACATACGATAGTGAACCTGAATGACATACATAAGTTTCAAGAAATACCGTGATTGTTTACGGGAGTCAGAGTGCGGAAAGACAGATTTACGAACAGACAGACGTTATCTACCCATATGTCTAGATGGAGTAAGATTTTTTAAATTTTCTAAAGATGTAATTTTAAGTTGGGTAGAGTCCTAAAATTCTAGAAGTGTCGTTGAATTTCGTCCAGCCATTCTCACGTGATGCCCGCACAAATATAGTTTTACAGACATACAGACACAAAGACTCCTTTCGTATCTCCCCCACCCCTCTGCAAAAGGTTTTTGTGCTAGAGGGGAAATCGAAGTTTTTTTTTTTTTTTTAACCTTTTCACCATATTTCTACAAGAAACTTGAAGTTTAGCAAAATGTTTCATCTTAGTTCCTAATTAAGATAAATGATAAAGTTTTTTCTGATGTTTAGTCCTTATAAGGGCGGGGGGGGGGGGAGAGTTAGAAACATCTGAAACTTCTACCAGTTCTTCACACGTGGAAAATCTCGTTGGTTTCTACTAAAATCTCCAAATTTAGTGAAATGTTTCTCCTTGGGTCCTAATTAAAGTAAAAGATTAGAATCATCCGAAATTTATACCTTAATGACGAGATAGGGAATGCCTAGCATGTCTATCCGTTCTTAGCAAGGGAAAAATCCCAGTGGTTTTCCAACACGAATTTTCAACAGATTTAAAGAAATCTTGGTCTTTATCAGAACTCAGAATGGACAATCTATTGTCTTAGCTTTGCTTTCAAAGTTTCTTTTTCAATTTTTCCCCTGCGATAAACGGCTAGAACTGCTATTTGTATTAAAATCTGGAGTTGAGTTTTCTATTTCTTATTACATAGTTTATCGCTAGTAAGTAAAAATCCAACACAATCCCAGTAAAGCCTACTTTTTTTTCTATTAAAATATACATTTTCTATCGGATAACTAAAAAAAAGAAAGATAGCACTTTTTTAATCACTGAAAAAGAAAAGAAAAAAAAAACCGTGGATCTGAAAACTAAATTCAATTCTTTATTGGTTTTAATAAAAAAGGTTAATTAAGAGTTACTTCTTGTACAGCATGAAAACAGCTTTACAAAATAATATTTCAATAAATTACATATTAGGTCATGGAATATCTGGAGATCTAAACATGAAGCAAAATTTTTCATCGACTTTAATCAAAATAATTCATGTGTTATAAACATTTAATATTATACACAAACATCGTTCAAACTAATAATAATAACAACAACAAAATTTAAATGAACGATTTAGAGAAGGTAGAGAAAGTATTGTTTTTGGGTAAAATTTTCGAAATTGCATTTTTGTTATATTTACACGTTTTGAGGTCCCTGAATACGAAAATAATGTTTTTAGCGGTTTGTTTGTGTGTTTTTCTGTGTGTCTGTGTGCTTTTGTGTCTGTCTGTTATCAGCATATCTCAAGAACAAATAATATCAGAAAGTCGAAACTTGGTATTCTAAATGTGTATCATATAGGGATGCCACATTAAGTTTTTCGTTGAACTGAAGCAATTGGTTCGTGTACAGGGACACCCAAGAGAATTCATATACGCTACGTCTATGGGTGAAATTTCAGGTAAGTGGAGTTTAAAGTCTATAGACTGCACTAAACCAAATGAAATTAATATGTATTTTTTAGAAAAATCTTCGTTAGAAATTCTTCTTTAAAAAATAACGTCATTTTCAAAGACGATAGTACTTGATTTGGGAGTTTTTGTGAAAGTGACGTCATTCTAACATGTTTATATATATATATATATATATATACAGGGTAGTTATTAAGTACCCGGAAAAAAATTGAGGAGCTTTTATATAAAGTTTATCAAAAAGTTGTTTTAGAGAAATCTGTACTTCCATGGAAGCAAGATCAACCGGCTAAGATCTTTCAACAAGTTTGTGCTCTGGACCATGGAGTCAAATCAACGTTCGCTTTAATCGATGTCAAAGGGAAAATGTATCTGACCAAAAATCTGTGTTCTTCTAACAGCTCTGATTCGTATCCAATGGATTTTACAGTGTGTGGGTTCTTAGAAGAACAATTAGGAACACAGAAAACCATACATTTGATAGACTCAAGAAAGCCCTGAACAAAATATGAGAGGATTTAGATCCAAACTACTTGCACCGGACTGTCGCCTCACTTCTGAAGAAGATCGCAGCTTGCGTCAAAGCAGGTGACCGCCATTTCGAAAACACATCGTAAAAAATATTTGTTAGACATTACTTGTTGCAAAAATAGAAGCTTTAAATTTGTTTGCTATTTCACTAATTGTTTATTATCAAATACATTTCCGGATACTTAATAGCTACCCTGTATATATGTATATGTTATTTATAATAAGATACTAAGACATTTTCACATATTCACAATAAAATTTTTAAATCGCATTGAATTTGGACAAAAGCGGAATATTACAACTTTTTTCTTTTTTAAACATTTCACTAATTTTTAATTTAAAATTTTTAGCTAATTTTTATAAACCTCTACCTATGGAAACATTTTACATTAGAAGTTACCTAAATATCAAATTTGAAGTTTCTATCTACAATAACACTGAAGAAACTCATACAAAAATATGTTTCTAAATCATTTTTCCCCTTTCGAAACACTTACTGTACTTCAACTATGGTCATAAGTAGCAACTGTGTCAAGTTTATTTCAAATCGGCCCTATGGTTTGAGTAAGACCACAGATTATCATACAGATAGGACAGTGAATCTAAAACGCGAACCGGAAATATAGTAGCACCATTAGTGTCAACAGAGTGGAACTACATGTGTTAAGTCTACATGAATAGCATCTTTGATCGAAAATTGTTTTTCTATTTCGCGAGTAGTTAGTAGCAGATTAGTATGGGAAGTTTTCATTTTCTTCACTTTCTATTGTTTTTGAATTAAAATTATCCTCAAAACTCACAGCTATTCTTCTAAGAAATAAAAATTAATTTTTGTAATGTTTAAAAATATGCTTTGTCAAACATATTCATATTCAAGTACAAATTAAAATTACAAACTGTTATTCTGAAACAGCAGTATGAAATCATTAAATATTTAACGTTACTTGGTTTAAATAATACAAAATGCTTTAAAATGAAAAAATGTTTTTATTTTATGTATATTTTTAAAGTTTATTTTCTTAACTAAATTTAGTACTTGCTTCTTAAAGAAATTGCTTTTGACAATCAAGTTTGTAAACAATAATAAAGTTTCAAAACGAAAACGTATGTGCAGTTTTCTTTCCTTCAATTTTTCAACTACTTTTAAATTCACAAAATTATAACATTCACAGCTATTTTCTAAGAAATAAAACTAATTTTTATTATGTTTGAAAATAAATTTTGCCAAACACATTTGTGTTTGAAATAGCAGTATGGTATGAAATCTTAAATATTTAACATTGCTTGGTTTAAATAATACAAAATGCTTTAAAATGACATAAATAATTCTGGTTTATGTATATTTTCGAAGTTTATTTGCTTAATATTTATTACTTGCTTCTTAAAATAATCTGCTTTCGACAATCAATTTCGTAAACAATAACAAAATTGCCAAACGTAAACATCTATGCAATGGATAGTTGGTTGGATGCTGGGTGTAACGTTGCACTAATATTACGATATGAACATAGATACAATAAAAATAAGACGAGCGATTGCGTAAGCTGAAGAGCTCGAGAAACTTACAGCCGTTGACAATAGGGCCATTGCAGTCAAATTTTGGTTACCGAAGAATATACGGGAGTGTCCTATCTGTATAATAATCTGTGTTTTAAGACATACCGTTATACAGGGATATATATTTACATGAGGATAATATTAATTCTTTTTGTAAAGTTTAACACATATTTCTTAATGAAAAATATTAATTTAATGAAGAGTTAATGGTTTCAAATTAACGCAATTACTGTTTAAATTCTCTCTACCTAATAAAACTTTTCATGATGTTTTAAATTTTATTTTTGTTTGTAAAGCGATATAGAAAAGAGATTCCTTTAAACATAATGACCAGCAAAGCGAGAAAAAACTTCTTTGATTCACTACCTTCATAGATTTCATGAATAAAAAAATGGTTTTGTTAACAAACTTTGATCTATTGGCACGCAGGCAGCATCAGGCCAAGTTTTGTACATTTCGAGTTTTATTTTGAAATTTTTCCCGCATTCGGAATTCGGTTCGTTCACAAACCGGGGCTTTGCTAGTTGGACATATTTCGCGTTCATAAAATTAAGAAACATGTAATTCACATTATTTAAGAATTGTGATTGACTAACTTTTTTTTTTTTTTTTTTTTTAGAAAATACTTATATTTTTACGATATTTCCAAATTTTTCTTTGGTTCTTGTGAATAATTTTATCTTTAACTGTCTCTCAAATTATATAGTTTATTTCGGAATACCTTGTTTAGATCGCAGCATAAAAGTATACGAGAATGAAAACTAATATATATATTTAAAGTAACTAAGTAGAAAAAATTAAGGATTTTCTTCACAAAATACAACTATATATATTTTTTTTCTTTTTAGGAAAAACCCGTTATATTTTTTAAAATTGTTTGATGTTTAATTTTTTTTTAGGAACAGCAAAATTTACTTTATCAAATTGTCATTTCTATACAAAATCCTCACTAGTTCAGATTTATTTAAAGTCTACTTAGCATGCTTATTAAGACCTTTTATATTACTTCAAGAAAGTCTTTTTTTTTCCTCATAAAAACTTAATGATGTGAATGAAAAAAATTACTGCATTATATACATTTATACTGCATTCAAATTAATTTTGAAAATGATGCAAAAAATTTTCCTTTTTAAATCACGCACCACAAAAAATTAATAATAATATATATAAAAAAAAATCAATTAACCTTATATGTTTTAAGATGCAATATACACTCTATAACAAAAAAAAGTGACGCACCAAGAAGAAGTACTGCAAACGGGACACAAATCTACATACATACAAGTTTTGATGAAATCAAGCACCAATTCATCATTATCGACGGTCCTACGTGCAACTGGTACTTCAGTGACTTCAAATGCCCTTAATATGCGGCTCAGTGGGGTTGCGCTCAGTCCCCGTATCTCTCTTCCACTCAGGAAGTTTTAAGCATCATAAAAAGGGTCCTACAATCAGCTCGGGATTTTACCAATCTAACGCAACAACTGGACAATATTTGGCATGATACTTCACAGGAGCACATCTGTCCACTCTATCAATTAATACCAAGCCGAATAACTGCGTACATAAGGGCCAGAAGTGGACCAACGCGTTACTGACTTGTTTACTTTGTGAGGCCCTTTCTCTTGATTAAATCATTAAAATTTTCTGAAAATGTAATTAATTGTTTTTCTTCACATGTATGTCACATCTACCAATTTTTGTCCCATTTGGACCACCCATTCCACCCAGTCTACCAGTTTTGTCCCCATTCCTTCTTGGTGCGTAAAATTTTTTTGTTATAGAATATATATATATAAGATATAAGAATAATAAGATTTAAAACCTAGGTTATTAAAATTTTAAAACAATTGCTATAGTTACAAACTCGAGATTGAAAATCATTAAAATTATACATTTGATTAAAGCTAAACATTTAATATAAATTCACGCTTAATTTGGCAAATTTATTAACGAAGGTTTACTGTAGTAGAAAATATTACAAATAGAAAAAAGAGGAATCGATAATTAATAAATGAAACAAAACTAGTAATATTTCTGAAAATTTAAAAATGGAAAAAAAAAAAAAAAATCGTGAATGGCAGTTGTGTAAAACTGATGTTTTAACGTTAAAGATAAGTTTCAAAAATAAAATAAAAACAAGGACAAAATTGCTTACTTACATTGTTTATACTATAATTCACCTATCGAGATTTTATTAATATTATTATTATTATTAATGTTGTTGTTGTTGATGTTGTTTTTGTTTTGCATCCTAAATAAGCAAAGTCTTTGAAAAGTTACAAAGGATAAAAGTACATACATACTTATTTTAGTCATTTTAGAAATGTTACTTTTATGTACGGTAACAGCAACAATGTTTCATTTTTGAAGAATTTTGTTAATACAGAAAATGCTAAATATGGCGTCATTAAATGTAGAATAATTTGTTAATAAGCGAAAATTTCCGCAACAACCTTTTATTTTGGATTTATCTGAATTTTAAATCAAGCACTTTCAATTAGAAAATATTATTTGCTTACTGGTCCTATCGGCATATTTAATGGATGTATATATCATATTTACATTTTAAAAGCACTGTAAAATGCTCAATTACAACCATTGAATATTCGAATAAATTATTTTTTTAGCTGATCTCACAGCAAATTTTGCTCTTTTGTGTTAAGAGTTTATTTACATTAACTTTCCATCAATATTTAAAAGTGATTGTTAATTCAATTAGTCTGCCTCTCTGTCCGTCGTACGATGACGTAAACAAAGCACGTTCAAAAATCAAAGTTACAGTGCAGAGAGTAAGGTACAATTGGAAAATGTTAGTAATCTACGCGAAAGACATGATTTGTCGTTTTTCTTTCATTTGCTAGGAACACACTGACCCATTTCTAATGATTAGATTTTACTGCATTTAAATTTATAATTACTGGATGGCAATGCGCAGTTAGGATAATGACGTCGAAAATTTCCACAGCAACGTTTTGATAAATTCGCTGAATTATTAGTTTTTGTTTGTTTGTTTGTTTGTTTGCAAAATAACAATACGCTAAACTTCTTTATTTAAATCTGTAATATTTTTAAGTAAAAAACATGCAATTTTCCAATTGAGGTAGATGCTTCACTTTATCAAATATTTTATTTCAATGCTTTTTAAAAAAGAAAATTCGAAACATCCTATATTAGCTTTTATACACGGTTAACAATTGCAACATATTTAAATTTCGTTTCAAAACTGAATATGTACAAGTTTTTCAGTACCGTTTGCAATATTTCCCTTTCTGAAACTATGAATAATGCTTGTTTTCAAATAATTTTGAAAAGATTTATTGTTAAAGTTTAACAAAGAGGAAAACAAACACAATGGGACAAAAGACTCATTGGGAGTGTCGTGATAGCATTGAAAGAGATTTTCAAAAAATCGAAACTTGGTTTCACATGATTACTATGATAAAAAATTAATGCAATTTGTATTACTTGAAGGGACGAAGGACACACTCTTAAGCCAGTACACTTTTTCTCTACTCTGTGAATAGGAGAGCAAGAAATGTTCACCAAAATCTATGACGAATGTTTGGCTAATCATGTGAAAGGATATATCTTGTTTTAAACGTATATTTGTCTAATTACTGTAGTTGTAGTCATTATAGGCAGTTTATAAAGAGTATTTTAAAGGGTTAAAAGCCCTTAGACAGATAAAATAGCGTTTGAGTTATTACTGCATCTTTCGGAAAACTGATAGAAGCGTCTGTGAAAATATAAAAAATTTTCACGTTTGGATCAGCACTAGTATACGTAGAAACCTTCTTTTAGCATCGTGAAGAACGCTGACATATATATACATATATTTTTTTTTCCTGAGATAAGAATCCCTGCATTGTGCTATGAGAAAAACATAGACTCGAAAGGTACTGATTTGTTTAGTCTTTTCTCATTGCTTAGTCTTTCTTTTCACACATATAAATTAATGAATAATTTCATTTAGAGTTATGGCCTTTTAATTTAAAGAAGTGAAATAAAAAATCAATCATTTGAAATAATGAAGTAAAGATAATTTTTCTCGTATTAAAAGTAATAATATTACAATGTAATTTTTCTGCATAGCTGAATACAAGAGAATTTACAAGTATATAATAGAAAAAACAGAGTTGAATTCTACATGTAAAAACAAATCTTAGTACATTTTTTAGTTATTGCACTGAAGAAACATCTAAAAATTTATTTAAAGCTGCTCAAATAAGCTTTTGAAAAATTTTATTTTATGTGAAAAATTTTATGTTATTTCCTGAGAGAACAATTCTGCATAGGAGTTAAACTAAATCTCTTTCACTATATTAAAATCACACAATGAACTGTTGGGAAGAAAATCATATTTATTAAAATTTATTCTTCCGACTGAGTGAAAATAATGCCTGGATGGGGAGTCGAACCCCAGATCTTTGACTTACAAGGTCAAGGCTCTACCAATTGAGCTATCCAAGCCGACAACTGGTGGACATTACTCACTCAGACAACCTGTAGGCAGAAACATCTGGTCTATCATGTAGATAACCCGATAGAAATAAGCCGCAGGTAAAGGAAAACACCATTAAACAATGGGAGAAAGAAATAAATTTCAATAAATCTCTTTCATTATTTCTATAAAAATACAGAAAACATAACAACTATAAAGTATACTTGACACTTTATCATACGTGAAATGTAAAAATATAAGAATATCCTAAATCAGTAAAACTTTAAAGAGAAACTACACCATTTTGCTAAAAAAAATTAAATTTGCTCATTTTGTTTGTTATAAATTCATGACTAAATTATTATATTCACATTTGAGTAGCATGGAAATAAAGAAAAAAATAAAACTTGGTTTTCTGATTCATAATAATAATATTGCAGGGGCAAGTTATGAAGGACGGATGCGTTACTTACATGATAGACGTAGTATTTACGGTCGAATACTACTTGCACTCAAAATGTACCTCGAACAATACGCAAACAAGTTTGATAGAGTTGATATTATTTTTGGGAAACACCCATCAGAACTTCATGAAAAAGTAAAACGTTCTGAAATTGACATAATTGTTCCACCAAATATTATAAATGAATATAGTGTAAAAGTATTTGATTTCTGCTACCCTTACACGATGAGTGATGTCACATTTCTAACTCGAAAACCAGAATACAAACCACGAGTGTTTGGTATCTTTGAAACGTTTTCGCTGTCATTTTGGATAACAATCCTATCAGTATTAATGGCAATGATTGTAATACATCATTTCCTCTTGAAAAGGAAACATAACAGAAGAAATGTTTTGTTTCATGTTTTTGCTGTACTGATGAAGCAGAGTGCTCTGATAACACCTTCCTCGGTTGGAGAAAATATCCTCGTGTATTCATGGGTGATTGGAGCCATGATCCTTTGCCTGTCTTACGATTCAGTGTTTCTATCTTTCCTCTCATTTCCACCAGTTAATAAAGTAAAAGATTTGTCGGATTTGGCCTCGGCTGTAGAGAAAGGAGATTTCCATTGTATGTCATACATAAATCACGGTATTGCTGAATATTTATGGAATACAGAGCAGAGTCATTTAAGAGTGATTGCAAGAGACATCTTGAACAATAGTTTGAGTTACGGAAATGTCTTTGCCAATTTTATGCAAGAGGGTAAGAAGCAAAATCTTGCTTTTTTTGTGCCTACTCAATTTGCGGAAGCTTTCGATGGGGAATACTTTGTTTCAGAAGATCATTTTTTCAAACATTTGTCTGCAATGCTAATCCGACGAGGCTTCTGTTGCAAAGAGATGATAGATACATTCATGCACAGAATGATGAGTTCAGGTCTTTATTTCAAATATTTCAGCGACGTTCAGCTTGCGCTGCACAACTTCGTTTCATCGTATAACTTGGAATCCGATACCACTAACCGAAAGTTAACTCTCACAGATGTTGCTCCAGCATTCCTATTCCTCTTGTGTGGATACTTTATGTCATTTCTGATACTTCTTGCTGAATTGTATTTAGGTCGCAAGAAAAGAAAGCCTAAGAAATCTGAGAAGAGAAAAAGGAGACATGTTTGGAAAGATTCTTGTGCAGTGTAAGGTTCCCGAAGATAATTTGTTTTCTTTGAATATGTGATCATTCTTCAGATTTTTGTGAAATATGATTTGTTTACTTATTATTTAATTTATTTACACAATAGTTTTTTTTTTTTTTTTTTTTTTTTTAATTAATAGATTTCTCTAAGCTTTTAAAAAACTATTTAAGGTATTTCTTTTTTTTAATTAATGTGCAAGATTAGAAAATAATAACTAAGTAGTGACAATAGATATATATCTTTTTTAAATATATTTTATTCTTTAAATAATATATTTACTAGATCCATTCTATTTACAACAAATATGTACTGCATTCTTACTTCTGTACATTTTATCTGAATTCGATTCTATCTAAAAAATACATATTACTCAGAAAGTGACGATTAATTTTTGTACTTGTTTCGCTTGCAATTTACTATAAGACTGCTTGACGTGCATGATATTTACAAGACCACAAAAGCACCTCTTCATTGTCTACATCCAGTTAACCAATAATCTCAAGTTTGTTAGATTCCGTTTTTCCTGAGCATAATCAAATCTTTTTACCGTGGCAGTCGAATTCGGAAGACGCAAGAATAAAACGTGATAGTACAACATACTACCTATTCAACGTTCACTCCATATTTTCGTTTAAAATTTTCTAGTTCAATTTCAGAACAGTTATTAGACACATACTCACCCTAACCATATATATATATAATAACATTTTTTATTTTCGGGATTTTTTTTTTTTTTTTTTTTTTTGTTCTGAATTACCTGTTTATAAACTGATTAAAATCAAATATTTATTAATTTATTCAATAAATATACTTGAAAGCAAATACTATAAACTGCACGAACTGCAGCAGTTGTTTCAGTTCAAAATAATAGCATGCCCATTATGAGTTGGAAAAAACAAAACAAAAACATGTACGATTGTATCATTAAAGCAGCAACTGCCCACTCGAACCTATAGGGAAATTTAAAGTGACTCTTACATGTTGGCTTCTTTGCAGCATCGTTCATTAAATTTAGAAGTAGTGTTGCTAACTACCATTTAAAGAAGAACCAAAAATTTAAAAATCGATTAAAGCAAGATAAAAATAATTACACAATGAGTAAAGTGACACTTGCTGATACCCGTCGAATCTCTATGAATTAATGACATTTAATTGTGCTACTAAATACTGTCATATGGTGCCTCAGATCCATTGCTTTATAACAGCAAGGCATCTTCTGGCATGTGTCGTCTTCTTGAATGGAATCGTGCAGGACAAGAAATTGCACATTTAACAAAAATGGGTTAATGAAAACTTTCTTTCACGATATTTTCAGGGAAAAGAAATACTTGACTTTTTATCTGCTACAACAACTTTTATAAAATAATCTTTCTCTTATTTAAACTCGAAATTACTTTTTATAAAAGTTGGATAAAGATTTCAGTACGAAAGAAGTTTTAACAAAGAAAGGCGGATATTTTTCATTTCTAAAACGAGTGAAAGGAACGATTCCTGGCTCCTGCCTATGTCAGGATACATTACTATTTGTTTTGTGAGTAATAGGGGCCTAAATATATAGATACGAATATTAAAAGAAGACTTGGCGCTACATAACTAAACTAAAAAGGAATCTCCAAACATTATTCTATATACATAAATATATATATATATATATATTGAGTTCGACAAAATTTTCGATTTTCCATTTTTAATCGATTTATAAGCTTTGTGATGTTCTAAGCATGATTTGTTTATTTTTAGAAAAAATCTGAATGTTGGTGTGTCTGCATGTCTCTCTTTTTCTACACGTTAGCAAATTTTTCTTGCCGCTATCTTACAATCATTTGAAAATCCTTGATAAAATTTGTGTTATTCAGCTTTAAAAGTACATCGCCCAACAAAGACACTGCTATTTCTCTCATTTAAAATACGGCTATACATCGGATTCTGTAATGTACAATTGCACAAATCATTATTTGTATGAGGGCTATTTTATTAAACATTGCCCGTTCAATTTAAATGTATACCGGTAGAAAGGATTCGCTGCTATACTGAAATTTATTGCCCTTTACAGGAAAGTTTAAGTTTATGATATGCAAATGCAAATGCCGAAAACCAGCTATGTTATTTGAAAATTATTAAAAACTATTCTGATTTAATAAGTGTACATGTCTGAAGACAATTGGCGCAGATATTATGCAATATTTCCTGTTTTAATGTAGGCTGTACCTAAACTTTTATGATATATAAATGAAAAAAACTCGGTATGGGAGATATATATTATTAAATGTTATTATTATTATTTATTTTTAGTTTCATCACTTGTCAGATCACAGGTGACGTTGCTGATATTCACTTTCTTTAATTTTTCCGAACGTTCTATCTCAGCATCTATTGGTTAAAATTATATCAAATAGGTATTTTAAATCTTTATTGCAAGATTATATGATGATTCAATTTTTGTGTGTCAGTCGGTAGTTGGCGTTATTTTATATAACAACGCTGTTTATAGCAGGAATTTTTGTGATGTCACATTATTCTAGTTTTGGTAATGTACAAAGATCATATTGTATAGTTTTGTAAATTTAATAATCACAGTGACAAGTAAAGATGTACAAAAATAAAAAGTTTTATGTTCACCATCTGTTCGATATTTAAAAAGTTTATTTTTAAATACTTTTTTGTGATTCATGAAACAACGCTTGCTTTAATATATGACACTCACGAAATCATTCGTTTCATTGTGTGTTTGATGGAAAAGTGGAATGGAAAAGTTTTACATGATAAAAATATCTAATATGTGTGAATTTCTAGTAACAATCTAATACTTGAACTTAGGTTGTGATGTTAATAACTAGAATGTTATTTTATTTTCCTCTGCTGCTTATCCCTTTAAAGGAAGTTGCCACCTTTGACTTGGCGCGATTCAAGGTTTTATGCAAAATATTTCCTTGGAACACGAATAAAACAATCTTCATCATTATGACCAATCGGCTCAAATTAGTTAAAGTGTAATAGAGTTCAATTAAACAGCCATTTCTATAAGAGAAAATATTGAAGCACCTTATTATAAATTTCTCTTTTGCTTATTTAATATCTTATTTCTCTTTACGTAATTAACGGCTGTTTAAATACATAAATATTTGAAAAGAAGTGACAACAGATTTTCTTTTCTTTTTGAGTGTCTATGTATGTGCTTTACTATTAATATTAAATAATTTATGTTATTAAGAACACTTAAATTTTATTTTTCACTAAAAAACACATATTATAATAGAAATTGCATTAGTACTAGGTAATATATACATACATATAATTTTCATTACTTTGGAAATGTGGCCTATATGTTTACGCCTTATTTTTATCTGGAAAATATGGTAGGAACTTTTAATATTTATTCGTAAATGTCTTTTAATATCAATATGTTTTAAAATGTACCAAATCCGCTTTTAAAACTTATTGGAGTTAAATGGTAATAATTCGAAATTCTCTGAAAGTCTGTTCAAATGAATGTTATTGTTTAAATGGAACCTTTTGCAGTTTATAATTTTCATAATGTTTGAACTGTTTAAAATTATTAAAGGAATGATATTATTCTTAAAATTCAATGCAAAAATGTATTTCTACGTTTCACACAGCACAAAATTATATTTTATTACTATATTTAATCTGATTATTTAAGAAGTTTAATTCAATTCAGTAAATCATTTTTTCCAGTAAGAATTATTTAAAATAATAAATTTAAATCTTTATCACTAAGAATTTTTTTAAGAGAGTGATTATAGTAAAATATATCAAATCTTGTAACATAGGTAATTAATTAAAGTTTCTGCAATTTATCTCGTTTATGTATTCGATATAGATAGCGATAATCGATACAGATATCTGTGTTTAAGATATCTGAGAACACGATTAAATAATTTCTTCCGGTAGTATGACTAATAGAACAAATTATCGTCTTCATGACGCTTTGACGAAATATCATGTTGTCTGCTTAACAGGAGTATTATTTATTAACCATTATTAATTTCTGAATATATGTTACAAAAAGAAAATATTGTAATCATGACATATTCAAAAAAAAAAAAAAATAGTCTATCTATATATTTTTAAGGATTCTTGAATTTCCTTTTGTTGTTTTTGTTAGTGGTCAAGTGCAGTCTCCCGAAATTTGAAAAAAACTTCTCGCCAACAAGCATTACCTTATAGCCAGTATAAAATATCCCCGCCCTCCTTTCCTTTTTTTTTTTTTTTTTTTTTTTTAGGTTGGAGGACTATCTGGAATTTTGTAGAAAAGTTTTGTGTAGCTCCAAAATAAATTAAAAATATCAGTTCTATCGTTATAAATTGTATACAAAATGAAAAGGTGGTTTTTTTCTGAATCCAGGGGTGAAAAAAGTTTCTCGACACGACAAATAGAATTTTTTAAATTAACCAAAGTAAGAAATTTAGGTGGCAATACTTTATTTTAGTTCATTTTAATCATTTTTAAAAGTTCGTGGCCCAGATTCACGGTCAAAAATTGAGATAAAAAATAAATTAAAATAAAAAAATGAAAAATAAAAATTTTACAAATTGAAATAAATAGTCTTCCGAACTAAACTTAATTCTGTCTTTGACTGAATATTTAATTCCTTTTTTTTTTTTTTTTAATTTTTTGTATATAATAATTAAATATGCGGTTAAATCGGTTTTATTATTCTCTATGAAACGATACATCACCACCATTGATACATAATAACACTAGCAAAACGATTCAGTACCGAGTCGTAAATCACACACGAACGCGAGCAGTGTAAACTAATAACCTAAAATCGCCCATAGATTCAATATTGGGTTGTGAAACGTGGTGAGAGGAGCCAGAGTGGAATTGTAGCCCAATTCTGGGATCTTTTCTAGATAGTGAAACAATTAACCGTTTGTATTGCGAGAAATACTTACTTGATTTTTCTGGAATTGAGTTGTAAAACCAAATTATAGCTACTGAAACTCACCTTTTGTTTTTGCATTTATTTATAAAGATTTTTAGATAGGATTGACCGCAAGAATATAAGAAAACGCTCTAGAATTCTGACAGAGGATTTTAAAACTCACTAACAAAGGGGGCTAAGATTTATAAGAATGGCATGGAACTATTTTTATTAAACCCAGAATTTGGATTCAAGATGTCAGTCATACAATATTTTCTCAGTGTATTTACATTTTCCATTATTTTCTGAATCTATTATCTGTACCTATTTTCTCTGTATCTAATTGAGAATTCATATTTTACAAATACGCACAGGTAAAAGCTTACTTTAGCAAAATATTAATTAATATATCTACACACAAAAACACATTAAACAGAAATTTAAGGAAAAATTACAATGCTTTTTCCGGTATTGATATTTCTTTTTCCATTTACCTACTCCTATTTCCAATATGGAAATTATAGAGTTTCAGTTGAGCATATGAAACAAATAATCATTCTTTTCTAACATGAACATTGCAAATTATTTATTTTCTTATGAATAAAAATTAATTATTTTAATGGAATTTAATCTCAAAAGGGAAATAACGGAGGCTTTTCTTTAATCTAGAAAGATATAATGAAAAGAAACGTGAAATACAGTTAAAAAGCAATTTAGTAAATCATATAAAAAAGACACCATTTTATTAGCAAGAATGTAATGTTTTCCGATGTATTAACATAATTACCTTTGTAAAGTGAAATAGCATTTCCCATTTTTTTTGTTATACGTTAAAAATATATATAAATATTATCCATAAAAAGATTAATTTAAGGATTAACTTCACCAACATTAATATTTGAATTGTTACAAATATAAGTTATTTATTTTTGTTTTCAAAATACTAAAAAAAGTTATGCAAGAAGCATATTTTAATTAATATTTGTGTTACACGAAATTTAATAAAAAGCTTACGTTATTTGTTTAAAAGATTTTTGCCAAAGAGATATAGTATATCCCGTTGTTCTAGTTTTATTACAGACGTTTTTGTTGCATTAAACATGATTAAATATTTTACACTTTTGTCTTTTATTATCTTACAAAAATCCCGTTGTTCTAATTTATTGCAAATGATGTTTATTGAGAATATGAGGATAAAAGATTTCTTTTTAATAAATATGATTAACTAGCGAGTTTTATCTGCTTCGCAGTTCGTCATAGTAAAAGGATTTATTATTATTATTATTAATTTTTTCAATATTTCTTTATTACTTTCTCTTACCCATGAGGTAGATAAATTGTTTTAGGGTCAAATTTTCGGAAATGTGTTTTGCTATATTTACACGTTTTCAGCTCCCTTGAATCCAAAAATTGTAATTTTAGCGGTTGGTCTGTCTCTGCGTGTGTCTGTCTGTTATCAGCATATTTCAAAAACCAATTGTAGAAAAAAGTGCAAACTTGGTATTCTAAATGTGTATCATATAGGGATGCTACACTAAACTTTTCGTTGAGATCAAGCAAATGGTTCGTGTACAGGGACACCGAAGAGAATTCAAATACATTACGTCTATGGGAGAAATTGCAGGTAAGAAGAGTTTAACATCTACAGACTGCACTAAACCAAATGAAACAACTATATGTTTTTTATATGCGTAAAAACATGCTTCATGTAGAATATGGTTTAGAAATCATTAACTGTTTGTTTACAGGGCTACATAAAAGAACTACATTGTATTGCGACCGTACTTGAAAATTGATGGCTGTGTACTCCAGGTTTTGTCGTGTGTTATAATTACACTATTATATTTATGTGCACCATATGATGTGCACATAACTTTCAGAAGATATACAGGGATGCCAATTTTCAAGCCATAACGTTATTTTATATTGTTAGTGGAAGTGCTTTACTATAATATCCAAGAAATCTACTGAGTTATTGAAATTAATTCCTTATAGTAAATAATATAGTTTTTTTTTTTTAGCTAAATATTCATCGCTTGTGTTTGTATATTTATATATTTTGAGGTTCCTGAATACCGAAGTCAAGTTTTTAACGTCTGATCTTTGGCTGTGTCTCTTAGAGTAAATAAGAAACAAATAATTTCAGTCGATCCAAATTTTGTATTTTGAAGCTAATACGTTTGTTACTATAAAAATTTGTTCAAAGTTTAATTTCAAGGAATTCGTTGAATGAAAGTTGTCTTAATAACGTTAAATGAACGTTTGAATTTAATAAATACTGAATAAATGTATGTACGATAATGAAACGGGTATTTGAGGGGGGGGGGGTACCTACCTCGCATAGAATTAATTATAAAATAAAGCTGTTCTGAAGCCTAATTTGAATTGCTTTACCAAAGGTTTACGTAACAGCAGTCGTTACGATACCTCTTTATCTCTTATCTGAACTTATATCATTAATTTTCGGGGCGAGAGAAAGTCGTGTGAGTGACACACCAGAGTATTTTTTATATCAGATTATAAATGAAAAAAACTATTGAAATTATTAAATCCTTTCTGCTTCTACTGCCTTGGGAAGCATCTTTTTCTTTTCTACTGTTTCGGATACATTTCCCTCTGCCTGTGCCATCAAATATCATTTGTATCATCCATATGTAAATATATGCATATAATATGACGAAAAACTATTTTTATTTACTTTTGTGTTATTCCTATTGCTTTCTGAGCAGCATTCCGATGTTTATCATACAAATTAACTTATGTTTGTAAAATTACTGAAATGTAGGCAAAAGGAAATAAGACAAAAGGAAATAAGTCCGCGTTCTGTGTCGCTAAAACAATACTAAAAAAAAAAAAATTTTTTTTTGCATATTTATATATGACTCTATATTTCATGTTGGTATGCATAAACGTCAATGGCGTATATTTCATCGATTGTTGAACAAAAAATTTAAATTATTGAATCGTGAATAAGTGAAATCATTTTGTCTCATAAAGTTTTAGAAAAATTTATAAAAGCATCGCTTACTGTACAAGACACGAACATATCCGATCTTGTTACGTTGAGTTTTTCTTATTAAATAACTTTCTCTATATCTTCTTCACCGCTAAATTTTAGTTTGAATCCTGTCATCCTTTTTTTTTATTTGATTGTTGTAGGTTCTGTACACCTCAAGTTAAATGTGATGTTTTAGAAAACGTGGTAAGGCGAAGCACACTGTTTGAAATAGCAATATGTATTCGATAACTGTTCGTTTGTATTAATATTTAATATTTTTTATATGATTTTTTTTTTCCTTTTTTTTTATTGCGAATTTTCTATTTCAATCTTGCTGCAATATTTTTTTTTATTTGTTCATTGTACGGTCTGTAAGCCTTATGTTACTTAAATATCATCGCATGATGTAACATAAGAAAATATTTAATTTTTATTAAATGTTTTAGATATATATATATACTGAGATTTTTTTTTGCTTATGAAATCTATTACTGAAACAAAAGCGCAATGTTATTAATTCTTAAAAATTCTTTAATGCCTTAAACATTATATATGCTATTGAAACTCATTACGAAATGTTCCTCGTTTAAAATGGCATTAACATGCACTGCAAAATTTGTTTGTGTGCGGAATATGAAAAAAAAAATGACAATGCTTGTATTTTAGAAAGAACATTTTCATAAATTACATTCTGATATATTTCTATTACAAAATGTTAACCAAATTGTCCTTTATTTTCAATATGCTAAAATAATATTTTGTATAGAGTATATGTTTAGCGTTCAGATTTACAGGGCAATATAAAAACATTTAGATACATTAAAGCGGAATTTCATTTTCTATTAAGTATTTTTAACATTTTCCAACAATATTTAAGAATGATTATGAATTCGATTAGTCTATCTGCTTACCTGGCAGTCCTTCTGTCTGTTCTGTGATAACGTAGGCAAAGGATATTGAAAGTTATACGATACAACAAGTAAGTACAGTTGGAAAATGTTAATAGTCAATAAATACATTCCGCATGATATTTCATTTTTATTTCTAAATAGGCATTTTTAACTTACTTACGCAACCTCGCATTTATGCTTTACTATTACAAAATAGGCAATAAAGAAATTAAAAGAAAATTATTTTGGATTAGTCAAAAGATAAATCCTCTTGGATCTCAGGAATAGATCAATCAATAAATCAGTCAACATCTTTTAATATAGTAGATGAATATGTAGTAGTATCTATCAAAGACTTGTTTTATTTTAACTTTGTAATAAAAAAAAAAAAAAAAAAAAAAAAAACTCTGATCATTTATTATAAAGATTAGAGACATATTCTTTGTATATTTGGAATGGAGTTAAAATTGAATGTAAATTGTAAATTTAAAAATAATTATTAATACCTAATTATTCATAAGGAAATAAATTTTAGTTATACCTACAGTACTTTCTTTGATATGAAGGCTTAATATATTTATGATATTGGTGAAAAATAATTAGTTGAGATTAATGTGCTATTATGTAAAAGTCTTTAATTTAATTCATTAAAAATTGTCTAACTGAAATTAAACAGAGAAAGTGCTCATAAGTAATTGATAAAAATAAAGTACAATTTTTACGAGAAATCTTCTAAATAACATATTCTAAATAACATCTTCGAAGTTCATTATGCTATAATGAACTTCGAATCATGAATAAAAATGAATAGAAAAAAACTTTACAGAATCATTCATCAAAATAAAGCTGTGATGATGTGACAAGCGAGAATATTTGCAGAACGTGCCGACTAATTCGAAAAAAATCAAATACTTTATATTATATTAAAACTATTATGCTGTGGCCTCTACATGACTTTCTTCTGTGTTTTCCTATAAAATTTAAGGCTCACTAGCGGCCGAACAGTTCTGCGCTCAAAGCTGGTAGACGTGAGGTGCTGGGTTCGATCCTAGGTCACGCTCGTCGGCCCATCTGCTAGGAGCTTTCCATAGTTTTCTCCAAAATTTTCAGAAATACAGTCAAGGATCACTTAAAAAGACTCCCTATGAAGAGTACTTTCCATGAAGCCTAGGACCCTAGAGCTGTCAGTTGCCCTTAATCTCCACAACATGACCCTATGCAAGTTCACTCAGTATTTTTTTTTTAAATTATTATTTATTAAAATTATCTTCCATGATGAATTCCATCTATTTCCCTTCTAAAACAGTAGCATAACACTAAATACCCGAAGAAAGTGTCAATTTTATTTTCCATATGACGTATTAAGATATATATATAAGCAAAGCTTTATTTTAAAAATAAAAATGAAATTGAAAAAATCTCCGGTATTTAGAGATTTCCAGATTTTGGATGCCCAGATTTTCGAAGTTCAAATGTATATATATATATATACATATATATATATGAAAAAAAAAAAAAAAAATCAATAATTTTATTTTAAATTGTGGCAGATCGATGGTTCAACGAGCTCTTTTTAAAGATATCCTACCTTTTAGTGTAACAAATAGTCTAAAATGTGAATTTATTTTCCGAAAAAATTAATTATATATGTTAATTTTGATTTAATATATTACATTAGTTTAATAATATTCGAGTAAAAAAAAAAAAATTCTCTTTTCAAAATAATCAATTTCTTGTATTAATTAGTCCTTTCTGTTTTCATCAGCATGTAATTTTACTTTTAAATACATATGCATTAAAAAAAAAATAATGATTGTGTAAAGATCTAAAAATTAAACAAAATTATTTTTATGAAAAGGATAATAAAATACATTTTTAAGCGTCGCATTCATGAATGTATATGAGAGTAACTTTCCCAAATGTTTTGTATAATACTGTATACAAACAATTGTAAATTGCTGACAAATACGTTGCAAAACAAATTCTTTTTTAAATTATGCACAAGAACGAATTAAAAAAATCACAATAATCAATTAATTTCATATGTTCATAAGCTACTATATATATAGTAGCTTGTGGAAATTTGATGTTTCGGCACGAAAGAGGGGAGATTTTTTAAAAATGGTTTTTGTTTAATTCTAAATTATTTTAATTAAAGATTTAAATGTATGTGGATATTATGATGTGTCACTCACACTATTTTCTCTTACCCTGCTTTTTAATACTAAGATAGATATTTTGTGCTTTTTAGTTCACATTTCTATAAAAGCGTGTTCTTTAATTTTTTAAAACTATAATATTATTTGACTATATTACTACACAATGGACAGAGAAAAGCACAAAAACTCAAATAGACAAACTGAATTTATAATTACTTATAAACGTTGTTGAAATGTATTAAAAAACCTTAACGCAAGTGAAAATTCATTTCCAGCAGATTCCAATGGAAGACCTTAATGTGTCTGGATATTTTAATGTAGCCTTATAAATCTGAAAGTCAAGCATACCGTATTCCATGGCAAATATAATTTTAGCACATTAACAATGAATGTCAATTTTTTTCACAAATTTTGCAGTAGGAAGTTATTTAAATGTGATTTAAAAATTGACACTTCTAAAACCCAATGCATTGTTTTTTTTTTTTTTTTTTTTTTTTTTTTTTTTTGGGGGGGGGGGTGTATGTGTGTGTCCTTGTACATAAAATAGTTGTACATCGCCTATTAATGACATTTTAAATAGGAAGCACAGAGGACCTGATAACATATATCATTATTTTGAAGAAATTCTGAGGATATTTACAGACGTAGGAGAGGGGAAAATCCACACATAGACAGACAGACAGTCAGATATACAGATAAATTAATTCAAATATATTCACACTTAAAAATTGTTGAAAACGCTTAATGTAAACCAAAATGAAAGTGCAACGAATTTCCAGTAGTAGCCCTTAACGTAATTGAAATTTCTCGTATGGTCCTGTATATCTTAATGCGAATCATACTTTTTCTATAGAAAGAATTCTTTTGTACTTCTGAATAACATATTTCAATTTCATTAAGAGTTGTGTACAGTAACGGTATTAAAATACCTCTCACAGAACAAAATGCTTAGGAAGGCTTTCGGGTGTCCCTGTATACAAACTCGTGATGGTATTTGCTCCATTTTCAATGGGGAACATCCGATAGTTAATTGATTAAGATATTCTAGTTTCATTAAGATTCTTATAAAGAAAAAGTACTAGAAATCGGTTTATAGAAATATCTCTCATAGGACACAATGTATTGGGATACTTTCGGGTGCCGCCCTTGTACATTAACCAATAAAGGTATTCACTCCATTTTCAATAGATAACATTCGATAGTGTAATTGAATAACACATATCAGGTTCAAGAAATTCCAAGAATGTTTACGGGAGTTATAATAAGGACATACAGATGGATAGACAGACAAATAAATTGAAATCATATTCACAGTGATAAATTGTTATAAAATATAAAAAACGTTTAATGCAAACTAAATTGCAATTCCTGTAAATTTCCAATTATAGACCTTAGTGTAACTGAATATTTTTGTATGGCCCTGTAAATCTAATGTTAATCATACTATATTCTATAGAAAGCATTCTCTTTTGCGTGTGAATAACATATTTCAATTTCATTAATATTTGTGCAAAGTAAGTTATTAAAATATATAAATACCTCTCAAAGAACGTTATGCTTTGGAAAACTTTCAGGTGTCCTATACACAAATTAGTGGTTGTGTGTACTTCATTTTCAATATGGGACATCAGATAATGAACTTTATTAACATATTGCAACTTAAATAAGATTTGTGTAATGTAAAGTTATTAAAATATGCAAGTTTTGATATATGATAGTTTGTATATATGATTGTTTATGGAATTACCTCCCATAGAAAGCGATGTTTTGGAATACTTTCGGGTATCCTATACAAAAACCATTAGTGGTACTTACTCCATTTTCAATAGAAAACATACGATAGCGAACTTGAATGACATATATCAGTTTCAAGAAATACCGTGAATATTTACGGGAGTCAGAGTGCGGAAAGACAGATTGACGAACAGACAGAAGTTTTTTACCCATATGTCTAAATCGAGTAAGATTTTTGAAACTTTCTATAGATATAATTTTAAGTTGGGTACATACCTAAAATTCTACAAGTGTCGTTGATTTTCGTCCAGTCATTCTCACGTGATGCCCGCACAAATATAGTTTTACAGACATACAGACACAAAGACCCTTTTCCCCCTCTCTCCCCACCCCTCTACAAAAGGATTTTTGTAGTAGAGGGAATGTCGATGTCTTTTTAAATTTTTCACCATATTTCTGCAAGAAGTTTGAAGTTTAGCAAAATGTTTCCTCTTAGTTCCTAATTAAGATAAAGGATAAAAAATTTCTGATATTTAGTCCTTATAAAGGGGAGGGGATAGTTAGAAACATCTAAAATATCTGCTAGTTCTTCACACGTGGAAAGTCGTGTTGGTTTCTACTAAAATCTTCAAATTTATTTAAATGTTTCTTCTTGGGTCCTAATTAAAGTAAAAGGTTAGAATATTTCGACATTTATCCCTTCATGCCGAAAAATGGAATGCCTAGCATGGCTATCCGATCTTCGCACGGGGAAAATCACGGTGGTTTTACAATAAGAATTTTCAACAGATTTAAAGAATTCTTTATCAGAACTCAGAATAAACAATCTCTTGTCTTAGCTTGGCTTTCAAATTTTCTTATTTAATTTTTCCTCTGCGATAAACGGGTAGAACTGCTATTTGCATTAAAATCTGGAATTGAGTTTTCTATTTCTTATTGCATAGTTTATTGCTATTAAGTGTAAAAGTCCAACACAATCATGGTAAAGCGTACCAGTTTTTTCTATTAAAATATATTTTTCTATCGGATAACATATAAAAAATTTGAGGAGCTTTTATGTACTACTTCATTATAACCACTTTTTTCTTGTTGTAATGATTTTAACTTTAAATATTATTCATTAAAATAATTTGCATTTACTAAACAGGCAGTTTTTGAGCGATCAGGGAAAACAAAATCTATTAGATAAATGAAAATGTTTCGTGATCTTTTTTTAAGTGCGGCGCACCTAAGATATTTTGTAGTCCGATGAGAAAGTTTTTACTGTTAAAGTCCCTAAAAACTCTCAAAATCATCGCAAACTTTTGGATCTAGCTCTCAAGAACACCAGAAAACAAAAAGATGCAACAAGGTCTTAAAATGTTTGATGGTTTAAGCTGAGATTAGCAACAACGGTAAAAATCATTTTTTTTTTTTTCAATGGAAACGCAAAAAATTATGGAAAAGTTTATCAAAAAGTTGTTTTAGAGAAATCTGTACTTCCATGGAAGCAAGATTAGAAGGCTAAGATCTTTTAACAAGTTTGCGCTCTGGCCCATGAAGTCAAATCAACGTTTGCTTTAATCGATGTCAAAGTGAAAAGGTATCTGACCAAAAATCTGTGTTCTTCTAACAGCTCTAATTTGTATCCAATGGATTTTACAGTGTTTTACAGTGTGTGGGGTCTTAGAAGAACAACTGGGAACACATAAAATCATACATTTGATAGACTCAAGAAAGCCCTGAACAAAATATGAGAGGATTTAGATCCAGACAACTTGCACCACACTATCGCCTCACTTCTTAAGAAGATCGCAGCTTGCGTCAAAGCAGGTGACCGCCATTTCGAAAACTCATCGTAAAAAATATTTATTAGACATTACTTGTGGCAAAAATAGAAGCTTGAAATTTGTTTGCCATTTCACTAATTTATTATTATTTTGAAATACATTTCGGATAATTAATAGGTACCCTGTACATATGTATATATTAGTTATAATAAAATACTAAGACATTTTCACATATTCACAATAAAATGTTTAAATCGCGTTGAATTTGGACAAAAGCGGAATATTGGAACTTTTTCGTTTTTAAACACTTCACTAATTTTTAATTTCAAATTTTTAGCTAATTTTTATAAACCTCTACCTACGAAAACATTTTACATTAGAAGTAACCTAAATAATAAATTTGAAGTTTCTATCTACAATAACACAGAAGAAACTCATACAAAAATATGTTTCTAAATCATTTTTCCCCTTTCGAAACACTTACTGTACTTCAACTATGGTCATAAGTAGCAACTGTGTCAAGTTTATTTCAAATCGGCCCAATGGTTTGAGTGGAGATGTAAGACATTTCCACATACAGGGAAACATATTTACATACATACAAACAATTACTTTTATTTACATGAGGATAATATAAATTCTTTTTATAAAGTTTAACATACATTTCTTAATGAAAAATATTAACTACATGTCGAGTTAATGGTTTCAAATTAATGCAATTACTGTTTAAATTCTCTCTATCTAATAAAACTTTTCTCTATTAAAAAAGAGAGAAAAAACCCTGTGTTGGTGAAAGAAAAGTAAACAGTTGCAAGAAGCAGGAATTTCTTGAAATTGATTTATATTATTCAAGTTCATTATGTGGGATGTTTCTTATTGAAAACAAATACTCCCATTCGTTTGTGTAAAAGGACTCCCGAAAAATTTCGAGGGCATTGCGTACTACGTGATGTTTTTTTCTAAAACAGTATTTTAATATTTTTATTTACCACAAAACATCATTATTGTTCTTATGCATAAAAAATATATTTCCTATTGAATAAAGAGTAATTAGCATTAAGATTTACACAGAAATATTTCTCTCAAAATATTCCACACAAAAGAGTTCAGATTCACTAAGAATTATAATTTGGAATTGTTGAATTTTATTTCCGTTTGTGTTAAACGATTTAACATTTCCCAACAATATTTTTAAAAATTTATCAGTTGAGCTTTCTATATGTCTGTCTTTCTGTGATTCTGTCTATATGCCCGCCTGTCGCAATATAATGTCCATAATTATTTTAAGAATTTTTTCAAAATCATATATGTTGTTTATGTTCGCAATGACATGCTCTAAAAAATGGTATACATAGCATGGTATAAGATGGTAAAAATTTAAAATGGTATAAATAGCGCAAACGGTTTGTGTAAAGAGACACCAAAAAGAATGCAAATGCGTTGCCTTTAATAAGAAACATTTTTCTAAATTGTATTTAAAATACTTTATACTGCCAACATTTAAATGAAATTGGTATTTATATATAAAATTTTCCAAACAATATTCTGTAGAATTACGTACGATTAACTTAAAGATTTACAGAGCTAAACTAAAACATTCAGACACATAAAGGAAGAGCTGTAATTGAGAATTGCTGCAAATTCATCTATTTTGTGTTAAGTGTTTTTTAAACTTTCCAACAATATTTAAAATTAATTACTAGTTTAATTAGTCTACTTGCCTGTCCGTCGAATGATCCCATAGGCAGCATGCGTACAAAGGTAAAGTGCAATGAGTAAGTACAGTTGGAAAATGTTTTAATCTATGCTAACTACATGATTTGTCGTTCTTGTTTCATTCGCTTTGAGAAAACAGACACATTTTCATTTATTTAACTCCATAATTTCTCGATAGCAACGGGCAATGTTTATAATGACGTACACTATTTGCACAACACATTGTTTTATGGATTAGAACAATTTATTTAATTATTTTATACATATTTTATTAGACTAATATGTATTTAAATTCTAAAATAAATATCAGCTAAAATTCTCAATTTAAATCAGAAAATTTTTAAAAGAAACAACATGCAATTTATGAATTGAGCTAGGTACTCAATCAACTCTTTTATTTGAATGCATTTTTAAAAGTGAAATTCTAAATATCCTATATTAGCTTTTGGAAAGCGTTTATTTCCGTGACAATTGCAACACTCATATCTTTTGTTTCCAATTACAATAAGTGCGAGTTTTTAAATACAGTACATTATTAAATCGTAATTGCATAGAAATGCTTTTTAAAAAAATCGAAACTCAATTAAATATGATGACGGCTATAAAAAATAATGCAATCTGCATAATTTGAACGAGTAAAGGAGTTAAGGTTAGTATGCTTTTTTGACACTCTCTAAGTAATAATGCAAGAAATGTTCACCAAGTGTGTGATGAATGTTGGATGAATCGTGTAACCGCATACATCTTGTCTTAATATATTAATATAATTCCTGTAGTTGTAGTCACAATATACAGTTTATAAAGAATAACTATATTGATTAAAATCATACAGAGACAATGCGAATCACGCTTGAATTATTACTGCATCATTTGGAAAAGTGATAGCTGTTTCTGTGAAAATATCAAAAATCTTTTATAATTTGCACATTACTAGTACACGTAGAAATCTTCTTGTGACATCGGAGAGAAGACTAACATATATTTGCATCTTTTCCTGAGTTAAAAACAATCCTGCAATACGTAAAATTCCTGCATGTTAAAACATAATAAAGACAAACACTCGAATAGTATTATTGTGTTTATCCTTTTCTCGTCGATTCATACGTATAAATTAATAAATGAGTACTTTTTCAAGTTATAGACTTTAAATTTAAGCAGTGAAGTGAAACACCGACAATTTTATGTGACTTTGTAGGGATAAATATTTTCGTTTAAATAGTAATAATATATTACAGTACAATTTTCCTAAATAATTAAAGATTAAAGAATTTTTGAGTATATGATACAAAGAAAAAAAATTTTAAACTATTTTTGTTAGTAACATGAAATGTATATATATATATATGTGTGTGTGTTATATATATATATATATATATATATATATCTTATGTTTTAAAAAATAGCTTTAAAAATAATTTGATTTTTATTTTTTAATGTTTGGCGATTATTTATTTTTCATTCATTTGTCAGACATTAAAGTACATTCACATATAAAGAAAATATCTAACGAGTTTATTTAAAACTGTTCAAATACGCTTTTGGAAAATTACTTTATACCTGTGAAAAATCTTATGTTATTTCCTGAGAGGACAATTCTGTGTAGGAATTGGAACTTAATTTCTTTCATTATTTTTATTAAAATAGTAGGAATCTAAAAACTCTAAAGTATATTTGATACTTTGTGTGCATCTTTTTCTCAGATAAAAATAATCCTGCAATGTTTAACAGTTCCTGCATGGTGCAACTAAGACTTAGAATCAAATGGTACTGATCTGTTTAGTTTTTTCCCGTGATTCAAACGTATAAACTAATGAATGAGTACATTTTAAAGTTATAAACTTTTACTTTCAAGAAGTGAGATGAAAAAACGATCATTTTATGTGACTTTGTAGAGATATATATATTGTTTAAACAGCAATAATACTACAATATAATTTTCCTACATAAATAAATACAAGAGAACTTTCCAGTAGTCAACATAAAAACAGAGAAAAATCCTTTTTGTTAGTAAAAGGGGAAAAAAAATGTCTTTTGTTTTTAAAAGTATCTTAGAAGATTATGTAATTCATGTATACTTTTTTATGCTTGATGATTATTTATTTTTCATTCATTTATCAAGTAGTACAGTTTTTAGTGTACGTCCACACAAAAAGAAGATATCTAACAAATTTATAAAAGTTGTTAAAAATTTTTTTTTTTTTAATATAATTTTATGTGAATACTTTTATGTTATTTTTTTTCAGAGGCCTGTTGTGTATAGGATTTGAAACTAAATTTCTTTCTTTCTTTTAATAAGAATAGAAGAAATATAAAAACATTAAATTGTTTTTTAGCAGCAATCGAAAGAAAGAAAATAAATACAAACAAAATTTAATAAATAAAATTATATTCCTTTAAAATAATACGGCAAGCATTTCTATGACAAAGAATGGATAGCGATTAGTATATATACTTCTATAAAAATATCTTGAATCAATAAAACTTTAAAAAGGCGTTACTCCACATTGCTCAAAAATTTAAGTTTCCAACTTTTTTGGTGAAATTTTCAGAGATTAGAATATAGTGGTGTGGAAATCAAGAAAAGAGTAATACTTGGTTTACCAATTACTTTATTTGACGAGTATATTGTAAATCAAGTTATGAAAAACAGATTAGTTTTTTATCGCTTACGGGAAATATACACGGTCGAATTCTACTTGCACTCAAAATGTACCTCGAACAACACACAAACATGTTTGACAGAGTTGATTTTGGTTTCGGGAGACAGTCGAATGGAATATATTCAGAGCTTGATGAAAAAGTAAAACGTTCACAAATTGACATACTTTTACAATCAACGATTATGGATGAAAGAAGTGTAGGATCATATGATTTCTGCTATCCCTACGCAATGAGTGATTTCACATTTGTAACTCGAAAACCAGAATACAAACCACGACTGTTTGGTATCTTTGAAACATTTTCGGTGTCTGTTTGGATAGCAATCCTATCGGCATTA